>VBSM01003215.1:20646625-20696503 GCA_008086735.1 Cheirogaleus medius | reverse complement strand
AAAAAGAAAAGGATATAAAAAGAAACACTCAGAACTCTGAGAAAGTGAAAAAATTGATAGCAGAAAAATATAATGATTGACAAGAAGAAAAGGCAGGTGCAAAACATGTTAATTAGTGATGAATGCTGAGCATCACTTCCTCACCCTGATTTTACACATCCAGCTCAAAGGCTGGATGGTAGAGGGTCCTGACCCAGTTACTGGAACGCTTTTTAGAGTCAGAACATATACTAAAGTGAAACCATTTATACCAAGACTTGCATTAGCTCTTGTGCCCACCCATTCATAAGTGCATTCTTAGCTCCCCCACTATATTTTATTTTCACTGACTCTGAGTTGCAACATGGTGTAGTCCAAAGCACATGGACTTAATGTTGGAAAGGGGAGGTTTTGGTGTATGTGTGCATGTGTGTGTATGTGTGTGTCCCCACCACTTACTGAATGGGCAACCTTGGTCAATAACTCATACTCCTTGAACTTTAGTTCATTTGTCTGAACAGGATAGGTGACACCTATTTTATACAATTATGATGAGAATTAAATGAGATTAAAGTTTGTCACCTTATCTAGTACATTGAGTAACATAAAGCAAGATGTTAAACAATATAAAGGTTGTCTTTTCTTTTTGATGAGAGAGTGTGTGAAATTCTGTCATAGTCCATTGAAAGGTAGACCCAGTGTCAATTATGTTACAATAGATAATGTTGTTTGACCTGTTGAAGGCAAACATTTCTGTTGTTCAACCAGTTTCTTGTCATCAGAAAGAATAAACAACAGATTTGACCACCTTTTTTTTTTTACCCAACTGAATTGTTCACATTGTTGGCATTGTCTACCTACAATCTAAATTAATTAGTAGCTAACTGAATTCAGTTCCTTTTTCCTTTATGATTTTAATGGTCAAAATAGCTAATGATAATATAAATATCTCTATGATGATTCAGAGAACGTAAGCTATTATTTTCAAGGCCAAGTCCGTCATTATCTTAATGTACGTGTTAGCTTCATGTGCAGCGTGACTTTCTCTTGCATATACTGAGGACAGAATGAATTATATCCTTTTATTTGAGAACAATATTGAATTAATAAGCATTATCTTTATGAATTCTATATTTAACAAATAATGCTTTCTTTAGCTATCTAAGGAACAAAAGTATAGTCAGAGAACAAAACTCTATTGCTGCTTTCATCTTGAAAGAATTGAGTCCTATTATTCATAGTTTTGCCCTATACACTCTATGCCATAGAACAAATTGCTAGAATTTTCAAAAAAGCCACAACGCAATTTTCTTTTCACTTTCTAATGCTTGTTTGAGAAGCTGATTAAAGAAGACTACAAGGTCATCAGTCCAATCCCACATGTTACATGGGAGGCAGGGGCTGGTTACTCTAGAAACCACCGTTCCTTCCACATTCAATAATCACCTTGCACACAAAACAGAAAGAGGAATTCCCACTTTGCAGCAGCTAAATATATATTCAGGTAAAAATGCATCAAGTAGAGACAGAGGTTTTTAGCCCAAACACAGATCCCAGAAAGAATGTAGAGGGAAGTGTTGACTACATTTTCCTCCCAATTGCCAAGTGCTGTTCTGTCAGTGACCTGAGGTGGGAGGAAATCTTGGAACTTGGTTTAAATAAAATCACCACCCCTAATTGTAAAGAGATACAGCTGGCAAGCTGAAACATCCAATTTTAATTAGATTATTTGCAGTACATGTCCTTGATGTGATCTATGTTCAATAAATCTCAACAATTCTGTGTTTTTGTTGTTGTTTTCCCATCTACTGGTGCGTGGGTTAAGCTTATATAACATATTTGATTGATAGGCGCACAGGCTGGGGATGGGGGAAGAAAACCAACCGAAGAGGTTCTTTACTATTTCTATCAGTGTGTTTAGAAAATTGACTGAATAGTCAGAGTCTCAGTTTTTTCTCTCTATTAAACTCCGTGTAAAACTAGACTTCACTGTACCTACTTTTCAGCAAAAAGCTCTGAACCCTATTTTCTTCTCTATTATAAGTAACAAAGAAGGTCTTTGTTGTGGAGTATTACATTAAAAGTATCTAGAGTCCTGAAACTAGAATAGAACAAAATATTATTTCATGACGATCATGTTCTCTTTAAACAATATATTATTATTCATTCATTCATTCATTAGTTTAGTTGATGCGTATTTGTTGGTCATCTGCTATACATGCAGCACTGGGCTAAGGTTTTGGATTGTGAATCAAAATGATTGCATCCTGCCTTCATGAAGCTTATGGTTCAATCAGAGAGACAGAAAGTTAAACAAGCAATTCACATTTTATACATACTGTAATACAAGAGTTTAGGATGTCATGGAAGCACCTAGTCCAGGGAGAAAGGATCAACAATGCAATGAGGCCAAGAGAGACACGGAATTTTTAAAAATGAGATGAATTTAGCCACAAGTACTTATAGATCACCTTAATGAGAAAACTTCCATGGAGTAATGAGTTTTAAAGCATGATTAGAATAATTTTAAAAATGCTTTAAAAGTGAGGAAATGGAAACAAAAATAAGAACACATATCTTAAGAGGTTTAGGTCTTAATGGAGGAAAGGGAAATGGAGTGCTAGCTAAAGTGGGCTACAAAGAATGTTTTGAATTTGTGATCTGTTGTATTTCTGAGGAAGGACATTAGGAACATGATTAAAAGTTCTTAAGTATTATAAAGTCAGTATTACACAATTAGTGAATGTTTATAGTAAAAAATACAAATCTGCAAAAATAATTACATGTAAAATTCATCTGTAAACCCACCACTTAGATGTAAACACTAGCATCATTTTGGTGTCTAATCTTGTGTGTGTGTGTGTGTGTGTGTGTAGATGCATAGATACCTACATATGTCTGTTGAATTTTTATTGATATGGGTTCATTCCATACTTATTGTTTTGTAACATGTTTTCAATAAACTGTATATATTGAAAATCTTTTCAGGTCGAAAGATGTACATAATTATTCTTAAAATCGACATCCTCTTGTATCATATAGTTGTCATTTAATCTATTTTATCATTCTTACATTACTAAACAATTAGGCTATTTGTACTTGTTCATAAATATAAACAATTATAGGTCATATGCTTACAATTATTTCATTTGGATAATTGTACACTTGTCCAATTATTTATTCAGGATTAATTTCTAAAAGTATCTTAGGTTTTGCACTAAAATTTTGCAACTGACTTTGAGTATTTACTCTAAGGTTGCCACAAAGGATATGCGCTTGGAAAACCAATAAAAAGTAGCTAACTCCAGGTCTTGACTGATTTAGAGCCAACCAAGCTTGGGGAGAATAATGAGGTCCCAATGAATACTGACTGGAAAATTATATCTGGACACTGCAAAGGCTATAAGACCTCTCTAATAAAGTTGTCATGACAGAGGAGAAATAGGCAAATAGCTAATTAAACGAGGTTCACTAGAAACAGGATTATATGAAGGGAGAGATTAGAAGGCCAAGCTGGCATTGGCACTTGTGAAGTGAGGAACCCACACAGTGTCTCTTGCATGAAAAGGGGGTGATTTCACCAGTTGCCATTTACAAATTGTTTCTGAACTGGAAGACTGACAGACTGGCAACCGTTTATCAGGTTATATTTTAGGACTGTTGGCTTAGAAAAAGCTAAACATCTGAGGACACTGGTTAAGTTGACACCAAAAGGGGAAAAATCAACAATACAACAAAAACAAAACACATGGTTCTGAACTACCAGCATCACTTTCTAGCATTTCGTGTTAGACAATGATTGTGAATCTGCCGCCTTTTCCACAGGAGGTCATGACTGCTGAAGGATGTTGCCTAGCAGTCATTATAAAATGCTTAAACTATGCTTAAAGTGAGGAGGTCATTTAATCAGAACAACAACAACAGTAAAGACACAGAGTAAAATTATTTTATATTTGACGGTATCTATTACTTTTAATTGCTATAACCAATTAAAATATGTTAGAAATAAAAATGCAGCCATGTCTTCCAAATGCATTTGTGAAGTACATTAAATCCAGAATGGATGCAGAAGTAGCAAAGTGCCAACATATTATACAGCCAGCTTTTTAGAAGTCAGCATTTAGAAATGATATTAACACATAAAATGTTTAAATGAGCTATAAAATATCACGGAGCATAATTACTTATACATAAAGTATCACACAGTATGATACTACTTTTTCTTTGTTTATACTTATAACAAAACCTTTTATCTATGAAAACTGCATCCACGTTAGGTAGATTTTTAAAAATTTATGGGGCAGGAGGGTGGTCAATGAGTTTTGAGGTTGTATGTGTCAATATGGCTTCATTCTATATTTATGAAAGAAAAAAGCAACCTACTATTTTGTGTTTGGTGAAACTGATATTCTTTAAATAAATTAAGTTTTGGAAGTAACATAAACTCTACATCTCACTTTGAAATTCACAATATACACTTGCTTATTAATACGTCTGCAAAGTCCTGCAATAACGCTTGGTTACCAAATGCCTATTAAGCAGTGTTAGGCATTGCACTAGCTACTTTGAATGTCTGATAATCACAACTTAGAAATTTTACATTATCTTTGCTTTGCAGGGGAGGAAAGAGATTGGTGAAGTAATTTCCTAATATTGTCTATGTGTTGATATCTACATGTTCACAAGTTAGTGAGATTAGGAGTTGTAACTGTCTAACATCTGCATCCATGTTCTTTCTACAGTTGCTTTCATGTATGAAAAGTAATTTGTAATTTGATACATATTCATATTCAATGAGTTATTTGATTTAGGACTCCAAAGTCAAATTGTGTAATAAAATCAGCCTTAAACTTTTTTCTAAGAAGCATCCCCAAACTAGGATATGCACTTTGTCTATGTATATCTAACGCACATGGTAGCTTTGACATTATTGGTCTTTGTCATTCTCTTTTGCAATGAATTTGTCTGTACACTTATGGATCTTCTCATAGCTAGGTGAGGTCAGTAGCCCCTGAGGTCCAGGTTGGTGTTTGACTCATGAATGCATTTTCTCACTGCCCATCAATGAATGACTGGCACAGAGTGTGCCTTCAACTGGCCAAAGACATGGATGGATTAAGTTAACCTTGAGTGCTGATTTAGCAAGTCTCCTCTGTTTTTACCCACATTAACACTGAAATAGAACTCAACACTGTTCACAGTTAATGTTAAAAATCTACTTATTCTCAAAGTGTGTCTAGTGTTCTTGAGATTACTGACGATTCCACTGGAAGGTGGATAAGAAGATTCTCATTAAAAACAAACAGTCTCAACCCCCAATGCTCTTTCTTGTTCTCTCCAAATTGCCTCTCTAATAATGCTTCTAAAATTGCTCCTCTTTCTCTGACCCTTTTGCCATCTCACTGGCTCTAGCAGCCCATTCTCATCAGCCCTTATAAAATATATTCTTAGCCATAAAACACACATACCTATATATACATATATATATGCATATCCATGCATACTCATAAATATAGAAATATAAAGTGCAACTGAAAAAGTGTTTTTTACTAGTGTAGATCTCTTTTAACTCACTAGTTCCTAACTAATTAAATAAGAAAAGAAAACTTCATTTTAAATTTCCTCTGAAACTGTTTTTTAAACTTTGTACCAAACCTTGGAAATGACTTTTTTCCCAACCTGTAAATTTTAACGTATTAAGGGTTATCTTATAATTTAAAATATTTTGTTGAAAATGGTTTTCCTTTAAACCACAAATAAAAAATGTTTTCTTAAAACTATTTAACTCAATTTAAATAAAAATGAATTTGTTGTTACTAATAACAGTAAAAAAATTGACTTAATATTTACCTTGTTCTTTATTCTACAGGAATAAACAGCATATATTTCATATCAAGGAGTAGGGACATATGCCATTTGGACAATTTAACCCACAGCATTTATATAGCTATAAAGGGACTTCAGTACATTTTTATATCCCATAGTAGTACTTAAAGGGAATAAAATATGTAAACAGTAAGAAGATAGGCTTATTATAAAAGTATTCTCTGATCCCGCACCATTGCATAATGGTGTGTAAAATGTGCTATGATTTTGAAGTCAGAGGACATAGACTATACTATGAAAAATCATATCAATTGTTAATATCTACCTGTCATTTCTTTTAAAACCTTTATACTTCAGCCGTCATTACAGTTTCCTTAGACAGACTTTTGAAAAAATTCTAAGATAAACTATACAGCATATCAGAGTATCTTTTGTTAACTTCTATCATTGGAGTAAAAGGCCCTGTGGTTTTTGAAATAATACACCCAAGTCATTTTAGGCTCAATAATTTTATTATCATTACCACTATTTTTTCCAGTGGTTTATCTTCAACTACCAAAGCACAAATGGAATCCAAAGAGTGGAACATTTTTCCATTATGTTGCCTTCTACTGTTTAAGCAATCTTCTCCCTTTAAAGTCGTGAGAAATGTGACAAGATAGCTACTTTGGAGTATATATTTACAGATTTATCTATTTTATCTAATGACCACAAATGTGCCTTCCTTTTATATGCCTTAGGCCTGAAATTTTACAGTAATAACTAGAGCAATTTTCTATAACAATGTGTGTTTTATTATATAGCAAAGGATCAATTTAATTCAATAAACATGTTTGTGATTTTTTTTTTTTTTGACAAGTACTTTCTTAAACTCAGGCCACACAGAGGTAAATAGGACACAGTCCCTGCCTTCAGAAACCTTACAGTTTAAAGACAGAGATGAGTATATGGAATGCAATGGGAGAGCTATGCACATATCCGTAAGAGACAACCAAAAAAATATCAATCTCAGAATAAGGGAGACAGAAAAGCTCTCCTTGGAGTTTCATATTTATGTTAAGCCTTAACAGATAAACAGGAATTGGCCAACTGAATCAATGGAGGATGTTCTAAGTAAAGAACAATAAATATAAATACAAGAATCTGTGTATGCTTATGGCATGTGTGTGGCACATGTAGACACATGCAGGTAGTTCAGAAATACAGAAAATTACAGCACACGCTAGGGAAGCAGTAAAGAATGAGTGTAGAGAGATAGACGGTCCATTTATGGAATATATATATAATATATATGACCTCATGAATAGATCCTGAGAATGAAAATAGCATATGGCCAAAATTTTGCTTAACATCCCATAAATTGCTCATAAAGTGTGGTGCATCTAGCTTTTATACATTCAACCCTATACGTTAATGTGTTGCTAAAATGTAGATAAATGATGGAACAATGAAAATGGACATTGGACATACTCTGATGATTTATCTTCCTTTCCTCCTGACAACACTGTTTACTCTTAATGTTTATCTTTCAAAATTTTGTAGGTAAAAATCACATGAGTTAAATGCATATACAATGCAAATCTATTTTGACTTAAAACTTATCCCAAAGGATAGAAAGTTATTAAAAAAGATAATATTAAGCAACTTTTAAAAAGTTAGTATTGTAGAACTTAAACAGAATAAGACCGGAGGTGGCATCCTGGTTAGAAAGCTAATACACCCCAACAGTTAAGATCAAACAAGAGACAAAAATAAACCTAAGTAATATTTGCAGGTTTGTAGAGGAGGGCATAGATACCAGTTATATTGCAAAGATAGAATAAGCATGTTTTGGTTTTGGGTGCTGAATCAAAGATGGGAATCCATGGTGACACTCCAGCTTCCCACAGAGCTAATGGCCACAAAATTTAAGGACTATTAGTAGATGTATAAACTATGCCATGCACATCTTAGTCCAGGTCTCTTAAAATACAGATGCTGAGAAAGAAATTACAGGATAATATTTTATTAGAGGGGCAAGTGCAGCAGCAAGAATAGGGACAAAATGTCAAGACATATAAGAAGGAAAAACAAACATAAGGGCATGAGTTTCCTTCTTGGCTATAAGTTCCCAAGCATACGTAACCACAGCTCTGTCTTTACTCACTAAGATTTCTAGAACATGCTATATTATATCACCAGGAGTCAAAGTCCTTGATTAGTGAAGGAGGGAAGACAAGTAATTTATCTGCTTGATTATTTTCTTCTCCTTATTTTCATTGTTCAATGACTGAGAAAACAGCAAAATATATGGGATGTGGCATATAACAAAGTATCACACATAACCTATAAAGATATACAAATATTATGTATCTATTAAGAAAAAAGAAAGAATTCTTTTGTCTGCAGAGACAACATTGTTTTCTAGATTTACCATATTTCTCAACTTCATCCAGAACCAAAAAGTCCACACAGAGTTAAAGAAATATCCATTATTTTGGATGGATTCTCAATGCAGAATGGGTTAAATGATCCCTAAAGAGGCATATCATAGTCTCTCTGAAGAAATGGAGGGTCTGGCCAGGCACAGTGGCTCATGCCTGTAATACAAGCACTCTGGGAAGCTGATCGTTTGAGCTCAGGAGTTCAAGACCAGCCTGAGCAAGAGTGAGACCTGTCTCCACTAAAAATAGAAAAATAGCCAGTCGTGGTGGCATACACCTATAGTCCCAGCTACTGGGGAGGCTGAGGCAAGAGGATCGCTTAAGTCCAGGAGTTTGAGGTTGCTATGAGCTAGGCTGATGCCACAGCACTCTAGCCTGGGCAACAGAGTGAGACTCTGTCTAAAAAACAAAACAAAACAAAACAAAACAAAAAAACAAAGAATAAAGGGTCAGAGGAGGAGAGGAGGGAAGATACATGATTTGAAAAGGCAGTCAGTATTATAATATTATGTTGAAAAATAGAAACAATCAGCTATTTTTGTAATACAAACTACCAAAAATAAAGTTCAACAGAATCTTGACTGAATATATCACAAAGCTATGGTAAGTAAAACAGCATGATACTGTCAAAAAAAACAACCCAAAAACAGACATATAGACTAATGAAACAGAATAGAGAACCTAGAAATAAGTCCACATATTTACAGCCAACTGATTTTCAACAAAGATGCCAAGAACATTCATTTGCAAAAAAGTTTATTCAATAAATGGAGCTGAAAAAAACTGGATATCCATATGCAAAACAATGAAACTAGATCCCTTTCTCACCATAAACAAAAATCAACTCCAAATGGATGAAAGTCTTAAATGTAAGACCTAAAGCTATGAAACCACTAGGAGAAAACATAGGGGAAAAACTTCAGGACATAGGTCTGGGTGAAGAGTTTATGGGTAAGTCCTCTAAAGCACAGACAACAAAGGCAAAATAGATAAACAGGACTATATTAAACTAAAAAGCTTCTATGCAGCAAAGCTTGTCTCTACAGAGTGAAGAGACAACCTGTTGAAAGGGGGAAAACTTTAATATTTATCCAAGAAGGGATTGATATCCAGAATCTATTAATACAAGGATCTCAATTTAATAGCAAAAAATAAATAATCTGATTTCAAAAATGAGCAAAGGATCTAAATAGACAAATACCCCTCATGCATATAGACACAAAAATTCTCAACAGTATCTTAGCAAACCAAATCCAGCCACTTTTAAATAAGATTATATATATACCATGAGCAAGTGAGATTTAACTCTTAAGTTCAAACTTAGCTTAATATCTGAAAATTGATTAATATAATACAACCTATTAACATAAAATTTCAAATCGTGATCATTTCATATGCATAGAATTTAACAAAATTCAACACTCTTTCATAATAAAAAGCACTCAGCAAACTAAAATTAGGAGTTAACTTCTTCAACTTGATAAAGCGCATCTACAAAAAAATCCACAGCTAACGTCATATTAAAACCACTTCGGTACCGCGCTCACCAACCGCAAAACCTTGCCCACAGCCGGCACTCATAGTCCACACAATAGTTTGTGCTGTGCATTGACGACGAATCCGTTTTGCTCTTGTGTGATGAGGAAAGCTTTAAAGCACTGAAATCTTGTTTTACTTTACAGGCAGCTTTAGGAAAATAACTATAATAACTTCTACTAAGGACTTGTTAAAAGGTCACAGATTCATAGTAACTTATTAGCTGAACGTACACACTGCAACTGCAGAGATAAAAGTAAAAGATTTTGGCTGTTGACTAAAGTCGACGCTTGGCTGTGCGCGTTCATCTGTGGCTGACGACTATGGAAGACGCTGATACCGAAGTGGTTAAATTACAAAGACTGAATGCCTTTCTGCTAAGATTAGAAACAAGACAATGATGAATGTTCTTGCCACATTTATTTTATGACACTGTACTGATTCCAGAAAAGCCAATTAGGCAAGAATAATAAATAGACACTATCTATATTGGAAAGAAAAAGCAACTTATAGAAAATCATAAGGAAGCCACCAAAAAAAGAATTAGACTTCAGCAACGTTGCAGATACAAAACTAATAAACAAAATTCAATTGCATTTCAATATACTAGCAATGACAACATGAAATGAAATTCAGAAAACAATTATATTTTAAACATCAACAATAAAATAAAGAACGTAGTAATAAATTGAACAAATACAGTGCAAGATCTGTAGAAAGAAAACTGTGAAACTTTAAAAGAAACTAAAAAAGAGCTAAATAAATGAAATGATATCCCATGTTATTGATTGGAAGACTTAATATTGTTAAAATGACAATACTCTCCAAATTCATCTAAAAACTCAATGCAATACTTACCAAAATTCCAGGTCCATTTTTTTTTTACAGAAACTGACAAGTTGATTCTAAAGTTTATATGGGAAATAAGAGACCCAAAATAGCCAAAGAATCTTAAAAAATAAGAATCAAGTTGGAGGAATCATATATCATGATTTCCAAACTTACAACAAAGCTACAATAATCAAGACAGTATGGTACTGGCATAAATATAGACATACAAATCAATTTAAAAAAAATGAGAGTCCATAAATAAACCCTTACATTTATGGTCAATTGTTTTTGACAAGGGTGCCATGAAAAAAAGAGAGAGAGAAAGAATTGCTAAAATTGTAAAACTCTTAGGAAAAAAACACATAAGCATAAATCTTCATTACCTTGTATTTGGCAATAGTTATTTATCTATGTCACCAAAGGCATAAGCAATGAAGAATAAATACATAAATTGGACTTAACCAAAATCAATATTTTTTCACAAACAGTATTATCAAGAGAGTGAAATGACCACCCACAGAATAAGAGAAAATATTTACAAATCAAACCAGTAAGAGAATATATAAACAACTTTTACAACTCGATCATAAACTTTATGGGCAAAAAGTCAGACAAGACATCTCTCCAAAACAATTGACAATGGGCAATTTTAAAATCAGCAAAGACTCTGAATAGACATCCCTCCAAAATTATTTACAAATGTCCAATGAGCACATGAAAAGATGTTCAAAATCATTAGTCACTAGAGATATAAAAATCAAAATTACACTAAGATACCAATTCACAACCACTGGGATAGCTATAGTTAAAAAAACAAAAACAAAAAGACAAAAGCAAGTACTTTTGAACATACAGAGAAACTGGAAACCACAGATGTTGCTGGATTGCTGGTGGGGAGGTAAAATGGTATAGCCAGTTTGAAAAAGTGGGGCAGTTACTTGTATTGATTTTAACCTTTTTTTAAAGAGAGTATTGCCATATTACCTATCAATTTCACTGTTAATTACATAACCAAGAAAAATGAGAACATCTGCTCATGCAAAAACAACTACATGAATATTTATAGCAACATTATTTCTAATATCTCCAAAATGGAAACAACCCACATGTCCATCAACTGATGAATGAATAAACAAAATGTAACATATCCATATGATGGGAAATTGTTTGACAATAAAAAGGACTGAAGTATTGATACATACTACAACATGGATGAATCTTGGAAATAGTATTTAAAATTAAAGAAAGCAAACACAATAGACCAAATATTATGTGATTTGATTTATATAAAATGTCCAGAATTGGAAAATCTGTGTAGGCAGATTAGTGATTCCCTAGGGTTGTGGGGTAGGAGTAAAATGGAATGTGACTTCTTGTGTATGGAGTTTCTTTTGGGAGTGATAAAAATATTCCAAAATTACATTGTGGTAATTCTAAAATAACTCTGTGAATATACCAAAAACCACTCAATTATACATTTTAAATGGGTGATTTTTAGGATATTTGAATATATCTCAATAAAGCTGTTTAAAAAATCAAGAGTCACTAAGTTATAGAGATATGTTTGGATTGTATAATATGTTGTCTAAAATTTGAATCAAAATATATGAAAGACTATATGCAACTAATTAAACAAGATTAGCCATGGAGTCATCACTGGTGTAGGTGGTTGAGAATATCTGGGAGTTAATTATAGTATTCTTTCTAGTTATATCTATATTTAAGATTTTCAAAGAAACCAGTTTTAAAAATAATTTTCCAGATGTGGGTTAGAAATCAGGCCCATGAGCTTAGAAAAATTGGTTGCACTGAGAAAATAATGTTTGTAGCCTGTGAAATACCCCCATTGATTGTGTCAAATTAACAATTGTCAGAGATTAAGCACATCTGATATATTAAATGAAAGTCCCAGAGAAGTAAAATAAGGAAATGTATTCTCTTGATAGCAGAATGATTGTTAGGTATTCTCTTTGGTAATCAGTCACTTTAATATTAAAATGGAGCACTAAGATACTGAATTCTAATTCTTTGTATTCTTTCATATATAGGGAATGAATGAGTCATTCTGACAAGTTACAATTTTTTTTAAAAAGTCTATCTTTCTCCTTCATAAAGCATGCCTACAATCCCCTCTGGAAGAAAACTTAGTAAGAAACTCAAGCCCTACCTCTTTATTATAATAGAGAGCAAAGCAAAGAATGCTCTTCTTCTTGTGATTAAGGATTTGTCAGCAAAGTTTACTCTCAGGAAGTTAAGGCCAGACCAGGTTAAGGGTTACTTTTAGAACAGGGATGGCAAATGCTTGGCATCCACTCTACCATTCTGTATCCCTGTATCAGGATAGAATTCTCAGAATATCTCACAATTCTTTCTTACTGAGCCTTAGAATCTTCCTCAACTCAGACTCCAAGAAAACACTACCCATCAGAGTTTATACATGAGTGAAAACTTATTTGTTTTCCAGGTTTTATGTTGATGCCAGTATTAAGGGTACAGTTAAGGTAAGGTTAGGATTTAGCTTTAGCATTGAAAGTAAATGTTACTCCAAGGGTGAGAGGCTTCAACTAGATAGAACATTAGCAAGAAGATGTTGGCTAAGATTCGTGCTAGAATTGGTTTTGGTTGTTAGATGGTATTATTACATTTTCAGGCTAGAGTTATATCTTAGAACTTTTTGCTTAATATTAGAAAGGATGAAGTTAGAATTGGGTGTATTTTGCTGTGATAGTCAAAGTCAGAGGATGTCTTGAAAATACAGCAAAACTTCCCAAAACTCATATATTTCTTCTCTTATTATTCATCTTAAGCATGTATTTTGAAAGAAGAGTAGTGGTAGAGCTAAAAGAACTCTTAGATGATACTAGTAACTAAGCTCTTAAATTAGTAGTTTCATTTTGTAGACTATTCTTTGTGAATCACAAATTTTATAGGTTAATTTTAATATTTGATTGATAACACTAGTTAGGCTACTTAAGAGAGACATTCAACACGTTTCAAACATCTTTTAATCACCATTAAAAAAGTCAAAGTGATCAAAATCCACTAATAAGATGACAAACATAAATGATCAACATATACAGTGAAATAATAAAGAATCAAACTAAATAACCACATCTGCATTAGAAAAGACGAGTCATTTTCAACCACAATATAAAATTTACATTCTATGAGCAGATTTGAGTAAATGACAGGAACACATCACATACATTCTATGAGCAGATTTGAGGAAATGACAGGAACACATCACATACGCATTGCTGCTCAATTCTACCAACCTTATCCAATTTATCATTCTTGTTTCAAAATAGAAAGCTGGAAACACTTTATAGGTATTAGAAACCATGCTAAACAATATGAAATTTTAAATCCCTTTAAGAAATTTCTCATTTTAAACTGTAAAGAAAAAAAAAACTGACTGATGGACACAATGCCATCAAGTAATTATAGCTTTCTTGCTTGCTTGCTAACTAGCTCTCTACCTATTTGCCTTTGAAACAACTTAAAATAAATGTAATTAATTAAGAACACCAAAAACAAACATTTTTAAAGAGAATGAAAAAATAAGAATAAAAATGTAAGTAAAAATCAGTGAACAAATAGTAATACAGAATACATAACTTTAGATTTTCTACATTTATTTAAGATATACTACAAATTGATCTCAGACATCCCTAGTTACAAATATAAAGAGAAAAACAAGGTAATAGATATCCCAATTACCCATATTTGATCATTACCATTGTATACTTGTATCAAAATATCATATGTACTTCATAAATATGTACAACTATTATGTATGCATAAAAACAAAAATAAAAAAATAGCTAAACACTAAAAATTAAAAATAAATAGAAAAAACAAGATGCTGTGAGATACAAATTGCTCATATTATATATTGGAAAAATATAATTAGACATAATATATTGTTAAAATGTTGCCAGTTACTAAATGAATCAATGAATCAATGCACAATCATGTAAAATCTTTCTCCTCTTGAATCACTCTTTGTTCATATATGCTTGCATATGGTAAAAGATGGAAAGATAAAATGACATTATTTTTATCTGTATTTCCTTTAAAAAAGGAAACTGCAGTTACAAGAGCAAAGTTACAGTGTATTCATGAAGATTTCTTTAAGAAAGGTAAGAATCTAAGGCATAATAAATCTATTTCCAGTCTTGCAAAGCTTTCAAGAGACTATAAAATAGCATCATTTCATCAAGGGCAAAGTTTCATGTCAAATAGTGTGTAAAATCTAATAATACTCAGCAGGTAATAGAGGCAATGCATGGGAAAAATAAAGACTACATAAAAACATTACCAGGGACATTATAGCTGTGACTGAAATTCTTGAAGTTCCTTTGTTTAGATTTTGTAACCATGTAGAGCTAGAAAGAAAAGGAATCACAGTCTGGGTTGCTGTTTGTGGCAAGTGCAATTTTCTCCACCTTTTTTCCCTTCTTATTTTCCTTCTATACTTTCATACTTACAGTTTTTCTAGGCACTTAACAGCCCCAGTAAAAATAATGGGTTGGAAAGAACATTTTCTAGCAAGCATAGAATCTGAGCTCTAGTTTTGGTTTTGTCCCCAACTATCCTTTTCCTTTCATATCTTTTATCTCATTCTCTCCACATTTAAATGACAAGTGAGTGACCTATAAGTTCACACCCAGATCTTCCTTCTAGTAGTTATATGACTTAAGAGAAATTGCTTAAACTTTTCTATCCTTTAACTCTTTATCTGTCAAAGGATCCAATCCCAAATACCTTACAGAACCTTTGGGAGGATGGAATAAACTAACATATCTAGAAAGCTTGCTAGAATATCCAGAACATACTATGAGCCACCTAAATGTCATCTCCTTTCCCTTTATGTTTGCATTCCTCTTTTCCTTTAAAGTCACCTTGAGCTCTGAAATGGCTGTTTATATTAATAAACAATAGATGCAAATAAATACCTCACCAGCATGGAATACAAATGAGATCCCACTCTTTTCAGTGTACAAGTTAAATTACACCATGGTCCCATCAGACTATTAATGGAAATCTTTGTTTTTCCCTCGTTTGGAAGACTCCAATCCCAAGCTAAGTCCACAAATCTCAGGTAGCTAACTTGTCCTAGTTTCTAAAAGAAGCAAAGAAAAAAAAAAGGTAAATAAAACTTCATGCACCCAATTCACCAAATTCTGTTATTTGTAGTGTATGTGTAACTGCCACATGGCAACAGACAGTGCTTATTGAATGGGATTGCCCAAAGTGCACACTACCTTCGCTGGTCCAGCCAAAGATCCCCTGAAACATGTGTTAGTATGTACATATATCATAGTGAAGGAAGGTGGAGAACATGATAGGAAATCCCTCCTCCCTGATGCTTTGCTCACCAATGGCTACTATATAGTGTACTATCCTATGCCTAGACTTGGGTGCTACCTTCATACTTATCTTTAGTGAGTCTGATTTTAATGTGTGCATTCATACACACTCATAGCCATTTTGCCAAGATAAGGCCAAGGGGGCTAGGGTGTTAGAGAAAATTCAAACAGTATTAACAGGATGTCTGAAACATTAAGACAAAGTCTCACTCTGCTTTTTTTGTTGTTGTTGTTCCTCATCTTTTGCATGGTGGGTCTGAGCCTAGGTGATACACCCCTGAGGTCGGACCCCTATACCCACTAACACTACTGGCAGCAATATAGGGTGGGGTGGGTCTAAGGTATAAACTGAATACTTTTTATTGTTCTTCTCCACTATCTATAAAGTACTAGAATTCCTCCCAAAGTCATCTGATCCTTGAGGCCAGGCCCTCTCAGGCGTGGTCATATTCTACCTTAGCATGGCCAACAGTAGAAAATTCCCTTGTCTCACCCTCATGGCTCTCAAAAGATAATCACAAAAGAGGTTCTGTCTAACTTTGGTGTCTAGTCAAAAGAGATGGGCTATTAATTTTACCATTTTGTTATACACATAGGAAGCAATCTCCATATATGCAAGTGCTTATCTCTATCATGATGTGCATAATAACATGGATCAAAAGAGGGCTTGTTCCATACCCAATGATAGAATCCAAACAACCCCTCCTTTATTTTATTATCATTATTTATTTTTCTTTTTTTGCATTTTCATCCCCCTGAACTCCTCCAGCAGCTTCTCTGCCTCTGTCAGATTCTACTTCAATGTTCCCATTTCAAAAATCCCTTTGGAGAAGTGGAACTCTTTTGGCTGTAATGAGAGTACTGAAATTGTTTCTCCAAGAAGGATTAAGGCATTCAGTCTTTATGTGGTGGAGGTAACTGCTCCCAAACCTGCCTTAGCAAGGAACAGAGCTGTCGGGAACGGCATATACTGCAGTGTTATATAAGGACTCATTACTATCCTTGGCTCCTCTGCTGCTAGTTCCTGAAGCAGTAATGAACTACAATATGCACCTATGAGAGAACCTTGATGTCATTTGAGGATATGCCATAAGACAAGCTGCAGAAAAGAAACAAAACATAGCTTAGAAGAGGAGAGATGGAAGTAAAGGTAAAACAAGAGATATCGTAGGATACAGGAGTGTGTCCACAGCAGTTGTCTCAGTGCCAAACATTACCCCTCAGGACAAGGTAAATGATCAGCTGATTTATATTCCTAAATCATCTAATTTTGCTACAAAATGCCCTCCACTATTCCATCACCCCAAGACCCTGTTCAGCATAGTTTTTCTTCCTTTGAAAATAGATGGAATGGAGAATTAAGAGAGACAAGCCTTCTTTCTGAAACGTTGAAACAATGGAGTAGAGACATCTACTTCAGCTGTGTGTACTCAGGTAATGCATACAAAGTGCAAGGCTCTATGATATGGTGTTATAGACTCATTGACAACAGTGAGAGTTGGCTTATTACAAAGTCCAAATATAGGACATGCAAAACAAATAAACACAGGACATGCTCTTTGACTAAATAAAGAACGTGGCAGAGGATATGGATAAATTGTCGCCTAATGGATATGATGTACGATGTCTGGGGGTTGGGCATGGCTGTAGTTCTGACTTGGGTGGTGCAAAGGCAATATATGTAACCAAAGCGTTTGTACTCCTGTAATATTCTGAAATAATAATAAAAAATAAAATAACAGGTCAGGATAGCGAGAATAGTAGAACTTGCTTCCATGGATAGCTTTTGACCTACAGGCCCTATCATCTGTGCCACTCACTTGGCACCTCAAACTTGCAGTTTATATCCTGACTTGTTCTTACAAGTGTTTGTCTTGTTTCCCATGGGTTGCTAGCTCAAGAGTGGCTGAGTTAAATGTCCAGTTCTACTACTAACCTTTCTTAACCTTTATGATCTTAACCTTTCTGTGGCTCAGTTTATACATCTTTAAAATGATAATTGTGGCACCTACTTCAAGTTGTTATTACTGAGTTAACATCATAAAGACCTAGAACAGTACTTGGCACAGATTTAACTCTTACTACATTTAGGTAATTTACACCCAGGTCTTCTATCCCTGGTAATACCAAGTAGCAACAGGTACATGTAGTCCTATAAAGCTGCAAATAATACTAATATTAATAATACTATTTAAGATAAGAAGACTTCTCTTGGATGTGTGATCTTGGAAAGTCATGCAATTTTTATCAAGTTTAGTTTCCAAATCTAAATAAATGGAGATAATCATGATCTCCACCTTGTATAGTTAATTATAAATACTGTATGAGTAAGTATATGTGAAGAAACCAATGCTTAACAGGATGCTTGTACATGATAGAAGCTCAAAATTATCATATTTGCTGTTTCCTTTGACATTTTAAGAATATTTTACACTTTATAAGGCATTCTGTTTGCTCTTCCATGTTCTCATAGTGCCTTGCCATATATCTATTTTAACACCTATCATATGAGGCAATTGTTTCCTTTTTGTCTTTCTGCCTCATGAAGCTCTTAGTTCCTTGAAGGTAGATGCTATGGCTTATTTATCTTTGACTTATTGGTGTTTAGAACAAAAATGGAATATAGCAGATATGAGAAATAAATAAGATGTCTGAATTTTTTAAAATTTACAGAAAAATAAAAGAAAGATTTACAAAGCAGATAAGGAAGGAAGGAAACGGAGAAAGAAAGGAAGAAAGAAGGGATGGAAGGAAGAAAGGAAAGAGACAATACAAAGTAGGAAAGAAAGAAAAATGAATAGAACAATTTCAATACAAAATTGATTGTTCTAGCAGTTACTTCAAGTGAAAAACTGTATGTCATGTCATAAAATAGTTCCATGCAGAACAAATAATTTGAATTTCAAGTATTTTTTGAGGTTATGGAAAAGAAAAATTGAAATCTTTATGTAACTACCACTAAACCCTATTTGGAGTTTCTCCTATTCATTATTTTAAAATGTTTCAATTACATATATAGAAATCATATCCTTCAATTTTCATTTACCTTCCTCTTGTAAATGAGCAGTCCCTCGTTGAGAGCAAGAGTACGTGCTTGTCTTTGCCTTGCCTCTATCCCAACACAATTATTATTTCAAGCTGCTTACCTTTGAAGTGAATAAAGACTACATCAATAGATTAAAAGGAAAAGAAAGACCTTGGATTGTTTCAATGGGATCAGATTGTGTGGCACACAAAGAATGGGGAACTTAGTTAGCAGGAGACAACAATCTGTTGAATAACATTTTTTTTCTTACAAAAAGTTATGGAAGAGGAAATATAGCTCTTTTCAGAAATATTTGCTGAGTGCCTACTGTGTATATCCATACTCACATGTGGATACAGACAAAAGGCCCTTCATCTCCCTACCCTCAAGGGACCTACAACTTAAGATAGTTACAGAGTAAACAAATTACAATATCAGGGACAAATACTCTAAAACTACATGAGGTTTAAAATTACTAAAGGAGGGTGTGCTACATGAAGTATCATGGAAAGTTTGCCAGAAAGGGGGTGTCTGAAATGTGATTTGATAGTATCATTGTAAATAACAAGAAAGTAGGAAGACAAAGGGCATTCTAGCTGGGTAAAGGCACAAAAACATAACTTAGTAAGAGTATAACAAGTAATCTACCATTAGTTTGGTATTACTGGAATGTAAATGCAAAGGAGGAATCTATTAGGCAGGGAGGCTGGAGAAGAACAAAAACTTGAGCTTGAACTTCATTCTCTAAGCAATGCATAAACCAGGTGTGAGGAGGTACACAATTGGATGTATGATTTTGTTTTAGAAAGAAAAAATTGTTCTAACTACCACAAAAAGTTATTTATTTTCAAATTTTCCAAATAACTTATCCTACTTCAATGTTTCTCAAACATAATCACACATTAAAATCAACTGGGTAGCTTTTTAAAAATACCAGTGCAAAATACAACACTAAATCAAATCAGAGCCTCTGGGCATGGAGCCCAGCCATCAATATTTTGTATTTCTCATATGTAGCCAGGTTTGAGCATCACTATGCTAAACCATTAATAGCAGTACTCTGTTTTAGGGAAAACATGTGATGCACTGGGGCCTAGATGGTGGTTAGTTAGTTTTAGAACTGGTCTACTGATGTCCTTATTAACAGTAAAGACAATGGAAGGTGTAGAAGCTGACATGACAATGCTTTCTCATGTAGGCCAGCCAGCTACTACTGGATTATCAAGACTGAATTTAGTATGTTAATAATGGTTAATATTAAGAAAAGTTATGAGAATAGAAACTGAATCCCCAAATGAGAATATTGCAGGGAAGATATTAATAGAAAGCTTTAGTAAAAATACAGATAACTTGAATACAATAGACAATGAGTTTCCTGAACTGGCAATGAAGACGTAGCACCTGTGCTGAGCTTGATACTCTGATTGAATCTCTGATTCTCACTCTCTCTTCTCCCTTCTCCTCTCATCTACCTATGAATATTCTTCAGTTGACTTTGAAAGCCGTTTTTCTGTAAGGGGCTGCTGCCGAATCATTCCTGCTAAGAGAACTTCTCCCCAAGAAGTGTGGCATTCCCCATAAATCCTGTTTGTTTCTCCCACAGAAATATTAACCTTGAACATAATTCATTAAACTTCAACATTCTACACAAATTTCTCCACCATGGGATGCAACAATCCTAAATAAGTCAAATTTTTAGTAAATATGAACTTCATTAAGGCTATTCCAGACTTACTGGTTTCTGAAATCACCTAGGTCACTCCAACAAAGACTCTGGTTTTTAAATATAGACATTATATTCTAAAACAAAACCTAGAAAAACACACAACATTATTAGAAAACTGAGAATTGTGAACATATTCATCCCTCACTGATTATTAAACATTGTAAAATGCTGCAATGTTTTGTTTGTGCAACACTTCAAAGAATATCTGCTTCAAAGAATGTTTATTTACTAAAACAGTGACTTGAAATCATGACAACATAAATAAATGTAAAAGAAGTATCATAATATTTAAACAGTAGCTAAATTAAAAGTCAAGGTAGGGACAGTTCTACAGGTTATAAAAAGATTGCAGCAGCAGTAAGTCCTAAGATGAGAACCCAAAATATTGTCTAAAGAAGTTAAAATAGTTTAAAGGCAAAGAATATAATGTTTGACCAACATTTTAATTTCTCTTTAATTTTCAAAAGAAAATAGGGTTAATAATGTCTATTTAAAAATATAGTGTAGATTAAAGAATGAGAAAATAACTAGTATAGCACCAGGCATATTGTAGGGCTTACTATATTTCTTTCTCTTCCCTTATTTCATTCCCAGTATACGTGGGTATTTTTTTAAAAACTTTTCTTTTCAACATGACAAGAGGTAAATATATTTTACACAACAACAGAAACTCCTCATATATACTTTATATGTGTGTATATCACCTGAATACCATTTTATATATACTTATATGTATGGTATGTGTGCATCCCTAAATGTGAATATAATTATATAGTTATCCATTTCCATGTAACAAATTACCTCAAAACTAAGTAGCTTAAAATAATAGTAAGCATTTACTGTCTCTCACACTTTCTGTGGATCAGGCACTTGGGAGCAGCTTAGTTGGATGGTTTTGGCTTCAGGTCTCTCACAAGGCTTCAGTAAAGATGTAGGTAAGGGCTGCGGTCATTTGAAGTCTTAAGTACAATTGGAAATCTACTTCCAAAGTGGCCCATTCACATGACTGACAAGTTGGTGGGAGCTTGCCTTTGACGTTACATGAGTTTCTGCACAAAGCTGCTTGAGCATTCTCATGATATAGATGATGGCTTCACACGGAGGGAACAATGCAAGGTCAAAGTAGACCTGCAAAGTCTTTCATAACCTGGCCTCAGAAGTCATACACAATCAATTCTGCAATATTCTATTGATAATACAAACTAGGCATGACTTAATATGGGAGGAAACTGCATAGGGATGAGGATAGCAGGAGATAAGGATAATTAGGGTTTATTAAAGAGACTGGCTACCACTAGTGCGCGCTCGCTCTCTCTCTCTCTCAATATATATATATATATATAAAATCTATCATCTATCTATGGATATCTATACCTACACACACACATACACACTACACATACATGCACACATACCCCTGAAACAGACTTTCTCAAAGTAATGCATACTCTTATATGTGCAGCAGACCCTGATAGTCTCTACTTTATCTCTGCTTTGTTTTTAAATGGTTCTTTGGAAACAGTAAATAAATCTCACAACCCACTAATTGGCTTCCACCCTTATCTGAAGCATAATTATGTACATGTTATTGAACACAATTTTATTAAGTATCAATAGTCTTGATACCATAGATGGGGGGTGTTCATTGGTTTTACACCAGTAACATTATAAAATCACACAAAAGAGGTGCTTTTTTAGTTTAGATTTCAAAGAAAAAGTAACTTTTCACACAACACTAATAATTAGAAAAAATCCTTTGACCATCTTATTGCTCCTGAGGCTATTTGCCAAAGGAAAGGAAGTGCTGGAAGAACAAAATGGGCAGAAAGAGTGGGCCAAGAACACAGCTAACTTCAGTTTTTCAAGAAAGTGGGACCTGGCATTGTCCATAGCATACTGAAAATAAATACAGGTATCATAACCAGAGGACTATGGAATTTATTGTTCAAAGTGGAAAAAGAGCACAAGGGAGGACCCTGACTAGTTTACGCTGAGGCAGCATCCATCATCTGAGAACCATACTAGGTCAGTCTGGAAGTATAGTTACTCTTTCTCACAACTGTTACATTTGAAGAGCAGTTTTGAGAAACAGAAGATGACACTAAGTATTATTTGCAAATAGTAGTCAGTGCCTTTTTCTAAGAAGGTACTGTCTCACAGTGTCCATTCATAAGAATTAAATGAAGTAATGAATATAAAGCACTTAGAAAGTACCCTGTATAAAGTGAGCACTATACATAAACTATGCTTGGATATTTCCTTTATGTAAAAAAAGGGTCTGGTTACTCTTTGCACATGATAATGAGTGCCTAGAACCAAGCATAATAGACTTTTGTTTCAGTCCTAATGGAGAACAAATATTATCGATTTTTCATACGGAAGATTTACAAATCACCATCAGATCCCAGTGCATGTTTTACAGAGTCAACAGTTTTGAACTGTCATGACAAACTAAAGATTTACTTATTCCAAACAAATCATGTGTCTGTCTCCTCAAACAAGTTTGGTACATACATACATTCCTTGGCCAAGAAGAACTCATCTAATAGTTACAGTGCAGGACTGAGGGTTTCTAAATTGAGTAAATTCTACTCAATAATACGCTACACCCCGCTTGCTTTAAAGTGACTAACTTTATGTGTTTTCCACATGGTAAACTGTGTCAGCCAATCCTGATCTTTAAAATTTCCACAAGTCCAAATGAAGAGGTAGAGGTGAAATGAAGAGGTCTTTCATAATTAAAGAAATAAAATTAATGTGTGCTGACATATAGAGTGCAGGAGAACAACTCCCCAGAGGGAAATAAATTCAAAAGTGAATATAAGGTTATTTCTTGAGAATCATCTTCATGATAGGCACTATCTTAGGCTATTCACTTACCCTAAGTCATTTACTTTTAGATCTAATAATTTCAGTTTCAATCCAAAACTCTTGGCTCCTGACTATGACACCTGGGCTCTATACACTACTCTAGTGCCTCAGTGAAATTCTTCTTTGTTTGTTTATTTCCATAAAACACAGTCCCCAAGCCGTCGAGCAGCTTTGATCAAGTTTGAATTTAATACCTTAATTCAAGTGTTCATCCTGGAGCAGTGATAGAATGAGGACAAACAGTATCCAGCAGCAATGTAGTGTGTTGGGGGCATTCTCCCTGCGATGTCAGGCTGCAGTTCCTCTGGAATAAATAAATTTGTAGGAGAAATTCTCGCAATCAACAGTTACCAATCCTAAAGGTAGCAGTTCAGTGCAACAGTGAAATAAAAACCATTACTTTGTGGTATCTGCTTATGAAAGTGCCCAAAGAATACATGTTCCTCTCTTTACCCTTCTGCATGTGTCTGTGTTGGAGAGAAAGTGAGTAAATATAGATCCCAAAGACAGAAAAAGTCTGGGTTAGTATTCTTTCTGTTCACCAGTCGCCTCTGTTATATACTACACACACACACACACACACACACACACACACATGCAGGGTGATGTAGGTGCCAATAGGAAATTTTCCATTTTGCTGTCTTTTCTCCGCCTCAGCACATTCTAAATACTATACTTGTAGATGTTTCCCAGTTGAGATTGTGCTCAGTACTCAGACTCTCCTTCTCACCACTAATGTTTATAATCTATCGGCATATTGTGTTGGAGAAATGTGGTAACCTGTGTAAATGCAAGTTGCTTTACTATAAAGTGGAAGTCGTTAATATCATGGGTGTAATAATTCTGGGAGAGAGAAAAAAAACGTGTAGCTTATAATTTGGAGTCATTTGGCACCTCTGGGTCTATTCTGGAAAAGATTGTTTAAATGAGACGATAAGAGGAAACCAATTTACAACCTGAAATAAGCACAGCTCGTGTTTCCATATTGCTAAAAGGCAAGGTTAGACGAACACTTGTACGGTTATCATAAAATTTTTATCAAGAAGCTGCAGTACCTTTAATAATTCATTGTTTTACCTTCTTGCAAGAACTCCTCTATATGCTTTTAAAAATGTTGTTTTCATTATCCTGGAAGAATTGGCTTTGGAAAGGAATCTTTCTCTAACTATATGGAGTCAAATCTGTTACTGAGGCATCATGATTAGTGCAAACTAATTTTATCCCTCCTCTTTATGCATCATTCAATTGATTGCATTAACAAAAGCATCCTCTTTTCTTCCTGTATCAACTCAATGGCATATTGGGGGAAATAAAAAATTGCATATTCAAATCACCCTGAAAGGCTTAAAGAAATTATAATGCATGAGTTGATGTTTCTTATGAAGATGCACCATTAATAGGCATGTATCTTGTTTCACTAAAAAGAGAATTCCTTCCAACACCTTAATGAATTAAATTCTGTAGATTGCTAAATATACAATCTGTCAAGAACCTAACAATCCACCTTACAAAACATTTAGTATAAAGCATGGTAAAAGTGGAATGATAATATGTTGATCAAGCTAACTCAATCACCTTAACTTTAGCATGCGGCTGAATGATCAAATGTGGATATGGTTATCCGAACATTCTTGGACGTAGAGAAGCTACTGGTCCTTTGTTAGATATAATTTAATTGCACAACACATTCACCTAGCTGTCATCCTGACTTCAGTGCATCTTGTCAAATTATTCTTTAAGGCTTTATCTAGTGACTGAGTTAGTTTGTGTCATAAAATGAAAATATGTCTCACAGTGGGGAGGAATAAGAACCCAACAATTTATTAAATTAAGAAAAATACAAAGCTAGAAGCTTGTGTCTCTAATAAAATGTGCTGGCCTGAGCTTAACATTCTCAAATTAACCAAATGTGTGATTTTAAAGTGCGTTGAAGGATTCCAGCATCTATGCCATGGTTTGATAATTTCTAAATTGTGGATTTTAAAACTTAACCCAGGGAATAACAAAAAAAAATCTAAAAAACACAATAATTATGAATTATATAGCTTCCTAGTTTGGTAAGTCCCATAATTAGAAAATAAATGTTTATAAAACATAAACTTTTTTATTCAAATGCCATATTGATCAAATAAAATTGGTGTCATCATTTATAATAGGAATAAAATGTTTTTAATTTTCATTGCCTAACCATGGGAACCAAGTATTTTCAGCTTTCACACAAAATCTTCAACTTCAATAGAGAGACGGTTTGCAAAATATAGGTGTAATTTCTGACCTTTCAACCTTAACTACACAGGATGTTCCACATAATTTGCTTATATAATGAGTTAAACCCACACAGATTGTCCAACAAATCAAAAAACATTTACTCATAGCACCTAAAGGAGAGGTAGGAGATCACTTGACAGATGTCCAAAGAGAGCTTGTTGGTTTAAAATAAGTGGGATTCTGGCCTGAAGAGAAAAGCAAAAGCCCATTTTTGTTCCCTCCCTTCATATCTTTCCGTCAGCCACTCCCACATCCCAGCTGGTCTGGGAGGCAACTAAGAAAGTGTGGATGACAAGGACTTTCCTATGGCAATACTGAAGAGTTCAGTTCTCTTTGAATTTACATCTTTTCAGACCCTTGTCCTTACCATGAACCTTTCCCTGGCCATTGAATCAAGAGTATCATAAATCAAGGGATAAGCTGTAAACACTGTGTGTGTGTGCATGTGTGTGTGTGTGTGTGTGTGTGTAGAGAGAGAGAGAGAGAGAAAGAGAGGGAGAGAGAGAAAGAAAGAGAAAAAGATAAAAAAGATACTTGGTTTATCAATTAAAAGTTGGGCATCTATAGATCATGTGGTTTAAAATCTAGCTTTTTCACTGGAATTTATCTGTAATGTGAGGTTAATATTAGAACCTAATTTATTAGGTTGTTGTAAATGTAAGCTGAAATAAAAACATTTAAGCCCATAATAATTTTTAGCATGTAGTAAATGCCCAATAAGTGCTATCTTTCAGGAGCCTTCCAATCTGCTAACAGAAGGAGGTTTTATGTAGCAGCCCATTCATTCATTCATTTGCCCCTTCATTCATTACCCAGCATCTGCTGTAGGCCAGGCAGTGTGCTATATACACTCTGGGGGCATAGGTGTGAACAAGACAAATATGGTATTAATGCACTTGGGTCTTATAATGTAGTATCAAATTCCAGCTGTTAAGTGTCTGGTACACAGTAAGTACTTGATATATAATTAAACACCCAGAAGAAAGGGGCTTTGAGAAATTACCAAAGGAGGGTTTGATCTGATCTGCAAATAGGGTAGAATTCTCTTAGAAAGTAAATTTTAAACAAAGACCTGAAGGCTAAGTCAGGGATTTACGGGGAGAGAAGATGGTTCAAAGCAGGGGGAATTTGTGTGAAATTTCTATAATGGGAAGAAGCATGGCATATTGACAGAGTGTATCAGGGTAAAGCTAGAGTCTAGGTGAGGCATCACCAGTTGTATCAGAGATTTGGGATTTGATCCTAAGAGTTGTAAGTAGCTATGAAGGTTTTCTTCATGCAAATGACCATATATTCATATTCAACATACTTCCCTGGTTACAGAGTGGAACATAGATTGGGCAGGCCAAGAGATTAAGCCAGGAGACCTACCAGGAATGTACAGCAGCCATCCTGGTGAG
Organism: Cheirogaleus medius; assembly: GCA_008086735.1. Lineage (NCBI taxonomy): Eukaryota > Metazoa > Chordata > Mammalia > Primates > Cheirogaleidae > Cheirogaleus > Cheirogaleus medius. Next base: position 20,669,246 of record VBSM01003215.1, on the reverse strand, counting down.
GGGAGATGGTGGCTTAGACATGCATGTGGAGATAGCACAAATGGGGAAAAGTAAATTGATTCAAAAGAGGTGGTAGGACCCACCCAACTAATAATGCATGTTAAATACAGATAGGGAATGCACTGGATGATCAATCTGTTTAGAACAAGATCCAAGTCAGCCACTGGCGGACAATCGGAAGCCTCTAGAATCCCCTTGCCCTAAGGGGCATATGAAAACTGCAGAGATTCCAAAGAAATGTCAAGTATCTGAGATTCAGGATGTAGGACAAGATCGATGGTAGCCACGAAGGGCAAAAAAAAAACAAAACAAAAGCAATGATATGAAAGTTGGCTCCACCCAGGGCCTTTTAAAGAAAAACTGAGACCTACTGGGCAGGAGGGTGATTCAAGTAAGTCCCAAGCATGCCCAGACACTCACACCTACAGTAAAATGGTAAGGAAATGCATAGTAGGGGTGAAGATGTGCAGCCAAGCTGCTTGGGTTCAGATCCCGACTCTGTCATGTCAGGCTAGTTAGTTAACTTCTCTGTGCCTCAGTCTCCCTGTCTGTAAACTCAGGATGGTAATAATATGTGCCCCACAGGGCTGCTGAAAGGATCAAATGAGTGAATGATTTAGAGCAGGGGTCCTCAAACTTTTAAACAGGGGGCCAGTTCACTGTCCCTCACCCATTGGAGGGCCATTGGAGAGTGCGGCGCACATTCCACATATGCGCACTGTGGGCCCGGGATGAGTCGGCTGCTAAGCAGGACAGGCAGCAGCGGCAAAAACACCTGGCGGGCTGGATAAATGTCCTCGGCAGGCCACATGTGGCCTGCAGGCCGTAGTTTGAGGACGCCTGAAGAGTGTTGCTTTGCACATGCCAAGAGATAAGTAAATGTTAGCTCTTAATATTTTGACCCCATCAGCTGATGGGTCTGAAATTGCTCTGCCTGAATGAGAATGAGCTTGGGGAGCTGATAGGGGCAGAACCTGAAGATAGACAGCATCAAAACCTACAGGGGAGTAGGGATAGCCAAGGAAGACAGAGGAAAGGAAGGACTAGGAACAAAGAACCCAGGTAAAGAGAGAGACCAACTGTGAAGAGACTCAGAGCGCTTTGCTTTTTGTGTCTAAACACTGTCTCTTTTGCAGGGTCAGGCATGAAGGGATAAGGGATCAATCTGGGAGATAAGCTAGTGGTTTGGAGACTGTGGGAATGAGGAGATAGATTCATGCAGGGAAGTGGTGGGGTGGTTGCCTGTATTCTTTTGCATGAAAAAAAGAGTCTCTTATAAAAATTTATTTTATTCATTTGTGTTACAAGTTCCAAAGTACTTCCAATTACCTTGTATTTTTGCAGACCATAAGCTCAAGATCTTGAGCTCAATTTTAAAAATATAATTTTAATCCATTGTAAGAATTTTTGCAAAGGTATTGCATGTCAGGGGGCAGATTAGCAAAGGAAGAATGATTTCAGAATAAGTCACACACTTTTTATTTAAAAGGAGGAAACACACACAAACACACACACACACACACACTTTGAACTGATATTCCCCGTTTAGAAACTGCAAACCAAATTTCCTCTCCATTTCCCAGAAGAGCATTTTCCTGCTTTAAAACATTCAGAAATTTAGCATTTGGTGTGTGGCTAGCTTTGCAGCACTAAATAATGATTATTATTGTTTGGAAATGTTAATTAAAATGACAACATTTTCTACAAATCTCAGCAAGAGACTTTTATGTCTGCTGTGTGGCAGCAGTTTGTCTTTTGCTTAGAATTTAGAGATAATATCTGGGTAGCATTAAGCTGGACCCATCAACACCCTCATCACAATAGATGGCTTTGGGTGCTGGTAATCGGCCTCTGAGCCATCCACCTCTGGGTCACTAGTTCAGATGTGGCTCAGGCTAAGAGTGAATGAGACTCATTATTCTCCCAGTGCAATGAAGAACATTCTCTAGGATAAGACTGCAATGCCCGGCCAATGTCTATTAATAGGACAAAGGAGTTCTAATTACAGTGCTGTATTGTATTAATTAGCTCTACTTTAAAACAATAATAATAGCTCTCTGGAAGTGAGGCAAAGGAAATTATATATCTACTTCTTAAGTAATGGAACCAAATCTGCTGATGTTTACTTTCCAGGTTAGCATACTACAGGATATTCGAGAGAAAAGCAGCATTGACCTTATTGTTAGGAAGCTGCTTGATCTCCTTCACTGCTGCTGACCATGCACAAGGTAGAAATGGACACAGACTGAAATAAGCCCAAGTAGCATCAGTTAGGAACCATTATTCTCCACCTGATCTGGCAAACTGTGTTGGATTGGGATCATTGTGGGAAGGAAATACGTTGTGTCCTCTTTCATTGCTGAAATTCTCCAATATTTTTTCTCATTCCGTTTATCTATAAAATGAGAATAATAATAATAATGGTGCCAGCTTCTAGGTGTGTTACGAGTATTGAATAATATAACACCTGTAGAAATCTTAGAGTATTGCCTGGCTCAGTAAATGGATGATGATGATGATAATGACAATGAAGAAAATGAAGACAACAATGAGTGCATTTGACCTATTAGGTCAGTTTGTGCACATGTAGTGGAAAAATAGTTCACACAAGCTGCATGGTTGAAGCAGACATAAAACATTAGGAAACTAAACAATCAATTACATATACTTTAAAGGAAAGCATGTAAAAGCCCACCTCACAACTAGACCTATATAGTCATCCTACACCTAATGAATGATCTCTCCTCTCAGAAAACACATTTTGGTGTCCATTGTATATGCCCACACAGGATTCCAGGTGTGGCACATTCCTTGGAGTTCTGAGGCCAGTGCCTTATAATTGAAGGAGTGTTAATATCTCTGGCAAAGAACCAGGCATGAATTTCAACTCTGTCACTTGTTTTAAATGTGGTTTGGTTTGAAATATAATCAAGAGAGGTATCATGAAGGAATGATGATAAGAAAATCAGTATAATGAAGGTAGATTTGGACTTTTAGCACTCAAGAATAGAGATACAAGAACTGAAATTACTTCCGGTTGACTTCTCTGGCATCTAAGGTGGCAATCTCCAAGAAGCTGAACCTGAATCAAGGATTTGGACGCAAAAGATTCATAAAGATAATGTGCCTACATGAAACAGTATGAGAGTAGTGGAAGCAGAACAGATAAAGGGAAAGAAGTTAAACCAGGGTTCAATTGCAGGGAAGTCCCAAATTTAGCCTGCTCCTCCAGGGAGTTCTTCACAAGCCTGGTCCAACAGAAATTTTTTTGATGATGAAAATGTTCTAAATCTATGCTAACCACTATGCTAACCACTAGCCACATGTGGCTAACAAGCACTTGAAATATGGCTAATCTAACTAGGAAGACAGTTTTTAATTTTATTTCATTTTTAATTGATTTAAATTTCAGTGGCCACAAGTTATGTGCGGATCAACTCCAGAACATCTATTCCATCTCATAGTTTATTATCCCACCTCAAGCAAAGAAACAGGATTTTTGTATTCCCATACTAGTCAGTCCTTGGCTGTTGCCCCACCCAACATAAAACAATCCATCACTTCCAGCTGTCCTGTCCCTTTGGCAGATGGTTTAGGTGTCTAAGGGAAATCTTCAGATTAAATCAAGTAGCCACAATACATGCAGAAACTGGAGGATGGGCACACTAGATTGAGAAATTAGATTCAGAGAATATACTTAGTCACCATTAAAATTCTTTCTCTCAGCCAATCTTCCACCTCAGGGATTAAAGTGCTGAAGCCATAGTTCTCCCAAGTGACTTAACTTTGGGCCAGTGCTTCCTTGGCAGGTCTCTTGGGTCTACCAATGTAGACTTGGTTCTACTTATATCACCTGGAGCTATTCTCACTAAGGCAGAGAAGAACTGTAGATCCCTTCCACCAGGACTGCAAGTTTTAAGACCTTTTAACTTATTCATGCTATTTCAATTTTTTCCTGAACTCCAGTGTTCAATTGCTTGTATTTGATTTTCTCCATAGTCTCTCTCTCACACACACACCATCTTTCTCCACTTATGATATGAACAGTAAACATGGCTGGGTGAGATGGTTCACACCTGTAATCTTAACACTTTGGGAGGCCGAGGTGGGAGAATTGCTTGAGGCCAGGAGTTTGAGACAAGCCTGAGCCACAGTGAGACCCCATCTCTACAAAAATATAGGAAAATTAGTTGGGCCTGGTGGCACACACCTGTGGTCCCAGATACTCGGGAGGCCAAGGCAGGAGGATCACTCGAGCCCAGGAGTTTGACATTGCAGTGCAGAAAGCTACAATAATACCACTACACTCTAGCCCAGATAACAGACAGAGATCCTGTCTCAAAAAAAAAAAAATGAACACTAAACAAATTACTCTGGAATTATGCCCATTGATGAGTGACAACATTAAGTGTTTTGTCCAGATATACTCTAGTCCCTTGACAATTGACTAGCATCTCACGAAAGTGCTAAAGAACACCATTACTCTCCTACTTAAGCAGGTCTTACTTTGAAAAGTTATAGGGCCTTTTATAACCCTGAGCAATTTCAATTCCAGAAATTTGGGACATACCTATGAGTTCCAAAGTTTAAACAGGTATGCCAGAAGTGAGTATGTAGTTAGGAAACCAAAATGAAGACCACACTGTATAACATTGTTTCTTGGAACAAAGAGCTAACTATGCTGATCATTAGACTCGAAACACATATACTCAACTGGGAGTGGCTGTTTTTCAAGAGTTTTAGGAAAGAAAAACAATAATTGTTTTGTATTTTTACTAAAATTCATAACAATACCATCTATAATTTATGCAAGCAAAAATTGTGCTGTTAAAAAAACTAAACATTTAGAAGTTAGACTATTAAGCTAATTGGAATGTGGCTCATTGGTTTTCCAAAGTAATCATCATTTTGTTGTTAATGTAGCTATTTATAACTTATGACCAATGTGCCTCCCACCAGGCCTGCAGATGACAGGTAAACATGTTGATTTAAAAAAATATACCCTAAATGCCTGTGCCTAAATTATCACACTGACTGATAGTCTCCACACCTTATCTGTAATACTAGCATTAGGGAAGAAGAAATGAAAGGAAAAAATTAAGTCCAATTTCTAAAAAACCCAGAGTCTCTCAGGGCTTCATGTTGTACTCATCCCACAGTCTCACTAAACTCCCTAATAATAACTTGTACAATGATAATCTTCAATTGACTGGCCTTTTATTTCCTTTTCTGGAAAAGTGAGAATGGGTGTATGATCTCTTCCTCTGATAACTTTCCATGTTGTTTCGTTATTTAGTGGAAATTACACTGGGCTGGGAGTGAGAAGATCTAAATTATAGTTCTGACTCTATCCCATACCAGGTGTATACCTTAGGTAAGAATCCAAACATTTTGTCTCCTGATCCATTGTTCTTTCTGCTTTATCACTTTGCATATAACAAAAGAGGTAAGGGTAGAGGGAGGCCTAGGAAATAAGCATACACAGCACTCCCTTCTGCTCTGAACTTGTGATTAGGGAGATCTGGTGTCTAAGTTCAGCTCTTTTGTATGCTAACTATATAAATTAGTTCCTCTTTGTTCAAAGACAAAAATCCAAATTCAAGAAAGGGCATTTACTGGTTCATATAAAGCCTAAAGATAGTTATGATTTTCTACACAGTTGGATTTGGGGGCTCAAATTATGTCCCTGAGACCTGCTATCTTACTATTCCTTGGGTCTACCTTCCATTGCTCGGGGATTTATTTCTAGGCCCCCCATGGAGGTGGCTGGTGCTCAGTTCTCCACAAATATGTGTATAGTAGAAAAGACAGATTCCCATTCTGTTAGCTTCCACACAGATCCTAAGAATGCCCCACCAGTAGGGAAGTGTTCTGATCCAAAGAATGACTATAATAATATCCCTCTCTAGAACATTGTGAGAATAAACAAAATCATATTTATTAAGAACCTACCTAAAACATTGAAAAAAACACAATAGTCATTGGTTTTACATACCTATAAACCAATCCTAGGTCTTTGGGAGAGTTTCTCAAAATAGCCATTACTTTATTAGATTCCTAGTGCTTCCCTACCAAAAAAAAAGTAATATTAATTTTATATATATATATATAAAATACAATAATCCAATAAATATTATCTACATACCCAAAGAAGTCTCCCCTGACCCGTATTAGTTTTCTATTTTTACCTTATAAATTATCACAAATGTAGTAGTTTAAAATAGCACACATTTATTATCTCACAGTTCTCCTGGTTCAAGAATCTAGGGATGACTTACCTGGGTCCTCTGCATAGGGACTCACCAGGCTGCAATCAGAGCCATCAAGTCTCTGTTTTCATCTGGATACTCAATTAGGAAAGACTCTGCTTCCAAGCTCATTCAGGTAGTGAGCAGAACTTATGTCCTTGTGGATATTTGGCCAAAGGCTTTAGCTTCTTACTGGCTGTGGGCTGGAGGCCACCCTCAGGTCCTAGAGGTTCCTTTCCATACTCATTTCATAGGTTCACAGCATGGCTCTTTGCTTCTTCAAGAACAATAGGAGAATATTTCTCTCTCTCTTTCTCTCTGTCTCATTTTCTGTCTCCTAAGACTTATATAACCACACCTAACATGGGGATGATATCCCATCATTTTGTCATATTTGATTATTCAGAAGCAAGTTGTAAGTTCTGGCCACAATCAACATGAAGGGGATTATTCAAGACTGTGACTCAAAAGGGGTTCTTTTAGGATGTATCCACAATACCGCCTCATTACAACACTAGATAAATTTTTTTTAAATAATATAAAATATATCAACCCATTGTATCCTCACAAAAATATTATAAATTGGCTAACTTGGGATTTATTATCTATATTCAAAAAAAGGAAGAAAGAAAACTAAGGTTAACCAAAGTGGTTAAATCACTTGTTCAGTTGCACAAGCAATTATTAACAAAGCTGAGAATTTATGGTTTTTATTTTTAGTCTTGTCTTCTTTCTGCCTTACCATTTTGTACTTTAGTGATTCCTAAGTGTCATTCCCTTGGTGTCTCCTTCACAAATTTTGCCTAATGCAAGTTGATCTAACTATTATACAGGTAATTGTTTAAAAAATAATAATTCATTCTTTATTTAAATACATTTATTTCTATAACAATATTTATACTAGTACTGCACATGGAAGACTAGTATCAGTTGCCATAAATAGAAGGAAAGCAAAAGATAAATATAAATCTAAATTTAATATTGTCTATTTGTGTCCTACCTAGATTGTTGTTGCATATCACTAGTGTATGTCACACCAGGTAACTATCAATACAGATATGTTGAACAATATCTCAAGAGCTATCCTCACTCCCATTCCTAATTATAGCTGGAAAAAAAAAAAAAAGAATTTGGGGTATATGGCGTGTGTTCCTGCTTTACAGGAAGATATGTTCTTTCTGGGTGGCAAAGAGCCCAGCACAAAGTCTGAGCACTCTTCCTGGCCACCTCTAAAAGCAACAGCAGTCTCTGGTTTGGCACTGTTGTGAATCTGGGTGAGGGGACATCAATAGAGGCGAACACAATTAGCAAATTTAATTAGCTCCAAGACATTTAAGCATGTCCCCTTTCCTTGCTACCTCCAAAGCTATACAAAGCTTTGTGTATATTCTGCCTATAAAGCAATGCTTACATTTTGTTGTTTCCTCCTCCCTCCCTGATACCCTCAACTTCTTTTTTATGATCCCTGCAAGGTTCTAGCATTCAAAAATTTTGGAAAATGTCAGGGAGAAGCCTTATTCTTGTTCTGTCTCTTCCTACCTCCCCTCTCCCACAAAATATTTGTCCCAACCCTCCACCTCTCTAGGGATGGCTCTATTTCTGTTCAAATTCTCTTTAAAAAGCTCCCATAACAATCTTTCACATCTCTTTTTTTAGTGCTGCTATTTAATGCAGATTCCCACATCTGTATTTATTACTGAAATTTTATTCCATCAGCCTCACCATGGACTCCTAGGAATATGCTTCCCTAAATCAGCATACAGATTTTAAGTTCATATTTTGTCACAACAAATGGGACAGATGTGCTAATTCTATTCTCTTATCTTCACTGACGGGAAGTAGGTTCATAAAAAATAAATATATATATGCACAAATAGGGACAGAACAAATATGCTGCTTATGTATAATAATCACGTTTGAATAATTAACCAACCCCAGCTAGTTTCTGCATAATTTTCCTAACCACTGAAGAAGCAAGAAAATAATATTTGCCTGGATTTAAAGAGAAAGTAGGAATCCCACAATATCAGTACTTCATATAAGATCAAGATGGGTCATTTTAATAATCAAGAATAGTAGTGACAATTGGCATTTGCATTGGAAAGCTCTTCTGCATCCATGCCATGCTTGTATTTGATCCTTGGAATAACCCTGATATGTATTTGTTCCACCCACAACCCCTGAAATAAATCAAATTGTCCATGGAAACCAGCTAAGGATAACATCCTCTGGATGATTGTTTGCCACTATTATGCATCTTTCTGTTTGTCTATCAAATCTATTGCTCTTTGCTTACATTATGTTGGATTACAGATATCTCCTTCTGGAGCACCTATTTATTTTGATGACCGAGGTGAATTTTATTTTCTGGCTATCTGCCCCACCCTAATTGCAATTCTGCATAGTCCTTTAATTTTGATGCATCCAGACTCTGGCAAGAATCACATTCTATATTAGCCTTGACTCTACAGAACTGGCAGAGTAGACCAACTACCATGAATACTCTCTGGAAAGATCAGATGTTGTACCAAGATAAGGTCATGCTTATAATCATCATTTTGGAGATGGTACAGTTACTCTGAATGATCAGATCAACAGGAGTCAATGGTTAAAGTGGGGTAGAGGAAAAGACCATCAAAGTGAGAATGTCTAAGGCTGGATTATAAGGGATCATCCATTTGGATCTTGAAATCATTAAGGGTGGAAAGGAATTAGTGACAGAGATAAAGACTGTGAGTTATATGCCAACTCATAAATGAATAAATGTTGGCAGATAATAGCAAAAATGGAGGTTACCAAATGTTAAGTTGTAATGGCATATGCTTCTAAGAAACTGTGAGTTTTGATGGGCGTAGGAAAAAAGTATCCTGAAAATAGTAGTGAGATGAACTTACAGGCTGTGAGGTATGTAGAGTATGAAATAAAAATTAGCTTTCATTCATGGGAACTGCAGGGGACTTCCATATATCTGTTACAGTCATTCTGAGAGGTGGTTGAGAACACAGAAAAGATTGTTGAATTTAGGCCAAAATTTTAGGAATGCTTTAAGAGAACTGTAAGTTTGAGTAAGATTATAGTGATATAGGGTTAAGATGTGGTAACCAGAGGTCTTGGGCTTCTGGGGATGATTGAAGCCAAATTGTATGAGGCATGATGAAAGTAGTCCTGGTAACCACTGAAAGCCTGGCCATGGAGTATGGTCTATGGACAGCAGCATTCACATCACCCAAGAGCTTGATGGAAATGTAGAACCTCCAGTCTCACCCCAAAATTACTGAATTAGTGAAACAACATATCGGAGAATATAGTTTTATGAGAGAAAATTAAAATGAAAAATACACAAAAAAATGTAAGAAGCAGTCAGTAGAAAAGAGAATCTAAGCCCTCTGATGACAGGTAGTATTTCTGGAGGTCACAAGCTTGGGCAGTGGATTCAAATATGCATGTTTACAATCCTAGCTCCCCTATCCTAGCTAAATGACCTTGGACAGGTTTCTCAAGTTTACCCATAAGTTCAAATGAGATGATATAAATACTTACCTAATAGGTTTATTGCAAGTATCAATAGCATGGTACCAGTAAAAATGTCTAATAAATATTAGTAGTTAATATGTTTAACTTCTGTATTTCCCTCATCATTCTACCAAAGATACCTAGGTCACAAAGGCCAGAAGGAGTCAGTCCAATTCACTTTGATATCCAGATAGGAGCTGGATTCATATTCTAAGAATAGTAGCCGAGAATTTCTTACTCTACTCCTTTACCAGTTGATCACAGAGCGAGAATTCTGGGAGCCAGGAGCCACAGCTGAACTTAAGAAAGGCAAAGACATGAATGACAGCTATTTCAAGATGGCAGATGGAGCATATTCATTTGCTTCCTTCTTATCTCAAAATCTCACTGAAATAGCAAAAGAAATGGGAAAACTAATAATTCTTGATAGTGTAGGAGATCATCAGACCAAAAACTTCGAGAAAAATCAGGAAGCAGGGAGAGTATATTGCAAAGTTAAAAAAAAAAAAAAGCATAAGACAAAATAAATATAGGAGAAAGACACAAGAGAAATGAACACTGAAGAAATGACAAGCTTAGAGAAAAGTACAGGTTACAAAGAAGGTAATCAATTCTATTCACCTCAATTCAATATATACATTTGATTGCTTTATGGAAATGTATAAATTTAAAGACCATCTAGAAGCACATCTACACGATTAACTGCCTTTGAAAAGTTTGTAATGTTGAAAACACTCTCTACCCTCGGGAGCATATCTTTGTATCAACCAGAATGTATCTTCCAGGGTGGCTTTAACCCAAGTAGAATGGAGGAAGGCAAGATGGGAAGAAAACATTACATAGGTTTTCAGTTTTAAAGAGGAAAACAAAACACCATGACAGAATTCTGTCTTAGTCAGTTTTGCATTGCTATAAAGGAACACCTGAGGCTTGGTAATTTATAAAGAAAAGAGGCTTATTGGGCTCATAGTTCTACAGCCAGTGCAAGAAGCATGATGCCAGCGTCTTCTGGTGAGGGCCTCAGGAAGCTTTTACTCACGACAGAGGTGAAGGGGGAGCAGATGTGTCACATGGCAAGAGAGAGAGGAAGAGAGAGAAAGCGGAGGTGCTATACTCTTTAAACAACTAGCTTTCACAAGAACTAATTCACTCTTTACCATGGGGAGGGCACAAAGCCACTCATGAAGGTTCTGCCCTCATGACCCAAACACCTCCCAGTCAGCCCCACCTCCAACATTAGAGATGAAATTTCAACATGAGACTTAGAGGGGACAAACATCTCAACTATATCAACTTCAAAACTTCAAAATGATAATAATAAGCAAGAAAGGAAGATTCCAATAAAGTAGCTCTGTCCAGATTTAAATACACTAAAGTGCTCAATTGCAAAATAAAGATTTTTACTGCCCTCAGCTGCAAAGCAAACATTTTTTAGTTTGGCATCTAAGAGATCTTCCAGACTCCTCTTCGACTTCATATCCTAAAGGGAGTTCTTGTCTGCATTCCTTGATAAATTACCCAGAACCCAAAGTCAACCCTTTAATTGAGGGACAAAGCCTGATAAAAACACCTTTGGCAAAAATCCTTCTTGGCTAATCCAGCTTGGCCTTTGTTCAGAAATATAAGTAATCAAGCATTTCCAGGCATTTGATAAAACTCAAACATGAAAGAGATGATCCAAACATTAAGCACAGAGGAAACATATAATGAAAAAAAAGAATACAATTATGTAACAATGTAATTACATACTATACACAGAAAGTGTTAAGTGTTTTATTTTATTTACCACTCAAAAATAGACTGCAACGAAAAATGAACCAGAGAGGACAAAGGAGAGTTATCAAGAATTAAATTCTCAAAAAAAAAAAAAGAGTAAAATTCTCAACAGTTTATTGTATAAAGTTAAAACAACCTCAGTTACAATCCCAAATGAATCTCTTTTGGAGCTTGATATGCAACACCAAGGTCATGTAGACAATAATTGCATAAAATTACCAAGAAAATAATTATTATAGTAAATGTAAGACCAGCACATGGTAATTTAAAAAAATGAAAAACATACTCTAACAGGAGTTAAAAATAATTTGAGAAAGAAAATTAATAAAGAACTTTTTTCTATTAGCTATGATAACAAAAATGAGAGCCCAGGAAAACTCATTACATATATGAGGAATTAGTATATCATAGTAGTGGAATGTCAAATCAGTGAAGAATGTTTGAAACATATAAAGATATCAAAGGTATTGTGCATTTGATAAAATAAAGGCTTTTATATTCATAAATCACATCATACACAAAAGTAAATTCAGATATGTATTAAAGATCTAAATAACAAAAATAAAACAAAAAGGAAAATATTATAGAAAATGTTTATTATTTTAAATGAAAATATTTTTAAGCAAGTCAAGAAATGCAGAAACCATAAATTTTAGATTATCAGACTTGATTAAATAAAAATTTGTTGTTTTATTGGAAAAGAAACCATTTAAAAAGTTAAAGACACGTGACAGACTAGGAATTTTTTTTGAAAAATGTATAATAGAAAAATTGTATATGTCCAGATAAATAAAAAAGACTCCTGATTTACACAATAACATATTAGGCAATGGATATGAAAATGTAATTCACAAAAGCAACACAAATGATGATACAAATACAGATATATGCAAACAATGAGTGAGATGTGCAACATTTAGGGGATGGTCATGCTTGAGGCTCTGCCTCGGGGGGGGCATGGGCAATATATGTAACTGTAATATTTGTACCCCCATAATATGCTGAAATAAAAATAATGTAAAAAAAAAAAACAAATACAGATATATGCTCAATCTCATTCATAAACAGAGAATTGAAAATTTAAATTCCAGTGACTCAGATTCATTCATCTATCACCTTGTCACAGAATGCCAGCTCCAAGCAGTTGGGAACATCAAAGCCTGAGGTCACCCAGCTCTGTGTGGAGCAGTAATGTCCATCAGGTGAGTGAGCACAGGACCTATATAAAAGCAGTGTGTAGTTCATTGGTTCTCATACTTGAGTGTGCAAAAAGGTCACCTACAGGCTTGTTAAAAAGTCAGAGTTTGGCCGGGCGCGGTGGCTCACGCCTGTAATCCTAGCTCTCTGGGAGGCCGAGGCGGGTGGATCGCTCGAGCTCAGGAGTTCGAAACCAGCCTGAGCAAGAGCGAGACCCTGTCTCTACTATAAATAGAAAAGCAATTAATTGGCCAACTAAAAATATATAGAAAAAATGAGCCGGGCATGGTGGCGCATGCCTGTAGTCCCAGCTACTCGGGAGGCTGAGGCAGGAGGATTGCTCGAGCCCAGAAGTTTGAGGTTCCTGTGAGCGAGGCTGATGCCACGGTACTCTAGCCCGGGCAACAGAGTGAGACTCTGTCTCAAAAAAAAAAAAAAAGTCAGAGTTTGGGACCCTAGGCCCCTGGAGCTTTTCATTCAGTACATCTGATACAAGGCCTGAGAGTCTGCAGTTCTAACAAGTTCCCAAGTGATGCTGATGTTGTTTACCCTGGGATCACACTTTGAGAACCACCAATGTCATCAAAGGAGCAAAAGTTAGGATGGTAGCTACTGTTCTTCTCTCTAACAAGAAAGAGGCAGATCTCTTCTCCTTCAGTGTGTTTGAGGAAATTCATACTATGTGTTTCAGCATGCAGTGTAGAACATTTAGAAGGCTACGCAGAAACCCTTCATTAAGGTGATCCCTTTGGAGCAGGAATGGAGGGTAGGGAGATAGAAAAGAGAACACAGATCTTGTAACCTCTTTTAAGTTCCTCACATAATACTGTAACCCCAAAGACATCAGTACACAATGTAAGGCCAGCTCTTTAATATCTTTATCAAACCAGGCCATTCTTCCATTCTTTCTTACATATATAGAGTTGAGGTCCCAGACAGACATAGAATTTATCTCAGATGTTTTAAACAAAGACATTTTAATGAAGGGACTAGTTACAGACACATGAGTAGAGTTAAGGGAACGGGAAGAAATAATAAAACACCCAGACCTGAGACAGTGAGAAGCTCTGCAGGTGAAGGGACAAGGGTTGGAGATTTTGGTTGTGGAACTCCACCCGACAGTTAGATCTGGGAACTGGAATCATAGAGAATTCCAGCTTCTACCAGAGCTATAGCAGAAAAATCTAACCACTCTCCTCTCCTAAACTTCGATTTCCTACCAAGTAACTTTTATTGGTCAAACCTGACTGAAAACTAGTCCGCAAGGGAGTATAGGCAATACAGTCCACTGGAGTAGGCCTCCTTCCATGCAAAAAGTCCAGGAATTGTGGGGGAGTGCAGATCAGGCTGGAAAATCGAAAATGGCTGGGACAGCCACCCTTTTCATCTCACAGAACTCATCTCAGTGGCTCCTCTCTCCATCCCTCCCTCCCTCCCTTCCTCTCTCTCTCTCTCTGTCTGAGGTATACTGCTATTCAAGCAGTCAGCTCCTTGAGTTTTAGAAAAAGTTGTGTATCTCTATTCCTGCCCTCAGATTCTGAAATATTTGAAGGCATTCTTTTATATAATACATTCTGCAGAACCTATCAGTAGCAGAAGCTGAGTGGATATTACTTGCAAGAATAAACAAATAAACAAATAAATGAAAGCCACACACATTCTCCATATTTTATGTCTTAGTTTCTTAATTGCTTCATTGATTATGATTTTCATAAAATAAAGATGAATATGGGTGCCTTGATCCATGTTTTTTTTGCTTGAGTTCCTTCCCACAATTCATCTATCTAACAATAGGACTCATTGTTGAGCTTGAAAAATTATCCTTCGCAAATAGAGGAGATTAATAAATGAAAACCCAAAGATAACTTTTGTTTAACACACTAGCTATCTGCAGTATATACCCTGTGGCAAATAGGAAGTTGCAACTCTCTCTAAACTATTAATATAGATCAGTGCTGTCCAATAGAACATTCTGCATTGATGAAAAATGTTCTCTACCTGCCCTGTCCAATGTGCTAGCCATTAACTGCATATTCAGTGTATAAAATGTGGCTGGTTTACCTAAGAAACTGATTTTTTAACTTTAATTGTGATTAATTTTAATGGCCACAATAGTGGCCACTATATTGGACTGATCAGTTATAGATAAACCTGGATAACAGTGAATGTCAGATTCTTAGTTGCTCAGGAATTGAGAAAATGATGTTGCTAATATATTATTTGGGTTTAAGTCTCTTATTTTTGCTGGTGTTTAAAAGCAGAGCAGCACATCTTGTTAAGAGTAAAATATGCATTAGCTTCACTTCCATGCTATTAATAAATATATGGGATCGTCCTTAATCTATCTGAGTCAGAAGGAATTTGTTGAAATGGAGATTGTGAAGGTATAGGTCCTGCTACACTCTTCATTCACCATTCTCCTGCTTGAGAGCATGCTCCTACTATTTCCTAAAGAGCCTCTGATTCATCATCTAGATTTCTTCCTTCTGAATGAAATGGAAATAGGTTTAAATCCCAGCTTCATTATTTAACATTGTGTTAATTTGTCAGGTTAATCCACCTTTGTGAGCCTCAGTTTTCTGCTGTGTAAGGTCATGATGCTAATTCTTACCTATGAACAATGTTGGACAAATTGAACACAACCTCAAAAAAATGTGAATTCTTTTTGTTGGAACCTATTATTAAGAATATCTGAGAAACTTACACTATGATCATTGCCTTTCTTAGAAACATTTTTTTTATTTCATTATATTATGGGGGTACAAATATTGTTAGGATTACATATATTGCCCCTGCCAACCCTCCCCCCCATGCTGTGCTAGAGCTTCAAGCATGTCAACCCCCTGGAAGTGCGTGTCACACCCATTATGTAAGTATACACCCTTCCCCTCCCCACCACCTGCCCACCACCCGATAAAGGATTTTTTTTTTTTGACATTTTGGTTACATTATATTTCTTTGCCTCTCCCTAAGAAGGGCTAGAGGTATTCCCTTCCCCCCCCCCAATGCTCGCCATATCCCAAGGATGTGGTTCTCCCCACCCCCTGACTCCCTGATGAGTACTACCACCATTTGAGCATTTTCCTGTGTCCTCAAGTAAGCTAGTTAACCTTTGGAAAGCAGTTAATTTAGCATCAATACTATGACTCTTCAGGTATGACATCTGGATTAGTAGTAGTATAAGCAAAGTACCTTGAACTTAGTAGATACTCAAAAGATGTGTCATTGTCTTAAAATAATGACATTCTCAAGAACAAATTCAGTTGATAAGGGTCAGCATTGTTTCCAAACTACCAAGGCTTTCCTGACCCTTACAGGGTCAGGAAATAGACCAATTTCACTTCTGGAAAGTGGCTAAAATGAAGAAAGGAGGTATTTATTGCTGCTTGTTCTCTTTGCTCCTCCCTCTTTTCCCGCTCCCTCTCTCTCTCACAAAATAAACAGGGAACCCCATTCTTTGACCTTCCACTCTCCTCTCATCTGCAGTTTAGATCAATAGTCTTTTATATGTAGTGCTTTATTATTGAGCTCAAAAGTGTCTCTGACCCATCCCTTGACCCATGTGTGGACAAAGACTGTGTATGAAAGAAAGTGGCAGTAGAGGGACGAGAGACTATAAAGAGGCCTGGGAGCAGGAGGGTGTTGAAGAAAAGTTAGAGCAAATCTAGGCAACACTGTTAAGAAGCCACAAGAACAGAAGGTTGGATTTTTCCTTATAAAGGGAAGTCTCAATTTAGCATTCAGAAATGATGCTTTGCAGAAGTGATAGAAACACTCCAAAATCCTCACCACAGCTACAGAGGAAAATACTTCTATAATGCTGGAGAGCAGGCTCCACATATTATAAACCAGTGCTGTCTAAACATCACTCCACAAACATCTGAGGCTGCCTAATGTGTGCCAATGTGAATACCAGGCAAAGGAGTTACAGAGTATATTTGAACAGAATCTTTACCCTCCAAGGGCTCACAGTCAAGTAGAGGAGATCTATATAATATAGATGACTACTTACAAAAGTGTGAACTGGACCCAATTACTCTGCAAGAAGAAAAAGATAACCTCAGTTCTCTGAGAAAACAGTTCCTGAACCCAGGGTTTAGGCTGATGGTAAAAAACACTGATGACTACATAAAAATATAGAAAAATGGAAATAAAAACTAGTCATAAGTTCACCTCTCAAAGGAACTGAATCAGTTAGGGCTGCCATGACAAAGTACCAAGCACCATAGACTGAGAGGCTTAAATAATAGAAATTTATTTTCTCACCATTCTGGGAGCTAGGAGTCTGAGATAAAGAAGCCAGCAAGGATTGTTTCTTCTGAGGCCTCTCCCCTTGCCTTGTAGGTGGCTTCTTTTATGTCTTCACATGGTCTTTCCTTTGTATGTGTCCTAATTTCTTCTTCTTATAAGAACATCAGTCATATTGCATTAGGGCCCATTCATATGACCTCATTTAAAATGAATTCCCTCTTGAAAGACCTTATCTCAAAATACAGTCACCTCCTGAAGTACTGAAAGTTAGTAATTCAACATAAAAATTTGAAGAGACACAATATAGTGTATAATAGGTACATACTTAATATTTTGGTATATATCTTTCTTTAATATTTGCATTAATGTTTAAAATGCATTAATATATGCACATAAACAAACAAAACTTAAAGTACCTGTATATAATACCCAACTATTTTCTTGTAATATTGAATGCCAATTATTTCCACATATATTCAAATATTCTATGAAAGCATAGTTTTGATGGCTGTATATATTCTTTCATGTACCTACAGCATTTCACTATTGAAAATTTAAAGTGTATGTGTTTTTTCACATTATAAATAATGCTATAGTTAAAATACTGGTGTAAAAATCTTTGCAACTTATTAGGAAAAACTCTTAAAACTAGGATTATTAGGTCAAACATATGTGCACCTTAAAATTTTTTTTCCTGTTGGCAAATTATTTTCTAAAAAGGACATACTATTTTACATACTTACTAGGGGTAGATATCAGTGTTCATTTCAGTGTTTCATTTAGAAATACAGCATGAAAACACAGCCATAAGAAAAATAACATCTGTGTAGTTTTAAGAGAAGGATTATAAAAAGTAGGTACATCACTGGGGAAGTGTGCAGTGGGTTGACTACCAGGGTGCCTCTTACCCTACTGACGTCACTGAGGTAAAAACAGTGGTTCTCACTGTGGCTAAATCATTTGTTAAAAGTAACATGGATTATAAATGGTCAAGCTAGGATTAGAACTTGGGTCTCCATATGGCAAGGTGATTTTTTTTTTAGTGTATTTAGCTCTTGGGCTCAGAAAGTTAACCTGGACCCCTTTTTCTGGCTTCTTTGGATTTAGTATCCAAACTTACTTTCTACAGATTGCCTTGGATAGAAATTTGTATCGCAGATACATTTTGCTAGGAACGTAAGTGCCACTCTTAGCTAGCCCAGCTCTGGTCTTCCCAATGGCTGGTGAGGGTATCTCAGGGAAAGAGAGGTTTGTACAATATTCTTACATGTATGATGAATACATTGTATATTCTAAAGAAAAACTCAATGTATATGATCACAACTGATATTGTGCCATTTAATTTTAAAATAAGACTGAGAGTTCAATGTAGGTTTGCCTGACCTCACTTGTTATGTATAACCAAAAGTCTATGAAATTTTTTGGCTCTCTATATAACAGAAAGACATACAGACATTCTATACCTGCATATAGTCGAAAAACATAATATGAAAAGTAAAATGGAGTCTATTCCAGACTACAGAAATCAAATATTATTTAATTTCATTTAAGGTGTGCAAGCATTATGTATGCATAGTTCAATCTAATCTCAGAACACATCAGTAAAAGGTTAAAATAAGCTTTGCATTTATATAGTTCCCTCCAATAAAATTAGGGATATAAATACATAGGGTTATTTTGAGGCTAATTTGGTTTCATTCATTTATTCATTCAGCATGCTTTAATTAAATAAGGATCTTAATCTAACTCTATTTTTAGTACTATTTTTTCCAGGATGATTAAGGTATTGTCACTGCCCTCAAGTAAAGGATAGCTATCACTATTATGGGAGTCATAGAAATTAGGTCAGCAAAAGGCAGTAAGAGCCATAATTGAAGTGGCAGAGCCATAGAGTGATTCGTTCTGTAGTTTTGATAGTAAACTCCATGAAGGCCAAGAGAAATGTTATGTCTTTTTCATAGATGCATCCCCAGTACCTAGCATAGTGTTCATTCACTAGGTTAAAATAAAATTATTATGTAATTCAATAGGTGAAGTACTTGTTCAACAAATGAAATTCATCTTAATTAATAAATAGCAATTACTTATAATTAGTTGACCATAGTAGCTGAGAAGAATACCACATTTATCCAATGATTATTGAAAAGTTTCTTGTTGCCTTAGAAAGGTCAGCATTCAACTTTCAGTTTCCATGCTATTATAGCTGAGCCTCGAACAACATGGATTTGAACTGCATACATGGATTTTTTCAATAAAATTTATACCTAGTATAACTAGGCTCTCCTGCCTCCCCTTTGACCTCTTCCTCCTTTTCTGCCTCTGCCACCCCTGAGACAGCAAAACCAACCCCTCCTCGTCCTCCTCCTTCTCAGCCCACTCAATATGAAGCAGATGAGAATCAAGAACTTTATGTTGATCCATTTCTACTTAATGAATAATAAAAAATAGTTTCTCTTCCTGAAAGGTAGTCTTACTATTAATAACATATCTAACAAATGAAAATAAACCATCAAACAAAAAGCAAGAGAAATAAACTCACAGCACAACTATCCTTTGTTTAACTAAAACACCTGTGGCCTAACTTTTTATCTCTAAGAGTTCCTCCTTAGTCCTAAGTGGACAGTAGGCTTGCAAACTCTCTGCTCCAGCTCTCTGCCTCAGTTCCTGTCAAAAAAAGAAAAACAAAAACAGATTTCAAGGACTCAGATAAGCTGGTCTCACAGAGAAAAGAAGAAAAATAGAGAACTCCCTGACCTGTCACAGCCACTTCTGTTATCAGTCTGTGTCCCCTGGCTCCCTGGTCTGGTAGGTTTATTATTTCTTACCACATACAAAGCGATTGTTAGGGGAGCGCACTTCCTGCCCATAGAAGTTTGTGGTCCAAGGTGTGCCAGTCCAGGCTCCTGGTTTCTGTGTCACTCTCTCAAAAATTTAGTAGACTTTCTATTTATTTGTTTCTACTCAATTCTGAGTGGAAGTAGCTGCTACTGCCACCCCTTCCATAGCATGCAGCTCTTTTAGAAAGTTGATGCTCATATTTGTTATATTTATTCACCTTCTTGGCACCAAAATTTCTGTCTCCAATTAGTGGTGGGCACATTGTATCTCCCTGAATAGAGAATAGAAAGAATTTTTTAATATGACCTTTGCTCAGAGTTATTTATTAGATAATTAATTGATATGCTTTCCTGGGCACCATACCCTTAATCTGATTTTTGTCATGCAGTACATTCATTAATCCATTGGAGGATTTCTATCAACTGTTTTGAAGGTCATGCCCTTAATCTAATCTTTCCTGAAGGCTGATATATTGTCATTCAAATTTATTTTTTCAACATTTCAAGGTCATGCATTTTTGGAATTGTTCTATTCCCTTCCATTTTTACTTGCAACCAGCCAATTCTTTCATGGGTTTATCTCTTTTTTCTGCAATACCAACCTAAATGAAGAAAATGACCACAAATACAAACTAGCATCATTTTGCTTTTCTGTTTCTTTCCTCCAGAGCTGTGTTTCATCAGGTATGCTATTTCCCTTCTAAGTTACTATGAAAGATAATTTTGCCACATATTTTGCCATTGCATGACAAGGATTGTTATTGGTCCAGCCCTTTTTCTTAGGGTCTTTGACCTCTACCATTTTTAGTTTTTCTGTAACCAAATCACAGCATTGGTACTAATCTCATTGTTAATCAGGACAGGCTAGATATACTGCATGACAAATGAACCTCTAAATGCCAGTGCCTTGATGGAACAAGTGTTTATTTCCTATACATGCTGCAGGCCTAACACAGTTCGGCAGGGGGCATGTTCCCCGTGGTACCTCAGGGATCTAAACTGAGTAGAGCTGCACCATCTGCAATTCAGCTTGTCACTGGCATAGGGGAAGAGAAGCCTGAGAACTCACACTGCTCTTGTATGCTTTAGCCTAAAAGTATTTAATAATGCATATCACTTTAGCGCAGAACAAGTTGTGTGGTTCTGCCTAACTACATGAGTGCTAGAAAATGGAGGGAGCATATGAAATATTTAGTGACCATTTCTATTTCTGCCACATGTGTCTTCTAAAAACCCAGAGTCAGGCTTATTACTCAAAACCCATGTTTCAGAATTATTTTAGTTTACTCAAGGAAAACAGTCTCCATAGAGACTCGTTTACACTACCATCCCACAGATGGAACACCGTATCGTGCAATCTGAAGAAAGTTTGTTGAAATCCTGTGCGTAGATTGAATTTGATTCCTCTTGCATTGAAAAATGTATCAATAAAAATGAATGGTATTGCCTATACTGTAACTGTAGTTTAGGTCCATTTGACTGAAGCTTGAGTACATCTTCAGACATTTTGAAGAATTTCTTCCTTTTAAAGCTGCTATATTTACTGACATTTCCACCCCCTGGGAATCGGGTTCTCTTGTTTATTAGAGCTGCTAAAATGAAAGCTTGCCACCTGATTAATTTTAATAGTTTAGCCAGAAACCTGTGGATAATGTATATTGGCTGCCAAGCTTGAGATAAATTCTGTTGGCTCTGTTGCAAAGATTTTGGCAGAAATAAAGTCTGCCCTTTGCAAAAGAAGCACAGAGGAACTGTAGGGATATGATTTCAAAAGCAAGTATGAAGCAAAAGACTGTTTTGTCTTTCTTTGTGACTTCCCACTGCTGTGGGGATCTGATAAACCCATTCAGCAATTCTTTTTTGACTTCATATGTTTTATTTTAGCGTTATAGTTAAGGAAGGAATGTAAGCCCTTTGTGTATAGCTGGACCCAATTCAAAGTCAGAAAGACTTCAGAGGCAGCTTGGTGAGGCCAGCTGCAGGTTGTTGTGCCTTTTAAAGAGATCTGGGCAACTAAATAACATCTTAAGGCACTAGGAGTTTACTGCAGGAGATTCATATTGGAAGAGATCTCACTGTTGTGTCATTTACTCACATCCTACAGTTTGTTTTTCAATGCTGGTTTTTCCTCAAGACATGCTATAATTTGCAGGACCCAAGGCAAAATAAAAATACCATGCCTCTCATTCAAAAATCAAGAAACTTTGCCATTAGAAGTGTTAAAATACAAAGTCTTTTCCATTCCTTTGTGATCTCTCTCCCATGTTTTGTCATGGTGTTTTATATTTGCTATTAAATTCTAAGTTAAAAAAATTAATTATCACATAGATCTTATCATCCATCTTTATATTATGCAAGGCCACTTTTAAATGTAGCTATCAGAACATTTAGCATGTATGCCAAATCACTGAAATTATACAATTCTTATTATATGGCTTATCCCAGAGAGTGCCTGGAGCTGTCGAAGAGAAAAACACAAGCTGGACTAAGGAAGGTAGGAAGGAGGGATAGCGAACACTCCCAGGCATACAGCAGGCCAAGGGAGCAGGCCTTGGGTGAGCCAGACCCTCACAGGTGCCTCAGTCTCTGCCTAGTGACACAGGCCAACTTAACTGACATCTGTTGCTGTTTTCTCTCTTCTCCTATCATTTTCCATATTTAACGTGATCAGAAGAATCTTCCCAGAACCATACATTTATTATTTTACTTTACTCAAAATCATAATATGCAAAGAGATACTCTAGAGGGCGGAGCAAGATGGCGGACTAGAAACACCGCCAGACAGAGTGTCTCTGCAGA
>VBSM01003215.1:20600016-20646525 GCA_008086735.1 Cheirogaleus medius | reverse complement strand
ATTACTGGGCATCTACCCAAAAGAACAAAAATCACTGTATGAAAAAGACACCTGTACTCGAATGTTTATTGCAGCACAGTTCACAATGGCAAAGTTGTGGAAACAACCCAGGTGCCCATTAATACATGCGTGGATCAACAAAATGTGGTATATGTATACCATGGAGTACTATTTGGCTTTAAGAAACAATGGTGATATAGCACCTCTTGTATATTCCTGGATACAGCTGGAACCCATTCTGCTAAGTGAAGTATCTCAAGAATGGAAAAACAAGCACCACATGTACTCACCAGCAAATTGGTATTAACGGATCAATACCTAAGTGGACATATAGGAATAACATTTGTCGGGTGTTAGGCGGTGGGAGGGGGGCGGATGGGATGGGTATATACAAACAAAATGAGTGAGATGTGCAATGTATAGGGGATGGTCATGCTTGAGGCTCTGCCTCTAGGGGGGAGGAGGACATGGGCAATATACATAACCGTAATATTTGTACCCCCATAATGTGCTGAAAAAAAAAAGAGATACTCTAAATGTATTTCAAAGCAATTCTCACATACCAGAGAATTTTCTACACCCATTTTCTTAGCAATTTTATTTTTTCTTTCGATAATGTATAATGCAGCTAAGACTTTTATAAAACTATCCTAATTTCATTTTGAGTGGAATAAGAATTAATGAGCTTTCACTAAATCTGCAAAAGTAGTTCATGTTTCTACTAAAATTTCTAGGCATGACCCTCTATTTGTTCTTCTATTTCCATCATTTTATGAAAACATGGAAAAGAGGAAAGACAGAGCCAGAAATTTGGCAGAAATTCTTTTCATTTTGTTAGAAAATGCTTAGCCCCTTCTGCTCTGCTAAATGCTGTGATTGAAAATATTAATCTTGGAAATCAATTAGAAGTTTACATCTCGCTTTAAGCAGGATGTCTTCCTCATTTCTACCACCCTGACCCCTAATCTAGGTGTCCGCTGTCAGTCCTCTGTGTATATCATTATTATGTTTGTCTAAGTATGTATGTTTCTCTTTCATACATCTGAGAACACATTTGAGGCAGGGATATTCAGCACCTAGAAGATTCCCTAGCATAAAATCGGAGTTGAAAAAATACTGTTGAATGAGTGAGCAAATGAGCAAATTGGCATTCATAATAAATAACTTGAATTTTGGAGACCAGGATTGCGATGCTTACAAAAAAAAATACATTTGATATCTCATTGGTTTAATATGAAAAGAAATAAGGGCTGCAAACACATTTTTCAGAAGAACCAGGGATTAGCACTGAGAGCCAGAAGCCAACTCACAAGTTAAACACATAAACTTTCATGGAAAGAAAGTGCATACTGCAGAAATAGATAAAATAATGCATTTTTTAAGACCTGGTTCTGAGCAGGGCTTTCCTCTAATTATCCAGAGGATTGGCTGCTACAAATTTTATTTATTCAGGTACCTCCTGAGATATAAACCTATGGCTCAAGGGCAAAAATAAAAAGTGTCCATCTGCTTTGAAAACACAGAAGCTTGCTACCTCTAGGAGTAGGAAGAGACTAGAGCATCCCAACCCAGGCCTCTGCGCTGCAGGAAAAAACTTCACAATTTTTAAGGAAAACAGAACTTAAGGGAAACCTTTAGGACATATTCCTTATGTTTTTTCATGTCCCCTCACTTTTTTGACATCTGAACTTTCTAAGAGTACTGCTATAGTTGGTTTTCATTTCCAGTTGTACTCTGCTCTTTATTTTAAGTGAATTGGTTCATGGAACACATATCTTAGATAAAAGCTATGTAGCCAAATATATTCAAATTCTAAACATCATCCAAGAAGAAAATATGGATTTTCAATGAATCCCAGTCATTCAGGAAAAGGAAAGTGGGGGAGGGAGGTAATAAAATTTATCTCCCTGATATTACCTTGCAACTCATAACATCACATTGTATAAAACACACCTTGTACAAATTGAAAGCAAAATACTGGGCTCAAGAAATGGTAGTATAATGTCACTGTGGCAGAATCAAAAGAAAGAAACAATTTAATTCATATTCTGTTACATGCTATTAAGAAGGTATTTTTTAGCATTAATCAATTTTAATACATTAGAAAGTAAACACTAGCATATCTGCACCAATTGTGTGTTTTTCAACTCGAATAAGACTTTGATCACTATTTTATGGTATTATGCTAATTTTAACTCCCTTAGTATATCTAGAAAGAACCTTTCTAGATTAAAAGATAAAAAAATTAAAAGGTAAAATTTTTATCACATTCCCATGATAAAATAAAAATTATAAACCAACAACAAATAAATAGTAGACTTATAGGAAAATACTAACACCTATTTAAAAATGTAAAATTATCATTGAAATGTATGACAGTAGTAGCACAAATAACTCAGAGAGTGGGGGATGAAGATAAACTGTTTTAAGGATCTTGCACTATAAATGGAGTGGTATAATAGCAATTGTAAGCTCTAGAACAACAACTAACAAGACAAGACAAAACAAAACAAAACACTCAAAGAGTTATGCGTGGTAAACCAATAGTGGATAAAATGTAAAATCAAAAGGAGGAAAGTAACAAAAAGAAAAGTGCAGGTAGGTAAAATAGAAAGCGAACTCTATGGTGGTAAATTCAAAGCCAGCTGTATCAATAATCACTTTAAATGTAAATAGTCTTTTTTTGTATTATTTCAGGATATTATGGGAGTACAAACATTTTGGTTACATGTTATGACTTGGCCACATCCAAACCATGATTTGAGGCATACCCTTTCCCCCCTACAACACTCACCGCATCCATTAGTTGTGCGTTTACCCACCCCAATCCCCCAACCCCCAAAGAATATTACTACTGTGTGTGCACCTTAGTGTTGATCAGTCAGTGCCAGTTTGATGGCAAGTACATGTGGTGCCTATTCTTCCATTCTGGTGATACCTCACTTTAGAGGATGGGCTCAAACTCTATCCAGGAAAATAAAAGAGTTGCTAGATCACCATCGTTTTTAAAAATTGAAACAGTCTAAGCATTCCAATTTAAAGTCAGGGTTTGTCAGATTGGATTCTTTTTTAAAAAAATACATCAATGGATGGACCCTCACTTTAAATATATATGTATAAATATATAATCTATAATGTTATTACATATTTATGAATACATATGTGTGTATATATATTTAAGAACAAACACTTTATACACTTACATATCTGTGTCTGTGTGTGTGGAAAGTAAAAGATAGAAAAATATCTACCATGTAAACACTACTTAAAAACTTGAGTGTCTAATAGTAGACAAACTAGACTTCAGAACGAGGAACATAGCCAGGGATAAAGAGGAACATTTCATAAAAATAAAAGGATCCATTCATCAAGATGATATAAAGACTCCAAACATGTATGCATTCAATGGCAGAGCTACAAAAAACACATAATACATTTTTTAAATTGGAAAGGAAAAATAGAAAAAGCTACAATTTTAGTTGGGTATTTCAACACTCCTCTCTCAAAAATTAAGGGATCTTATAGAAAAAATAATAACAGCTTTAGAGAAATTTCAGGGAAAATCAATAGGATGTAAAATTACCGAACAACACTCACAACCAATTTGACCTATTTGACAGATTAGAACACTCCACTCAAGGATAGCAGAATAAACCTTCTTTTAAAAAACACACAGAACATGCAGAAAGATGAATCATATTTTAGGTCACAAAAAGTTTAAATAAATTAAAAATAATTGAAATCATATAAAATCTATTGTTTATAACCAAATTAAACTCAAAATCACCATTAAAATAAGCACCATTTCTCTCTCATATTCTTATCATCAGCATCTACTACACAATGCATGGTTGAATTAATAAATAAGTGGATCAAGGGTGTGCTAGTTCTCAGAGGTAGGATATTCCACTTTCACTGAATCTTAACACTGTTATCTTTACCACTGATCTACTAGGTATATCAAAAATCCACCGGGTTTCTCTCTAGTTTCCTAATTAGTTGCATGTCTGGATGAACTATTAATAATATTTACATTTTTCAATCAGAGCTCATTGTCTGTCTAATATATGCTTTGCTTTCCATTGTTTTCCAAATCTAATAAAATATGTCTCTCTACCCTGAGAAAGAAGGATATTCAGGTGCAGCAACTTTGTTATTTTGTTGCGCAGCTTACTTCACCTTCATCAAGATCCTTTTGGAGCAAACAAAGGTTAAATTCATTTTCTCCTTGCTCTCACTATGTCCCTCTAGGTATAGATTCAAGTCTATTAAAATAGATCTTCTGTTTTGTCTCTCTTGTGCTGTGATTCAAAATGTGCCAGCTATTAATTTCAAAAGCACAAGGAAAACACATGAGACTCCTCCATGCCTCTCCTTTTTTTTTCCCCCTGCAGAATTCTTATAAGTGAGCTTGCTTTGCACAATACAGGCCAAGCGTCTTACTTACAGTTGAATACTTCATTATGGAAAGATTCAAGTTTTCCCGAATTACAATAGGGTGGGAAATAATTTAGAGGGAAAATCCTTTTAGTTATTTTAATGGAAGGGAGTGACAAGTGGATGTCAAAAAGAAGCCGAATGCTCACTAACAGACAACAAATAAATATGTAAATAGGCAGAGATGAAAGGATTAGTTACTAAGACCTGAAATATCAGATTTAAGTAGTTTTTATTGATTCTTTCTCGAAGAAAAAACATCTATTCCCTTTTATTGCCCTAGCAAATGAAGTGGTCTTTTGTATCGGTCCTTATCTTCCATATGTGACATTTTTTTAAATGCTTCAACATTAATTCAGTAATCAGGCATCCCTTATTCTATGCTAGACATCCTGCCAGCATAACCACACATACATAAAAACCACGTTTTCTGCCAAAACCTTGATGTAGGTCTTGGCTTTGACCTATATCAAGCTCATCGTTACTTCAATATGAATAAGAAAAATATAGTAATTACACACCCATTTCTGAAATAGTGGGAAAAAGTAGAAAAAGCACAAAATAGTAAATAAGAAATAGGTTTTTAAAAAGCAATTTTGCAATAAAATAACTACGAGGTCATAGGAATGCCTTGTATTAACGTACTAATAGCAGCAGGAAAAGTAACAGTTATCATGAAAATAGGAGTAATGGTGGCAGTAGTAGAGGTCACAAGGACGTACTCATCTTAACCAATTACAAAGTAACAGACCCTGTGACAAAGGTGTTATGTAAATCAGCACATTTGAGTTTCATAATAACACCATCATGTGGATACTACAATGATCCCCATTTTACAGATGAGGACACTAAGTGTAAGAGAGGTTTAAGGAGTTTCCCCTGGCTCCACAGCTAGCACCTAGTCAAACTGGGACTGGGAACCTGAGTCTGATGTTCCAAAAGCCTTTCTAAATGGGATTCAGAGACAGACAGAATTGCATTAAGCTTAGTCTTTATAATTTCCTACTGAGTAAACTTTGAATTAACTTCAGGGCATAGCAATGTTTTTCTATAAAGAGTCAGATAATAAATATTTTAGGCTTTGTGGACCATATGGCCTTTGTTACAAGCAGTAAATTCTGCCATTGTAAAGTGAAAGCAGCCATAGACAATAAGTACAATTGTATTTCTCAAAACAGGCTGACCCTTGACTTACATCATCACTCTGAACTTGAGATATTTTTATCTGTAAAGTGAAGTGGAGTCTACATTTTTGGGGGTTGTTGCAATTATTTTAAATAAAAACATGCAAAGAATATAGTATGACAAAAAATCAGGTGTTTATACATGTTAGCTGTTATTTTTAATTATTGTTTTTATGGTTTAATTATTTCCTTCCTTTTAAGCCATAAAATGAAAATGATCCATATATTTCTTCCCTTCGATAAATGTTTACCTAAAAAAAAGACAATGTAAATATCCTTTTTAAGTATAAAGCTGAATGGGTATATGTGTGTTTGTGTCTGTACATGTGTGTAAAATATGCTGCTATGGAGGGATAAATTAATTTATTCTAATTGTTAGAAAACTTGCCATGCATAGAATATGCTAGGTGCTGAAAAGACAAAGATAAGATAAGTATAGGGCCGGGCGCGGTGGCTCACGCCTGTAATCCTAGCACTCTGGGAGGCCGAGGCGGGTGGATAGCTCAAGGTCAGGAGTTCGAAACCAGCCTGACCAAGAGCGAGACCCCGTCTCTAAAAAAAAAAAAAAAAGATAAGATAAGTATAGGCTCTAATCTTTCTTTCATCTTCTGCTGCACATGGTATGCATTAGTGGTCTTCATTTTAGGTTTTTGCCTATAGCTTTTGAAATCGTGATTCAGGATTATTAAGACCTAGAAGAATGGAAGTTCAAAAATCTTGGACTTTTCCTGGGTACACTAATTCATGGGAATCAGAATCATCTATTTTTTAATATAAGAAAATGCACGCAGCATGTGTGTGTGTTTGTGTGTGTACACATGTGTCTAAGGGTATTTGGTGCAGAATGAACACTTTGTACCATATATTTAATCTCATTGCCCATTGATAGCAGCATATCCCATGGGCCAGGCAATCAGATGTTCAAGCACAGGATTACAAACTCTGAGGAAGTGAAAGAACTATGTAGGGGCATTTGAGAAAATATTAATGTGAGCAACATTCAGATTGAGATTGCAGTCATTGAAGAGATTTTGGATATGGTAGGTGGTGGCAGCATAGCTTTGAATCTCAAAATAAAAACCAAAGAGGATAACTAAATTAGCAAAAATTAAAAACCTACAGACAACCTACACCAAAAAATTAGATGTCAAGGCATCCCCTGAACTCCAGAATACAAGTTGTGGAGACAAATTACCAATAGCCATTTGATATGCATGGCAACCACCTCTGTGCATGAGAAAGCACAGGGCCCCAACAGGACATCTACCTGAACTGAGAAGAGTGGAATCTCAAAAACAGGCAATCGGTATTCCCTAGAAAGCACAGAAGACTAATTTAATATCAGCAGCTAAAACTGGAAGGGTTTTACCCAATTTAATATTGGATTAATACAAACTTTCTGCAGTAAAGACTGAAGAAACTGGAATAGTCTACACCCTCTGAACAATTTAAACTACCCATTAGGACTCTCTTCCAGGTAAGAGTTACATTTAGGAGAAACTGCTGAGAGTGGATTCAAATTTGAGCAGAAATGTAACAAAATTAGAGGTCCAAATAAAAGTTGAGGAAAGGAACAGAACCAAAATGTCTTAGAAAGCAAGATACCGTGTATTTTTGAACACTTTAGAAGAGAAATCTTTATGAAGTTATAGGTAGCTATTCTAAACCACACCTCCTAAAAATTCAAGAAAAGTGATTATATATAAAATAAGCAATAGAAACATACTAAAGTTAAATCTTATAAAAATTGTCATAAGAGAAAAATAATAATGAACAGGATAACATGTTTACAGTAACAAAAGCACACCAGAAAGATTTGCTCAAAGCATAGATCAAACAGTAACCTTTATATATTGAAAAGAACTAACAGACATTAAGAAATAGATATAAGGCATAAACAACAATTCAGAATTAGAAAAATTCATAGAGCAGATGACAGAACTCATGAAGTATGTATATATATATGAATATAGATAATATACATGTATATATCATGTTTTAAATTATTTCAGACCTTAAGAAGTAATGGCCAGCCTCCAAGATGGACCCCACTGAACCTTGTCTCCTAATGTTTGTATCTTTCTATAGTACTATTCTACACACCGATACAGAACTAATCAAGAGTACTGTGGAAGAGAGGGACTGTTGCAGCCTAGACTTAGAAGACTGGGCCATAAAAATTATTGCATCTTCCATTTGCCCTTTATTATCTCTTGCTTTGGGAAAAGCTGTCTTCCATGTTTTGAGCTCATTCATTCAGCCCCGTGGAAAGGCCAACATGGATAGGAACTGAGACCTTCTACCAGTAGCCCGCACCAACTTTCCAGCCATATATGTTAGCTACCTTGAAAGTGCATCTTTCAGCCTTCAGTCAAGTCTCTAGATGACTGCAACCTCAGAAGAGCCTCTAAGTCACAACTGCTCAGCCAAGCCATGCCTGAAATTCGTCACTCAGAATAATGGTGAGAGATGATGTTTATTGTTGGTTTAAGTCATTATGTTTTGTGACAACTTGTTATGCAGCAGCAGAAAATTAATACGAAGGCTAAATTATAAAGAACATAAGAGGGATGAACAAAGTGGTTGTGCCATAGAAGATATAGAAGTTGCAAAGGTAGAAAAATTGAAAAATCAACAAGAAATAGAGATAAAAAGTTTCCAGAAAGTAACAAATATAAAAGGTAGGCAGAAAAGATCCAATTTAGGGATGATAGGAGTCTCTGGAAAACAATTAAAATAAGATAACAGAGCAAATATTAAATTATAATTAAAGAAAAATCTATTACATTAAAAAAGACTTCAGACTACATATCAAACTTGACATTATATAACCTAAAATTGTCAACATCAAAATATATAATAATATAGCAAAATCACTGAACTTTAGAGAAAAAGAAGATATTTTAAGTAAAGCAAGATATTTAAGCAAAAAGATAACTTATAAGGGAAGGAAATTATATAGAAATGTTATATGCTTGAAGAAAATGGAGTAACATATTTTATATATCAAGAGAGATTAAGGATAGAAAATATGAGCCAAATATTTTATATACAGCTAAATTGACTTGTAAGTGTAAAGGCATAAACTGCTAACAACATGCAATTACTCAGGGGCGTTTATTCCCATGAGTCTTTCCTGAAGAACTGATTAGAAAACATGCTTCACTCAACCAAAATGGAAAGAGACTCACCAATCTAAGTATGAGTTGTAAGCATTAAACCTAGTTACCTGCAAACTCAAATGAAACAAAGATTAAAAGAAAGAGAGTATAGGAAGCCATGGCTATATTCTCAGTTAATGTAGATATAGTACAATTATTTATTTAAATGGGAGTTAGAGAATGGAGGGAACGTACGCAAAGATATTCAACTATTCTCAGTATTTATAATAGTAATGGTAGTATTGTTACTCTGGACCGTTTGAGTAAGTTAATGACAATTGTTTGATAGTTTAATGTCATCATCCCTTGTGTCCTTTTGAAGCAGGATTTTCATTGCAGAAGTAAAAAGATAGAATATAGATGTGACATATAAAGGATTAAATTAAACAAGTACAACAACAACCACCTGCTGAACTATACTGTTAAGTATGTTATCAACAAAATCCAGACTTTAGGAAATGCTACAGGTCAAAAGCACCTGCCTCCTCAACACATAAATTTTAAGGACAAGAAAGGGGTGAAGAGGGAAACTATAAATTAAAAGAAATGTAACAGACATACATATTTTAAAATGGGAAAAAATGAACTGTGATGTCTGGAGATGCACATTTGAATGAAAAACCTATAAAGAAATGCAAGGAAGGTGTTAAGATAAAATTGAGGTATAAGAGAGGGAAGTGGATTGAAAACCAGAGGGACAGAGAAACATTGGCAGGTGTCTGAGGGTGGTTGGCAGGTACATGCAAAGGTGTTTGCTTTATCATATCTCATTATGCTATCTATTTGTTTCATGTTTGTGTTTTAATATACAATGAAATGGTTTTTAAAAGATTTTTAAAAGAAGTGAACAAGAATTTGGTGGCCGCGGTATTGAGAATTTCCTAGTTAGTGAGAATGCTCAATGCCCCATCTCCTTGCCTGTCCTTGCCAAGCCTGGTTTCTCAGATTTTAGGTCGATTCTTTGAGCTACCTGATTTCTTTCCAATCTAAATATATATTGAAGACCTCCAAAATTTTCCACTTTCTGGATTTTGCCCATTGCATAGTATATTATACTTCAACATGTTTTTCCACCCTTTGTGCATATATGTATATAGATAGATAGATAGATGTGTATGTGTGCATGTGTGTAAAAAATGGGAATTAGTTTCTGTTGATTTTGATTGGTATAGCAAGGAAACCTTGAGCAAGTCACTTAATCTTCATCAGTCTTGCTTTTCTCCTCTGGATAGTTGGCTAATAAGACTTTGCTCATAGGATTTTTGCCAGAATAAAATTAGGTAATTAAGTAAATTGTGTAGTACAATGCATGACAATCAGTTCTCAATAACTATTGCTAGCATTTCTGCTTTTTATTGTTGACTTGTGAAAGAAGGAATAAAAGATGATGTGCAGTTCTTTAAGCCTAGGTAATTGGGAAATTGATGAAGCTGTTGATTGCAACAGAGCACCCACGAAGAGAGTCAGTTTGTCAAAAAATTGAATTCAATCTTGCTCCCATAAAATCCACATTTTGACAGCTATTTAATTGTTGATTATTCTAAGAAAATTATAACCTTAAATGGAGTGCAGGAGGTAGTTTTTCTTCTGAGGTATCTATGTGCTGGTGTTAAGATTTTGAACATCTCCAATACAAATACTCAAGTTCAGTCCTGTCTCTGTTGTCACTGCAACAAGGGGAATTAATTAAAATGCTTTCTGTGGGCTTGTTAACCCACCAATTAACCACAAAACTGATTTGGGTATTTGATATCCCATAATTAGTCAAACATTATAAGAGAGGAGTGGACTGGATAACAGAGAAACTCAGCTAATGAGCATTCTTTGCCAGTTGGACCAGTGACAGTGACAATACAAAGGAAGAAGCAGTAATTATTAGCCAATCAGGATGTTCTGCCTCCATCACTTATTGGCAGCTCACCATGCATGACTCTGTCAATATGCTATCTGCCCATTTTTTAGGTCTGACCGTCTCTCTATCTTCTTTTTAACACCTTTAGTATTGTCATTGTTATCTCCAGCTGTTGCCTTCTGGAAGGGAGGGATTGTGCATGTGTTAACTATCCATTACTAATAAACCGAACCCACTCTTGGCCAATTAATATTCTGAAAATCATGTGTTACCACCCAGCCTCTTGGCATGGATTATCCATGGCATGCATTATCAATATAACAAATCACTGCTGAAAACCATGCAATACCTTGCATTCTAACATAGATCATGAGTACAGAATGGCATTTATGAACCAGTGATTTGCCTACCTGCTTTTTATCATTAATCACATATCTAGGCCTATTCCCATGTTTGGATCACTCTGAATTTCGCCACATTTTCTTTTTGTTCTTTTCTTTGCATTTTAAAATATATGGTCATTTCTCCTGTCATCTTACTATCTCCTAAACATTAGCTTTATATATTATTTATCTCTATGGTTTCTCAGCCTTCCCTCTCCCTTTCTCTCATCTAGTCAGCATATATAATGTTCAAAAGACATTTACCTAAATGTATTTTTCCCTGTGCTAACACATTTTTCCATTTTAACCTATCATTAGAAATAAGGAAAAGTGGAAGTCCGTGATCAGTGACTTGATTAGTGGTCTTACGGAGAGTAAGGAACAAAACCTGGTCTAGAATATAAGGCTCCAAGTCAGATTTCAGAGCTATTCGTTCACATAACACTGGTCCACATGAATTGCCCAAAGTACATAGCTAATTTGTAATGTGTCTTTCATTGTTGAAAACAGGTCTAGATAAACACAGTTTTATGATTCTATTCTCTCCTGGAGATACAAGCTTTCCTTCCTCTGTTCGAGATAAATAGATATCCTGGGGAACTGGAATCAAGCAGAGAACGGAGTTGTTGAATCTAAGAGAGGAGCACAGTGATGTTCATTTTACTATTCTTCAAATTTTTGAGGCTTTGATATTTAAAAGAAGTGCCAATTATACATTAATATGATTTATAGTTTCAGACTAATTTTAATCTAATGTCCTATGGGGCGTATAATTAAGAAAAAAATAACAAGTAGATTTTACAAGGGTGGTATATTTAACAAATGTTTAGTGAAATTAGTGGGTTTCAGGGACAAAAATTAAATTAGACCATTATGTTCCACCTTATAGAAAAACTAATCCTAGAAAATTTTAATGTAAAATTACTCATAATTTACAGATTTTTTATAAAGATAAATGGCATAGTGATTTTTCAAAGTATAAATTTATGGAAGAAATAAAGAAATGGACACATTTCACTTCATAAAAATTAAAAATCATATATGTCAAAAAAGCATTTTATGTCAGTATCACATAGCTTTGAAGTATTTTGATCTTTGCAGACTAGGAATAGAAATCTTGACTCCCAAATTAAAATATAGTCTACTGAAGAGCACAAGTTTAACAAGGGTTCTACTGCTTTGTATGCTGTTAAGTATTTCACCAAATTGGATCTTCACACCAACTACCCAAAGAATCACTTGTGGGCCTGTGTTAAATGTGAATATCTGGGACCCCCGCCAGATCTACCAGATTATATCTGAACATAGGTCCTGGAGGTTGTATTTTTGTCAAACAACCTAAGTGATTTTATGAATACCAAGCTATCTAGAACAGTAATGAGGACAGATTGGATATTTAATAAATTATAATTGGGTTAATTAAACTAAAGCTTTAAATCAAGTAAGGCACTCTCTCAACAATTTTAATGGTTCTCCCTGGAATGAAGAAAAGCCTATACAGTTTTTGGCTTGACATTCAAGATCCTGCATCAACAGTCCTCGACTCACTCAAATCTTACGTCTCTGCCTGTGCCTTGTATACACTTCCCTGTGCTCACTCCCCACTAAGCAGTTTATCCCTAAGTCATTCTAACTATTTGTAAGTATGTTGGAAACATATTTTTCCTTTTGTGTAATTTCTCTTATTTTTACTTCCCTTTGCAATGTCTTTCTTCAGCAACACCACTCAACCTTCACCACAAGGCCTGTCTAAACCTCACCCAAAGTTTAAAATCCTAAATCTCATTTCATTCTCAGATCCTAATCTATGCTCCATTAGCACTTTGTACTTTTTCTAAAGTATTACAGTCTGACTTACAAGAGTCACTTGTATGTCATGTGTCTGTATGAATATGCATAAACAGTTGACCCTGAACAACATGGGTTTCAACTGCATGGGTCTACTCATGCACAGATTTTCTTCTGCCTCTGCCACCTTGACCCAGCAAAATCAACCCATCCTCTTTTCCTCCTCCTTAACCTACTCAATGTTAAGCTCATGAGGATCAAGACCTTTTGCTCAATGAATAGTCAGTATATTTTCTCTTCATTGATCTGTTAGATAATATTTTCTCTAGCTTACTTTATTGTAAGAATACAGTATATAACACATATGATGTACAAATACATATTAATGAGCTATTTATGTTATCAGTAAGGCTTCTGATCAGTAGTAGGCTATTGGTCGTTAAGTTTGGGGGAGCCAAAGTTATACTCAGATTTTCAACTGTGAGGTATGTTAGCACTTACCCCCACATTGCTTTCAAGTCAACTGTACATGAGTCCCTATAAAACTAGTCCATGTATTTTAACCCCCAAGTTATCTAACATGCTATTTTATTCATGGGATGCTTAATACTTGCTTGTTGAGTTGACTATATTAACAATGTTTAATTATTTTTGCCTTTTATATATCATTCTACCAAGCTTTCTTTTTCACTACAAAAATTTAGAGAGTTTCTTAAGGAACACCTATTCTTTTCCCTTTTATAGTAACTGACTAATTTGTGTCATAGATAACAGTTATTGTGACATAGCCACTACTTCTACTGTAAAATACCAATACCTTGGCTTTCACTCAGCATTAAATGGGGTGTCACTGAAGGCTTTGGAATAGAAAGACTTGATTTGACTTATGTTTTAAAAGGACACTTATGGCTGTTCTATTGAAAACAGAGTGAAAGAAGCAAAGGCTGAAGTGGAGAGACCATTTAGGTAGCTATTGGAATAGCCCAGGTTTAAGATGATGGTGACTTGGACCTGGGGTGTTGTAGTAGAGGATATTAGAAGTGCTTCAGCTCTGAATATATTCTGAAGGTAGAACCAACAGGATTTTCTAAAGGACTGGATGTGGCATATGTAATAAAGAGAGAAGTCAACTTAAAGATTTTTGAACTGGGCAGTGGAGAGATGGACTTGTCACCAACTAAGATGGGAAAGACTGCAGGTGGAGCAGTTTTGTTTATGAAGGAAGATACTTCCCAGAGTCTATTTTTGACAGATTAAGTGCTATATCTAAGAAGGCAGTTGAATGTATGGGTCTAGTTTTAAGAAAGAAGTCTTGACTGGAGAAAAATTTGGAAGTCATGAGGATAAAGAGGGGAAAACCAACAAATAAGACTAAGAAAAAAAAATTACAAATGATATAGGAGGAGATCCAGGATAGTATGGTGTCTGTAAGCCTGTATAGAAAAAGAAGTCCACCATGGTAACTTCTGCTCATAGGACATGTAAGATGGGGAATAGAACTGTGCCTTGGGAAAGCAACTGCGAATTGATGCTTGCAATAAAAGCCTTGGGAGTAAGTTTAAAAGAAAATAGAAGCTGAAGAAGTAGGGATAGTGAGTATGAACAATGCTTTAAGTAATTTGTAGAGGAACAAAGAAATGAGGTGGAACCTGGCAAGAGAAGTGAAATCAAGAGAAGTTTCTTTTGTTTGTTTTATATGGAGG
This sequence comes from Cheirogaleus medius, assembly GCA_008086735.1. Lineage (NCBI taxonomy): Eukaryota > Metazoa > Chordata > Mammalia > Primates > Cheirogaleidae > Cheirogaleus > Cheirogaleus medius. The sequence continues at coordinate 20,632,017 of VBSM01003215.1, read as the reverse complement.
TTTTTCATTTTTTTAAGGTGGGAGAACTAGCAGCATCTTTATTTTCCCAGAGAAATGTCTCTGCCTAGCAGAGAGAGACAATATAAGATAAATGGAGAATTCCTAGAGCTAAGTTCTTGAGAAGGTGTGGAGGGCTGGGTTCTGGTGCACAGGTGGCAAGACTGGTGTTAGGTGGGAGTAGATGTTGCTCATCTTGAATAACAGGCAGGAAGACAGAGTTATATGACCACTGGAGAAAAGGTGAGTAGAGTCACAGTGTCAGAGAGTCATTCTGATGCCTGGAAATAGTAAGGGACTTAGTCAAAGAGGGCCTGACACAATTTCAAGAAAATTATCAGAACTGTTCCACCTCAGACTGAATTTGGGAGTTTAAACTTCAGAATTCTCTAGAATTTTCAATCTAGAAAATTCTAAACCTCCTGGCTCTGACAGCTTCTATAATGTTTCTGCTACCTTAAATCTGAATGATCAGGCTCCATATTCCAGCTCCACTTAGAGTTTTAAAGGACATCTGTTGGTATCAACTCTGTATTTTTCAAGAATCGAAAAACCGAATCTGTGAACCCTGTAAGATTAGATACTAGGCTTTCAAGTCTTTCCCTCAATGCTAATTTGCACAGGTGGAAGTGGGTGTTGCCCTTTAGTACCCATTATGATATAAGTAACAAGATGCGCAATGAATTGGAGCAAACCATCAGGAAGACACAGCCTGCCTATGAGCTAGGGGAGGGCAGCAGAACTCAGTTGCACTATTGAAGATAATGAATCATCTCAGAGCTCATCTCTCTCTCTCTGATAAAGTATTGGACAAAGATTCCATTACAAATTGGATTTCATATAACAAATGGATAAATGATAGCATGGATTCAGAAAGATTAAAGAGTAAGCAATTTCTATTGAGGCATGAGTTGGGATTCAGCCAGAAGGCAGGTTTTGACAAGTAAGAAAGATGTCTCAGAGCTTCTGGGGGTGTCATTTGAAGTTCTTTAAGTTTACCAAGCTCAGCAGCATTAATTAAACTTAATTAAAATTAGCACATTAAAATTTAAATGCTTGCAGTTTGAAGGGCAATTTTGGTTTTTTTTATAAAATTAAATCTCTCTATACAGAATGATCTTCTACTATAACTTACTCTGAAGAACTCATTTTCTGCAGTTACTGCCACGCTAAATGCTGCTATGAAATAATGCCCATGGAGAATACCTGCATTCATACACATGGTCTTTAAGCCACATTACAAAATGCTTGACCAATTCAATTTTTAAAACAAAAGCAAGAAGAAATAAATAATAAATTTAGGTCTAATGACCAGAGATGAAATCTAGCTCTGAGACTTAGGGTACAATTTTGGACAAGTCATTAAGTTTTTCTGACCCTTAGCTTCTTTATGTTCTCCATGAGGATAATAATTCCTGACTTTGCAATGTTATTTTCCAAGACTTAATGAGATAAAGTATGTAAATCACCTAATATTGTCTGGGACGTTGTAGATATTTAATAGATACTAGTTGAACCTGACTCTAAGAATAGCAGCATGAAAACATTTCAATGGGAAATCTAAGAGGCGTACTACTATGCAAGATATTGACAAGAAAGGAGGAGGGAATTTCCCTGATTTTATACTTTTAAATGTTTGAGCTTCTGGATAGTTGTTTCCATTCCAGAGCTGAACAATTTTTTTTTAATGTTTGGGTTAAATCCAACTTTACTAGTCCTACTCTGCAAAAACTCCCTTTATTTGAAGCCTCCAGTTATTAAAAAGTCACTCACCATCATTAAGAATTGTAAGCACTTATGCAGGCATGGGATTTGGGGTGCGGGGGTTGTTTAGCAACATGAGTAAAGAAGGCATGTGGGAGAGAAGGAACAGCTGGTATTCTGTGTTTCCATGCCTGAATTTCTCAGCAGGAAAATACTTTGCCTGGGGGGCTGCAATGCCTACTAAGAAACAGGATTGGCTACTGCAGTAGATAACAGTTTCTTTTTCATGCCACAATATACAAAGTCATACCTTCTTTTGTCAACTAAAAACTCTGACTATATTAGCTGGAATAAAACTGATAGTCAAAGAGATAGTGCCACTTATTGACAGTGTTGACATTCCCAAATGAGTACAGATTCACCCAACTATTAATATTAAATCCAAACCAAGTCACCCACTCTCTTGCTACTCTCATCCCTGGGAATATTGGCATTGGACTTAGAGACACAACATTTTGCAGTGTACTTTGATTGATAGGTCAAAAAATATGCTGGAAAAGTGACCCTAGGACTCTCCTCACTGGTCAAATTTATTGTAGGAATGGAGAACTTCAGGGAAACATGGCAAAGTGTGATTTCATTTCAGTTCATGCATAATGATCTTGCAGGTAGTTTAGGAGAAGGGCCAGGGGTCAGCTCCCTTTTGCCCGGAGAAAGGAATAGAAAGTTTTAAGGGAGGGAGATTTTTCACTTGGATTTTTTATTGGTTTCCTATGGCATATGTCCAAATACCACAAACTGGATGACTTAAAGCAACACAAATTTATTTTCTCACAGTTGTGAAAGCCAGAAGTTCACAATTAAGATGCTGCTAGGACCTTGCTGTGTGCTGTAAGGATGGATCCTCCCTTGCTTCTTCCATGTTCTGGTCACTCGGGTTGTTCCTTGGCTTGTGGCAGCATTTCTGCCTCTGCCTCCATGTGGTGGTCTTTCTTTGTCTCTCTTCTCCTCCGTCTTTTCCTCTTCTGTATTTTATGAGGACACATTTCATTGGATTTAGGGTCTATTCACTTATTCCAAGATAATCTTATCTCCAGATCTTCAAAGTAATTTCGTATACAAAGACCTTATTTCCAAAGAAGGTCACATTCACAGTACTGGGATAAAGGATTTAGACATAACTTTATTGAGCCACTATTCAACCCACTATTGATATTAAAGTTTTCTTTGGCTGAGATACTAATGGAAGTGAATTCCGTCACTGATAAGAATGATTAGAAAAATTTATGTGTAGATGCCTTAGGACTAGGATGGTTCAAAACTAACCATTCACAACTCCACCCACATAGATAGTGGTTCAACTAAAAACCTCTTCACTACCTTGGAAAACAGCAAAAAGCTGGTAGCAGCTTATTAAGCAGTATTTGCCACCTATTTGTCCCTTTTATCCTTTTCTCTGCCATCTAATAAAAAATGAGACATATGTCAAATTGATACACCGTCACTGGCTTCCTTGTTTTCAGAATTGCATCAGTTGTATATTCTCATTATTGTATTAGTGATAGTGCTACGCTTGCAGCCCAACTCAAGTGAAATCATTTTTTTCCCCAAATAACCACATAAATAGCAGTCTAGTTTGAAACAAACTGTTGTGTATACTATATCATATAATGCCTGGCTTATAGAATTTATCACCTAAGTTGAAATCAGAAGCAACCTACAAAAAGCATAGCTCTCTGGATGAAATAAAGAGACAGAAAGATGTTTTGAAAAGACCATAGATCTGTTGTCAGGCATATCTGGGTCCAAATTCAATTTTTTATACTTATTAGCTGCATCATCCTAGATACAATTGTCTACCTTACTTGCCTATCTGATTTTTTCGTTTGTTAAATGGAACTGTTTAAACCTACTTCACAGTATTTTTGTGAAGGTTAGAAAAAAGCGTCTGGCATATAGCAGGTGTGAATAGCTATAATTATCCTAAAGATTTTTTTGTGTGTGGGGGGGGTAAAGCTCTATATAGCAACTGCCATGGGAATTAGCATTCTTACCTGAAAATCTGAATTTTAGGCTGTTCTCAAAGTCAACAGAAATACTTTGTAAAAGCTACATTCCTTCTTGCCATACTTAGAGTTTTGCCAATTTGTAGATACATATGCCAGACAGAACAGCCACCTGTCATTTGCACTTGCTAGCTTTGAATTCTTAGGCCACGACCAAAGATGTTCTAGATGTGAGGAGATGTCATTACAATATGTTCAAGGTTTATCTCAACTCTCAGACTTTAAGTTATTTTGATTTTCCAAGGCAAGTGATCTGATCTCTTCAATGTCTCATACGCATTGCTCATGAAACTAGTGAAACTAGTGAAACCATTTCTCCACTAATGACATCTTTTTGTTTTAGAGTTGATCAGAATAAATCTCATAATTATAATTTGTTTCATCCACATATATAACACTTGGCCTAATTAGTTTGAAAGTCTTTGATTATGTTCATTATTTTTTTTTATTTTACTATGCAGTTATTTTTTTTAAGGTTTCTTTTTTTTTCACCATATTATGGAGGTACAAATGTTAAGGTTATGTATATTGCTCATGCCCCCCTCCCCCCTTGAGTCAGAGTTTCAAGCATGACCATACCCCAGATAGTGCACATCTCACATAGTAATTATGTATATATGTATGTATTAATACATAGTAATATTGTATGTATATACCCATCCCCTCCCCCCAACCTGCTCGACACCCGATAAATGTTATTCCTATATGTCCACCTGGGTGTTGATCAGTTAATACCAATTTGCTGGTGAGTACATGTGGTGCTTGTTTTTCCATTCTTGGGATATTTCACTTAGTAGAATGGGTTCCAGCTCTATCTAGGAATATACAAGAGGTGCTATATCACCGTTGTTTCTTAAAGCTGAATAGTACTCCATGGTATACATATACCACATTTTATTAATCCACTTATGTATTGATGGGTACTTAGGTTGTTTCCATAACTTTGCAATTGTGAATTGTGCTGCTATAAACATTTGAGTGCAAGTGTCTTTTTTGTAGAGTGTCATTTGATCTTTTGGGTAGATGCCCAGTAGTGGGATTACTGGATCAAATGGTAGATCTACTTGTATCAATTTAAGGTATCTCTATATTGCTTCCACAGAGGTTGAACTAGTTTGTAGTCCCACCAGCAGTGTAGGAGTGTTCCTATCTCTCCACATCCATGCCAGCATTTATTGTTTGGAGACTTTTTGATAAAGGCCATTCTTACTGGAGATAAGTGATATCTCATTGCATTTTTGATTTGTATTTCACTGATGATTAGAGATGTTGAGACTCCTTGAATTGATAAAAGAATTTAGTAAAGTCTCAGGATACAAAATCAATACACACAAATCAGAGGCATTCATATATACCAACAACAGTCAAAGTGAGAAACAAATCAAAGACTCAATTCCCTTCAAAATAGCAACAAAGAAAATAAAGTACCTAGGAATATATTTAACTAAGGAGGTTAAAGACCTCTACAGGGAGAACTATGAAGCACTGAGGAAGGAAATAGCAGAGGATGTAAACAGGTGGAAGACCATACCATGCTCATGGGTCAGCAGAATCAGCATTGTTAAAATGTCTATACTGCCCAAAGTGACCTACAGAGTCAATGCAATCCCTATTAAAATACCATCATCATTTTTCACAGATATAGAAAAAATAATTTTACAATTATGTTCATTATTGATGCTTTAAGACAAGTAAATGAAAAGATCTTTTGAATGATCACGTATTTAGTGTCAATGAGGGAATTAGGATAAAAATTTGAGAATACAGTTTGCTTTGAAAATCAGAAATTTCTGATTAGCCTATCTCTATAGTTACAGATTTTCCATAATGTCCTAACCAGTCACAGGCATTAGGCCAAAGTTTTGCCCTGGGATGATCCAGTATTGGAGCTAGAATCAATCACACAGAAGGAAGACCCTTGATTGAACATAAAAAGTCAAGACCGTTGAATGAGGATGAAGGGAAATTTGTATGCCTTGGCAATCAACAAGTGCCCTAGCTCATGATGTGACTTGCTATGGTGGGTCTACTACACTGGAAAGAACATGATATTATGAATTAAACATATCCACATGATAGGGTAAGTATTAAAGTAGAAAAATATCAAAATCTACTACTGACTAGGGGAGAATGTCCAGTTCAAGAGAAAGAATGCTCTATTTCGAGACCCCAGAAATGGGCAACAAGAGGCAGCTTAGCCAATGAGTGGCATCTGATATGGTAACAGGGAATATTGAAGTCATGGCAGGCAGAAACATAGGGGCACTTCATTGCACCAGGAAGAATAGGGGAGGATGGAGATGAGTGGTCAGCCTCTAGTACAGGTAAGAATATGCTTTTTATGAAATAATTAAGAATTCAGTTTAACTGCTCAAAATAATTATGCCACTTATTGAGTTCCTACTATATACCCAAGTTGGATGGCTCAGCATCCAGGATAATCCTTTTAAATCCAGAAAAAGGCTGAGAGCTGTTTCCCTATGTTTAAATATATGTAAGATGTGGAATAGGCCTACATCTATCTTGGTTACTTTTTGGAAGAAGAAGGGGGATGTGTCTAATATATTATAAGCCTTTAGTAAATACTTGTTGAATGATGACATCCTCCACAATGTGCTCAGAAATTTTCCTTAGCTATTGTAGTACAATGTTAAAAGGAAAACAGATCTCAGGATGAAGGTGGGAAAAATAGCATCTAATCCCACTGAGTTAGAAACTGAGAATCTTTTATTGCAGACTCACATTCTGTCTTCTAGATTTTGGTCATTTCTTACATATAGTAGCAAGTAAACCAATGTCAGGTGACCACAGAAATGTCTTATTTGCTCTCTATTGCCACTTGAAATATTTTGTTCTCACCTACTTTCATTGTATAATAGGTAGTTTTAGATAAGATAGCAACATGCAGCCAGAGAGACTGCCCATGTCTTAGGAGCCCATAAGCATGTAGTGATTGGGCACCACAAAAGCCTGAGAAACAAGATCCTTGCCCCTGCAAAAGCTATTTTTGCTATGGGAAAAAATTATTAAACTCTTTGTGCCTCTGTTTCTTCATCTAAACAACGAGAAGGCTGAGCTAGGTAATCTTTCTGTTGTTTGTAGTGCTGACACCCTGACAATCAATGGGCATCTCTCCAATGCGTGACCTTCTCTGCTGCACTCTTCGTTTTTATTTATTCAACTCTAATCTGAATGTGTTCTACTCTCTTACTGTGCACAGGAGTCTGTCTTCGTGCATCAATCTGAAGCTAGTTTTGGCAGCAAGCATCTGTTTCCCAGGTAAGGGGCTGTGATGAATCTCTGCCTCTCCGACACATACGGGTCCATGTACTCTGTGCACCAGGCAGGGGAGAGAAGGGGAAAATCACCTGGAAAGAAAGAAATGCTTGAAAAATCATTAAATAACTCCCAGAAACCACCAAAAATAGAAAAGGAAAATTCACGGACTCGAACACTCATCAATAGAGCAAAATGTGGAAATGGAGAAAAAAGTCCTGGTCTTTTATGTTTTTCTTCTGCCCCAAAACCAGCTTGTCAGTGGGAGGAGAGAAGCAAGGGGCAGTTTGTATAGGGCTCAGGCTCAGCTATAGAGACAGCATTAGATTTTGTAGGCAGAAAGACAAAGTGATTTTCAAGAGTCAGTATCAACATTTAGATAACTAATGCAGCTTTGTTTAACTTAGAATAAAAAGTACTCAAGAAACTCAAGAGTTAAGGTTCAAGTAAACATAGTTATAGGGTGTCAGAAAAAACTAGCCAGGCTGGAATAATCATTTGACTTCTACAAAATGGGGAGGAAAAAAAATCCAATAGCAGAAAAGCTTTGTAAGTACAGAAAACTTTAACACTGGCTTAACAGTAGTCAGTGTGAGTGACAGTTTTCAATCACTAAACAAAATATCTATTGAATAACTCCTTATACCACCCACTGCTAGGTGTTGGGAATAAGAAATGAGCGTAAATAGATAGGATCTCTGCCCTTGTGAAGCTTATAGTCTAATGAGGAAGACAGATATTGACAAAAGTTTAATTTTATATTAAGCTTTTTGTCATTGCTAAGAATGGGAAATAAGGATACTATGCAATTATATCATAGAGAGATTTGGCCTAGTAAGCCAAACGTTGAGGATTCATTTCCTAAGAAAATAATGATGAGTTGAGACTTGGGGAGTACATGGTAGCTACCCAGGTGAAGAAGGGGAGCAACAGTTATTCCATTCAGACAAACAGCACGTGTTAAAGCCCTGTGGTCGAGGGACAAGGGTATGTAGAAATTGAAGACTAACATAGCTGAAATATAATGCAGCTGAAGTGAAGACAAGTGGTGGAGGAGGAGGAAGAGAGAAATATTTCAAAGTTAGACTATAGGAGTAGGTGAGGGCAAGGCATGACAGATTCAAGGGCTGTGTCCAGGAAGTGTTCTTGTTCTCAGATTGGTAAGAAGTGTTTTTAGCTGAAAGTGGAAGGGGTAGGTGTGTTTTTGTGGGTGTCACATGAACAGATCTGTTTTTAAAGTAAAATATTTTATTCTTAACACAAAATAAAATAATTTTTTAAAAAAAATATCCTGTATGGAGAATATATGAGATAGGTGAGAATTATCACAGCCATAGTAATTAGAAGAGTAGAAGTGGTAGAAATGAAAAGGAATCCCAGAAGGATGAGAAAGAAGACTTCTGGAAGTGGGAGCGGCATAAATATATGGGAAAAGATACCGCTCACTGAGATAGAAAACAGGGGACACGTGGGGAAAATAATTGGTTCAGTATGGAACATGTGAATTTTAGTCGATTCTTGAAACATTCAAGAGTTCAGCCAAGTAGGTTATCGAGAGCTCAGAGGGGATGTCTACCCTGAACATAGTGGTAAAAACAACTCTTAGGGTGAAGAATGTTGTCTACAAAGGGATCATCGAGCAAAAGGGGAAGAGGGCATGGGAGCAAAGCTGGAGGAATTCCCTTATTTAATGTCTGCCCAGGTGAAGCTGAGTCTGCAAAGGAGAATGATAAGCAGTCAGAGAATAAAAACCAGAACAGTGGAGCGTCATGGAAGTCAAGGAAAAGAGTGTTTTAATAACACTGTCAGAGTTCCTGAAAGACCAAGTAACATAAGGTATGAAAATTAATGTGGCTAAAGGGGACTAGTAGTACCAAGGTCATAAGTGGTGGTGTAAGATACGTTTTGGATGGAATGACGTGGGTAGCTGTCAGGCTAGACTGAGTTAAAGAATAAATCAGAGGTGAGGAAGGGCACTATCAAATATAATTATAATAATATATTGTAATAATAATAGCAAGAGGAAGGAGAGAGATGGGTTGGCAACTGAAAAGAAATATGAATTTCAGAGAGAAATTTGTTTTATTTTCTATTTGTATGATTTTTTAATTGTACAGCTTCAAAGGCATTTAGAAGCTGATATATGAAGGATCCAGATTATAGGGAGTGATTAAATTTATAAGAGAGAATAATTTAAGGGATTTAGTGGTATTTAAAAAATTTACATGAAAGTTGATTATAACATGAGCTATAACCAGTAAATATCAAAAACAAAAACAAACAAGCATTAAAGTAAAAGGAAAAGAGGTTTTTATATAAGAGTGATAGCCCCACTGGCTAGACCATCTAAGGCCGGTGTAGTAGTATAGGAAAATGTAGGGAAGTGTTTAGGGTATAATCTCTGCACCCTAATTGCTTGGTTTAAATTCCAGCTCTGCCACTTACTAGTTATGTGATTCAAGCCAAACTGCATAACTTCTCCATGCCAGAATTATTTTGCCAGTAAAATGGGAGTTATAATAGCATACACTGAATTTGGTTATTTTAAGTCTTAAACATTTCATATACATACACACAAACACATATATATATATATACACATACATACATATATAGTTTTTGAAAAATATCCAGTTATATAATAGTAAGCTCTATAAGTGAATGTTCAAAATTATCATGTGAATAACATTATCCTGGAATTTTCAGTAGGATGATTTTATGTGAATATACAAGAAGTCAGATAGTTAATTGGTATTTATTTGGTCTGTTTTTTTCAGCTAAGTTTTTCTTGCCCATATTTGGGCGATGGAGTTGTCGGGTTGCAGTTGTCTTTTCTTGGTTCTTGGTGTGCTCTTGGCCGAAGATGACCAGACACACCAAAGTAAGGCAAGCACAAGGTGGAGTTTATTGCGTAAAGTAAGATACGTTCTCCACAGACAACAAACGGACCCCCTGTTGTAATAGGAAGGCCCCTATTATGGTCTGGGGTCCTGTTTTATATTGCCGAGGCTGGGCCCTCCTTGTGGTGCAAATGTCACCATCACACCACTTTGATGGACAGTTGGGAATTATATAACCTGAGTCTTACTGCACACTGGGCTCTCCCGTGAGCTGCTCTGAAAGCCTATTGTTGGGGGGGGAACCACAATATAGATTTAAGCTAATGACATGATAATTAGCCTTAGGTTGCTCTAGGTCACCTTCCAGACCCCATTTTGCCTGTGCTGCTTGGCTCTCAGGCTAGTGAATCCTCTGCATTCTTCTGCAGTTGGCATGCTAAGTTCTGATTGTAAGATTGATAGGGCAGTCCCTCCTCCCCCAGGTATGGCAATTGCTCTGGTGCAGGCCTTTGTCCCCAGGAGGGCCAGAGGTCCCTCACTGTCTACCTAACAAAATAAGTTATGTACATTATGCCTATTTTATACTTTAATATCTCACTGAAGAATTTTAAGATCTTCTGGAATCCCACCAAGAACATTGCATTTCATTTATTCTGTATGTCAGTACAGTTTGCTAGTCTATACCAGTTATTATAATGGTAAAATAAAAATGGATAGGACATAGTCCCTACTGTGAGTAGCCAAATGGGAGTGACATAGATATTAAAAAGTGGCAAAATAAAAAATAAATATGCTATGGGTTTAACAAGAGCTGAGGACACCAAATGAAGGAAGAGTAGCCAGTAGTTTCTCAGTTGGACAAGTTGGGGCTGCAGCACAACACTGATCCTGGGGTCAGCGGGCTGGGTAACTGGGCTGCATGCTATGAAACATGGACCCAACAGACATCTGAAAGTAGCATCCAGTGGTAAAACCGGGATCAAGTCAAACAAACAAAAACCAGGTCTCTCAATCCTGACTGTGCATTAGAATCATTTGGAGAGCTTTAATTTTTTTTTTTTGAGAGCTTTAAAAAAATATGCATGTCTAGGCCTTCCACTAGAATAATTAAATCAGAGTTTCAGGAATGTCAGGTCAGACATTAGTATGTTTTAATACAGTTGTAAATAATGTGCAACTCGAGTAGAGAGCCACTGGTCTAAAGCGCCAAGTCAAAGGAGAAAGGCATGAAGGTAGAAACAAAGCATGAACGCACCATCGATCCTTGCTGTTCAAAGTGTGTTCCAGGAACATCACTTCAAAGAGTTGACAGGAATGCAGAATCTTTAGCCTCACCCCACTAGAATCTGCATTTTGATCAGTTTCTCTGTGATTCCTTTGCACATTAAAATTTGAGAAGATCTGCCACAGATTTTTCAATAATTGCAAGCCCCTCCTGGCTGATCTTCCTCCCCTTATTCCTCAGAGTTTATACTGCTGATCTTACACTGTTGAGGACTCAGCATATGCAATATCTGAGCTTGCCTCAACTGCCATAAAAAGAATTATCTACATTGCTGTAGAAAGTACAAAACCATGTACTGATAAGGACAGAGATCACAAACTGTTGGAAAGGCCCCAGGAAGCAGACAATGCTGAACTGGAAATAAAAGATGGAGAAACTGCCCTGTAATTGCTGACCCTCCCTAAGAAGACCACCACATTTGGGCAGCCTAAGACCAGGACTTGCATCAGTTTTAATATCAGGGCAGCAATCCTGGAAGTATGCACATTGGCAAATAAAGTTCTATCCTCTTCACGGCCTCCTGGGCCCTCTTAAACAAGATGGCAAATAGTAAACCACACTCAGACCATGTGATGTTTTTCAAACTCATTAGTGGATCGGTATTAAACTCCATGTGTACTTGGAGGTAAAGGAAGATCTGTTGGAAAAGCAGAGCTTTAATTACTTGAGGTCCTGATGCTGAAATGAAAGACCTCTTCAAGAATTGGATTCCTGTCAACCAAACAGGAGAAGAGCTGGAAAATAAATATCTTTGGGATTGATGTTTAATGCTGATCAAATTCCTCTAACTTTAAGACAATAGCAAATCCATAATTAATTGAGTAATAAATCTTAAGCCAACAACAGCAGAAATTTCTATTTGTTCTAAACAATAGACTGCAAATATCCACTTTTTTCTATGCCAAAAATAGGAGTTGAGAGTTCAGAAAAGTCTAGAAAGTACCAGCTAGTGCTGAGTGATGCAGAAAATGTGCTCAGAGACACAATATTTAAAGATGAGATGTTTCCTTGTTATTTAACTCTTAATCATCTACAAAACTTTTAAATATATTTTCTCACTTAATTCCTACAATGACCTTATAGAGTAATATAGATTAGTTATCAAGTTTTTGCTGCAGAAGAACCTGGCATTCAGAACACACCGAGAGCTACTTGAAATTGCATAAAAGATTTGGTTAGATCCATACCATTGCCAAATCTACACCAAATTCCCAAACCTATTTCATTCCATTAAGCAACCTCTCTTATGCTTTGATTAATCACATTCTTGAAAATTTGGAACTTTCTCTTTTTCCACCTCTCTCCCCCACCCCCTCACCCCTGTCTTCCTTTATTTATTCATTTATTTAATTGCCCAAAGAATTTGAGGAAAAGCACCTGAGATTCTGAACAACTGGCCCCTATACTTTGCCACTGGCAAGAATCTCCAGTTTCATTTTATCAATTCCCTTAAGAAGAAGAAGAAAAAGTCTTCAAACTATAATCCCAATTCCATTCGAAGGAAATTGTATTTTGTCTGTTGCTGATTGACAGAGCCCCAGTGCCTTTTAAAATCAAATCGATTCCAAAACAAAACCAAGTAGATTTTGTTTACAGGGCTGCAAAGAGAGGGGGTCTGTGTTGGTCCTGTGTTAGACTTCAAGCAATTCGTCAATCACAGTCGGGATGTGTGGTACTATTTTAGTCACCAGCAATAAATACAGAAGAGTTCTGTTTTTCTTGTTGTTGGGATTGTTTATTTGTTTGTTTGTTCTGATTTAAATTGAACACTGATTAGCATAAAAGAATCAACTCATAAAAGGAATGACAGCATTTAAACAACGATTATGGAGATGCAATTAAAACTTAATGCTGGGAGATTTTTGTACCCTACAGGAGAACATCTGTCCAACAGCCAGGTGGGCACATGTGAATGTCTTAGGAGGAAGGCTCCCTGCTGACCTGATCGTCATGAGGGGAATCTATGCTGCATGAAGGTCACCCTAGAGGGTTGTTTGGTCCTGAAACGAGAGGTTGAGGCAAGGGCAAAATAATGCAGACATATTTTAATTTTGAATCCATAAAAAGAATTAAAAGCTATATGTGATTATAAAAATGGATGAATTAACATAATTATTCCATTTCTATCCAATTAGACAGCATCTGCTCTGTATTTGTGTGTGGATTCTTTTCCCACCCGTGGCCAAATCTTCACAACTTATGGGGGAGTATTTAGTCCCTACCATTGACCTGAAGCTATCTTATTTTTCTTTTCCCCAACTTCTGTCCTAAATTATGTGAACTCATATTCCATATCTCTATAAACTTCCCCACATTCTTTTTGGAACAAATAGAAAATCTATCAATCAATCAAGCATCTTTTTTATTTTTATTTTTTGAATGTTTTCTGTCACTGTCTCCTTTGTCTCTGTTCCTGAAATCCACAGCTTTGCTATAGCTTTTAGCAATGAATAAATGATGTGAGTGCCTAAAAGATCCTAATTCAATTCTATTGACAAGATTACTTTAGAGAAGACACCATCCACCCAGAATCTGCCTCTTGCTTTGAACATTCCGGGATAAAATTTTCATCTTGTTTCTCTACATATGCCCACCAACTAGCACAGTGTTTGGTTCAATATAAATCAATAGAGTTTTTAATTGAATTAAGGAATTGCTAGCAAAATGATAAAATGGTAGAAAGTCCACTGCATGGTGCGTGCACAAAGAATGTGTCCTCGGGACAACTTCTGTGAAACAGTGACTTTTAAGTTGAATTTCTGAGCACCCTGCAACTCTGGAAACCCAAACTGTGAGATGTCAAACTATTAGTAAAACATTCGTGTTTTTAATAAAAATTCTGGGCAAAAATAAGGAGTAAGAAGTACATCATCATCCCTGATTACCTAGAGCTAGTTCTCGCTGAGCTGGACAGAAACACTGGCTCCTTCACAGAACTGTAATTAGATGCATAAGTTGGCAGGTAGGTTTGAAACCAAGTTCCACCACTTACTAGTGCTGTTACCTTGGACAAGACATTGAACCCTTTAGGGCTGGGTGCAGTAGCTCAGGCCTCTAATCCTAGCACTCTGGGAGGCTGAGATGGATGGATTGCTTTAGCTCAGGAGTTCAAGACCAGCCTAAGCAAGAGTGAGACCCCATTTCTACTAAAAATAGAAAAATTATCTGGGTGTGGTGGCACACACCTGTAGTCCCTGCTACTTGGGAGGCTGAGGCAGGAGGATCTCTTAAGCCCAGGAGTTTGAGGTTGCAGTGAACTATGATGACGCCACTGCAATCTAGCCAGGGCAACAGAGCAAGACTCTGTCTCACAAAAGAAAAAAAAAAAAAAAAGACATTGAACACTTTCCTCATCTGTAAATTGGAAGAGATAATAATACCCACACTGCAGAGCTGTGGAGTAGGTGTTACATGAGGAATAGCTCAGTGAAATGCTTGCATATAGTATGTGTGCGATAAATATTAGCTGGTCTTGGTTTTCTCCTCAGTGAGGTTGCTCACTGCCTAAGTCACTTATTATATCAAAATGAATTAATCTGGTAAGACGTTCCCTGCCCACATTCTCTGGCAGCATCATTTCACCTCTCTATTGAATCATTCTCATCACACCAATAGTCTGTGATAACGCTCATCTTAAATCCCTCCTCTAGCACCCTGCTACTGCCCCCCACCAAGCTACTCCCTTTTCCCCAGCTCCCCTGTATAGTAAACTCCTGGACAGGGTGTGAGGTGTCACGTGGTTCACTTCTGTGCTTCTCTTTTTCTATAAACCTCCTTCCATTTGGCCTCCATCCCCATGACGCTGCAAAGTCGTCAGGTGTCAAGGTCACTAATGTGACCTTCAGCTCCCCAAATCCATTGGTCAGTGCTCAGTCCTCATCTTCTTTGACATCTTGATAACATTTGCCACAGTTGGTTATTTCCTCTTAAAACTCTTTAGTCACATGGCTTTTGGGAAATTACTTTCTCCTGGTGTTTCTCCTTCCTCATTGGCTACATCCCAGTTTTTATTGCCAGGAGCTCCTCCTTTTCCCTAAATGTAAACTTTATCAGACCCTGGTCATTTTCATCTTGTCTCTATATATACTCTTTCCCTGTTCAATTGCATCTGATCCACAGCTTTAAATACCTTTTGTTTGCTGGTGCCTTTTAATTTTAATTTCTATCATTGTCCTCTCCCCTGAGTTCCCACTAATATATTCAAGTGCCTCAGGATCTCTACTAAGGTTTCCAATAGACATCTCACCCTTATCGTGTCTTGATTTTACCCTGAAGCTTCATTCAAGATTTTTCAGTAAATTGAATCACTATTCACTCAGGGGAAAGAAAAAAAAAACCCTAAAACTAAAATGTAAGCTCTTTCTTGTGCCTTCCTTCTTTCTCGGGTATCATCTTACTGATTCTGAACCACCCAGTTGGTCGTCTTGCTGATCCTTAACTGCACAGCATAGTTCATCTCAAGGTCTTGGTGTTTGATAATCCTTTATCCTTGTGGTCCTTCTGCCTCCTGAGATGACCTTTTCCTGTATCTTCACAAGTTCTGCTCTTTCACATCACTCAAAATGTCACTTCTTCAGAAAGGTAATTTCTCAACACCATATTGAATAGAGACACCTGCAACTTTTATTGTCCCCTAACCTTCTTACAATTTGCTACATAGCTTTATTTTATCATTTTCACTGATTATATGATTTGTTAATTCATGTGCTTGTTGGTTGTCTCTTTCACTGTACCAGGAATGACACAGCAAAAGTTGTTGCATAGGCACTAGAAGTGGAACACTACACCCAAAGGGCTGAAGCCAGTGTCCAGAAATAAGAACTTAAGACATCTCTCCTGCCTAGGAGACTGGGATCCCTGCTTTTCCCACTGCTTCCTTTAAATAGACCATTCAAACATTTACCCATGAACTTAAAGCAACCTGCACTCTATCCCCTTATATTTACTGCTAGTTGCCCCTCTCACTCTCTCCCCCCTCCCCTTTCTGTCTGTCTCTCTCTCTCTCTCTCTCTCTCTCTGCCTGACTCTTCATTTTTGTTTGGCATGACCCAGGGATGGAAAACTGCTCTTCCAATTCATCACACCCTCCCTGATCAGAATCTATAAGTAATACATCATTGAACTCATTTCTTACTGTGTTGCTATACTGAATTTGCACCTTTGATATGAATAAACAGGGGCCACCTTAGGCCAGGTTTTGCATGAAATACTAGTTAGAATACAAGATTGGGCTCCCAGTGCCAGACTAATGCTCAAGTGGACATAAACTGGACATGGGTTACACAAGAGCCACAAGAACATCTCCCAATATAAATAAGTTTCTGATGTCAGGGACTCCCAGCCACAGGTGGGACAGCTGGACATTAGGCCATATGCCAGTTAAAAGAAGTATTTCATGAAAGCCACACTGTAAACACTTATGTCTAGCTTCCTGTCATTTCCTATTAGAGCAGGGTCACTAGTTGCTCTGGTACAGGAACCCCAATTTAGCTGGGGGCTCTCAAAACACTCACCCACCAGAATTTAAGCTCAATTAGACTAAGTCCTTTGTCTCTTTCTCCACTATATCCCCAGTTTCCTGATTATAATAAACTCTCCAAAAGTACCTGTTGAATGAGTGAGTAGTAGAAATGAAACTTGATTAAGGAAGAACCTGATTCATACTAAGGCCCTTGAAGGCCATTTACAGAAAACATGTATTTTATTTATTTAAAAACTTGCTATTCTCACTTGTATCCTCCAAGTCCTTAAACATTGAAATACACCTGAAAGCAGAAGCACAAATGTAGTCGTTCTGGCCTTGTCATTGACTATCTAAGTCCCTAAGAGAAAGTCACTAGCAATTGAGCTAGCAATTCAGTTCTTCACGTTGTAAAATAGTTATGATCACATCTTCCACTACTAACCTAGAGAATTGTCAAATGAGAAAAGAAACCATCACTTATTACACACCTACTTTATATCAGGCATTGTATTCTCTTGTGCGTCTCTCCCACATCTCTCTTCTGAATTATTACAATCACTTTCTAACTCATTTCATGGACCTCACTCATGCAATTCATTAAAGTGGGCCCCAGAATAATTCTAAAAATATAAATCTTAACTTATCTCTCCTAATGACCAGGATACCCTTTTGTAGATCTCCAATGAGTGGATAATAAAGCCCAAAGTCCCTGGAGTTGAAAAGAAAAATCTTTAAGTTCTGGCCTCTGCCTTTTTCCCCTGGCTAATTTCCTCCAGCTCAACTTCCCCCATCTGAAGGTCTCAAAATATCAGCTGTTAGTTGGTCCTTAAATAAAACAAGCCCATGCCTGAGGCTCTGCCTCAAGGGAGGAGGGGGGGCATGGGCAATATACGTAACCATAATATTTGTAATTCTTTAAAAAAATATTAAAAAATAAAATAATCCATTTCTCTCCATTTGACTGTATTTTCTGTGTCCTCTGCTTGAATTCCCTCCCCACCCTTTCCCTACTTATCAGACTCCCATTAATCCTGTACAATTCCACAGGCATGAATCACCTGCATGAAGTCTTTACTCGAACATCCCCAAACCTCCAGAAGAGTTAGTCACTCTGTATTAATTCTATACCTTTTCTATGCAATTTTCACCCTGAATACATTGTACTAAGTTATTTTGGTTGCTGTATATACTACACATTCCTTGAAGGCTATAACAAATTTTTAGTCATCTTTGTATCTATGCATGGCAAACACAGCAAATGCTCTATAAATGTTTGCTGGAAGAATTAACTACCTCACATAATCTTATAATTTCCACTCTATTAAGTAGTGATTATTATCCCCATGTTCACCAAAGAACATTATACAAATGTACATTATTAATATTGCCTAAATGTATAAATATGTAAGATTAATTTGAACTTTATATATGTCTGGTTGTGAGCCTTTAAACTTATTTTTTAAGTATTCAGTGATTTGCCATTGGGTCAATATAGTACTCAGTGGGTTTTCTAAACTATGCATCCCTGCTTTATGCAATTATAAAAATGCTAGATGTGCTTCCCAAATATTCTAAGAGTGATATTAAAATATTCTCATTTTGCCTCCCCATTTCTTCCATAGTCCTTTCTAAAGAAGGTACAGAGCTTTTCAGAACCACAGGGTCCCGGGTCCTTGTCCTTATACTAATTGAGAGGAAGAGTGGAGATTCTAATTGGTTGGGAGAAGCTAGAGGCTGAATTTATTCACACAAGAAAGATGAGGTATAAAGAATGGATAGAGTTCAGACATGAGGAGCAGTAAGGGAGATGGAGAATGGGGAGTGGAATAAATGACTCTTGAGAAGACAAGTGGAAGCTGAGATACATAAGAGGATTTGGGGGAAATTCTTCAGAGTTTTATGTCATAAAATCTTTTATGTTGCTTCTCCAAGGGACATGAAATTGTATTTGGTTTCAAAGCTTTAGAAGTCAACGTAGTAATGTTTAAAGTGATAGATCACAGAGAAATAGACTGAAAAAGTAGGAACAAAGGCCCAGAATTACTCTATGTATACTGGTAACAGTGAGTCACTTGATTTCTCCACTCTCAGGATGTATATATTTTATCAAGAAAGCTCCAGTATGGATACATTGAGCTCATAGGACTATATAAACTGAAAATAGCTATGAACTGCTCTAGCCCAAATATATTATGTCTTATTATTTTTAGCTAGTATTAACATCTCTTCTTTGTTCATTCAATCAGTGTTTATTAAGCATTTAAATCTACAAGAACCCATGTGGGATAGAGAACAATCCTCTCACCCCCAAACCCAAAACCCCACACCTGCATGCATACATACACACACATACACACACACATTTCCACTTGCACGCATAACTACACATGGGTTTAAAAAGTAGGAGTGTAGGCCGGGCGCAGTGACTCACACCTGTAGTCCTGGCACTCTAGGAGGCCGAGGTGGGAGGATCGCTTGAGCTCACAGTTCTAGACTAGCGTGAGCAAAAGTGAGAATCTCTACTGAAAATGGAAATATTGTCTGGGAATGGTGGTGCACACCTGTGGTCCTAGCTACTCAGGAGGCTGAGGCTGAGGATTACTTGAGCCTAAGAGTTGGAGGTTGCAGTGGGCTATCATGATGCCACTGTACCACTACGCTCTACCTGGGGCAACAAAGTGAGACTCCATCTCTAAAAAAAAAAAAAAAAAAGTAGGACTGCAGTAAACAAATCCTGGAATGGGAATTAAATTCTAAAGAAGTGAGCATTGAGAATTCATACAAAGGAACTGAGAACTGAATGTTGGTGTGGATGCAGAGAGATAGGAACATTCATACACTATTGGTGGGACTGCAAACTAGTACAACCTCTATGGAAAGTAGTATGGAGATACCTCAAAGAACTAAAAGTAGAACTACCTATGTCCAATTTCTTATGTGATCTCTAACCAAGTGCTAGTTTATTTTTTTTTCCCAAATACAGACTAATATCTTTGGAAGTCATTGGATATTGTGACATTTTCTAATTTGTGCTGATTTTATAGATCGCTTCATTTAATCAAAACTTCATTTCTCTAACTTTAAAATGATAACATAAATGTGTCGTTCCCTTGCACTTATTTATTATTTATTATACATGATAATAAGCATGGCAGATATAAAGTCACCTGAGTTTTTAGAGAAACACTATAAAGACCAAGGCAGACATTAAATATTACAAATGAAATCATTTTCTCTTGCTATCACATGTTCCTTTAAATAACATGAAATAGAAAAATGTAATTTATTTGAAATTCTATTCTATTAACAGAAAGATACTTATTCTGATCTAGTTGCATCATGAAAGTAAGAGCGGAGAACACCATTTCACTAAGAGGCAACTCATGTGGGTTTGGCTCTATGAACAGCACAGGAAGAAGATCTCGTATATCTTTTGTCATAGAGAATGGATTATTTGAGGCATAGGTGTACCCTGCTCAGTGCAATTCAATACATTTTCTTTACCCTGGCTGTTCTGCTTTGTTCTATTGTCAACTTAGTTATACTGTGAACTGTATTTCTCTGAAAGCTCTTTCCTGTAAGGTTCTGGGTTGGAGTTAGATAAAGTTGAATGATTTGGGGAAGGAAGAAGTAAAGCAGCAGCCACAATTATACTCTGAAGTTTGTCATCGGTTAAAGGTAGTAAGAGAAAGATACAATGTGTTGGCAGATTCTAGTTTTTCTAGGCTCTTCATTAGTCCATGTCCAGCTTTTTTCATGCCTACTGTGGTAGGCAGATTCTCAGATGGCCCCCAGATTCTTGCCCCATGGTGTACTCTCTTTGTAAAACGCCATCCTCTTGAGTGTGAGCAGAAGCTGCAAATACGATGAGGCATCACTCCCACAATTAGTTTACTAATCAGTTGACATTGAGTTAATCAAAAGGAAACTTATTTTGGGTGGGTCTGACATAATCATGGGAGCTTTTAAAAGGCGAAATGTCAAGTGGTTCACACCTACTAGCCTTGAAAATATAGCCTCCATTAGTTCTACAGATGAAATGAAATGAATTCTGCCAAAAATCACATGAGTTTAGAAGAGATGCACACCTCAGATGAGACCCAGGCCTGTCTTACACCTTGAATGAAGTTGTGATACCCTAGGGGAAGACAAGGCTAACCCATGCCCAGACTCCTGACCCATAGAAACTGTGAGATGATAAATTTGTATTGTTTTAACCTGCTAAATTTGTGTCAGTTTGTTATGTAGCAACAGATAACAAATATATCTGCTCAACCAAAGAAATGCAATGAGATGTCTTGCTGCAAATCTGCAAATGCGGTAGCCTTGTTCATGTGTCCCTCTTGATGGCATTGCTATAACAACCAGATATGCCAGCTTTGATATTCCCATGAAAGTTTTAGCTTTCCATCTCCGTCAGCAATTATGTTGTGTCTAAGTCTAGAATAACTCCCGCATTTTATAATATTCATTGTGGCTCTACTTTCCTGAATGAACCCTGGCTGATACAGTTATTGATATCAGAAGTGATTCTGAGACAACAGAATCTTTAGAATGGGAATCTGGAATTGCTTTTATGATCTGATTAGATTTAAGAACATTAGTGACCCTGTCACCAGTGTTAAAGAACACACTGGTAGTCTGAGGCATTCCGTGACAATACAGTTACCTAAATTATTAGATATCTGTATTCAAGCATCCATAGAAGGCAGTGTTTTGAGTGACCAAGTGGTTGCTGCCAGAATTTTTTATTAGTTAAGAGAAAGCATGTTGAGGTTAGTTGATCAATTATAATATATGTTTATTGGAGAACTTGGAGAAAGAAAATGATGATGTTTTGGCTTTAAATTCCCACTAATAGATCCAGCAAAGGATCCAAAAGCTTGCATGACTGTCCTAAAGGAAAATCTTATCTCCTCTAACCACAGGGCCTGAAAATAAAACCGAAAGTCTAATCTTGTGTGTGCCTAAAGTAAAATGCAGGAAGTAACAGGGGATTATTGCAAAGTTAATGACAACTACAATTTGTAGCTGATAGAGTAAGTCAATACATCCCCTGGTACCTGGTACCTGGTACCCAGGTATTGTTCTAGTGAATGATTTTTCTCTTTTTACTTAATAGTATGGGCCACAAAAATCAATTTGCTTTCAGTTGTAAAGGTCAGCCTTGTCCATTGAACTAGTTCAGGGTTATATCAACTCTTAATCCCAATGGCATAATCCTGTCTACAGCATCCATTATTGCCTCTCCTTTCCTTACACAGTGCACTATAGTGATAATCACATAACACTGCTTCTGACGGGGGAGCTCCTTTTAGCAAACAAAGTGCAGCAATAGTCTCATATTTATGGAATTTGCTTGTGTTGCTACATTCCCTAGTACTCTGAAATGGCTAAATTTTAGAATGGATTTTTAAAGGCTCAGTGTGCTGGTTGGTTAGCAACACCTTGTAGGAGTGGGTTGATCACTTTTAACAGACCATAAATATTCTTTATCTATAACCAATATATGGTGCTGTTTTATCTCAGCCAGTATTCACAGATCAGGGGTAGAAATGGGAATGGGTAGAAATGGAAATGGCTACACTCACTATTGCTCCTAGTAATTATCTAGCAAGAAATTGTTCCCAACCTCAAAATTTTGTGGCATCTGTTGGTTTTCAGGCTTTAGTTCCAAAGAGAACTAAGAGATTTCAACCAGGGGACATAGTAATTATGTCATTACACTAAAATTTGAAACTGCGACCTGGTCACTTTGATCTCCTTGAGCCAGCAAAACGATGAGCAAAGATAAGGCTTCTGTAGCTTTGTGATGATTGATCCTGGGCATCAAAAGCAAATTGGATGACTTTTACACAGTGGGAGTGGGAGACATCATGTCTAGAATGCAAGTGATCCTTTGGTGTACCTCAAATGTCCCATGTCCTGTGGTCAAAGTTAATGGAAAAATACAAAACACCCACATAGCAATAAAGGTTTTGGTCACCCTTATAGATAAGGAACCATTACCAATGGAGGAGCTTGCTGAGGGTAGAGGGAATATGGAACAAGTGTTGGAAGAATGAAGTTACTATAACTGCCAGCCATGATCATGTAAACAGTTGCAGAATAATGAACTGTGGTAGCTATGAGTACTTCTCTCTTATTTTAATGTAAGTATATTTGTACATAGGTATTAACTGATTCTTTTTGTTTTCCCTTTTTTTTCATTTCTTTCTCCTTTTTACATTTCATAAGTTAACCTTATAACTAGCTATTTAAGTAACAGGATGTAAAGGGGAAGGGTGACTCAGCTAAAAGAGAAATAAATATCACCCAAAAAATGGTTACAGTGAGACTTTATGTGTCCTATTTTGGAGAAATGTTAGTGTGTTTGCAGTCTTACAAAGGAATAGCTACACCATGTTAAAAGCTTCATTTTGCTATTGTCTTTACTTGAAAATTAAATCTAGATAGAAGAGGTGTATAAATATGCCAATTTGACAAACTGTAGACTGTGCTGGATTGTTCTACTGTCAATTTGGTTATGCTGAGAGCTACATTTCCAAAATCTTGCCCCAAGGATTAACTTTTCTGAGATTTTGGAGGCTGAAGCTGCAACCACCATTCTGTGAGGTCAGAGATGATGAAAGACAGATACAGAGGTCCCAGAAGATTCCAGTTAGTCCAAGCTCATTCCCAATCTGCATCCAGTTTTTCTTCCCATCTGTTGGTTCTGTTCACTAACAGCACCCCAGGCCCACTGCCGGATGCTTTGCTGCAAAATCACATAGTTAATAGCTATGAAGACCCAACAGCCTTCCATTGACATCTGTACCAGCCCCCATCAGACACGCCTAACTTCTGATTTCCCTGCAGCTCCAGCTCATTCACCTGCCCCTAGCTCGTTTGCGATCTCTCTTTCTGTGATCTTAACTCCTTTTGTGACCTTTAATTCTCTAATTCCCTCCTCAAGTGTATACAGTCTAATTCCTATAAGAAATTCCTTATACCATAATTCTCATAATGGTTCTGCTTCCAATCAAACTCTGACACACTGGTCTAGAAATAAAGAGAAACCTTCCTTTCTTTTGGAAATCAGCAATATTCCTATAATAAACCAAACACAGAATATCCCTACTATCAGAGTCAATGCCAAAAAAAGAGCAAACTGTGAAGTACATGTCCTCTTTCTTCTTTAAATTTGCAAACCTGGACTGCACAGAGAATTCTCTGAAATTCTCCTAAAATGTTTCCACGTCTTCCCTTGAGTTTTCACCAGCAGACTGATGGGATCCTTTTCTTAGGGTAGCAGCTGTCTGGCCAGCCCCGCCACTCTAATCAGTAGTATTGATTCTATCCAGGAGGCCAGAATGGGAGAGTATTAAAATCTATTCCAGTTTATCTTAGTGAGCCTCATTACATGTGCAACTTCTCGTTTATTAAACGGGACCAAAGAGGTCCAGAACACAGAGGCAAAAGATGAAAAATCTGAGCATTGATATCAAGGGAAAAACTCAAGTGGATTCTGCATGTCTATAAAATACAATAGAACTGATTTAACATATTAATTATTAAAATAGTTTACCCTGGCAGACAGGCTTAAAATAGCTGTCACTGCACTGAAAGTGCTCACCGGGCTCTGAGTAAAATGTAATCAGTGTGTTGAACAAGGGTGACTCATGAAATGAAATCATAAAGCCATTTCATTTTGTCTCTCATTGTCCCCACCCATTTATTTAGTAAGGCTTTGTCTTCTTCTGTCCCTGTAGAAAATTCAGGCACACTCTAATATATGCATGATAATTCTTAATTTATAAAATAGTGTTTCAACTTAAGAATTGATACATCTTGTCTTGTTTTACATATGCTCAAAATTCCAAACAGCCTTAAAATTAAGGTCCTTGCTATCTCTCCACCCTCCACTCCTCCTTACCCACTCTGAGCTATTTATTGTTAGAGGAGACCTGTAGCTGGGGACGAAGGCACAGGTGGCTTCTTCTTTCCTTCTTCACCATTGTCTCACCCTCCAGCTGCGTTTTGTTAATTAAAGTTTCTGGAAACTTTGGGTTGAAATAGGAGGAATGAAGAGAGGAAAAGGGTTAAAGAAAATTTTTACATGAATAATGGCTTTTCTTCAGACCAGGCAGATATTTACAGATGACCCTTTTATTTATGATGCTCCTGTGGAATCTTTGAGAGTCTCCACCTGCAGATCCTGGGCCTGCTAGCTCCAGAGTCAGGGGCCAGAGAAGGTAGGGATGTTAAGCTTTGCTCTCCTGCTGGGGACTGGTGAAGTGGCAGGGCCACGACACTGCTGTCTCGGAGGAATACAGTGAGCTGCCTGTGGGAAGCTGGCTATGACTTTTGTATAATGCAGTCAGTGAGCTGGGAAACGCTTACAAGCCACCCAAGAGAGGATCTCCAGGTTGGGCTCTTAAAGAGACGATATGTTTTAGCCCTCCCCCTCCTCTTGGCCAACACCAGGAAGGAGAAGAAAGGAAAGGAAAAATGAGGACAAGGTGGGAGATGAGGAGTCACAAACAGTCTACTCTGCTCCCTAGTCTACACCTGCACAACCGGGAATGTATTCCGATGCAGGGATGAGGGAGAGAAAGGGGATATTGCTTTGAATCGAATATGAGATCACAGTGATAAAATGTACATTACTGAGTCTTAAAGAACTGATGTGGGACTGGTTTAATAACAGAAAGTGACTTTACTGACTCAAATGAGCAGTCATTAAGGGATCCCACTAACCAGCAGGAGGGGACGGAGGAGAGTTTGACAGAGTGCTGTTGCTGTAGATGTTGGAAAAAATAAAATTTTCTCTTATATCCTTAGAGAACTGAAACTACTTTTAAAATAATTATGCAAACTAAATATTTGACAATAAGAGAAAGGGTAAATAAATCTGTATGCACATACACTGTGAATCCAAATAAAAATGAAGTGGCTCAATATGTATATTTTCAAAATATGTTGACTGAAAAAGAAGATTTGAAGAACAATGCAGGCACAAGACCACATCATAGACTACATGGATGCACTACATGGATGTACATGTGTGTGTATTTATGTATGTATGATTTCTAGAATATTGCTCCTCAAACTCATGTTCGTTCTTTACTTGAGGAAGAGAAATAAAAATAGAGAGGTCAAAGTCGGGGACCCTAGCTAGATGTACAGTGTACTTTTTTGTTAAAAAGGGACAATGTATTCCTACGCTACTTGTATAACTGAACCAACTTATAAACATAAAAAAGACTGATAGCAATTTTACTAAAATAGATAAAGTGGTTAACTCTGTGTGATGAGTATTTGAGTGGTCATCATTTTCTTGTTTGCATTTTTCTATATTTTTAAACAACTCTACCCTCCAAAAGAGAAAACAAAGAAAGGGGAAAAAAATGAAAATCAATTCACAAAAAAAGAAAAGAAATACAAAATCAACATGCAAATAATATATAAATTCTAATAAAATAGCAATGAGATATTGTTTCCCATCATATTGGTTTTTTAAATTATAATAATTGAGGTGATCATATTCAGCAGGTAGGAGTATATATTAGCATGTTCTTCTGGGAAGCAGTTTGGCAAGAAGTATAATGAGCTTTTTGAAAAGTTTATGACAATATATGCATAAAACATTTCTAAAAGATTATACAGTAAAATATTAAATGAATTAATCTCTAGGGATTATGCATAATATTTACATATCTATATTAATTTGTTTTCTCTAATAAGCATGTGTTATTTATATTAAAATATACACATGTACATGCACATATTTAAATATTATACTCTTTTACTTAGTAATTCTACGTGTAGGAATCTATTGCAAGGAAATAAGAGATTTGTTAAAAATTTAGTACAAGGATATCCATGGCAACATTATTCATAACAGCAAAAAATTGGAAACAAGCTTCATGCTTAACAATAAGAGCATGTTTATGTACATTAAAAAAACAACAACCATATGATGAAATACAAAAATAAAAAATGCCCCTTATAAAACTGGTGTTTTCAAAATACATTGAAGTGCATGGGGAAAATTGTTTTGATATGCTTTTGTGAGGAGGAGAAAAGAATACAAAAAGGAATGAATTAACAGATAGTCCAGGGATCTAACCAAGCTTGAAATGCATGTATTTGTAGAGACACCAATTAGCCTGGCTGCAGAATTTTTTTCTGCTAGTATTCAGTACCCCAGGCACGGGAACAGAAGATGGGCATCCACTGGAAAGCTAAGCCAGTGCCAATTGTAATGAACCCATTCTTTTTCAGGGCTTTGAGTTTTAGGTTATAATCACCTTTGCTAAAAGCACCCTCTTCCCAAAAGACCAATCACCAGAAGGTCCAGAAATCGCATTGCTCTGAGTGATCCTCCACCATCCACCTCATAGTCTTGCTGTCACGTGCAGAAAAGGCAAGCCTCTGTTGGTGTCTGCAGCAGGCCCAGACCTATATGTGAGGGTAACTGGAGGAACTTTGAGATCTCTCTGACTGAGCAGCCGAGAATCTGCCTGGCAGGGCACCTACACAGTAGTTGTCATTCATGTATTTTGTCAAACAAGTTCCAAACGAAACCTTCCCCTGCTTGGCCGTGTCATTGTTCAAGCAAGACCACTGAAGTCTCTTCAACTTTATTGTCATGTTTTTTGTTTTAGTCTTCAGTGGCTGTTGTTTTGGTAGCCCCATGTCTGGAATTATGCCTCCATACAAATAGCTATGTGAGCCAAAGATATTTTAGGTGAAACTGAGGAATTTCTGGCAACATGTCTGAATTCCCTCAATCCTAGGGTTTATAAAAACTATAAACTTTCAACTCAAACCTCGTCCTCTCTTTTTAAGAGATTGTGACATGGTAGTTACAACTGCCACACAGAATTCAAGCCAAGCATAGATGGAGGTCTCCAGGTGAATCTTTTAAAAGCATATCGTATGCTCAAGCCCTACTGTCAATGATTCCAATTCAAAATTCTGTGAGGCAAATACTTGTTTCAGTGCAATTGTGTTAATAAAGGCTAATCTAGTTACTTTGCCGATTTCTCCCTCAGAAAGTGATTTATAGCCATTTCCAGGAAGGAGGTGCTCTACGTTCAGAGACAATCCTAACACTTCAATCTTGGACTAAAGCTCCCAACTAGATCTTAGTTTTGGATGAACCATTTTGAGGCTTCCTAGGTTTTAGTCTACCCCTCCTACTTTACTGTTTAAATAGAGTACTAGCAGATTACTTTAGGTGCTATGACCTCCTTAGAGCTCACTTCATATTCCATAAGTTCCTCTACATCTCCCCACTGCAGAGTAACCGTGATTTCTTCCCCTACCAAGTCCCCATGCAACTACACATCATCATCAATAGCACCCGGGGTTCTCTGGAGTTGGTGCCCTCTCCTGACTCTATACTTTTAGATAGCAAATCTCCAAAACCACTATGGAAAGCATGCACCTGGCTCCAATTACAAAGAAGATTTGAATGCATACGAAGTTGCATTAAGTTTCACATTTAGTTTTCTAAATATCCATCCTTGTTCCTCACTCCATTTGCTTGATTTCCCAAGTTGCCACGCAGTCTGAACTCTCCTATCCATACAAATCACTTTAGCCTAATGTGCATTCCAGTATTACCCAACTCACATCTTTGACCTTGCAGTTGTTACCATTTTAAGATAATGAATAACTTGAGCATGTTTTTAGGCTAAGGAAGTTAGTAGAAGATGAGAGTGAAGAATCAGAAAACAGATGAAATATTGAGGAAGCTAAGTTTCTCTTTGTGGGATGGAATTAGACCTGGAGTTAGACCTAGAGTAAGTAGAACTGGTATCAGACAGTTTGGAAATGAAATATGCTGGGGGAAAGATCACTGGAGCATAGAATTCTGACTCTCCAAATTATGTTCTTGGTTCTTAACACAAAAGCTCTTTATTATACCTTAAGGAAAATAAATGGACAAGAAAAGTAGACCTGGCTTCATCAGTATTCCCTCTATTTTCCAACTTCGTGTCCTCTCTTTCTTGACTAGTTCCTTCACCTTAGTCTAAAATCATGGTCAAGTCCTTCATTACCTTAAAATGATAACTAAAATCACAGCAAGGGCAAAGATATGACTTGGGTAGAACACAGGCAAGTGTACTCATTTGATGACTATGAGGCTTTGATTCAAAAGCCCAGCACAGTAGCCTGTTGGGCTAGACTTGCTTTTGTGTAATATTTTTACTTGGCTAAAGATGAATCTGAAACCTCAAAGCCAAATAGATTGAATCCCCTTTGTTCATGTATCTGTAAACTCACACCTGAATTCCAAGCTGATCTGTCATAAAATTCAGATGGCAGGAAAGAGTGATCCAAGGAGAACATGTTTCTAGGGATAAGAGACATGTGCAAAAGTACAAGAGATTTTACCAATGCCTAGAGCCAGAATTGGCTTAGGCTTCATGCCACGAGACTTTCCAATATGAGGGGCAGCTTCTAAAACTTCAGGGCTGTAAGCTTTGTGGGGAAAATCCAGAGGGAACAAAGGAAGATCCCAAGAAAAAGAGAGATAGCTTTCAGGATCATTATCCAGGGATTTTTGCCGGAGGAAGGAAGAGACATAAGAGAAGCAAAAAGCTAAAGCTGAGTTTTCTTTTGAAAGCTATTGGGTGAAAGTGATACAGATTTATTTACATTCTTCCTGCTAGGGCTCTATCATTTGAAAAAATGTAGTCCAATGAGGCCCTTTGAATTGACAATTTAAAGCATTTTTCCTCCTCCAAAGCAGGTGTTGTAAACTGCTAGTTATCTGACAAGTGGACAGTAACCTTTTCCTCTGACATAATAGGAAAAGAAATAAGTTTAGGTGAGATTGTCAGTAAAAGTTAGTAGAGTCCTTAGAGTGAGTTCGGAAATATGTCTTACTGTAAAGGCCACATCGTGAGAAAAGTACAAATGTTTCCAAATTACTTTTTCTTTGAGGTTTAAAGGCTTTACTTTTTAAAAATCACAAATAATTGCACTTGGTGAAAGCCAAAGACATCACCAGTCGAGATTGTGCTCCAACTTTGGCCTGGGTCCCTGCTCTGCACAAAAGAACCTACCAGGAAAGGGGGTGGCAAATGTAAGTTCAAAAACAGCAATCCATTAAGTATAAGGTCCAGGGATGTGTGGGAATTAGGTTCAGAGTGGGCTCAGCCAGAGCAGCCCCCTGCAGCCACATTGCTCATCCTGGATGGTCATCCCCACATGAGCTTGTCTCAAGCCCAGCAAATGAAGAGAGTTCCAAAGTTGGCATCCCTAGTCTTAATATATCACAGGCAGCACGAGTCCTGCTAATCTTCTTCTCTTTTCCATTGGACGATCAGACTTTTATCTGCAGAGCCTTCTTTAATGCAGCATTCATACAGATATTGTTGGATGAGTTTTCGCTTCCAAAAGAGGTTGAATCGGTTACAAGTTTTCTGAAGATCAATTCTGAAGGTGGGCCAAAGAATTTCACTTCCTTCTTTCCTCTATAAGTTTCTGTTTTAGCTTCTTTCATCTTTTAATCCAACCTATCCGAGTGTGAGCTCAAACAACTTCTGGCCATATGGGACAGCTTCCCAGATTCTTTTGACTTTAAGCATGTTCTTTCACAAGATAATTTGCAAAGATGCTATGTCATTTGCTGGGTCACATTTCCTCTCTGGTCATCCGTCTCCTCAGGGACATCTGTCTTCTTCATCTGTCACTTCATAATCAAAAAGGTATATTTTGAAAATTAATTAGAACACATTCAAGGTTAACCCTATAATAATACTCATCTCACCCACTGATACTCCGATAGCTTTCTGAAGTGGAAAACAAAATAGTAAAGTCAGTGTAGCTTTCTGCTCATAAAAGAGACTTACTTATAAAATCAATCCTGGGCCTCCCTGAATCTCGAGCCCAGCCCAAGAGAATGGTTTGTATAGTACTATGATCATTATCTATATAGCTTGTTATAAAAAAGAACTGCTATAGCATTATCCTATCTCAAAAAAAAAAAAAACTGATCTGACACAACAGTCAGAAGTTTACAAATGAGCATCAGAGAAGTAAAATGACTTACCATGTCAAGGGGTAAATTAAAGGAAAAGGATTAGATTCTCATGAACTCCAGTTCAAGCCATTTCCACTACACAAAGCTGTACTCTATGTAAGAAGCTAACCAAAACATGAGAATGATACAAAGTAACAAAACAAAGGCAAGAATTGGCTTGTCAAAAGTTGGTTGGAATGGAGAATTAGAACTTCAGATTTTTCCATGTCTACTACTTAAAACCCATAATGGAAGCTTATCTCTGTAGCCTTAATTGTCTAATATATTTTGGACTCTCAGAATTGGACTAAGACTTAATATGTATTCTGAGTAGTGAGAAAGAGCTTGTAATTTTTGCTTTGACCTGTCATTCATTTCAATTTGACTAAGTCACTTTTAACAGACAATTCAGATAATGCTAAAATGTCAAAATATTTCCCTATCCAGACAGTTCCTTAATATGCTCTTCATTCATTTTCTACATTACCATAATAAAAGCCATTCAATTTACCAAAGGGATGACAACTAGTGGAAGCTCCAGTCTTCCTACAAGTGAGAAAATCATTAGCTTTTCCCACCAAGTAATGATTGCCCACATCTCTAGTGAGTAGCAAATTCCTTCACAAACTATTATTAGTGTCCTTTTGAGGTCAGAAGCACAAAGAATGATGGGTAAGAATGAAATATTTCAATGTAACCTTTGAAAGTCCCCTTTGAAAGATTTTGTGTAAAAGGAAAGTCTCCAAAGACCTGAACTTTTGCAACTCTGTAAATAGTCACCAGGCTTTCCAGTTGAAGTCTCCTCTTGGGGCAATTTAATGAGTGAGAAGAGCATTTGTCAGAATTTCCTATTGGATGTTTTGATCTCCTCATAAGCGGATTCATAGCAGACTTATCTAAAATTAAGCAACACTGATAAGTATAATTTGTACTATTTATGAAAAAATGAGACAAATTTGATATTGACAACAGCCCTGAGAACAAAGCTGGTGTTGTTACTACCATTTATAAATGAGGACTCTTAGGCAGAGAGGTTGGAACTGAAAATCGGTACATACTGATGATGCATCAGATACTGTTTGCAACGATCTCTGTTGCTGATGGACATTCTCCAAACTTAGAATGATACTTCAGCATGATAATCACAGCCTACAGCTGCAGTTTACCAATTTTTGGTAATTTATCTTATAAAATAATTTTGAAAACTATGCAGCCTATCATACAGTTTTATATGATCACCCAAAAGTTTCTATCATAAGATCAAACAAAATAGGAGGCATCAATTTACCAGACTTCACTATACTACAAGGCTATAGTAATTAAAACAGCTTTTTATTGGCACAAGAACA
>VBSM01003215.1:20582235-20599916 GCA_008086735.1 Cheirogaleus medius | reverse complement strand
TATACAAACATAATGAGTGAGATGTGCAACTTTTGGGGGATGGTCATGCTTGAAACTCTGACTTGAAGGGGGGCATGGGCAATACGTAACCTTAACATTTGTACCCCCATAATATGCTGTAATAAAAAAAATAAAGAATTTAAAAAAAAATCAAATAACTGTAAAGTATATAATTTCTGGCATATTGTAAATATTTACATTGTAAAATAAAATAGATTTTTTACATTTGAAATACAGCCAATGGAATCTAAATATCATAGATCTTACACATGCCTTCATTGATTTATGCATTGCATGAAATAGGTCTTCTTTAACATTTAGAAATTTTATATTATTCCATTTTTTCTTGAATTCATATATCTATTTCATTTCCTCATGGAATTGTGTCCTTTAGAAGTGTATTTTTATATTTGGAATATTGTTATATTGTCATTCTATTATACAGTTCTATGATAAAAATATATATGCTATGCGTTATATTTTTTGAGTTTTCTATAACCATAAGTTTCCAATTATCAAATTCATGTTTATGGATTGAAATATCAAAACAGTTGTACTTAGTACAAAATTTATTTTAGAAAACAAAAATATTGCTAATGTTGGTAAATAATTTTAATTTATATATTAAAACTTCATTTAAAATGCATGTCAATGAGGTGGCTTATGGTAGACAGAATATTGACGCATCCACAGATGTTCACATTCTAATCTCCATAATCTGAGACTATGTTACTTTACATGGTGAAAGGACTTTTCAGATGTGATTAAATTAAAGATCTTGAGATGGAGGGATTATCTTGGATTATCTAGTTGGATCTAACATAATCGTGAGTCCTTATAAGAGGAGGTAAAAAGGGTCAAAGTCACAAAAAGAGGTGATGATAGAAGCAGGTGCTGCAATTATGCACATTGAAGATGGAGATGAGCCAAGGAATGCAGGTGACCTGTAGCAGCTGGAAAAGGCAAGGAAAGGGCTTCACCTCTGGGGCATTCAGAAGAACACAGCCTTGCTGACACCTGGACTTTAGCCCTGTAAGGCTCATTTACACTTCTAACCACCAGAACTATGATATTTTGAGTTTGTGTTGTTTTAAACAAATAAGTTCATGGTAATTTGTTATAGTAGCTACAGGAAACTGATACAGAGCTTTTATATAAAAATGTGCCTATTTATCTATGTATGATTATGACATTACTAGAATAAGGCAAGATTCAGCATAATTTTACACTTATTTTTCATTTTATATATGTAAGCATGAAGAAGTCTTTTCCTAAAGATAAATGTTTCATTGTAGAAATGGCAATCATTTCTGTGAACTCCTTTGGAGTTCTACAACAAAAATGACAAAGGATTATAATACCAAATGGTGTCTTTAATGATCTATCAGCTAACATTTCAATGGGGTCGTACTGGGGCTAGGAATAGTGTGATGCAAACAAGAAGGCACTTCCTGGGGAGGCCACATAAGTTACAGGTGGGCACTCACATGGCCCCGAGAGTGAATTATCTTCTTAAATTTTACTCCTAAAGTATCTTGTTTACCTTATCCTGGTCCTGAATTTGGGTTCTACTTGAATTTTATAAAAAGCAAGGAAAAACAAACAGTCTGACTGATGAAAAGAAAAGAAAAAACCTTTTGGTATACATTATTAAAGGAATGCAATGCCTCAATTTTTGAGATGTATATCAAAATAATTACCAAGGCCAAGTGCAGCGGCTCATGCTTGTAATACTAGCACTCTGGGAGGCTGAGGCAGGAGGATCACTTCAGGTCAGGAGTTTGAGACCAGCCTGAGCAAGACCAAGAGCCCATCTGTACAAAAATAGAAAAATTAGTCAGGCGTGGTGGCATATGTTATAGTCCCAGCTACTTGGAAGGCTGAGGCAAGATGATTGCTTGACCCCAGGAGGTTGCAGTGAGCTATGATGATGCCACTGCACTCTGGCCTGTGTGGCAGAGCAAGACTCTGTCTCAAAAAAAGAAAAAAAAGCTTTCCAAGACTAATAAATTTCTATTAATTTTTCTGTTCATTCTTTATTTAAAGATATCTTGCTTAATTTAATAGTCTCAGAAGGCTTGGGAAAAAAAACAAAAAATGTTTAAATGTAGGTTTTTAAATATCACATTTTTAATAAAAAACATTTATCTTTTCTTGTTCCAGAAATATATTTTTGCAAATGTTTGAACTGAATGTACAGCTCATTTGGTTTATGGAAAATATCTGCATATAAGTTAATTGGCAAAACCAATTAGGCAAATAAGACTTATTTTGTGTCAGAAAGAATATTCGTATTTATCTTTACATTTTTATTTTTAAAAAATACTCAATTTTTAATTCAGATAAAAATGTGAATACATATTCCCATGACACAACCATTTTAATTCTAGGCCCTAGATCAGTTTGGTGTAGCAGACATCGAGAGATCAGTAGCTAAGGCACTTAATCAATATGAGGGCAATGATAGCTATAAGAGTTGTAGAATATAATATCTTCTTTTTCCAGCACTGGAGAACTGGAGAACAGAACTAGAGAACATAGATTCTAGTAGTCAATTACAATTTAAGGCGTGATCTCAAAGCTGCAGTCTCTACATCAGCTGTAAAGGATATTAATATCCTATAGCTACAAGAAATAGCTTATTTATAGTGCTTAGAGGACCAAGATCTAGAGGCAGCCAAGTAGGGTACTAATCACTATGCATAATCAAAAAGAGAGAGAGAGATGGTAAGCAGAAGGTTTAGGTCAGCTATGATAATTGCAAGAAATTTGTGCACCCAGTTTCTAAATTCAAGTCAGTTCCCAAATCCAGAACCCATTGATAAAAGTGGATGATGGTTCTGTTTGAGAATTATCACCACAAGAATATTCAATAAATATCCTTTCCAAAAAATTCTTTAGTTTCAAGGGCAATTGTGCACTAGAGATTTTCTAGAACTGTGATATATGATCCCTTGTGTCTACTTATAAAGGTCAGGTGAGTAGGATGGACACCAGGGTAAGGCAAGTGAGATGAATAGGGAACAAATTTTAACTCACTCTCAGAGTTATACAGGTACAGGGTTTGTACTTGTACAATCCTGACACTAAGTTCCTCTTCAGACGTTGCTCCCTGGCTTCCTTACTTGCCTTACCTAATTATTGGCTCTGCGTGTAGCATGAGATTTTTTTTTTTTTTGGTCTTAATATGTCTCATCATATGTTCAATTTGAGTGAACCCATTCTGTGTCTATCTTCAATTTTCTTGCATGTATAATTGAGATTGATATACATAACACCTGGCAAAGCCTTACATTATTTTGTTGTTTTGTTTTGTTTTGTGGAGTCAGGGTTATTACAGAAGAGTCAAGTGAAAGGCCCTTCACATGTCCTATTCCTCTTTTGCCAAAATAGTATATTAAAATAAATAAGAACTGAAGATTAGTGTCCGTAAAAATTAACAAACACAAAGGACCCTACTATACCTATATTCAAATAAATTCTCTAGTCTCTGCAAAAGAGCAGATAAATTTTAGCAAATGATGGTGAAATACTATAAACTTAGGTGTTGGTTCTTGTTTCAGTTGCTGTTCAGAATGCAGTCTTGCTTTTAATGTAACAGATTAACACAATTTCTAGTGCATAGTTTATAACTATTGATTTAGTGAATGATTTTTTTTTCTTGATCTCCATCACCAGGAAGATTCAAATATTATTTACCATTACATGGTAAGGATAACAGTATACTTTCACTGTCTTTTTCTGTCTTGTTGCAAGGCAATGTGACTTTCTGCTGTTTGTCATAAACTAGTTCTACAGGATCCTTGACCACCCTGAAGTCCTGCATAGCATGATAATTGGACACAATGAACAGGACATAAAAAGTAACATGTATGCCCTAGAAAGGAACGTATAAGTCAGAGGGTTAGAAACAAATCTCATTAAGATTCAGGAGTCCACTACATTGGTAAGTTTTTAGGGGTCATATGCTCCAGAGCACGATGAGATATTTTCTCTGAGGTAAATGCAACTGTTGTACTTCACATCCCCCATAGCACTTTATGAGCTCTTTGATGGTAGACAGGGGGTTTTAGAGACAGCGTGCATCACACTTAAAAAAAATGCTCCAATCTATGTACTGAATGACCTAGAAACCTTCAAGTTTCAAATATGGTGAAGGGCAAAAGAAGCATTTGCAGCTGGTCTAGGATACAGTGTAATCTTTCCAACCTCTTAAGTCATATAATACATTAGATCTAATAGTGCTAGATTAGGATTTCTCAACTTCAGCACTATTCATATTTTGGGCTGGATGATTTTTTGTTGTGGAGGAAGGAGTGTCTAGTGTATTATAGGATGTTTAGCAACATATCTGGTCTCTACTCACTAGAT
Source organism: Cheirogaleus medius (assembly GCA_008086735.1). Classification (NCBI taxonomy): domain Eukaryota; kingdom Metazoa; phylum Chordata; class Mammalia; order Primates; family Cheirogaleidae; genus Cheirogaleus; species Cheirogaleus medius. The sequence continues at coordinate 20,595,545 of VBSM01003215.1, read as the reverse complement.
GCCAGTAGCAATCCCCATTCAATTTATGCAACCAAATATATCTATAGATATTAAAAACTGTTCCTTAGGGTGCAAAATATCCCCCAGTTGAGAAACACTGTGTTCAAATGGTAGATAAGGATTCTTACCCATTGTCAAGCCCCAACAGAATAGAATATATATGGTACAGACCTCTTGATTTCTAGAGTAAAGCCATGTCCTCCAAATCACAAAATTATTTTCTTTTTGAAACATAACCTTGGCATGGTACTAGGCTATAGTTGAGACGAGTATTTGAATATGAAATATCAAATAAATACATGGCCTAAACAGCCCATTCTGAGCTTCATGATAGCCAATCTATTTTACCAGATAAAATTGGTGAACATAGCAAAAAATCCATCAATAGTAGGAGTCACACATGTAGGACTCGGCTTGAATATATATGGATGATATCATTAAATTACATAAATAGGTGTCCTATAGTATCTGCCTCTGATAAACTGATATTTCTTCCTCAACAAATACCTATTGAACCATAGAATGGGGATTTCTTATGGCCAAATAATAGAAGCTGACTTGGGCATCATTCAAAAATGTACAGGAGCAATGTTTTTCAATGGCTGGAAATTAATGTCTTCCACATCGCGACCCCATTTAGTGAGGATTATAGTGTTGGGACATCCTTCTGGTGGAAAGAGGTATGAATAATGCAGTAAATTATCCACTTCATATAGAGAGAGTGTCACCTGAGGTTAGGATATGCAGTGATTTGGGGGCAGAAACTAATAGCCTACTAGGGAGCCAGTGGTAATGACACTGAAAGGTGAGGGATATGGAAGCCTTTGGGGAAAGTATGTGAATGAGTCTTTGGGGGTAGGCACAAAGCATGTAAGTCTTTGTGTCTCACATTAGTGTTCCAGAAAGAACACAGGAATTTCTTAACAACCAGGTTTGACAGGCTGGCATGTCCTGTGGGTATCAGCCTATCTTTCTCCTTAACCACCTCAGTGCTGACTTAATAGACCCATGAGCAGAGTTGCCATGGTGGTAGGGAAGCAGGGTATTCATAGGTCCAATAGCATGGGCTCTTTTCCACCAGTGTCACAGCTGCTATTCAGTGTCTAACTGCCAGGAGACTCTAATGACTGAGGATGAAGAGGAATAATTGAAGCCTTTGGCTAAAGTAGGAGAGAGTCAGTCAAGGTAGAGAGAACAGCATATGTGAGGTTGTGGAAGTATAAAATAGCTTAATACATTCAAGAGCATACTATAAGTTTTGTTTGGTGTAGCTGGAGCACAGTATATCTGGAGGACCAGAGGGGTTGATAACAAGGACATGGGCAAGGACCAAATAACAAAAAGCCTCCTCTGATAGCTAAAGTGCTTGAACTTTTGCCATTTGCCTAAGGAAAATGCTCTAAAATCTACAAAGCACTATACACAATTGAAATGTTGTTTTTATTATTAACAGTTAGTGGTAGTCTTCTGGGCAGTACATGTTTAAATAAAGGAAACTAAACTACAGAGAGACATCTGGGAAGCTGTCTTTTTTCAATTTAATTCCACCCATTCTTCACCTCCACCAAGCACTGATGATACCTCCATAAATGCTGTTTGACTGTATGAAAGTAGCATGGTATAAGAAAGAACAATCATCACTGGAATTCAGATGACTTTGGCTCCAGCTTTGATCCAGTCGAGAAGTTTTGTGTCTATATTCAAGTCTCAGCTTCCTCCTCCATACAAGGAGTTGGTAATATGTACCTAGCCCATCTAACATGGCTTTGAGTTGTTTAAATTAAACTAACATTTACTGAGCTCCTTAGACCTTCCCATGTAAGATAAAGAGATAATCTATGGTAAAGTACATTATAAACTTTAAAGTGCTGTACAAATGTTAAGAGATAGCTAATAAATATAGTTATTTACACAAGCTACTCACCATTTAGGTCAAATTACAATGCAGTCGAATAATGATGAATCATTAACTATGTGTCAGACGATTTCTTGTTGCAAGTTTTATTTCATTGCAATACTAAACCGCTTACATCGGTTAAGCATTCTTTGCTTGTGGCCCAGATAGCATGATTGTCTGCTCACAGCTTTAAAAATTAGAAGTGCTATTTCTTGTAGCTCATCTCAGTGAGTGAGCAACCTGGTTTTAGCAAATCATGCAATGAGTCAGTAGTGAAGATGGGCTGTTAGAAAGAGTCTCTGAATTTTTCGACTATCACTTAACACAGGAGGTCCATGTGCCTCTAGGGGATAATTGAAACTCTTAGCAAGGCAGGAAAAGAGACCAACTGTACATTTGATGTTTCACCAAGTTTGGGAAATGGGTAATTTGGGGATGTGCATCTAACCTCTCTTTTCCTTAACTTAAGTCACATTTTTTTGCATCAGGTTATTTCAGGCAATCATGGGACACTGAATTATTGTTCATCCTTTTAGGGAATGATTTTTTCCTCTGTGAAGCATGTGTGCCTGAAATTCTGTCTCTGAGAAGGAGGGAAAAATAAACCATTTTGTTACTGTTTTATTTATCATCTAGGGAAAAAATGCATTACTTTTAAATAGTTCAGGTCAAATGATATATCAACAAATAATAAATGTGAAGACATGAATACAAATCTAAATAAAACCCCCTTTCTGCTTTGAGGGCAATGGGTTCCTGAAAGGCACATGCCTGTGATCTCCTAGTGATAATCTTTGACTCTTTACTCACTCAAGCTGGGTTTGAATCTTGGGTTTGCCACTTCTTGGCTGTTGTATTTCATTCTTCTCTAAACTTTTGTTCCTTCATCTAGAACATGAAAATGATAATAGTGTCTACTATGCAGGTTGTTTAGAGGATTAAAATATATCATGCATTGAAAGTGTGTGGCACATAAGTTTTCCTAGATTGTGATCTTTTATTATTGTCATTACAGAAGACTTTCCACCCTCTAAGCCTCAAACAATACTTTAGAGATATAAAGCAGAGACAGGATCTCTGTATCTAGTAGACAATGTCAATCCCACTTAGAAGTTAAAGTGGAATAGAGTAATAGCAGAGGAAGTATGATGCTTGGAAATATGGGGACTTGGGTTTTAGTCTCACTTCTATCATGAGCTGGTTGTGTGATTTTAAGCATGTTCATACAATTTCTAATCTTCCCATCCTTTCTCCCACAATTTCTTAGTAGTGGTGACTACGCTGAAGAAAGCAACATAGCCACAGTGAGTGAATAGCTATAGGGAGAGTGTGAGCCCCTGTTTCCATCTAAAGTGACCAATAATATATACCTGTGGCTGCAAATCCCTCCAGGTCCACCATCAATCCTAATCTCAGGAGTGCTGTATCAGTTACCTGTCTCACCAGCATGAAGGTATTTGTGTCTCATGACATTCTGCTGAAACTTGTTGTTTTCTGTTGAAAGAGTCTGAACTCCCTGGAGTAGCTCATGACATTCTCTGTACATCTTGTCCATTTCCATATAGACCTGAGGACCAACTGGGATCCCAGGTAGAAGTGGGTTTATTAATGACCTCAAATCCAGCTGTGAACCTGTGAAACCAGACATGTTATGTACTTACAAAATACAATGGTGGGGCAAGTATGGAATAGACATCCTCACTCCAAAAGGGAGAAATTGGAAAGAAGAAAAGGGTAATAGGTTTTGACCAAATACAAAACCCAGCAGGGCAAACATTAAATCTTAAGGCTCCAGAATAACCCTTTGACTCCAATCCTACCTTCTGGACATACTAGGGTGGCGGCCTCCAAGGAATCCTGCCTCCATGGCTTTGCTGAGCACAGCCACATTGCAGCTCTCATGGGTTGTAGTCCCCTGCCTGTGGCTTTCCCAGGCTGGAGTTGTATCCTGGCTGTTATACTAGTCTAGGGTCTCAGGGGTACTCCTCAAAGCTCCATTAAGTATTGTCATAGTGGGGGATCTCTGTCTGGGCCCCAAGGCTTTTTGGGGCATCCTTTGAAATCTAAGAGGAGATGGCCACAATCTCACACCTTGTGTACTCTGCACCCTAATGGAGATGGCACTGTGCAGACACTGCCAAAGTTTACCTCCTGGGCCGTCTGTAGGGGCAGCCTAAGCCACACCTGGACCTGCCTGAGCTTTGAAATTGCTCCACTCCCAAATCCCTGGCATTCTGGATCTGTGATTACTGGGGCAGCTCTGAAGATCTCTGAAATGCCTTTGGGGCCGTTATTCTATTGTCTCAATAAACGGCACTAGGCTTTTGCTCCTTCATACTATTCTTTATATCAAAAGGTCGCCTGGCCACTACATTGGTATTCTCTCCTAAACATGCTTTTTCATTCTTTGTAGCATGGCTAAGCTGAAAATTTTCTAAATCTTAAAGGTATGCTTCCCTTTTGATTATTATTTTTTCTTTAATTTATTTCTCTCTGCTCACATTTTACCTTAAGCATTCAAGAGAATCTATGCCATACCCTCAACACTTGGCTTAGAGATTTCTTTCATTAAATATCTCATTTCATTGCTCACAAGTTCTACTTTCCACAAATCACTAAGACAAAACACAATTCAGCCCAATTCTTTAGCACTTTATAACAAGGATGGCCTATACTCTAGTTTCCAATGGCATGTTCTTTTCTTCCACTGAGACCTCACCAGAATGTCTTTTAACCATCCACATTTCTACCAACATTCTGATCATGACCCCTTAGGTAATCTCTAAGAAGATTGAGGCTTTCTCTACAGCTCTTCTGTTCTGCAGAGTCTTCATCAGAATCACCCTTTACAGTCCATTCATGGCCATACAGGCTTTTTATAGCCTTCTCCCTTAAACTTTTCAGGCTATGCTCATTGCCTAGTCCCAAAGCTGCTTCCACATTTTGTGGTATTTGTTATAGCAGCACTCTACTTCTTAGGACCAATTTCTGTCTTAGTCCACTCATGCTGCTATAATGAAATATCTTAGACTGGAAAATTTATAGACAACAGAAATTTATTTCCCACAATTCTGGAGACCAGGAATTCCAAAATCAAGGTGATGGAAGATTTGGTGTCTTTTGAAGGCCTGTTCCATGTTAATGGTGATTTGTCTGTGTCCTCCCCTGGTGGAAGAGGAAAACAAGCTCCTTGGACCTCTTTTATAAGAGCATTAATCTCATCCATGAGGGTAGAAGCCTCATGACTTAATCAGCTCCTAAAGTTCCCACCTCTTAATACCACTACAATGGGGATTAGGTTTCAATATAAATTTTGGAGAGACACAAATATTCAGACCATAGCACATCCTGAGTAGACTAAGATAGCTGTCTTGGACTCTGCTGGTACTGATAATTGTCTGAACTAAGTCTGACACCATGGTTCTATTAATATGTGGTAAATGTCTGAATTCCATATTCCCTTAGGGCCAACATAAGGGTCAAAGTTAATCCTCTTAGTCCCAATTTTACCCCCATGCAAGTTCCTTCCCCATCTCAGCTGCCAAGGTGCATTAATCTTGAGATTACTTGGAATGCGTCAAGGTCGTGGAGATAATGAATTGTGAATGTGCAAGCTACAAAGAATGTGGTCTAAAATTCTTTATTAAGGCATATGCAGGGAAAAAAGGCTAAATATGAAATTTGAGTAACAGAGACCTGAATTTCCCCCTCCTAAGTGAAGGTGTAAGATTTGTCTGCCAAGAAACATTTTGAAGAAGAGATAAAATATGGAAATGGTCAAGATTTTGTCCATTTGCCTGTTGGGTATAGCAAATTTAAATTCTCAGTAGATTGTGGTAATAGAAATTGTTTGTTCTCAAAAAAAAAAAAAAATACAGTGCCTGGAAGGGTAGAGGCTAAAGGGTCTTAAACATGAGATTTATTCTCAAGACAGATGACATATAACTTCTGTCCTGGTTGGGCTTTCAATTATGTTTGGAAACTGTTTCACAAGACCTTGGTTCTGTTTGTTCTTCCATAATTCTTCTAAACCTTTTCCATTTTATTCAGTCATCAACTCTCCTTTCACTCCTTCCTCACCTCATTAGAAGACTTTGCCTACAACTTCTTTGGGAAAATAACTACAGAACTTAGTTTTTGAATCATATTCCCTGTGGCCTGAATTGTGTATATTCTTTAAACTTTTCTTTTCTTTTCCTTTTTTTTTCTTTGCCTCTCCTAAAGAAGATATTGACATTTTCTTTCTAAAGCTGATACCCCCACCTATGTTTGCAACTTTTTCTCCTCTAAAGCATTGCTCCATCAATTATTCTGTCTGTTGGATATTTCAAACCTCCTCCATTTCCTTCTTCCCTTGATCCCACAGACATGTTGAAATATCCACTATCCTTAAAAAATTCAAAATAAAACCTTGTCTCAACCCTGCTCTCTCTAAAGTCACTATCTCTTTCTCTTTCTTCCTTCTTATCCAGATTTCTTTTAAAAAATGCACTACTTTGTTTCTGTATTGTTCTCTCTTTTTATTTCCCTAAACCACTGCATTCTAGCTTTCATTTAAATGATTTAATTGAAATTCCTTTTTTGGTGGGTTATAACAACCTCTAAATGTTAAATTAATTGGCTTGCACTTCTCTTATTTGGATTTTCTATTGCATTTTATACTGTTGAATAAAATGTGAAACCATCTCTTCCCTTGGATTTCATGGCTTTGCTTCATCCTGGTTTTATTCCTATTTCTTTGATAGTCATTGTTATCTTTTGACTCAATAATTTAAATAATAATTTTTAAGATACATTTACTCTCATTTTTCTTCCTTGTCCTATCCACTATCCCTGGTCAAACTAATCAATTTTTGTATTATAATTTTCATGATCTCACTTTTGTTTGGATAATTCTCAAGGATTTAGTAATAATTTTAAGTGCTTCCAAACTCCAGGCTTAGCCTTCTTACATATCTGTATGCTAAAGTCATCTCAAACTGTATACAGAATTAAAATTGCTATCTTTGCTCTGAGCTTGCTTCTTTGATATTCTTCAACCAAATCTGAATCTAGATATATTATTTCCCTACTTGAAAATCCCAACCACCTTAAAAGTTTTACATTGCCTGGGCGTAGCCTTTTCTTCTGGGTACTCAGCCAAGTTGTTTCTAGGAGTCTCTTTTTGGTAGAGGTAGTCTTCTACTTTGGTGCTAGCCAGTGGAATACGGGTAGAAGTGAAGTATTTAACATCTAGGACTGACCCATAAAAACCTCTTGTACTATCTTGTATTATCTCTTTTTCTCTCCCTGGGTACATGTTGATGTCCAGAGAGTTGAAGATGGCAGAGTCGGGTTCAGTCTGAGCCCCCTAATAATTATGTGGAGCAAAAGCCTCTCTTCCACAACTAAACAAGAATACTCAGTTCCTCGAATGTAACAAGTCCAACAGATTGACTTGTACATGTCAACCTATCAGTTTTCCAGGGATTGTCTGCAATCACCTTTGATGGTAGCCCAAACTCTGTCAGGACAGATATAATCTATTCCTAATTCACTTTTCGCCTGTAATGTCTATCTCCCCACATCGAATAATCTATACTTGATTGAAACTATACTTGTTTCGTTTCCTTTCCTTAATCATATAATGCTCTTTTATACCTTTTACCTTTGCACATAGCATATTACTGCCACATAGGAGTCTCTCCTTTGTCTCCTTTTCCTATTGTATATGCTTATTCATTTTTTTATACATAGCTGAAAGATATGCTTATCTATGAAACTATTCTTAATTCTCTACATGAATTTATCTTTCCTTATGTCCCCATAACTCTTTATCACATAATTTTATTTATCAAATGAACCAAAATTATTTATTTTTCAGTGTCCCTATGAAATCTTGAATGCCTTTAAACAGGAGAGTTATTTTTTTTTTCACAGTACATAAAACACTCTCTGGTATGTACGCAGTACTCAAATAATTGAAAGAATAACCAAAGAGACATATTGTCAAAAATTAAAATTCTAAGTATCAAATAGTTTGTATTTTCTTTACAATATTTCTAGTAAAAAGAGGTCTATATTTTTAAATCTATGAAATAAACATAATAAGATCAACATGCCATAGGATTATTTTAAGATTAACACATATAAATAATAATTAAATGTTATTTTTAAATTTTCTAAAACACGAACTTTATTCTCGGAATGAGGAAAACACAGGATACAGATACAATATAAGTTGACTGTAGGGCATGAGGGTAAAAAGATGATGTGAAAAATCAGAACAAAGCTATGCTCTTAGAAAAAGGGAATAGTTGTGCTACCCTTGTGGAAAAGAGGGATACATATCTAAAAAGCTCAGAAGAATTTACAAAAAGAAGCAAGAAAAGCTGTGAGGCCAAGACTTGTGAGACATGAAATATTTTAACCTCTGCCTTAAACTATACAGGAAAGATTCCTGGGCCTGGAGAAAGAGAGAGTAAAAAGATCTTGGGGATAAAATAGGAGAAAAGTCAAGGTAAATTTCAGGAGGCAGTGAAAAGAGAGAAATACAGATACAGTTGCGAGTCTTGAACAAGGAGTATGATATGAAAATAGCCAAGGAGGACTCTTCTGGAAGCAGGAAGATGAGAGAAGATTTGCTTTACAAAATTCAGCCTTGACTATAGTTCACAGAGAAAATAAAGAAGGAGATGGAACAACAAACCTAACAGGAAAGACAGAAGAGAATTGAAGAGCAGTCTCATGCAGTAAAGAACTTGAATCTTAGATTAACTACTCCTGCAGAAGCTGATAAGAGAAAAGGAACAAAGGGAAACTTCAAAATTCGAAGAAAAGGGGAGTAGTGAGGAAGCTAAAATCATAGAAATGCTTGCAAGGACCCATTCCCTGGCAAACTACTTGTACAGGCAGCAGAAGATGATAGAAGTTTGTAGTTGTAACCTATAGAACTCTGAGAAAAAAAAATGGGTACATAAAAATCAGGGGTAGTATGTTTTCTTTTGTTTTGTTTTATTTTCCAATGGGACTAACTTGATGATACTTGCAATGGCCAATTAGAGAAGAAAGAGCAACACAGGGAAGTGTATTGTTTAAAATAGAATAGGGATGTTTAAGAGACATGAGTCCTGAGCTGAGTAGGAAGATATAAACTAGGTAACAGAAACATCAGAATTAGAAATATTTATATAAACGGGAAACCACATTTAACTATAAAGCATCTTCCCTGAATTTGGTTAAAGAACAGTGTTAGAAGGGATTATGAAGTCTCTGGAATGAGAAATTGCTTGGAAGCTACATGGAAACTACATGGCCAAAGTTCTACAAAATGGGTTCAAAACAAAAGAACTGCACCAGAAAAAAAATGACTGTATTTATATAAATTAATTTAAAGATACTTCCTTTTATGAAAAAAAGAAAAATTCATTCCTCTAAATCTGGGATGTCTGGTTGAACTACAAGGAGCATATGGTAATTGCTATGGGAATAAGACTAAATGTTAAAATAATGAAGGAATGATGGAGAGGCTGGGAATGAAAGCAATGTTTTCTTCTCAAGATAGCAAGAAAACCTGGGTCATGTTACAAACTGATAAGAAGAATCCTCTTGGGGAAAGAAGAGTAATGCTTGAATAAGGCTGAATGTGATCATTAGAGAAAATATATTTCTTTTGGAGCCTGTATTAGGCAGGTGGAATAGAACAGCAACCTGTAAAAGGCTTAGGTGTCAAATCAACCTAAATTGAAAGGCTGTCTCTGCTACTTACCAGCTATGAGATTTTAGGGGCCTAATTGAACTCCCAGCAGAGCACAGGAACTTGGACTTGACTGGTATTTCTTACTGCTATATTCCCAGACTTTTCTAGGGAACAGTAGCTGCCACATAGTAAGTACTCAATAGTACATGTGGGCTTGACCAATATAACTTGTCCATTTCATTTCATTTTAAAGACAAGTTGGTGATAGACTCAGTGAGCCAATTCCTCTGCAGTTCAAGAACAATCTCTCTGATAATGTCTAAGCTGTCTTATATAAACCACCCCAGCTCTAATTTGAGTACCTATTGCATACCAAGAACTTGAGAACAGCAATATGGTAAACAGGACAAAAGTCTTGTTTTCCAGGACCTCATAGTGTACATAGGGAAGACAGATAAGTAAATAATATATTATTGCTGTATTAGAAGAATCTACTTAGCTAAATGGAAATCAATAATAGAATGGCCTAGGCTCTCTTGTTTGTGGTGCAAGTAGAATCAAAGAAATCCCCACAGAGGAATTAAAACATCAGATGATGAAATGGCTACTTTATTTCTGGGCAGAATTTGGTGGTCATGGGTTTGACAGAAAGGGTACATACAATTCATAATGATGTGAGGGTGTACTGCAACCTTAAGAAAATTAACTTCAATTAGCCCTATTTATTTTAACTGTAAAATAGAAACAAACATTATCTACCTCAAAGAGTTTGGGAAAGGATTAAGTGAAAAAATTGTACACACACACAAACATGCACACAGCATGGCTTACAGATACTGAATACATACTAATTCTTTCCTCGCATCCTTGCTAAGTACCCACTCTATGCAAGAAACTTTGCTCAAAACAGGGACACAATATTGAGGAAAACAGATACATCCTATTGGCAGTTTGAGTTTATAGAATAATCAGAGAGTGATCATGATTGTAAACATCAACTACAGTAAGGGCTACTCTAGAACGTAGAGACGCGAGGAGATGCAAGCCAGACATCATTTAATCTGGAGGGTCAGAGAGGTCTTCCCAGAGAAAGCAGAATAGAAGCCCAGATCTGATGGAGGAGTAGGACGAAGAGGGATGTATGAAAGGACATCCCAGACAGTGTGCAAAGGTCAGGACAGGCAGAGAATGAGGCTTCGCGGGAATGATTGAAAGTCAGCGGGGCTGTAACACAGAGAACAGAGGGGAAGTGGTGAAATGAGGCTGAAGGCCTCATCTGACCAGAGGTCAGATCTGGTCGGGTGGTCAGCTTCGCTGCCGTTTTTGATCTGACCTTGGCCAACCTGTCCAGCAATTTCTGAACTGTTTCATACAAGGGACCCCACATCTCACTCCATTGAAGAACTTTTGTTCTTTGGAATACTTTATTCAGTTTTGTACCTAGACCACTGTTCACTTACAATGGCTTTGGCCACCCTTCATATACTAAAACTATTTTGCCTTCAAAACTCAATTAAGTGCCTCCCTGTGATATCTCAGCCTCATGTAAATATTAGTCTTTCCCCACAAGACCTATGCATATTTTATCTGAAGACTACATCATGTTGCACTGAGATGATTAACTCTATTCCCTGTTGGACTCTAGGCTCCTCGATAAAAGACAGTGCTTCCTATAATTTGTTTTTCTATAACACCTGGATCAAAGTAAACACTCAGTAAAGGGTGGTTGGATAAATTTATGGATAGATGAATGTTGTACCATCTACTTAAACAACTTTATTTTGCATTGAATAAAAAACATTGCAAATAGGTTCATAACAGCTTTACAATGAGGATAACTTCCAATATCAGGTAAGAATGAATGGTTCTTGTGGTGATTTAGTTCCTTGGTTTCAATGTTGAGGAAATAACCATTTTGAAAATGTTCTATTATTTGATTATGGTAGAAATAATTACTGAAATTCAAAGAGATTATGAAATTATTACCTTTTTATTTTCACATGGAAGTCAAGGAACCATTACATAAACATATTTTTAAAATTCTGCTCAACTCAAGGTCACTCCATTTGAATTCTTTATTGTAAGAACTCAAGGGTGGAGCCAGGCAACTCCTTGGTTTACAGTGGAACTCTTCTGGTCATTTAGAAGCAGGTCCTTGATGGTTAGGATAATGCCACAAGGACATCTCAAGGAAGATTCTATGGTCTTACCTCCCATCTTCAAAACTGCACAGAAAACCTTGCACAGACTTTATCTAATTTGCAACTAAAGTATGCTTAAGGTTTTTTCCCCTTCTCTTGAGAAAAAGTGCCTTTGAAAGTCATAACTCCTACTTCATTTAAGCAGGAAACAACATCCCGAGTTTATAGCCTAGGACCATAAGAAAAAGTGGAAAACTAAAAAATATACTTCATTCTCTGTTATAATTTTTTTTCTGATGTGACAGAATCCCTGTGAAAAATCAGGGCCTGTTTGGAAAGAGTATGAAAATCAATGTAACAGGATTAATTAGGATCAATTTAAATATACAACAACAGGGAAATACAAGTAAACAAGATAAACAGATCGATGAAACTGTTATTGACAATAATGGTTATAAGGATTTCCTATGATACGGTAAATGAAAAGGATATGTGCACACACACAGACACACACATCCACATTTGTTCATTCACTTAACAAATTCATGCTGTATTCTGAATGCCTACTCTATGCTGTGTAAGTAAGACAGACATGCCCCCTGCTTACAGTGAACCAACAGCATCGGAATTAACTGGGAACTGGTCAGAAATGCAAAATTTTGGACCCCATTCAAGACCTGCTATATCAGAAATTTTGGAGATGGACTTAGTAACCTGTGTTTTAGCAAGCTTCCCAGGTGATTCTGATGAATGCTTAATTTTGAGAATCACTACTCTAGCAGAGATGACAAATATTAAGCAAAGTTAAATATAGTAATTACATCAAGTATCCTAAGAGAAAGATGAGAAAGTGTAAGAGAGGATATTCAGGTAGAATGTAAAGTCTTTGCCTCTTTGGAGATTTAGAGAAAGTGTACCTAAATAACTGACAGAATAATGGTGGATTATTAAGGAAGAGAATGGATAATGGATACACATATGACAAAACAAGCTTAAGGTGAATTATTAAATAAGAGAGTATGTATGTATATACATACACAAACAGACATATATATATATATATGTGATGAAACAAACATAATAAAGCATTAATGGTAGAATTAAGGTGGTAGGTATACAGATATTTACTATAAAATTTTTCAACTTTTTCAAATTTTTGTAATAAAAATGTTGAGGAAGATAGTGTGGGCTTTTAGGAAGATTAGAAGTGATGGAAAGGTGAGTGAAGGCATTCTTGATCTGGGGAACAACATGTTCTATGCTACTCAATTGTCATTTATTTATCAATTGAGTTTTATGAGTCTTAAGAGCAACAGGAAGAAAAACTGGGGCTGGGGTTTAGTGACTAAAGTGGATTTAGACATGAGAAGGTCAAAATCAGAGGTAAAGTTAGACAATGTGGGGTTGGTTCAAAAAGACCATGTAAAGGTTTGTTTGTATAATGTATCACTAGTATATTTCTTTTTATAGCAGAGTAGTATCCAAATATATAAATATAAGAGTTTGCTTATTTGCTTATCCTCAGTGCCCACTCTATGCCTGTAAGAGCTGATAGGAGTTAGCAGTAAGACAAATGTGATCCCTGAGCCTGATG
>VBSM01003215.1:20516793-20577135 GCA_008086735.1 Cheirogaleus medius | reverse complement strand
ATTGCAGTTTTGATATGCATTTCCCTGATGATTAGAGATGTTGAGCATTTTTTCCTGTATTTATTGGCCATTATTCTGTCTTCTTTTGAAAAATTTCTGTTCATGTCCTTTGCCCACTTCTTGATTGGGTTGTTTGATTTTTCCTTGCTGATTTTCCTGAGTTCTAAATAGATTCTAGTTATCAGCCCTTTATTGGATGTGTAGCTTGTGAAAATTTTCTCCCGTTCTGTGGGTTGTCTGTTTGCTCTCTTCACAGTTTCTTTGGCTGTGCAGAAGCTTTTAAATTTGATGATGTCCCATTTATTTATTTTTTTTGCTGCTGTGATTGCCTTTGGGGTCTTCTTCATAAATTCTTTGCCTAAGCCAATGTCTAGAAGAGTATTTCCAACGTTTTCCTCTAGAATTTTAATAGTTTGACGCCTAAGATTCAAGTCTGTTACCCAGCGTGAGTTGATTTTTGTGAGAAGTGAAAGGTGTGGGTCCTGTTTCAGTCTTCTACATGTGGCTATTCAGTTTTGCCAGCAGCATTTATTGAATAAGGCTTCTTTTCCCCAGTGTATGGTTTTGTCTGCTTTGTCAATGATTAGATGGCTATATGAGGATGGTTTTATATCTGGATTCTCTGTTCTGTTCCACTGGTCAATGTCTCTGTTCTTGTGCCAGTCCAAAACTGTTTTCATTACTATAGCCTTGTAGTATAGTTTGAAGTCTGGTAAATTGATACCTCCCATTTTGTTTTTATTGCCTAAGATTACTTTTGCTATACGGGATCTTCTCTGGTTCCTACGAAGCGTAAAATTATTTTTTCTATATCTGTGAAAAATGATGATGGTATTTTAATAGGGATTGCATTGACTCTGTAGGTCACTTTGGGTAGTATAGACATTTTAACAATGTTGATTCTGCCAACCCATGAGCATGGTATGCTCTTCCACCTGTTTACATCCTCCACTATTTCCTTAACACATCAACAAGCCAAGGGGAGACAGATCACAAAAGTAAAGCAGCCAAGGGACTGAGATTTATTGGTGATGCTCCCCATGTTAGGCACTGTGGAGATAAACTCCCAAGGAGTGTCAGGAAACACATTAAAACTTTCATTTCCTGAATTTTCTTATCTAAAAAGAGGAACTTGGGTTACTCTATTTGCAACTTAGCAATCCACATCAGATGACTCACCAAGGAGTATTATGTAAACCTAAGATTGTATTTATATATATATATTCCATTGTTATTCTGACATCTGATTTTCCATTAGTGGTTCTCTGAGTGCTTTTTCCTTTGCTTCTATTCTCTTCCTAAACACCTCAGTGTCACTCTCTGGTGCTTGCTGTACCTGCCCTCCTTCTCTATTACTTTTTAATCACTTACTAAATAGAGAAGGCAAAGTTTTTAAACTAGGTAATATAATACAAGTTTTTAGTAGGTAACTGCCACATGCTCATCCTAACCATTTATTTTATAATGGAACATTATGTTTTGGAAACATGATATATCTTTCAGGCTTTGAGATTTATGCTGTTTTGATTATTACACTTTAGTCTATATCCTGAGATTCATTAGAACACAGAACTACCTCTTTTAGGATAAAATAGTTAAATGTTGTTATGTCTAAACCAAAGTTACTATGTATGGTTGCACAGATTACTTCATAGTCTAGGGGAAAGCATCTTGAAGTTGTACAGTGTAAACTTGGGCAGCTGTGCCTGGCAGTCATGTCTAGGCCTACTTATGCTAGTGAAATTCTGCTATAAAATTAAGGAATTGAATGGGGTGATACTAATGAAAGGATCAAATATAATGAGAGCTAATATTTCTTCATATTCTAGTGTCCCTGACTCTAGAAATTCTGTGCACTTGAAAGGAATAGCTTATGATATTTTCTCATGGATAGCATTGAAAGACAAGATTGAGACTAGGAGCTCTAAGAATTGATCATGAAACAAGGGCCAGATGGAAGACTGACCTGATCCTGGCATGCCTAGGATTCTAATCAAATATTTAATCAAATCCTGATGTCATAATCCAAACAAGAAGTAAAGTCAGTAAGATAAGGTGGTTTTGTATTGGCATTGAGAACCATAAGTGTAGTGAGTGAGTGGCAAGCAGGACATTTCACTCAGCAGAAGTATTCACAAACTATTGCTATGGTTGAATTATGTCCCTATCTCTCTCACTAGATTGGCCACATCAAGAGCAAAACTCTATCTTCCATGCCCTGCTGTCTTTCCCTCTGCCTACATCATCTCTTTAGAAAATTTTTAAGAAAGCAAAGGTATGTTAAGTATCTTAGAAGGCCTACAGTCAATAACCTGGTTTAATTCCATTTAACCACTATTTCCAAACTATTAATAATATGACCACAAAATCACTTTTTCACAGACCAAGTATTAATATCTTGCAAACTTCTGGAGAATTGTCTGGATACTACTTCAAGTGCTAATGTCCATTTTTATGCCAAAATTACATGAGATCACTGAGTTGTCATTCCCTACAATTAGGTTACATTGATGTGCAATGGGATTGATTGGAGTAGAATTCCAATAGGTGTTGGAAACGATGGTTTTGTTGATCTAATACACTGAAACACCAACTGTTAGAACTCCGGCCTTAGTTAAAAGACTCCAGTTAAAGTTGCAGAAAATTGTTAGAAAGCTACATGATTGCTCACTTGTTCATCCCACTGCATTCCACATCAGGTTTCAGGACAAAATCACTCCATGCAAGGTTACCCTAAATGATAGGGTTTGGAGTTGTCCTTCAAAGGGTGAAGGGTGGAAGCCAGAGCAGTGAGATAGTTACATACCTCAGTGCATTTTCCTCCTCTGGTAACTGTTAATGAATATTTAGCCTTTTTTTTTTTTTTTTTCATTTTCTATAGTTCCCTTTGCCTGTTCTCCTAAACCCAGTTAAACTTGAAACTTAATTCTAGCCTTTCTTACTCATTCCTAAGGGTCCTACTTCAGTCCCGTTACCAAGTTACTGGTTTTTTCCTCCAGGGTTAACAGTCTTTGCAACCAGAGATATATATCATTATCTAGTCCTGGGTTTTGACTGGTACTTTTCCATGCCTCTGGCCTCTTTGTGAAATCACCAATGTTTCTCATGGGGTTCTGAGGGTGTTTTTTGTTTTTCTTCCCAAATCAAGAGAGGCCAGAAATATCAGAAAAGATGGCATTCTGTGGAGCCAGGCATGCTGACAGCCCTGTAGTATCTTAAAGAAACAAAACTTGCTCTTGTTACTTTTCTTTAAAATTCTTCAGATGCTCTCTAGGGCGTAAAGTATGAATAACAATACTAGTTGGCTTTTCTTGGGAACTGACGTCATCATATGAAGCTCTGTACTAAATATTTTAATCCTAGCAGCAACCTACAAAGTATGTACAATTATTATCCCTATTTTATGGGTAAAGCAACTGAGATGTAGGCTTTCCTACAGATACAAAAATGGTATGTGATGAAACTAGCATTCAAAGTGGACAGGCTGAATAATGGTTTGTCTTTACCACTAGGAAATACTGCCTTATTTAAGTCAGGAAGAAGTACCAATATCTTACTTTGATATATTAAGACCCTTCCAATTTAGGCCCCTTATTACTTTCTATCACTCTTACGCATGCAGCCTACATTCATTCATTCACTGAACATGTACTGAACATCTATTGTATGCCAGGAACCGGGCTAAATATCACATAGTAGTAGCCACACCAGTCTGGCTATCTTACTCTGTTCAGGCTGCTATAACAAAATATCATAAACTGGATAGCTTACAAACAATAGAAATTTATCCCATTTCTAAAGTCTGTGAAGTACAAGATTAAAGTGAATCTGTTGTCTGGTGAGGGCCTGTCTTCTCACTGTAACCTCACACAATGACAGAGCAAGGCAGCTCTCTGGAGTTTAATTGATACTACTAGTCCTGTTCATGAGGATTCTGCCCTCGTGATCTAACCACCACCTCCTGAAGGCCCCACCTACTTGTACAATCACCTTGAGAGTTAGGATTTCAACAAACAAATTTTGAAAGTACACAGACATTATGATCATAGCACTGGGTATACACCACAAAAATCCTAGACACATCTGTGACTTTATATGTACCATCTCTTCTTCCTATAACGAACTTCTTTCCTTTCCCCCTCTCGTTCTGGAAGAATTTCTGTGTACTTTTTGACACTCAATTTATGTGTCATTTTCTCTGTGAAGGCTTCTTCAGCTCATCCAGGCACAATGTTTCTTGGCTATAATTGAAGTTTGTACACATACCCTTTATACTCCATAAGCATCTATCTATCCGTACTTCTACCTCTCTACCAGTCTTTTGCTCTAGAATGTAATAGTCTCAAGAAAAATCCATCTTTATAATCTTTCTACTTCCTTGCAGAATGTACGACATTTAATAATATTCTGGAACTGAATTGGCCTGCTACTCGAAAGTCTGGGAAAATATACCATATTGTACAAGCTGAAGGGTTGTATTTGTAAATACACTTTAGATCTGTGGTCCCCAACTCCTGGGCTATGGAACAGTTCCAGTCTGTGGCCTGTTAGGAACCAGGCTGTGCAGCAGGAGGTGAGCGGTGGGCAAGTGAGTGAAGCTTCATCTTTCTTTATAGCCACTCCACATCACTTGCATCACTGCATAAGCTCTGCTTCCTGTCAGATCGGCAGAGGCATCAGATTCCCACAGGAGCATGAACCCTACTGTAAACTGCGCATGTGAGGGATCTAGGTTGCACTCTCCTTATGAGAATCTAATTCCTGATGGTCTGAGGTGGAGCTGAGGTGGTGACGCTAGTGCTGGAGAGTGACTACACATACAGATTATCATTAGCAAAAAGGTTTGACTGCACAATATATGTAATGCACTCGAATCATCCTGAAACTTCCCCCACCCCATCCCCAGTCCGTGGAAAAATTGTCTTCCATGAAACCAGTCCCTGGTGCCAAAAAGGTTGGGGACCACTGCTTTAGATTACATTTTTAGGAGATTTGCTCAATAGGAACCCATCCAAGTCTAGTAAGGAAAAAAATCATAAAATATAAATAACCAAACAAAGAAGCAAATAAACTTATTGTTATGAACTGAATGTTTGTGTCCCCCTAAAATATATATGTTGAAATCCTAACTTTCGATGTAATGGTATTATGAGGTGAGACTTTTAGGAGGCAATCACGTCTTAAGGGTGAAACTGTCACAAATGGGATTGCTGCTCTTATAAAAGAAGCCTCAGAGAGCTCTCTACCACGTGAAGGCACAGTGAGAAGATGCTGTCTGTGAACCAGGAAGCAGGCCTCACCACATTAAATCTTCCAGCTTCTTGATCTTGGACTTTCCATCCTAGTATAGAACTATAAGAAATAAATTTGTGCCATTTAAGCCACTCAGTGTATAGTATTTTGTTATTGCAGCCAGAGCTAAAACATATATAATTGCTACAGTAAAGAGGTAGATATGGTAGCAACAGAGAATGGAGGTGGAAGTTATGAAGGCCACCAGGAGGAGCCTGGAAATGCTTCTTATAGGAAACAATGATTGTGCTAGAACATAGACGGTGATTAGGTCTTAACTAGGTTGACAACAGGGTGAGTGCCTTTTAGGCACACAAATGTCCAGCCCATGTGAATATGGTCAATTTAGGGGCCTAGGAAGTACAAAAGAATAAGTGTGTAGGTGTTTAGAAGAGAGTGAAAGGAAATAGGGCTACAGTACTGTAAAAAGCCAAATTACAAGGGGTCTGACATGCCATGAAAAAAGAATTTTGATTTTGTTTTTTTTTTTGGTACCGAAGTAAAGGGAAGTTGTGAAAGCAGTTTACATTTAAGATGGAGTATCAGATGTTCCGTCATAAAGATAACTCTGGCAATAATGTAAAAGATAGAACTTTTCGGATTAGATTGTGTTTAGCATCCAGAAGACTGTTATTACCCCTCCCCTCTATGCACATGCAGTTGATTAAAAAAAAAGTAAAGCAACACCCTGGCTCAGGAAGCACAAAGTCCCTGGCTGTTCCCCTGGCCCATGCTGTCCCTGGAGTCCTTTGGCCCAAGCCACTCTCTTCTTTACTCTATGGTCTCCTTACTTGTTTTTCTTCCCACGGAAATTTCAGATTTTTCTTATACATGCCCTCTATTTAAGGAAAATCTAATCATCCTTATCTGGGTCCCCGATGATTTCTTAACTTTCCATTTTCAGAGTTCAAAAATATAAATCCCCTATTCTAAGACATTCTTTATTCGTTAGGATAAAGATTATTTTGCTGCAAGTGACAGAAACCCAACTTAAATTAGCTCATGTAAAAAAAGTGAATTCATTTGCTTATGTAATCAGTAAGTCCCAGAGGGCTGAATCCGGCCAGGTAAAACTAGATACAGGGTTTCAAATTGTCAACAGGGCTCTCTCTCTCTCTTCACCTCTTGGCTCTACCATCCCCTGTGCCTTATATTCACAGGCACTCTCTTCCTGTGGTAGCAAAGGTGGTGACCAGCTCTGTAGGTTTACATTGTTCCTCATAGACTTAATTCCTTAAGAAAGTGTATGGCCCTCTACCCACAAACATTTATGCAAATTCTTCACAAGGGTTTTTTTCAGTCTTGTTTGGATTTATGTACCTGATTCTGGACCAATCACTTTGACCAGAGGGATCTAAAGTACCATAAGTGGCCATCGGCTACTGGGTTCATAGAAACTCTGCAAAGACAATTCCATGATTCTCTCGTACATACACACTTAGTGCTATCATGTTGGTAGCTTGAAGTCAGTTATGGTGGGAGGGTGGGAGTGTTTTTGCCACAGAGATACTGCAAATGCAAGTGCCACAAATCAGGACCTCCTTGTTTGGAGAGGCAGATCGTCAGCACAGCCTGCCTGTTTGTGTCACATGTTCCTCACCTTTATCTTAGGGAATAATGTGTTTCATGAATGGCAGCCCCTCTAGGAGCATCTGGAAAAGTTCCACAAGGAAAGCATAAAGAACAGACCAGAAACTAGTTAGCATCTATCACGTTTAAAACTTTTGCTTTGCTTACAGTCACAAAAGGTAAATCTTGCCCTTTGGGGAGGATGAAGATATAGTTTTCCATGTCATTTCAATTGCACATGTCCTAAGGACCTGCCTGGTCACCTTCAGAAAACAGAGGAAGGTGGGAAAGAGGAGCAAGACTTACTCTTCTTGCCTCTGGAGCTCTCTCCCCTGACAAGTGATCTACTGCAGAACATGCAGATCTATAACAATAATCTTACCCAATAGAAGCACCACTCAACACATTGTGGAAGTTTTTTCTTAAAATTTTTTCTTAAAATGCCATGACCAGTAGTCATCTTAGGTCTATCAGCTGTGTTATATTAATATCCATAGGCTCCGTTAGCTGGACCAGAGATAAATTGGCTGCCATGTTGACTAAGGTAACACCTCTCTCTCCCTAAGACATTTGAGAATATCTAAACTTACAAGAAGTTACAGAGATGGTGTAGTAGATACCCAGAAATATGCATTGCTTTGATTGGAACCCAGGAACAAAAGGAAAAAAAAAGATAAGACATCTGTAAAATTATTTCTTTTTCCCTCCATAACTGGAGAGTCAGATGACTGAGAAAACACATACATACTATTATGAACTAAGAAGACTGACAGTAGAGGGTAGATGCCCTTCCCTGACCTATGTGTTTCTGTGTGAAATCACACTCCTTGACCAGCTCTACCATCCTAAGTACCTGTTTTCTCTGGGAAGAGAACAACTTCTACATAAAATTATGTCCCCTAAGGGACATAATTGTCCCTTAGGGGACAATTGCTGTTGAACCCTTCAGTGAAAAAGCAGACAGAAATGACAAAGAGTTTGGTGACTTAGAAAGGGCCTGCACAAACATAGGCTCAGGAAATCAGCACTCGAGGGGAGATGGCACTAATGTGGAAAGTGGCCTGAGAGACCAGCAAAGCAACACCAGGCAGGGCAAATAAGTAGAGGAATCACAGAATACCAGGTGGTAAGATACCTCTATACTCCATCGAATACCAGAGGACTCGATAGAAGAGAGTAGCCTTAACTAGTCACCAAAATTGGAAAGGATCTCTAAAAAAACCTTGGGGGTTCTAAAGAATATTAACAGAGGGACATTCCTAGAAAATAAGGGCCTTCCTGCAAGTCTGTGTGTAAGGGATCAGAACACTTTAAATTTGGTTTCTTACTGTAAAATGTGACCACAATTTTAATTACTAGCTAGTGAAGTCTGTGATATTTAATTCAACTATTATTAGCAAGACTTAAAGATGGTGAAAATAATAGAGTGGTTTCCCGTATTAGTCTTTGTTTCCCAATCATGAAATTTGACTTTACAAATTTTTTTCACTGATGATGCAATTCCTTGTTAAAAAATCTTCAGTAGTTGCTTTTTTCCTATTAGGCAAAAGCCTAGCTCTGATTTGGAATGATACCCTCCTGGGGTGACCTCTGCAACTCTCTGTAGACTTATCTCCTTCTTTCTCTCCTATTTATCCTGAAACATGGTCATGACAGTCAGAATCTATATCAAGGAACATATGGTATTTATGTCTTGATGTTTTCAAATATGCTGTTCCCTCTGCCTGGGATGCTGCACAATCCTGTAGCCTTTCCATTTGGTAACATCTCTTTCATTGTCTAAGAAATAACTCAGTTTTCAGCTTTTTTCTGACCCCACTTCCTTCTTGTTCACTCTCTTCTACCTGAACCCATTCTTAAGTGGTGTTAGATCCATTCCCTCTTTTCTCCTCCCAAGTAACCTTAGGAGAATATTCACCCTGATATTTTTGTTTATGCACATCACAGTGACTATATCATGAGTTCTGTAAAAGTGGGAGTTTCTTTCTGATCCTTGTTTGCATTCCTTGAGATTAACATTATTTGGGGTACCTAGGAAGCATTTACCAAGCTCATAATTAATTTCAACAGCCAAAATATGGTGTTTGAACTCTTTAATAATATTAAAAACTCTACCAAAATGTATGAAAGTTTTATTTTTAAAAATAATCATGTGTATCCAAACCTTTAACATTCATGTTAAAATTATTTGCAAAGCCCTGTGTAGGTAGAAATTATAGAAAAACCTAGAAGTTGTTTTATGATTTTTAAACCACTATTCATCAAGCAGGAAGAATGTCTTATAGTGGAGTAAAGCATATTACCAAATACAATAATTAATTGATTCTAGATAAAGGAGACATATTGAATTGCTAATTATTATGTTCATGTCAAAAGAGCAATGGCCATTTGGTAGATAAATGAGTGGAAAAATATCACTTTTGTTACATGAGAAAAATATGACTAAAGAAATTCCAGCTACACCAGCAATAAATCACAATAATTTGCAAATCATTTTAAATACCAAAGGTGCTATTATTTTTTCTCAAGAAGAATGACATTTTCATTGTGGAAACTTTGCTATAATAAAGGTAAACATTAAAGCAGAATTGGTTTATTTTGAAGAAATGGAGATGATTATATATATATATAATATATATATATACACACACACACACAGAGCTATATATTAATAGATATGACATATATGCCCATACATATAATTGGTATTTACTCAATAATTACATTTATCTTATGAAAGGTAATTGTAAGTCTTGAGTCTGTATTGATCTGACTGACATTTAAAATCCACAGTGTTAATTTTCAGAAGCAAGCCATACTGAAATTACAGGCTCTAAATATTTTTTTTGCTATTCTTTTTGTCTCATAAATGTTGTGGCTAAATATTGAATGTGGGAGAAGCATGAAATGTAGTAAATAAATGGCTCACTGAGATGTTGCTGCTGAATATTTCATTGTCACTAATTCATCAGTCAAAAACAGATGGAGGCTCACATGTTGCACGTCATGGCCCAAGTATTAACCCTCCCAATTTGAACATTGTCAGACTTATTTGCTAAATCGGAATGTTTACCAAGCTCCTAATATGAGCAAGATGTTGTGTAGAAGGTAAAGACACACAAGACATAGTCCTTCCCTCAAGAGACAAATAATCCATAAAATGAGATGGATATATTTACAAATCTATTCCAGCAAACATATATTAAACACCTAATGTTTCCCAGGCATTGCACTAGTGTCCAAACCAGAGAGGTAAACATGATCCAATTACTGGATAAATTGCTCTGATCAGAAGGATACCTAAGTTCTACAATGTATTACATGTTCTGTTGGGTAAAATCGACTCCTTTATTTATAATGGTCTTATTTAAGGTGTCTACGAGAAGAATTTTACTTAGAATTGGAAAACAAACTCATGAAGCCAGAGCTCATCAAAAACATGGAGGAACTCATGTAAACAAAAAGAAGTAAGTTTTGTAATCAATGCGAGAATCTACATAGGACTAGGTAAGGTTTATTATATTAGTAGTTATCAATGACTATAAATCTAAGTCACTGGATATACCTTGCAGATTGTATATGTCTCGTATTAATGTGTTCAAAGTTAAGTGGTCAATGAAGAAAGGGAAAGACTCATCTATATAACAAAATTACTAAAAGAGCAAAACTTAATGTGGCAAACCAAGAAATTAATATGTTACATCAACTATGTTAGTAAGTATAGGCTGGGCTGAGCTGTGATAACTTTAGCTCTATAATCTCTGTGGCTTAACAGGATAAAGATTTATTGCATGTTCATGCAAATTCCGATGTGACTTGGAAAAAGAGATCTTTAGAGAAACTGTTCTGCTCAGTGACTCTATGATTCAGGCTGTTTTGAACTTGGTAGGCTGCCATGTAGATATGCTTTTTTCTATAGGGAAAGAAATATGACTGGTTAAGTATTAACTTTAAAATGTTTTATCCTGAAAGTGACACAGTATCCTCGCTATATTCCACTGGCCAAAGAAGTTGCATAGCATACCTAACTGCAAAGTTGCTGAGAAATATAAAGTGCATAGTTATTCAATAAGCAGTGAATGTTTATGCCACATGGACAATTAATGCATGTCTAGTAAACAAATGGAGATGCTGCCCACAGTTGCTAGTATGACAGAGACCTGTTGAAAATGTGCATTCATTGTGTGGAACAAGTGAAGACAGCAGAAATATGCCCTCAGATGTAGGGGATTGGATATTGCAGGAAGAGATAGTCAAGTGCCAGTTAGGGAAAAATTTTAAAAATTGGATATGGGAGGAAGAATAGACTTGTAAGACAAAATTTAAGGAAATGATTATGAAAGTTTCTTGAAATTTGGTTATTCCAAATCAAGAAGCCTGTAGTGGGGCTCACTGAGGATGTATATTTTATAAGTAACCTAGATAATTCATTTTTGATGGGTCCATAGATCCCCTTTGGAGGAACATTGGTTCAAAGGGATAAGACAAGCCAGGGTAGTATAGAAATGAAAGAACAAGAAAAATATTAAATAATACCAGTCATATTAAGTGTTGTAAAAATGGTAAAGTAAGTACCAGGTTTGGACAGGAGACCAAGTTTGAGTAGAAATTAACGTTACCAAGGGTCTAAAGTGGTGATTTTACATTAATTTGTGGAATGACTGCATTATAAACCTTTATAATTTATCTTAATATACTATAGGGTATGTGCTAATTTCTTTTTCTTTTTTTTTTCAAAATTTCTTGGCTTTTCTAAATATTTCTAACTATATTAGTGTTAGGGCTCTACCTTCTTTTGAGTAGCTATGTTACATCTTATTTTAAGCACTTCATGATTTCATACTTGAGGAATTGAAGACTGGAGAAAGTAAAAAAAAAAAAAAAAAGATTTCTCAGTTAAGAGTGGTCCATAGTAACAGTTAGGAGGCAAGGGAAGGTGAGAGGTTTCAGGATGCTGGTCAAAGAAGTCACCTACAGTGACTAACCTACAGTTAGAAATACATGTGATAAGGGATAGGCAAAAACTAAAATCTGGGTAGGAATACAGAACTAAAGCTCAAACCAGGGAAATAACAGGGTTAAGACTAGGCTATAAGGTTAGATGGACACTATTCTATAGACTGGAATGCTGCTGGCTGGAAATCCATAAAAACAAAACCAGAGGAAGAGTTCACTCTATGGCATTTCAGATAGATAGAGCAGTTTTTATTGCAGATCCATCTAACACTTGAATTTTTAAAATGTCAAATATGCAAGTATAAGATGAAATGAAAATTTATGCTTTGTTATTGGGAAAATTGGGTATACATATACAAAAAAATAATAAGTTAGATCCTTACCTTACACCTTCTACAAAAAATAGTTCAAATGGATTAAAGTACCAAATGTGATACCCAAAACCATAAAACTTCTAAAAGAAAACACAAAGGAAAAGCTTCTTAGCATTAGATTTGGCAATAATTTTTTAGATAGGACATGAAAAGCACTGAAAATAAAAAGCAAACAGATAAATGGGACAAGAACATAAAACTTTTGTGCATAAAAGGACAAAATCAACAGAGTGAAAAGACAACCTAGAAAATTGGAGGAAATATTTGCAAATCACCTATCTGATAAGGAATTAACATCCAGGATATATAAAAACTAATAACTCATCAACAAAAAAAATCAAATAACCCAATTAAAAAATGGGCCAATGGGATTTATCCCTGGGATGCAAGGGCAGTTCAACATATAAAAATTAATATATGCAATATACCACATTAATAGAACAGAGAATAAAATCACATAATTATATGAATAGATGAAGAAAATGAATTTGACAAAATTCAGTATCTTTTTATGATAAAAATTCTCAACAGACTGCTTATCAAAAGAATTTACCACAACACAATAAAGGCCATATTTGAAAAGCCAATAGTTAACTCCATAGTCAATGTTCAAAAACTGAAAACTTTTCCTCTAAAATCAGGCATAAGGCAGGGATCCATTCAACATAGTACTGAAGGTCCTATCCAGGACCATTAGGTAGGTAAAATAAATAAAAACATTCAAATCAGAATGGAAGAAGTAAAATTATCTCTGTTTTCAGATGACATGATCTTATATATAGAAAACTCTAAAACCACACACACACACACACACACACAAACTGTTAGAACTAATAAGCACAATACAGCTGAATACTTAGGAATATGCTTAAACAAGGAGAAGAAAGATTCATACACTGAAAACAATAAAACATTGCTAAAAAATTTTTAAAAGATACAAACACATGAAAAAACATCCCATATGAAGACAATATTGTTTAAATGTTCATACTACCCGAAGTGATCTGCAAATTCAATGGAGGTTCACAAAATCTACAAGTTGAACTATTATGCTCCAGTGATCCCACTTCTGTATATCTATACAAAATAACTGAAATTAGGAACTCAAAGAGATATCTGCACTCTCATGATCACTGAGTATTAAAAATAGCCAAGATGTGAAAGTAACCTCAATGTCTATCAATGGAAGAATGGATGAAGAAAATGTGGCATATACATGCAACAGAATATTATTCAGCCTTAGAAAAGGAAGGAGATCTTGTCATATGCAACAACATGGTGTGAAACTTGATGACACTATACTAAGTTAAATAAGCCAGTCACAAACAGACAAATACTGTATGATAACACTTATATGAGATATCTAAAGTAGTCAAATTCGTGGAAACAGAAAGAAAAATGTTGGTTACCACTGGCTGGGTAGAGAAGGAAAAGGAGTTTTGTTGTTTAATAGACATAGATTTTCAGTTCTGCAAGATGAAAAATTTCCGAAAATATGCTTCACAGATTTTCACAGTGTTAAATATATTTAACACTTCTGTACTGCACACTTACAAATGATTGAGATGGTAAATTTTATAATATGCAATTCTTACCACAGTAAAAAAAAAAAAAGAAAGAAAGAAAAGCACCATAGGCCAGACTCTATGACCTAATCCCTACTTCAAATAATGGAAATAATAGTAATTTGAAACAAATTCTGTTCCTCAATTCCACATCTCTAAAGAGAAAAATGTTCGCCTTGCCCAACTCACTGATTAAGATCAAATTGTGAGTCTCAAATATAACAATTTGTTTCAACGTGATTTTAAAATAAATAATAATACATAGTATTTATTATTTTTTTACAAAGCACAGAAACTAATAATTAGTAATTATGGGGTTTTTTGATAATTGCTTTAATGATCCACTACAATATACTTGATGGAAGTTTTCAATAGGTATAATTTAAAGCATATATAAAGAAGGTCCCACAGGAAATAGGTGGTACTCTAAAAAACAAAATTATACCAAAAATACTTTGTAATAAAGGAATTGTGCATTGAGTTGTTCACAGGGTCAAGGAAATCAACGAAGGATTGTGAGATACCTACAATAAGCAAGAAAGAAAATTGTTACACATAGACACACACACACACACACACACACACACACACACCTCCCACCCCATCTTCACCCCAGCCTAAAGTGATAAGAAGAGGGAATGATGTTATCAGAGCCCAACGAAAGCTGAGATCATGGACAGGAGCTTCCCAACAGAAGCTGTAGCTATAAAGGAATGTAACCACTGTCAGAACTACAGCAAGGCAGGAGGAAAATGAAGAAAATAGATTTTAATCTTTCTCTCTATCTCTCCTTGCCCTCTAATATCCACCATTGGCCAAACCCAAACACAAGCCAAAGTACAAGAAAGTGAGGATGATACAGTTTAGAGATGTCAGGCCTCTGGGACAGAGAGCAGAGCAGAGCAGAGCAGAGCAGGAAATGCTGGGGGGAATAGGAGAGGCAACTAGAATGTAAGCAACAAAAAAACACACACACAAAAGCACAATGGTAAATCATCTTCAAGTGTCAACACTACTGTAAAAATTTGACAAATATGTCTGTCTATCTTTCACAGGTCAAGTAGGTCATAGGTCATAGGTAATTATGACCACAAAAGCTCAGTAGTATACAAAAGTGACACACTAATAAGAATTTATTTAGCTCACGTGTCTGTGAATTGCCTGAGAGTCCTCTTCAGGGCTTAATCAGTCAGTCAGGCTGGGCTTAATCAGAACAGCTCTGCTTCTTGTTTCTTCCATCCTTCCCCTGGGAGGGCAGATGAGCCCACTGACACCCTTCTCACAACAACAACAGACAAAAAAGACTAAGACCAACAGTACAAGTGCTTATCAACTCTTTGGGCACATCACTCACATTAACATCCAGGTGGCCAAAGCAAATCACAAAGGTGCCAAAGTCAAATGGGTTCATAAAGTCAATACTCCACCTCTTTCCTGGGCAGAACTCCATGCAAAGTCACTCAGCAAAAGAAATAGTTTTTACGGCACTGAACTCCACAATACAAAGGTTTTCTTTTGCTTTGTTTTGTTTTGTTTTGTTTCTCAGCTCCTGTGTCCCAGAATTTTTCCACACCATGGAGACAATTTTTACTAACATGTTTCTCTTCAGTATTTTTTTTTTTGAGCCTCCTTTCTGATGATTTGATTTTCCTCCTTAATAGGTGATGCTCTGTCTATGGGTACCTTTTCTGCTTCACAATACTGATGACAAAGGGCCTCTTATTATCTGATTATTTCGTCCATGCATTTTTGAGGAGTCTGCTGTCAAGATGAATATGGAGACAGGTGGTAGGATGCAGGGTACCTGAGTTTGACCGTCAGCGAAGCATGCCTACTAAAAGGGGAGAGAAGCAGGGGGAAATCTGAGCTCCAAAGGATGAGACTCTTCCAAGGGAGCTCACCACAATACAGAGTCTGGCCTCTCTACTGACAGATTCTGAATCTTAAAAACTATAGACATTTCACAGTTGATCATATTTTTATGATTGTACTGTACGCAGTCACAAGAGAGAGAAATAAATAAGCCAGAATTCTAAAATGGAAATTTTAATTACAATTGTTAGGTGCAGATAGGGGTTTATAAGACAAACTAAGATTTCTGCTGATTATCTTACTTTGATGTTCAAGAGATCATCGTGAAATCTAGCAAGAGTTTTGTTTTCTTTTGCACTTGGAGAATGAGCAAGAGGAAGAATTCCAGAGAGAGGGCAAGGCCTGGGCTGTGGGGCAGTGGTTTGGTTATGGAGGGTGAGAGGTGGCCTAGGACTCAATGCATGTTTTTGGCTCTGGGGTCAAAGCTCAATTATCTTTTCTAATGTGCCATCTCAGTGGGACATGTTGAGGAAATTTCTTCCCTACTCTCTAGAGACCTAGTTGAAGAGCAAACAGGAAAAATACAGAAACAAATATTTTTAAGTGGTCTTCTTGGGTGCCACTCCCAATTATCTCTTCACTGTATCTAATCTCTCTCGCTCTCTCTCTTTCCCTCTCCATATTCATATGTGTGTGTGTCTGTGTGTGTGTATAAAATGATCTTAGGAAATGTACTGCATCTCTTTATACACAGATACACACATATACATGTATATATACATATACTATATATCTCACATAGAGATATGTGTATGTGTATATATACATGTATATGTATGATGTATATCTATATATGTGCATATATATGTGTTTATCTGTGTATAAAGAAGTACAGTGCCTTTCCTAAGATCATGTAGCTGATAAGCTCAAGACTCAATGTCTTTCCAACGTAACAAATTGATTAAAAACACCTATGTTTTTATCCCAATGCCATGAGCTAGATTAAAGAACTTTGGCTTTTAAAACCATTAAGTCCTTTGGGAAACTCCAGAAGATGATTTGTGAAGCCCTAGAGTTTCATGGAGCAGAGCAGATAATCACTGGTCAAGAGGCTCTGCGCATTGAATTTACACTGCATCTGAGTGATTCTGGGATAGGGCTCAGAATATCTAGAGAAGGAGATCCACAACATGTCATTTTAGACTTTTTTTCCCCCTGAAATAGTACTTCTTTTACCCCATGTATACACATGAGATGCAAAGCAGGTGATTTATAGAAGAAAGGGAAGAAATTAATGTCTGTAGAGCATCTTCTCTGTGCCAAGTGCTAAATAGATTCCTTTATACTCACTTCTTCATTTAGGTTTGGGTTGTGTTTCCTGGTGACAGTGCAAAGTCCTGCTTTTTGGTGCAATTTACATGACTTTTTAGTATTTTACCAAGTTTGGCTTTCTGTTGTAAATGGTGAGCAGGCTGCGGTGGAAAGCCACCCAAACCAGCAGGTAACAAGTGACTGGAATAATGCTTGGAGATATGAAAGGCTGCCTTGGATCAGACTAGGAGCCACCCTATACACCTGGGCATGATGCTGTGCTGAATTGACTAATTAACCTTGAATTAACATATCTAGAAATGCCTTTCAGACTAAAAGTAAAAAAAAGGAGAGCATAAGAGAAAAAGCCATAGATTAGAGTTGAGGTAAAAATATTTTTTTCTAAATAAACGTATGAAATATATGATATGAAATGAGCAAACCTCCCCTTCAAAGTAGTTATATATTACGTGAGTATATAAATTTATTCCAACAGAGCCAGCTCAAGTTTTAAATATAAAGCTTGATTCTGCTTTTATAAAACTACTTTTAGAACTCCCCATAGAACATTCTCTGGCAATTTTGGGTAATTTAAAGATGGATTGAAACTTGGAAAACAATCACTTTGCCCTAATGGATATTTTATTGACTTCGGAATTAAACAATTCTGAGTGTGAATTTACACTGAGAAGCTTACTGGAATGACAACTAAAAACTAGGGATTATCACAGGATGACTGTTCCCACCTTGAAAGTAGTTGAAAAATTCATAGCTCAGGGACTTAACATAATAAATTCAATCTATTATTGTTTTCATGAAAAAATTAAAAAATAAATTGCATGGTTGATAAAGTTGGGCAATACAATTTGGCAAGCAACCATAAGATGCCTGTTTTATTTGTAATTTATAACTGCCTCTGGGACCATGCCAAATAAAAAAGAATTCCCAATATTTTCATGGTGAGAATTAACACAGTAGGTGCATTAACAGCAACAGAATAAGGACTAGACTCCAGTGGCATCTGTTTTGAAGGCCACTACTATTTTGTATGCTTAGATATAGGAATGCCTGTTTAAAGAACAGTCTCTGTGCTTTATAGTCACTTCAAGCTTCCAGACAGAGGATCAATGACAGATGCATCCCATGCAGACCCTGCCCCTGAGAAATCTAATCTGAGGACCTTTGCAAACAGCTACAACTTGGCTGGCAGGATGTTGGCTGAGCACAAGACTCTGGATCTGCAAACTTGATTCTTCCCCCAGGCTAAAAGGATTTCTTTGTTTTTTTTTCTCCTTCCCAGGGACTCAGACACATTTCTAGGTATTTGAGGAGAATGCATAAACTAGCCAACAAGAACAGAGGCCACACAGCTGCAGTCACAGCAGAGCCTCCCTTGTTCCTGGTTTTCTGAGCAACTGAGACCCCTGCCCCCCTACGTGAAACAAAGCTGCTTCATATGCAATGAGGCCATGTTTTCATACCATTCAGATGCTGCACATAGAGGGAGTTGGAAAGGTGGGGGAGTTAGGAAGGTGAGCAACCTATACCTCCTTTGGGGAACTTACACGATAATAATAAACTGGACCAAAAGTCTCCATAGCAAACAAGTAGAAAGTTATAGTCAACTTTCACCTGTGTGACTGTGATTGCCCCAGCAGTGCTTAGAGATTGGTTTCAGAGGTTAAAAAAGCAGGAGGTACAAGGGAAGGAGCTGATCCAATTTGCAACAAATAACACAAAATTGTTCCCAAGTGTAATAAAAATAGTTCAGTGTATAGAGTTTTCTATCCAGTCCATCATCTCCCTGGGGCTTTTATTATAATTTTCATTCCCACTTCGCAGATGAAGAAACCAAAATCTAGAGAGATTTGGGGATTTTTTCCAAGTTAAATTCAACTGGAAAGTGTTAGAGCAAAGGCGGAAACCTAAAGCTCTGGAAGCCAAACTCTTGGTTTACTCCCCTCTGTCACCTACTTCTGCTGCCAGTGCTGCAGCCACTCAGCCACATGGCCACTCCAGTGCATGCTCCAGGAAGCTCCCTAGTAGTAATATAATCCCTAGTAATAACGATAATATTCATCATTGACTATGTAATGTCCTGTGTAGCAGGTTAAGTGCTCAAAACTTTACATAAATTATCCCAGTTAATCATTAAAAACAATGAATGAAGTAGGTATGATCATTGTCTTCATTTTAGAAATGAAAACTAAGTTAGGAGGTTAAGAACTTGTACAAGGTCACAGAGCTAAGATTCCACCCTGTCTGTTTAATTCCAGGGCCCAGCAATACAAATCTTACATTCCCATAGCCAAGAGACAGTGCACCCTTCCTGCAGACCCACAAGTCCAGGGATTTTTCAACACACCAGAAAGAGTCTCCTCTTCAGAGCCTCCCCCGCCAACTTTGGGCTTCTGATTGCCCATCATCCAAACTTGCAGGAGCTGAAAGGAAAATTGAGGAGCAGGCACAGATATAGAGACCCAAGGTTTTTAAAGCCTCCCCACAAAAGATAATCTTTTTCTTTACTCTCTCCATTCTGCAGCAAATATTTCTTCTCCTTTTATTTCACCTATTGCTATATACCTGTCTGAGGGATCCATGGGCTTAATAAAATAGCCCCAAAACAATGTAAAAACTAAAGCCAAGCTAAAATGAAGTTGTAGGAAACAAAGTACTGCTGGCTTTGAGGGATTCCTTGAGCTGTTTTTCTTCTTAGTACCTTTAGCACTTATTCCCCTCTGTGAACCTTTCGTCCCCTATAGCCAGCCCAACCAATTACTTTCCTTCAGTGTGTCACCAGTGGGTCCAGACTTTCCCAGGGTTCTGACATCTTAATGAATCTAATTTCATGGCTTCCCCAGATACTATTCTCCCACCCTCTCCCCTTGGTTAAAAGGCAGCACTCGTAGTAGTAAGTCTCAGCATGGATTCTGGTTTCCCTGAGCACTCTGAATATTTGGAGTCTACTCAGATTTCATGGGTTTGAGAAGAGCCAGCCTAGGGACAGGCAGCAGAGCTGAGTGGTCTGGATGTCAGAGGTTCTGGGTTTAATCTTCTATCCTGTATCTCATTTGTTTTATTCGGAAAACATCTATGGAATGTTTGCCCCTTGCCTCTTACTGTGCTGCTGTGAACTGCTCACTTTCCTTTTCCTTCTCTGTACCATGAAACGGTCAGGCTGGGCGATCTCTCAGGTTCCTTCAGCTCTCATGCTCTTGGCTTTATGACTGGAGGCTCATGAAGATGGTAAAAGGTGGTGTGGAGTCACTGGCTTAGATGGGAGTCTTTATTTATTTGGTAATACAGGAAGCAGTGGAGGACAGGTTTGAGAAGAATTCCGTGGAGAGAAAGAGACAGATAGATTTCAGTTTCACATTCCCACCCCACCTCTCCCTTCTCCTACTTCATATCCTCTGAGTCCTCCCTCACTGACACATTGGATCTATCCTAGGGATAGAAGTAGGGTAATAACCTTCACCGAGTGACATCAGGCAATGTGGGCAGAGGCGTAAAGGTCCACTTCCTTAACTGGGGAACTCCACAGCAGTATGTATAAAGGGAGGCATTAGGCCATTGAACTTCCCTTTGGAATGATTTGTGATTCTTTTTTTCTCCTTGTTTTCTACCACGAACTTCGCTCAGGCTAGTATCAGTGTGTTCCTGTGTTAGCAGAACAGAAAAGGGATTCAGCTAGTCCCTCAGCCTCAGTTTCTTTTACTGTATCCACTTCTTCTAATCCAGTGTGCTTCTGCTGTTGTCTTCTAATTCTAAACACACAACTAAAGCCCTTTAGCTTTTCACTGGCTGTCAGTTTCCTCCCACACCTAGCCCATCCTTTCCCATTTAGCAGCCCACTAGAGCTCCCCTCCTTCACTTCCGGCTTCTGTTCAAAGCTCTGGGCTCACTCCGACCTCCTCTCCCTTTCCTGCCTACCCATTCCTCAAAGCCCAGGCTATGTCTTTGCTTCCTCATGAGGATCACTCAGACTATTTCAAAACTTATCTACCTTGCTTTTCTCTATACCCAATTGAAATAAACAAATATTAATTTACCCAACAGGTGTTAACCATGTATTTTGGAAGCTGGTGATCTGTACATGAAAAAGCAAGGTTTTTAGCCTTTGTTTAGTGAAAGATAATAAATTTCAAACATCCTCAACCTCAATAAGAACACTATGTGTGTGTAACTTAAAATTGTTTTCAGGAAATGATATTGCTAATGCTTTACTCTTTCTGATAATTCCTGTTGTATTCTTTCTATTGTATTCTATGTATGCAAAACTGATGGCTGCCAACCCACTACATGGATTTAACACCTCACTATTGGGTAAGGACAGATATTTGACGGTACTGATTTAGAATAGAAGACAGATATTTAATCCCATGCCACTCAACGTGTGTTCTGTGAACCAGCAGCTCTGACATCCTTTGGGAGCTTGTTGAATGCAGAATCCCAGGCACTGCCCTAGACTTACCAACTCAGAGTTTATAATTTAACAAGTTGTCTGGTGTTTCATATGCTCATTAAAGTGTGAAAAGTACTGATGAAAAGAACCACGTATAAAACATGAGAAGTGCTAAATGGGCATATGTTTGGGGGATGGAAGGTGAGGGAAGGTCATGAGGCTAACTGTGAGTAAGCCAGACAGCAGACTGGGTTCTTCCACATAACTCAGTACATCTGTCACCTAAAACAATGCCACACGTAAGTACGTTAGATACTTGTTATTCTCATTTTTTAAGAGGAGAAGATTGAGTCTGAGAAAGTTTCAGAGTCTTGGCCCATGTCACACAATTAATAAAAGGCAGAGCCACAGACTGGGAAAACCTTTGCAAAACACATACCCAATAAAGAATTTGCACCTAAAACATACAAAGAGCCATAAAACTGAACAATAAGAAAACAAACCACCCTGTTAAGAAATGGGCAAAAGATCTGAGCTGACATCTCAGCAAACAGGGCATGCAGATGGTAGAAAAAAAAATCTTATGAAAAAGTATTCATCATCATATCTCATCAAGGAGTTGCAAATAAAACAAAAATCTCTGAGCTACCACTACGCACCTATTAACGTGGTTAAAACCTAGAACACAACCACCAAGTAAGTGCTGGTGGGAATGAGCAATAGGAATTTTCTAATTCATTGCTGGTAGAAATGAAAAATAGTATAGCCGTTGCGGAAAACACAGTCCCTTACAAAACTAAACTTAGTCTTACCATACAATGCAGCAGTCATGCTCCTACATATCTATCCAAATGAACTAAAAACTTATATCCACACAAAAACTTATGACCACACAAATGTTTATCATAGTTTTATTCATAATTACCAAAACTTAGAAGCAATCAAAATATCTTTCATTAGGTGAAGGAATAAACAAACGGTGGCACATCCAGACAATAGAGTATTATTCAGCAATAAAAATAAATGAGCTATCAAGCCATAAAAGACATGAAAGAAATTTAAATGCCTATTGCTATATAAAAGAAGCCAAGCTAAAAGGGCTACATACTGATTTCGACTATATACCATTCTGGAAAAGGTGAGACTACAGAGACAGGAAAAGGATCAGTGGTTGCCAGGGTGCAGAGGCAGAGATGGCAGGGTGAATAGATAGATCAGAGGATATGTTTAGGGCAGTGAAACTCCTATATGATGTGTAGTGGTCAATATGTGGCATTATACATCTGTTGAAATCCATTGGATTGTGCAGCATGAAGAGTGAACCTTAATGTAAACCATGGATTCTAGTTAATAATTATGCACCAGTATTGGTTTATCAATTTTAACAAATTGGCTACACTAATGCAAAAATTTTAATCATAGCAGAAACTGTAGGGGCTGAAAAAGGAGTATATAGAAATTCTTTGTACTTTCTGCACATTTTTTTCTATAAACCTTAAAATGCTCTTAAAAAAATAAAGTTTATTAAAAACAGAAGCAAAGTTAGAATTTGAACCCAGGTTTATCTGATATGAGAGACTGTGCTCCAAGAAGATACCAAAAGGACACTTGGACTTTAGATAAATGGGAGTAAGTTTCCCTCAGTTGTGAGATGGTGAAAACTGTGAGTGGGTCTATATTACTCTTGAAGTTTCTCCCCTTTGGAAAACAAATTCCCTCTACAGTAACAGTGATGTAAATAGTGAGTGAACATTCATGAAATAAATCCCATAGAGGAATAAAGAAACCAGTTCCACACAGACCTTTCCAAAGAATATAAATAAAAGGGAACACTTCCCAACTCATGTTAGAGTGGGACAGCTTTCCTCTGATTCCAAAATCAAAGACATTACAAGACAAAAAATTCAAAAGAGAAATTTTGTAATTCAAGTTAAGTGTGGCCTTTCCTATTTTTCCCCACTAATTCTCAGATACCACTCAGAGAGACTCTCTGACTTGGATTCATGTGTGAATTTCCAACAAAATTAATTCAATTACCAATAAAGCAGCCATGAGAAACAGCATTATTGACAACACCAGTAATACCTGTTAGTCCTACATTTATGAGAGCAATAGAATATGTGACTAGCACAAGCCTCTTGTACCCCCAGACCAAAGGTCCACATCACTAAAACACAGACCTCCCCGCTAGCCTGCTGTAAAGGACACGTCTGTAATGCTCTCTCCATGTGGAGACGTGTGGGAGGATGGAGGCATGTCTGTGGTCGAGTTCTGTGAGCTGGGTCAATCATGCCAGACCCAGTTTAATCGTGGGAGTTAATGGCTTTGCTCTTAGGAATTTTATTCGAATTCCAAGTGTTTATGAAAAAAATTAAAGTTAATGACAGTTATTTATTTATCCATCCATTTGGAAACTTCAAAGGAACTCCAGAACACATAAAATATGAAAGTTTATGATACCATGAGATATTATTCAATCATAGTAAATAGGAACTTCTTTTAACAACTTGTCTTTTCGTGAGTTATCTGAAAGGAATTATGAATGGTCAGTATTTTTTTTACCATCCTACTACATTCAAAGAGAACGTTACTGCCAAGTTATAGCTCAGTTCAGCAGTAGCCTGTCCAGGCTCCAAGCTGAAAGCTCTCCTAAGCCTTTGGCTCAAACTCAGACCTTTGGCAAACCCCTCCCCTGATTTTTCTGGCTTAACTGGGGTGCTTTCTGGTGCTGCTCCCAAAATGAGTCCCCTGGTCTTTCTGAAAGCCTATTGATGACCCATGTGACATTAACTAATTTATTTTTTCCACTTAGCATATTAAATGTCTATCAAATGCCAGACAATGTGCTGATCCTTGCCCATCACCACTAATGCCTTTGCCATCCACCTTCACTCCAGTCACTGATACTAGTTCCCTTTTGTCCCAGGTACTACAGCTGAAGAACTTGAGCCTCTCCACTCAGGGAAGTAGGTTAGATCCAACTTTGCTCAGTGTCTGCCGACAACCAGGACCACTCTCACATGGTCCCTCCCACTGAGGCCAGCCAAGACCCATTCCAGGCTAGCAGTGAGTATTCAAAAGTTACCCCCTGAAGCCTGGGTTTTTCTTGAGCTCCTATCTATTTCAGCCCTAGAGCACGTAGAAATGCTGCAGCCCTGGGTCGATATGCTGTTTGGTGGTCATTTAGAAACTCTACTTAACCATGTGGGTGGGAGATAAATGTCTGAGGTTTTCAGTGACCCTCCTAAATTCTTGTGCCCTCCAGCACAATGTAAAGGACCAACATCCAGTGTAGGAGGGCCCAAGTCCAGCGCAGGTCATTTATATGGAACACCATGTGAGTGCTCCCCCATGTCCTAGCACGCAACAGAGGAGAGTGGATCAAAGTCTTAGTCCAGTATTGCTCCCAAAGGCAACGGCATAATAGTGCCCTCTAGTGACAACCGAACTGACTGTTCCAAAGGCTGTAATGTGAATTCAGAGCCTAGTGAATCCTTTTTTTTCTTCTGAAAATGAGATGGAGTAAATAATCTGATGCCTGAATCATATGTACCTGGTTAAAGCCATGTGCTCCCTTAATGAGCCAAATGTTGGTGTCTTTCAGAGTTCATTAGGTCTTTTCTTCCTCTGCAACAGCCACCAGTGCTTTTTTTCATTTTTTAAACAGCTCTATTGAGATAAAATTTACATACCATAAAAGTTCACCCATTTTACATGATCAAGGCAGTGTTTTTCAGTGTATTTACAGAGTTCTGCAACCATCACCACAATCTCATTTTAAAGCAGTTCTATCACCCACCAAAGAAACCTCGTGCCCATTTGCCGTCTCCATTCCTATCCCCAGCCCTCGACAACCGCTACTCTACTTTCTGTCTCTGAAGATTTGTCTGTTCTGGACATTTTACATAAATAGATTCATACAAGATGTGGTCTTACATGTCTAGCTTCTTTCACTTAGCATAATGATGTTGAAGTTCACACTTTTTTATGGTTGAACAGTGTTCCACTGTATGGAGGTGCTACATTTTGTTTATCCATTCATCCCCTGGTTCTCTTTTGGAGTAAAAATATTTATGAGCTGAGGCTTTAATGTAGTAGACACCCATGACTTTTAAGTTGATTCTGAAAAGTTCAAAAACTAGATGTTCAGAAAATTGCAAATATTAATATTGTCTTTTGTGGAAAGGTAACAGGTGTACAAGAGCTTTCCAGACTCACCTTTGCCAGAAAGTTGTGGTGCCATTTGAACCTGCAATATCCCTTTTACCTTACTTGACAGGCGGCATGCCCCATGGCCTGTGAGGCTCAGGAGTGTGAGTTACTTTGAAAAAACCCTGACACAGTCTCTAGACCTGGCATTTCATGTGCCCCTTGGCTGGACACTTCTCAATTGCCTTCTGAGCATCACTCCCAGGCTAACACTAACAACTGGGTATTTTAGATCTCTGATGTGGAATTCCAGG
The DNA here is from genome assembly GCA_008086735.1 of Cheirogaleus medius. Taxonomy (NCBI): domain Eukaryota; kingdom Metazoa; phylum Chordata; class Mammalia; order Primates; family Cheirogaleidae; genus Cheirogaleus; species Cheirogaleus medius. The sequence continues at coordinate 20,551,388 of VBSM01003215.1, read as the reverse complement.
GCCACACCCTGTCCATCTAAGCAGCCCTCCATCTGGACAAGACAACAGCCCTTCTAGAAACATTCACCTATTCAATCTAGAAATTCCCACATTTTCTAACATATATCAGAAGCCATATTATTCATTTTCATATTTTCATCCCCCAACAGTCCTAAAACATAATATAACTGACTCTGACTCTCAAAAAATAAAGAGTTTTATATAATCCCTGGAAGCTCTCATAGCATTAAAATGGCTAACAATTTAGTTCTTTCCATTCTGATAAAGCTCTACCTTGCACGTCCAAGGTAGGCATCTTGCTCAGTATTATAATCTTCTATCTCAAAGCAAGACCCCAGTTTCCTTGAGAGAAAAAATCCACCCTAATTCTTAATACTGTAGCTCTGTAACAATATTGACTACTTCACCAGTGAGACTGAAATTGTCTGGCCATGGCAGGAAAAAAAGTGTAGCATATTCCAAAGACACAATAGAGACAACTCTCAGTCATAATTCCACCAGCAATGTTTATTCTAAAGGGTTTAAAGCTTCTATAAGCCAACAAATGACTATACTTTGTAAGGAAATATTTATTGAAAATTTAAGAACTGGATAACCATTCTTTCCTACTACTGACAAAGCTTTAGTTTGGATCTGAAGCCAAAATATCAAATACCTGTACTTGGTTTTTTTCAGAATATTGAGATTCTCTAGTGTCAAATGAGTAAAGTAGACTCTAAGAAACAATATTTGAATGGTTCATGTTTCAGTTTTTTGTTTTTTGGTTTTTTCCATTTTCTAAGGACTGTGTTAAAATGGGAAACTGCCCTTCCCAAACGAGGTTAAGGGTAGCACCGACATTCATCACAGAACCAGCCAAAGCTCTGTCGTAGCTGTGGAATGTGATGCAGGTGACATGTCTAAAAGTAAGTTCGGTTGCCTTCCCTGCAGAGCAAGAAGGAAAAGGTCTGTGTGTGTCACTTTGGCTAGAACTTATGAGCAGAAAGATTGATGGGTACAGTTTTAGGATGGCAAGAGACAGGGATTTCAGATACCAGGTTTTACTCTCAAGTCCAACAAGGCCTGGATGGATGACATTGCTCAGCCCTGCACTGTATCTCAATGAACGGCTCAGACGATTTAATGGAAAACTGCAGGGCAGCCCAGGTGGTATGCGTGTTTCTTATGAGGGCAATAGCTATGACTGAAAATCTAATAGCAATCAAAAGCGAGTCCCGAGGGGCAAATTCCCTTCCTTCAATGTTGCTGAACAATAGCGGCAGCACTTTGGATGCTTGAGAGCTGATGAATGGCCAAGGTTGCTGCAGTATTATATAACTTTTCAAAGCCATTTCTGACATCAGAAAAATCGAGACATGTGTTCAGCAAGCCTAAAAATGGCAAAGGCTCTAAAATAGGCTCTAAAAAATAATTGGAAGCTGAGCAGCTGAATTGTAATATAATACTTAAAGAACAGTGAGCCTGCTGTTATCCAGTTTTGCAAGGCTCTGCAAAAACTCTAACCCTACCTTCCTCCCTCCCTCCCCTTCCCATCACCTACCTCTACCTCCAAAATCCAAAAAATTGGATTATAAGGGGGAAGATCAGCATGCATTCATAAATGACCAACCAATGACAGACTCAGTTTCCTAACTTTATTTAATTAAATAATGAATAGTGATCAATTTATAATAAAAACCACTATGCACTAACAGGTTTTGAAGGTGATGTTATCTAATTCTCACTTTTAAAAACTATAAATTTGTGTATTATTAGTAGTACCATTTTTAGCATCTTGCAAAATAGGAAATGGAGCCTCCAAATGGTTAAGTGATTTGTCCAAGGTTATTCAGTTAGTGAAGGACAGAATTGTAATTTAGGCCAAGTATTTTGACTCCCTAATTGCTAAAGTTACTGGCATCCCATAGTTGTAAGTTAATTTTGCTGTTAAAGCGTATCTGATTCACTGACCTCATAGTAGGTGTTCAATCAATGTTTATGTTTATCTTTTTTCTTTTGTTTGGTGAACCAAATCTTCCCCTCTCATGAACTCTCATGAACTCTGTTGGAGTTCATACTGCACTGAAGGTCTCTCTGAATGAACTTAAACCAATGTTTGCAAAACAAACTATGATCTACGTCCATTGGGAGCAATTGCTCACTAATTCTGCCAGAGGATTAGAATTGTTTTATTTTAGAGAAATTCTTAGACTGAAGAAAGACACCCTTCCTCTCAAACTCATGACTCAGGGTGTTAGATGGAATGTTGGAGAATTTTCCAAGAAATGTCTTTGTAAGTGATAAAATATCTGAACCATAGAATCAAGAGCTAAGGGAAGGTGAGAAAAAGTCTTTCAGTTTAGAAGACTGCATGTCCACTGGGCACTACACAGTCTGCCATTTCTCCAACCTTTAATGATATGTTTGTTCTTATAATTGGCATGAATCAGATGCCTTTAAAAATTAAGTTCTATTTCTCCATTGCCTTATATTTGAATATCAGAGATGAGGCTCCAAAGAAAAAGTGGCTCTAAGACATAATAAAAATTGTATCTGAGGATTTAGCAAATGCCACATTTAAAGGAAAATGGTATTCATGTCCTGATGCAATATTGATATGCTCAGTGTGTATCTCCAGCAAGACAGACCCGGGCTTACAGCAGTGGAGCTGCAGTGGAAGATTGACAGCTACCACAGGGCAGGCCTCCTGTGTGCACGGGTCCATACGCTGATCTCCCAGGGGTACAGCCTGAACAGCTTACTTATAGTAATTTAGCTCTTGGAAACCTGGCTCATACAAATCAAATTCACATGGGATTGACTGGTATTAGAAAGCCACTTTAATAAGTTACAAGAAGAAATCTTGACTGCTAGAATTCCAGCTATCCGCAGCAGCCAAGCAGTGCACTCCCTTCCCAGTTGGGATACCTGCTTGAGAGATCATCTATACCACAGGCATTTGCTAGAGAAGTCAATCATAAATTGATGGCAAGCCAGTATCTGCTAAAGGATTATTTAAGACAGATGATAGTGAAACAGAAAGAATCCATTGGACTAGGTAAACAACCTATTATTCCCAATTTTCAAAGTTGCTGAATTATCAGAAAGCAAAGCATTTGAACTATATTAGCTCAACATCCCCCACCATGGAAGATGCGGTCTTCTCTCTCCTAGACTCCAGTATTCACATTCAGTGAATGAATGTTATGATGAAATAGTCCTTGAGTCTAGGATGTGCCAAGGAGGAGATAAAATTTTGACTCTGCATTTGAAAATTGCAAATGACTTCTTATGTTTCATTTAGTCAATATTTGTATAATAGATGTCACTAATCTCCTACTAGGTCTTAGGTGCTCTGCAAGATGCTAAAATCATACCGTTGAATAAGACACAGTCCCTGTCCTGGGGGAGTTCACTGTCTGTGAGGAAGTCACATACTTAAAATAGCAAATATAACTAAACACTGGGGGTGTGCACAAAGGATGGAGCCATTAATTTAACCAGGGTGGAAAAAAGAAAATGGTTCAGAAAGGTTTTACAGAGGAATTCACAAATAAACTAGAAGTTCCTAGATGCACAGAAATATATGGGTATTCCAGGCAAAAGAAAACATTATATGTTTACTAGACAGAACGCTTCTGGTTGAAAGTGGAATAAATATCCAATACAAACTAGCTTGGAAAAAATGTGTATTAGCTTATACAATTGTATTATCCATGGGGATATACAATGTTCACTGCATCACTGGTTTCTTTCTCTTTGTCTGTACTCCCATCCATACCACCTTCATTTTAAGGGAGGCTGTCTCCACGTGATGGGAAAGAGAGCAACTAGCAATTTCAGGCTTACGTATCCCTTTGCAGCCTGTGATCCTAGAGGATATTAAGGAGCATCTTTCTCAACTCCTGCAAAAGTATAGGGGAAAACACTAGGTCTGGCTTGTACCTATACTTAAAATAATTGTGGTATTCCTTTTTGTTGAGATGGTCTTAACTGATCAGTGGGGTGATGTTGACTGAAGAGGATTATTATGACATTAGAGTGAGAGATCCCCCATAGAAAGGAAAGCTGGAAAGGTAAATAATATGTGCCCACTACACTATAAAAACCTGAACACATACTGTGTTTTGACACTCATAGGTGTGACTATAAGTGGATACAATTCAGAAAAAATTCGGTCAATAAAGTCAGGCAGTTCTAATGAAGTGTAATGCATCTGACAACATGATCTGTAAATAATTCACTAAAGAGATTGGTGTTTATTCTAAATGTCAGCAGGAAGCCATTGCAACTTGTGGTTTCAAATGTGCCTAGTATCTTGTAAATGACTTTCATCTGCATCAGTACATTGAATCCTTCAAAATTCCTACAAATTAAATAAGATTATCTCCATGTAAAGTATGGAGAAAACAAGCTCAGAGGTTAAGTGATATGTCCAATCACAGGATCCATAAATCACAAATGAGGATTCAGGTCCTGATCATATTCTGAGACCCATACTCTAATTTCTTTCTCTCTCTGTACACACACGCACACACACATACACACACACACAGTAGTTTAGGTGAGTCTGCCAATGTGAAGTAGGGTTTTTTTAAAATGTCAGATGAAAAAAGGGAGCAGTCTTTACTGAGAAAAACAGAGAGTTAAAAATTCTTCAATAATGACGAAGGGATCTGCTTTATTACTATCTGAATGGCTTTGCTGGATTATATTTAATGAGGGAGTGTGATTACTACAAGTTAATAAAAGAAATACCCTTTCTTAAGGGCAGCCAAGCCCCTTTCTTTTGATCTACATCCAGTAGTTCCAGATCCTGGTTGTGTATCTGGCATTTGGGTTTTAACAAGCTCCACAGGGGACACTGACACTCAGGCGCACGTGGGGTCCACAGTACCAGCAATCTTCTGATTCCAATGCACCCGCCCTGGTACAGTGATTTTTATTCCCAGGACAAAGGGCTGAAGGGCTTAATAAAAATGCCAGGTATTTTATGCTTAGAAGAGAGGGTGGCTGCCCTCTCATTCACTAGAATTTATGGTCTCCTGGTTCAAAATGAGCAAAGCTAATTCCCTTCATCAGGTATTTGCCTTCATTTTTTATTTCCAAGTTTATTTGAGAAGGTTTATTTCCCCAAGCCATTCCAAAAATTTTAGAATTAGAGCTGATTCATCTGCTGTGGCTTTAAGTTTTCTAGACGTTTAAAAAGCTGTTTTGCATCAATATCTTTCTCAAGTTTTTATCTTTTTCTGCCCTCTGTTAAAGATGTCTCTTCGCTGTTTATCTTTCCTTTAATAAATCAGAACTATTTCATTTTAAATGCTTTATGGTTACATTTGGAAGCAACATTTATTTCCTTGTTCTCAGCATTTTCTCAGATAATCATTCTTTGTTTGTGTCGTGTGTTTTAAGCTTCAGAGATTCTAGCAGAAATGTCAGTGATAAACCAACCATCAGGAATGAATCTGTTAGGAATCGATGCCTTGATGTACATGAGTTTATCAGAAGCTTCCCCTAAAATCAGATTAAGAAGAGTAGAAGGATATGAATGCTGTGGGTATCTTAATGGAACCAACTCAAAAGGGAAGGAAAGAGAGTGCACAGAAAGGAAAGATTTGAAAGAAGAAGATAAACATTATCTGTTCCATAGTTCCTTGGAATGTTTCCCCACTTGAGTTCCCTGATAATTCTGAGGAGAAGAACACAGAACGGATAATGTTTTGATTTTTTTTATGTGGAACTCTTTTCTAACAGAGGGCAAGTTTAAGAATATCTACTCAATATTTCCAAAGATCTCCATATACAAACAAAAATGAATTAATAGTTTAGAGATCAAAGCACTTAGAAATGTTGTTTATCTCCTCTCCATAAGTAAGTGCAGAATCATCACATGCAAGAATATTTATAACAGTAGTGTGTATTTCATTCATATCAAATATTAGCAGGAGTATGGGGAAAGGACAACTGACTTCTATCTGTAGGAAAAGAAAGCAAATTTTGAGGATTGGAAGGAAAATTCAATTATCAGACATTTTCTTTTTTTTTTTTTTTTTTTTTTTTTTTTTTTTTTTTTTTTTTTTTTTTTTTTTTTTTTTTTTTTAGAGACGGGGTCTCGCTCTTGGTCAGGCTGGTTTCGAACTCCTGACCTTGAGCTATCCACCCGCCTCGGCCTCCCAGAGTGCTAGGATTACAGGCGTGAGCCACCGCGCCCGGCCCAGACATTTTCTTGAAGTTAATTTTCCTTGCTTTTCTCTTGGTGTGTAAGCTCTCTATCAGAGAGAAGATTTATGGGCATCTTATTTTAATTAGCAGTCTGGAGGTAAATGTTCTGTGAAAAGTTGAGTGTGTGTCCTCACTTCTTAAAACTGCAAGGGGAATACATTGTGAAATATGTCACAAAAGCTTACTAATGCCATATGTTATATATTCAGTGCTTTTTGTTTTGTATTTTTAATTGCTTAAATGTGGCCAGATGTGGGGTAACCATGATACTAATAAAGCTCAGGTTTCATGGCCCCTACGTTGGACAGGTGCTCCCAAGGCCCCAGGAGGGGCCCTTGCAATGGCACGTGGTCATATGTTTTTGTAAAATTTGTTAAGTAAGATATGTTAATATTTGTTGCAATCTTTACGATCAGTTTCTCTCCACCCCAGCTGAATTTCCTTCGCACTTTCCCTTGTGCCAATTGATGGTGATATAGTCATAGGCATTTTTGAAATCCACTTAAGGGGAAGTAGAGTTGGAGGACATATTTATTTTGCATTTACTGGGATATAGTGATGTGGCTCAGAGTCCCTTCTGTGTATAGTTAAATTATTGCCAAACACCCCAGTGTAGGAATGGCTTCTAGAAATATTCCTTCTGCCAACTGTGAAGATTCACTATACCATGATGAGAAAGTACAGGGCCAGAAGTTGAATCACAAACCAAAAGTATCCTTCAGATCTCAGTAAGGGCAGTATGTGAACAATGGAAGAGAAATAAAGTTTGAATTTTATGGAACCAGAAGCTAGTCTCTGGAAATTTCTTCCAAATATCACATATGTAAAGTTACAAGTAGAGGATTTGTTTCTTAATAATGCCTAATTAAAAAACAGAAGCTTTCTTGTCATGACTATATGAAATAATTCAGCTTGAACACTTATAAATATATTGGGTATCTTTATAGAAATCATGCCAAATAAAATTTATCAGAATTCTGGTGTTTATAAGGGGTAGACCTTCAACAGAAATACAAAACAGAGAGCATACATGTGTGGGAATTTGCATGTTTTATTAATACCCAATATCAGTAATTTTTAAAAAACTACATTTTATTATTTATACTAAAATCTGAATTATTTGTTCACCATCTACATAGAAAATATTTTAAAATTATTATCCCATAAAGAGATTATTTATTAAAGAGTATGTGGCCAACAGTTGTCAACAATAAAATTATTATGGTGACAGATAATTAAGCAGTTAATTAATAAAACCACTGAATTATTTTTATAGATGTTATGGTATTTATGATATTTGTCAGCTTTAGAAAATTTTGTTATTTAAGTTTTTTTTCAATTTTAAATAGATACTAAGTTTAATGTATAATTTGTATTCACAATACTGTGTGTTTATTCTTACAGATGGACCCCAAACTAGATAAGCTTCAGGTCCCAATAAACCTGGATCTGCTCTGTAAGCAACTTCTTCAAGGAATGAGGTCTCTGGAAATGGAACAGATAGTCCCATACTATCAGGTTGGAATTGTCTTCCTTTCTAGAGAGCATGAGCAGTAGTGCTTGCTGCAAGAATGTCAGAATGGTTAACTTTAGAAAAATCTGCTAATATAATTTAGCCCATTAATTGATTAAAGGAGAAAAATCACGTGATCATCTCAATAGATCCAAAATATATTAGATAAAATTTAATATCCAGGAGATATAAAATTTATAACAAACTAAGTATCAAAAGGATCACCCTTAACCTAATAAATGTTGCCTATCAACAGGCTGTAGCAATGATTGGACTTAGTGAAATATTAGAATCCATCACTTTAGTATCATGAACAGATTGAAAGATCTCCACTATTACTGCCAACTAAAGCAAAAAGACAATAAAAAGCAATGAGAAGTAAAAGGATTGGAAAGAAAAAAATTCATAATCCATGGATTATATAATTGTCCTCTTTGATTATTGAATACAATCTATAGGAAAATTCTAGACATAATAAGTGAAATTGTTGCATTGAAGATATAAAAATTAATTACATTCCTATGCACTAGAAACAGTCATTAAAAAGTATAATAATTGTTTTTAAAAACACCATTTGTATTAGCAGCAGAACCCATCACACAGCCAGAAATAAATCTATCAGAAAAGGTCCAAGACCTATATGGAGAAAATAAATAATATCTTTATTGAAGGCATAAAAATCCCCTAAGTAAATGGAGAGAGATACTTTTGGTCATGGATGAGAAGAATCAATTTCATAAAGGTGTCAATTCCCTCTAAATTAATCTATAAATTTAATGAATTCCTATCATAATCCCATCACAGTTTTTTATAGACTGTGACAAGCTGGTCTGAAAATGCATATGGAAAAGAATATAGCCAAGAATAGTTAAGTTAATTTCAGAGAAGAATATAGAAGAGGAATTTTTCCTATCAAATAGTAAGACTTATAAAGTTATAGTAATTAGAATATTTATTTGGAGATAGATAAATTGACCTTTGGGACATAATAGAGAGTAGAATTCTGAGCCTCCCAAATAGGAGGATTTTATGCTTGACAAAGGTAGCATTTCACAACGCCTTAGGAAGATGGACTGTGTAATAGATAGTGCTGAGACAGGATTCATACAGGAAAAATATCAAATTATTTATGTAGTTTATACCAGTAGTTCTCAAATAGGGTGATTTTGGCACCCAGTGGACCTTTGGCGATGTGTGCAGTCATTTTTAGTTGTGATGCCTGGGAGGGAAAGATAGTACTGGTGTGTCTAGTGGGTACAGGCCAGGGATGCTGCTGAACACTCTACGAGGCATAGTACAGCACCCTACCCACCCCTCAACAAAGAATTATGCAGCCCCAAATGTCAATAGTGTCACCCCCGAGAAACCCAGCTCTAGATGGAACGGACTTCCCCCAGCTAGCCACGGGCTATTTCCCTCACTCCTCTTCAGATCTGTTCAAATGTTACCTTCTCAATAAGACTGAGCTGAGCTCCTCTTATTTAAAATTGCTACCTGTATTCCCCCTTTAATGATGTTGCTGATCACTCTTACTCTGATCTCCCTTTTTCATTACTCTGTAGCACTTAGAATATTCTAACATTCGACAAAATGCATTTTTTATTATGTTCATTATTTATTGTCTACTAGAATGCCTTGTTTTGTTCACTGATACATTTCAAACACCCAGAATAGTGTTTAGCATATAGCAGGTAACAATAAATATTTACTGAATAAATGGATAAACAATCCCAAGTGCTAATTAATATGTACTGTAGCAGGATCACTCATGCTGGTGGATAGGGTCATTCTGAAGAGAAATTTGGGATTGTCAAATGCATTTAAAGATGTATATCCCAAAAGAGGTCATGTGAAAATGGTAGGTTGAATCACCACAGAATTTCCTAACCAACACCTAACCATATGAGCCCATAAAGTCAGCACCAAATAAAACAGTTATCAAGTTATTCTTGAATAACCAAATCCATAAACATTAGTGACGTGTAACTAAAAAAAGAGGTAGAAGATTAAGAACAGAAGAGAACTGCAACATTTCAGAGTTCCTAACCCAAATCCCTGATCTTTTTTCTTTTTTTTTTTTTTTTTCGTTTTCAGATGGGGATTCATGTCTGTGCATATTTTTCTTCTCATTGAACAAAATTGATTTTTTAAAAAGCTATTATCCAAGAGCACAAATCTAAAAGAATCACATGGGGAATACATACTCACATGCATATGTTCATGTGTGTATGTGTATGTATATTTATACATTTATATCATGATGCTCAACTTCAGATCCTTTGAACTAGAGTCTCCTGGTATGGGGCTGAAGAATGTGTGTGTGTGTGTATGTGTGTGTGTGTGTGTGTGTGTGTGTGATTTTCCTTTGAAGTTTTTCAGCTGAGTCTGATAATCAGCTAAGTTTTACAACTATCCATCAAAAAGGTTTTCAAATATGTCCCAAGAAATCTTGGGTGAGAGTATTGGTGGAGACACATGTCTTAGAAGTCATTTCTTGGGCATTCTGGGAAACCAGATGGTTTTATCTTTATATATTTATATATTTTGTAAAAATTTTGTTTTGAGAAAAAAGTAAGTTTCATTTAAAAAAAAAGTTAGTAACCCATTGAGCTGGAGAAACCTAGTAAACTGAGTGACTTTTAAAAGTGTGTGCTAGATGCTGTGATGGGCCACTCAGATCTGCAGGACTGAAAAAATTTTCCTTCCCGCTCTTGAGAGTGCGTCCAGAAGATGACCCTCAGCTACCATCCATCTTTGGTGATTGCCTCAGCTGAAGAAAACTGCCTGGTCCAAGGTCAGCCTCCTTCTAGGGAAAGCACATATCCAATGACTGATTTATGCAAGTGTAAAAAGTCCTGGTCTATTTTCCTTCGACTCAGGACAACTTTGAAGATCTATCCCCATCTCTAGAGCATGTCCAATGGGACCAGCTGAGCCCTTCATTAGGACAGCATCACAGCTGCCTCTGCCCAGTCCTGCTCCCCTCCCTTCCTCACTGTTAAATCTGCAGAGCACTCCCTAATAAGCATCCTATTCGCCCATCTGCATCTCACAGACTGCTTCTGAGAAACCGGCCTGCAACACCAGGTGATCCCAGATCGTATGATTACATGATGCATCATACTCTATCATTGCCCAAGTGAGTGAACTGATTAAATGACTGACAAGCAGATAAAGGGAGGAAAAATGTACCACATGCCAAAATCAGTCTGTTCTGCATTCATAACAGATGGAAACTAACAGTCTGCCGGTTGTGAGTGAGTTAGCAAAATAGGAAGCTTGCAACACACACTGCCATGATGTTAAATGGATACACATGGGTAGCATTAGCTCAAGCTCACGCTTCTGCAGTCACTGGCTTAAACAGATGCACTATTTGGAATCTCCAATTGTGAAAAGAGTTAGAGGTAGACAAGAGCGGGAAATTAAAGTCTGAGAAACTTATCTATTGAAGAAAAGTCAAAGAAGTTGTTTTATTTTTTTTGATTCATTTTACTTTTAATTTCAAAATGTTAAGGAGGTACAAATGTTTTAGATTACATGGATCACTTCTGTAATGCTTGAGTCCCGGCTATAGCTGTGCCCATCACCCACATAGTGTTCATAGTACACATTAGGTAGCATTTTGCCCCTCCTCTCCTCCCTCCTCTGCCCTGGTTGATTTCCACTGAGTTTGACTTCCCTCTGTGCACATGTGTGCTCATCAGTTAGTTCCAATTTAATAGTGAGTACCTGTGGTGTTTGTTTTACCATTTTTGAGATACTTCATTTAGGAGAATGGTCTCCAGTTACATCCAGATTGTTGCAAAAAGCATTAATTCATCTTTTTTATGGCTGATTCTTACTCCATGGTATACATATATCATATTTTATAAATCCACTCATGAATTGATGGGCACTTGGGTTGATTCCACATCTTTGTAATTGTGAATTGTGTTGCAACAAACATTTGAGTGCAGGTGGGGTTTTCTTTGGTTTGTTTATTTGTCTATTTTTGTTTTTTATTTCAGAATATTAAGGGGGTACAAACACTTTGGTTACATATATTGCCTTTGCACCTCCTGAGTCAGAGCTACAAGCCTACCCAGCCCCCAAATAAGGCACACCACGCCTGTTAAATGTGAATTTACCCTTCCCCTCCTCCCCACTCCCACATGCCCCACACCTGATGAATGTTATTTCCATATGTGCACATAAGTGTTGATGAATTAGTACCAATTTAGTGGTAAGAAGTAGTTTTAAAGTTGTTTTAAAGATAGTAGCCCCTACCTCTGATATCAGTGAGAAGAATGAAATGAACCATACCCACTTTCCAATTTGTGAACAATTACTGTTCATGCAATTAATTTATTTTAGGAAAAATAATGACAAGTAAATAAATAACTTCAAATATATACACACTGATGCCAAGAAAAAAAATGTGTACCAATGTCCTGAAGATCATATACCAGTGGCAGGATTCCACTGGTGGTGAAGAGGACCCAGTTAGCACCATTCTGAGTAAGGACACGAGGCCATTGTGGGAAATGTTCCCTCCCAGTTCCTTTGTATTGTTCACATCTTCTGAGTCTGTGTGCTCTCTGCATTCTTTTTGTTTGTGTAGATTCACAGTTGTTGCTGCTGTTTTACTCTTACATAAATTCCTATCTAGAGAAACTTCAGTTAATGATATAAGAAAGCATTCAGATGAAGAACCATCAAAAGAGGTGAAAAGATCGCTGTCAACATAATAAAAAAAACACAGTTAATGAGATATTTGACAGTTCTGCCAAGACTAAACAATGTGCCAAGCCTGGAACCACTGACTATGAAGACAACTGTCCATGCAAGAATGTCTTTGACAGAGATGGTAGGGAATAAAAGAATAAATACTCTAGTTTTATTCTGTGGCTCAACTGATCACTAACTTTTCTTTCATTGCTTTAGGAATGCAGATTAGCATGCATCCATTGTTTATAGATATGTGTATTTACTGTTCCAATAAGTAAATGTGGCAAAAACAAACAAAATCAACTTCACCCGTGACATTTTTCCAACCTTTTATATCACTGATTATGCTTATTTTTTTTTTTTTACCTCTCATGAGACTATGTATTTTGATTTGAATATTTTCCTACCTTTTTCCACTTCTTTTAAATCCAACTAACATGTGAATAAAAAAGCAAGTAGGATACTGCAAGAAATGTAGTCAGTTTTCTGGAATTCAACATGTATTAGTTACCTACCCAAACTTTCTCCAATGCCTAAAATGTGGCTCACTAGTACTAGATGAACGATATTGCTTTGAGTTTTTAAATATAATCAGAATGCTTAGACTTACTCCAAACTTGAATAACTGCTAGAGATAAAATGAAAATGTTCTTCTCTCTTCAATAACTCTTTATTATAAGAGGCTATTTAATAAAATAGGGAATGAATTATTTAACTGCCCACCATAAGAAATGAAAAAGACCTGTGAATTGGTGTTGAGGTTGAGAAGTACAATTAAAACTGTAAAATAAAATCTCCACTTTACCCAGATGGGTAATGGAGAAAGAAGACACATTGTCTAAGAATTTAATTAGACTAGAGTAATTTTAAAGCTTAGATTCACAAAAAGAGCCCCAAACTAAGCCTGTGTGACTGGCCTAGAAGAAGCTAACTTGCTGTGTTTAAGAATATAGAAAGTATTTGTTTTTATGTCTGAGAAGAAAGGAGAAGAGCAAGAAGGATGAGAAGAGAGGTGGCAGTGTCGGGGGTGGGTAGGCTAAACAGTTGACAAGAAACAGGATCGTGATTTATAGAAATGGCTACAATACCAGAAAATGCAAAGGGTCTAATAATCAGTTTAAAATGTGCATGTGGTTATAAACCTCTCCTTATTCCCAAACTTTCAGTAAAGTAACCTACACCCAAATGCCTTCTATATGAGTGGTGTGTCAGTGGTGTGTGTGTGCATCTGTGTATATGTGTAGTAAAGAAAAGGACTGAATTCTACATGTGGATCTGTGTGAGCAAAAGCACATGCCTTTTGGACTTTTTATTTTATTCCAGTGATCCGCTAACCCATCCTGGTATCACTCTCATGGTATATTAATTGCTGTAGTTTTAAAGTAAATAAAAATATATATGATTATTTTTATTTTTTATTTTTTTTAAGATGGCTGGTCATGAACTCCTGGGCTTAAGCAATCCTCCTGCCTCAGCCTCCCTAGGAGCTGCGATTACACGTATGGGCCATCCCGCCTAGCTCTTAGAATATATTTGAACATTTTGAATGCTCATGTAATCCTCATATCAACCTTGTGAAACACTTAATTTTATTGTTCCCAGAAGAGGAAAATGATGCAAAAAGGTAAAGAAACTTGTCCAAGCTCAAACAGCTAAAAAATAGCAGGTTGAATTTATTTCCAGGCAGTTTAATTCCAGGGCCCTTGCTTTTAATTTGTAACTTACATTGTGTAAAGGAAATTTCTAGTAATCCTTCAGGAAGGATGATATTGAGCATATGTAGATTGTTTTTTATTTAAGAAAGTATTTTCTACTACATATTATTTCATAAATACCATATTTTCCTCCCAGTTTTAGCACTTACTGAAGTAATCATATAGATTTCACCTTTAATATGTTTAAAACACATTGAATGTGGTCATATATTTTGATGGATAAATGTACTTTTTGAAGTTACAGAACAGATTCAGGGTCAACTCTTAGATTATAAGTTCTCATGTCATTATAAAACAGATGAAAACATACTGCTTTCATTTCCTTTGGATATATACCCAGAAGTGGAATTGCTGAAATCAGTATGTTGAGGAAACATCTGAACTCTCATGTTCATTGCAGCATTATTCACCATAACTAAGATATGCAATCAAACTCAGTATTCATCAGTGGGTGAATGCATGAAGAAAATGTGGCATACATACACATGGAACACTGTTCAACCACAACAAAAAAAGGAAATCGGGTCATATGTGACATCATGGATGACTATGGAGGACATTATATTAAGTAAATAATAAGCCATGCACAGAAAGACAAAGACTGCAAGATGTCATTTATGTGTGGAAACTAAAAAAGTTGAACTCATAGAGGCAGAGAATAGAATAATGGTTACCAGAAGTTAGGGGTGAAGGGCAGGATTGGGAAGTAGTTGGTGAACAGAGACAAAATTTCAGTGAGGAGGAATAAATTCAGGAAATGCAGATATAAAGCCATCGACATATTGCCATATGATCTTTGACGAAGTAGACAATATACCATGGAGAAAAGAATCCCTATTCAATAAACAGTGCTGGGAAAATTGGATAGACCCATGTGGAAGATTGAAACAGAATCCTTATCTCTCACCTCTCACAAAAATTAATTCAAGATGAATAAAAGACTTAAGTGTAAGACATGAATCTATAAGAATTCTAGAAGATAATATTGGAAAAACTCTTCTAGATATTGGCCTAGGCAAACAATTTATAGAGAAGACCCCAATTGCAACCACACCAACAACAAAAATTAATAAATGGTACTTGATTAAATTAAAAGGCTCTGCAAAGCCAAGGAAACAATCAACAGATCAAATAGACAACCCACAGAATGAAATAAAATATTTGCATGCTATACATCCAATAAACTAAAAGCGATTAACCAGAATCTACAAAGAACTCAAGCACATCAGCCAGAAAAATGAAACGACTCCATTAAAAAGTGGGCAAAATACATGGACAGAAGCTTTTCAAATGAACATAGACTAATGGCCAACAAACATGAAAAATTGTTCAACATCTCTAACCATCAGGGAAATGCATTTCAGAACAATAATGAAATATCACCTAACTCCAGTGAGAATGGATTTTATCAAAAAGTCACAAAATAACAGATGCTGGTGTGGATGCAGAGAGAAAGGAACACTTATACACTGTTGGTGGGACAACATACTATTACAACCTCTATGGAAAATAGTATGGAGATTCCTCAAAGAACTAAAAGTAGACCTACCATTTGATCTAGAAATACTACTCCTGAATATTTACCCAAAGGAAAAAAAGCCATTTTACCAAAAAGACACTCACACACAAATGTTTATTACAGCACAATTCACAATCACAAAGATGTGAATCAACCCAAGTGCCTGTCAGTTCATGAGTGGATCAAGAAAATGTGGTACCTGTATACCTTGTAGTACTACTCAGCCATAAAACATGATGAATTAATACCTTTTGTAACAACCTGGATGGAACTAGAGATCATTCTCCTAAGTGATGTATTACAAGAATGGATAAACAAACACCATATATACTCACTATTAATTTGGAACTAACCAATCAACACTTATGAGCGCATACAGAAGTAAAACTCTATGGAAATCAAGCAAGTGGGAGGGGGAGGAGGGGATGGGTGGAATCACACCTGATGGGTACAATGAACACTATCTGGATGATGGACACACTTATAAGTTTGACTCAAGCTGTACAAGATCAATACACATAACCAAAACATTTCCACCCCTGTAATATTCTGAAATTAAAAAAACAAAACATCATTTTGTACACTATAAATATGTATAATTTTTATTTTCCAATTAAAAATAAATAAACAACACACTAAAAACAATAAAAATAAAAGAATCTACATAAAGCTTGATAAGAGCATAATATTTTTATCATTATAAGTGAAGCCATAATATAATAAATAATTTTATTCTGTTGATAAGGAAATAACCAGGTGGAAACAAATACTCATCTCAGATGATTTAGGATCAAATGTCAATAAGTAGACAGTTTGTTTCTTGTGTACCTCCTTAGTATTTACCACCTCTCCTTAAAACAGATGAATTGTCTAAATTCTTAGACAATCTATTGGTATGCATAGTTCCTGTCACTGTCCCTATTTTATTTCCTTTATCTCTAATTATCCCTGTTAAAGTCTTTTGTACATTACAGTAAGTATCCTATTTGAGAGTTTTCCCATGCTTTGTTTACTTTTAATTTACCTTTTAAAATGTTTTTCTTTTACCTATCCCTAGGAATGCACCTAAAGCCATCTCTTTTATACCATAGCTAGACACTTCCTGAAATACAGACTGAAAGAAATGTTATAGTGAGTTTTAAACACTCAGGATCTATTAATAGAATCTATTATAAACTAAAGACTCTGGCCCCTGGTGGACCAAGTACCTTTTTCCCCCCTGAGAAATTTGGCTCAAGTATGTTTTTATTTTCTGTGAGGGGTTGAGGGTAAAGGTTTTAAAATACAAACCCAATTTCCTTAACTCAACAGTAAAGAAGAGCCTACAGATATTCATAGTCATGAATGCTGTTAGGAGAAGAGTTGAATGCCTTTGGTTGATTACAAGTTAGAGCCAAAGTATCACTACGGAAGCTAGAAAACCTTAGAAAATCTATGTATTTATTTATTAACAAGTAGTTATCAAGGTCTAGAGTTTAAATAGTACATAAGCATTATGACATAGTATTTAGCAGCAAGGGTTCCTATAAATTAGTATTTCAAGAAGAGAATAATCATACAAATTAGTGTCAAAAACAATATTTAAGGAAAATAAGATTTTGAGCTCCTCTAATTTCTCACTTAAGATTTAAATATTATTAGTATAAATAGTTCAATGAGAAACAATTTTTTTCTCAGCTATTTTCTAGATTTATTCTAAGTACAAGCTTACATGAAATTCTGCTTGAGTAGCTAGTAAAAGAATAATGGGAAGATAGAAGATCATTTTAAAAGATGCAGGTGAAAATTCAGAATCAGCTGTTTTAAAATTTATGAACATCAGTAGTAATTTAACTTGTGATGGGGACAATTTTATTTCCATTTCCATGAATGCTAATGTTCACATTTCAGTTATTAGAATTAATCTGACTCAATTATATTCTGTGGGCTTGGGTTCAGCTGTACTGATTGATAACACCAACAAACACTAAGTACAGTTTTGTGATCTGTGACACTATATGGCTATTTCCTTACCAAACAGGAAAGGATTGACAGAATGTCCTTTTGACCCAAAATGTAAAACCCATTAGGAATTAATGGTAAATGATATTCTAAAAATAATGTCATCATTTATTTGATAAATATTGACTCTATCCATAGAACCATGCTTAAGGAAGGGAAACTAGCATTTACTGGGGACTTCAATATGTGCCAAGTAGTGTTTAGCTTATTGCTAAACTCTTCTTTAATCTTCTTGGCAACCATGTGAGAATAGGTATTATTAATACAGTTTACAGATGAAAAAGTATAAATATATCAAGTTTAACTTGTTCAAAATCGAACAAAGGATAAGCAGTGGCACTATAATTCACATCCATATCTTTTATAATCCCAAATCTCAGTTCTTTTCATTATATGAAAGTTCTTTTCATGTTCCTAGTCACTGAGTGGATTCTAAGAAGTATAAGATATTGTTTCTTCCTATTGTCAGAGTTTATGACCTAATTAAAAAGACAAGATATGCAAATTGTCACTCATTCTACAAACATATATAAGCCTCTATAATGAATAATGTTTTATATAGGTAGAAAAAAATACAGTTCAATAATAAATGCAACTTATATCCCTTGCATTGAGAAACTCATGAATTAGGTTAGTTTGTTCTTTTATGGGCAAATAAAATTATTTATATTTTGAAAATCTATTTCAACAAAATATCCTCTTCTTTATAACTATAAACTGAAACTTGAAGTTTTCCAAGGGTGGCCACTTTCTAATGCTTGCAAACTTAATCAGGGCATTGGATTTAACTTAAAACACAAGAATTGTCCACAGAAAGTAAGTGGAAGCGTAATTCATGAATTTTCCAGTTTTGTTATACTTTATCCATTTTTGTACATATGTATGACAATGAAATGCATTGTCTCTTAGGTTACAATAGCTCAAGTTCTTTTCCATAGGTCACTTGGGAATCAATAGCGTATTCACTGTGTCCAAAATGAAAGTCCTAACTTACATCCCCAAGCTCATTTCAATCCCAAGTTTTCCATCTCAGTGAATGACAAGACAAAAAAGTAGAAGTCAGTCAATCAATCTCTAATTCCTTCCTTTTACTCTCCATGGTTCTATCACCCATATAATTCATATAAAATCACTTTTTCCATCCTGTAAGTCTACGACATGTACCACAAAGACATTTTCCTCTCCATTTTCACTCCCTCCACCATAATCTACTACCTGATATCTGGTCTATGGTAATAACCACCTAACTCATCACTCTTCCTGCCCCACCCCACATCTCTTCTACACGGTAGCCAAGGTGAGTCTTTTTTTTTCTCTTTTAAATATAACTCAGAAATTATTCTTCTCTATTTTAACAATTAAAAAAATTAAATTCATTAGTTGATTTCTAGACTCTGAAATTCCATTGATCTTAGAATAAAATCCAAATTCCTTATTTTACAGGAACCCAGAAAAGCTAATGTCTCTTTGCCTTTCATCTACATGACATTGTTTAGTACATGGTAGCTATTTTCTTCAGTGTTGGAGTAGGTAAACCAAATACCTAAACTAGCATAATCTCTTCTTCAGCCAGCATCTTGTGTCCACATTATGTTCACTCAGTAGTTTTGCTTGTTTTACTTTTTGTATTTGCTAGTCTAGGCAAACCAATCAAGCAAGATTTACTTTTAATCATTTGTAGGGCTGGATTAGTCCCACTTATACCCTTAATATAGCAAGAAGAGGTCTAGCTTTGGACTGAGACTTTAGTTGGAATCTTGGTTTTCACCACTCCCTAACTAAATGTAGTTAGTTATTTCACTTCTTTAAGTCTTTGTTTCTTAAACTGTAAACTAGAAATAATAAGCATGTTTTACAAAAATGTTGTTTGGGCTAAAAGGAATTAAATCCCAGAACGGGAATTTAGAGTAGGGACACAAAAGTTAATTCCTTTTTTTTTTCCTTACCTTATAGCACACAAGCCCAAACTAAACCTTTCTTTAGCTTAGTAGTAGTTGTTTAATTTTATCTCTTAAACTACTCTTAATTAATTAATTTTATCAATCAATAATGCTTTCTTAAAGTGATCAACTGCTTTATCAATAATCTCACCTAAAACTATTTTTTAGCACTTCCAGTTCTGAAGTTTCCTTCCTTTAATATGCTAATAGCAGCATGATATAGCAGCATGATATTCCTAGCTAAGGTACAAACACCCCATGAAATGAGGCATAGTTGCTTACATCTTACATTTTAACTAGCACTGGGAGCTGGTACTGCAGCAATAGCAGGAGACTTCTCCTTTGATTATTTTGAGATAGATCGAGGCTGCAACTTTATGTACTTTAGCATTGTTTGTTTATTTTTTTAGCTTGAATATAACCATTTTCACACCTAGGTTCCAAGACTGAAAATTCCATCCATCCTGGGAAGAAAGGGAAAATAACACTGTATTTTAAGGCAAGTTATACTTCTTAAGGAGATTTTTTTTTAAAGTCTATTTTAATGCAATGATTTCTTTTGAAATGAGAGTTACTTGATACCAGAAATGATCAGTTAGATCATTGTCAGGTCCATGTGGACCTCACTTTGGAGCTTCCCAGTATTCTTTCCTTGACAGCTCTGCTCAGGAGTCTACTGCTACGTGACCACAGTCACATCTTGATAACCCTTAGAATGTTGATAACCCTTCTTATTCAAGAAGATATAATGTTCATAAGATGATGGGATCAGAATATGATGCGGATAGTCTTACAAAACTAAGAAATTAAACATTAATCATTAAATTAAAACATTAATCCTCTGAGAAAATGTCAGCCCCATGATCTTCTCTTCACATCTTCTCTTTGAAGAGATAGACTCAGTTGATATCATCAAGGTTTTCACCCATAATCCACCAATTTTGCAAACCTCTTCTTAGTGAAAAACAAATGATGTGTCAATTTTAATAGACTCTGAGTAAAGATTTCCATGTTGTATTTTCCACACCACATGAATTTTTATGAGAGAAAGGGTAGATAGCCATTTTGAATATTAAGAATGCTCAGGGAACATTCTTACATAAGTCATAATAATGCCAGAAATTATGAAAGGTACAGAGTTTAAAATAAAATCATCATAGTACAAGCAAACAAGTGAGCAAAGAAATAATTTGTTGTCATGTTTGTCTGATTACTTGTTTATTTACTTTGGATATTTTCACTACATTCTCAGAGGGTAAAGATAAAAGCAAGATCAGAAACCAAAATGAGTAGAATAATTACAATATTTAAGCAATATGTTAATGTCTAGGCTTCCAAAACAAAACAGGAGAGGAGGCTTTACACAAGAGCTCTATCAGATAGGCTTCCTTATCTGATAAAATAAAGTCTATAATATCTTTAGAAGAAAGTTTTCCTGGCAGTAAAGACTAAAAATGTTATCTCATGGATAAATTTTTTCTCTAACCAAGTCTTACCAAAATATGACTAGCATAAGAACACACTTTTTGAGTTCAAAGACTCCAGTCTTGCTTCAAGAATCAGTTTCCACATCTGTAATATAGTGATAGCAACGAAGATCTCATAGGACTCTTATAAAGATTAGACAGAAATTAAATAAAATGTAATGTAAAATTTGAGAAAATATGTAATACAAATGGAAAGATCTTAGGTTATCGTTTGGCACATAAAAAGCACTGTGTTATGATACTGATGATAATAATGATTACTATTATCATTACAAGAGGATTTATAATAAAAAATCAAAAGTTTCCTGCCAAAACTCTCTCCAGTCCAGTTCCCAAGAGATTCCTATTTTTAACTATTTTCATATTTAGTTATTCTGGTTGTTAATTTCACTGTGCCAAATAACATTCTAATATTTACTTGATTTATTAACTTACATCTCTTATCCCCACCTTCTTTTTCCCCAACTCCTGTGTCACTATTCTCATTCTTCCACTAAGCAACTCTGCAATTGTAAGAGGTGTCTTTACAAGCATCCAATACTTATTCATTCAAGCCAGACAGTACCCCTTGACTCTTAGGTTAAACATAATAAATCTTATTATGGTACCTGTTTTTAACCATTATACAAAAGTTTAAAAATAGGTTACCTAGAAATTTTGTATATTGACCTCATAAAAATAGTAATGACATAGTATCAAATCACTTTTCCTACAGAATTTCTGCAGTACCTAAGCCAGCAATATTAAAAACTGCTTTGCTTTCTGATGATGTGACCTGATAGGAGAATTTTGTGAAAAACCAGAGAAATAGGTGAATCTACCCAAATATTATTCAGTTTAACCATGCTTTGGACAGGAAACAAACCACATGCTTTTTAAGGTTATGGTGTAGATATTATGTCCTATTGATTGAAGAGAAATGTATATGCTCAAATTGCCAAGCTTTCAGGTAGAAGGTTTAATAGTCTGTATTTAAAAAGTAAAGTCTTGTTTTATGGCCTACCATATGATTTCTTGGCAACAAAAGCAAAAACAGGCAAATGAGATCACATCAAATTAAAAAGCTCCTGCACAGCAAAGGAAACAATTAATAGAGTGAAGAGACAGACCACAGATTCAGAGAAAATATTTGCAAACCATACATCTGATAAGGGGCCGATGCCCAAAATATATAAGAAACTCAAATAATGCAAAGGCAAGAAAATCAATAACCAGATTAAAAACTGGGCAAAAGATCTGAACAGACATTTCTCAAAAGAAGAGATGTGAATGACCAAGACATATATGAAAAAATGCTAAACATCTTGAATCATCAGAGAAATGGAAATTAAAATCACAATGAGATATCATTTCACACCCATTTGAATAGCTATTATCAAAAGGACAAATGACAACAAGTATTGGCAAGGATATGGAGAAGTTGGGAAGAGGATGGATATGTTAATTAGCTTGATCGAATCTTTCTGTGATGTATACAGAAATCAAAACATTACATTGTACCCAATAAATATACACAATTACTATTTGTCAATTAAAAATATTTTTTAAAAAAATAAGGGAAAGGACCTGAAGTATACTGATGTTTGTAACTTGCTTTGAGATTCATGAAAAGTAAGATGAATCAATAAATGGGCAAGGGGAAAGACAGAAGAATGGGTATGTGAAAATGCAAATGTAACCAAATGTTAACAATTATAGCATTTACATGATAGGGATATATGGGTGTTCACTATATAATTCTTTTAAGTTTTCTATATTTCACAATTTTTATAGTGAAATATTGGAGAAAAAGCCTAGACACTCCTAATTTTCTTATAAATTACATTAAAATGTAATTCTAAAATGCATTTTAAAAAGTCTTGAGGTGGTTTGAAAATGCAGAGCTACATTTTTTTTCCAGAAAAGCAAAAATAGAACTTTAACCTGTTTAAAATCTAAATGTACACTCTGAGGCCCTAAAAGTCTATATTACAAAGCAGGAATGAAAAGTCTCTGTCCTATATATTTTTAAGGTAGATAATAATGATTAGCAAATTTAATGGGTAAAACAAAATCCCTGTATGACTCCTACAGACCATATAGTTTTCAATGACATTGCCTTCTAGTAATTTCCTAGAATAATGAGTTAGCATCAAAATATACTCCCCCCAAATATACTCCCCACATGTATTGACCTGTGAGTAGATTTTCTTAAGCTTATCTCTTAAAAGTGTCAGTAAATACCAATAACTTGAGATTTAGTTTAGTATTAAAGTATAAATATCTCTTCATCCAGATTGAGAGAATAGCATTCCAGGCAGAAAGCTTAAAGCAAAGCACAGAAATGTAGAAATATGAAGTGTGTTTAGCAGATGGCAAGCAGCCAAGTATGACCAGAGTAGGAGGAGATAAAAGGAGAAATTTCAAAAATGAGTCTGAGAAGGTGAGAAAGGTCCTAATGAATAGTCATGATCAGTAATTTAGATTTTGTCCCACATGTTATAAGAAACTATCAAAGCTTTTAAGAAAGAGGGTGAGACTAGATTTGTAGTTTAGAAAAGTAGCTATCCTGGCATAAAAGAGAATGGACTGGAGAGAGGATAACATTAAAGTCAGAAAACCAGATTAGCTAAAAGTTGTTCTTTTCTTTTTTACCTCTCATAATCCCACTTCACTTTTCTTGGCTCCTTTCCTTTTATGTTTTTGGAAAAAGCACTGGTACCTATTTATTTGTGTAAATATGTGTACGTGTGTGCACATAATGTAGATTCTCAAACATTAGTGTGCAACAAAATCCCCTAAGGAGCTTGTTAAAAATGCAGATTCCAGGGCCCCATTACAGATCTTCAAAGGACTGAAACAGCTCATTAGCTACACATTTTGAGCATCACTAACAAGCGTATTACACAAAATGATGTTCCTATAAATGAAATTTTAGCAAAAATTCCATTTACCATTTCATAAGGGCAATATCTGTCCTGCCTTTGGCTTGAGGTTGACTGGATTTTTATGAAAAGTACAATTTGATATCTGATTTGAGCTATCTCAGAAATTAGTGGTTGAAAGAGATTGCCTGAGGGGCCACCACATACGCATTAACAATGACTTCATTATCAGAGTGAGTTGGCATTTAAAATCTTATTAGAGGAGAGAAAACAAAGCCAGCTGCCATTTCTGTGAGTCCTTGCATTGAGAAACTCATACTTGAATTATTGTGCTTTACATTAGGAAACTATAAGTCTAAGCAACTTGAGGACAGGGTGGTGTCCATGTTTACATGGACCTAATGCTATTAGGTCCTAATGCTATTAGCTTAGTACCTAATGCTATTAATTTATATCATCCTTGTTGGAAGAGCCAGATGTACATCCCTTAAACATTACTTATTCTCTCATCCATCCATTTACTCATTCATCAGTCAATACCCATGATATAATACTTATGTCTTGCAAGAGGACTCAATAAGAACTAAAATTAGCAGGACATAAAAACTCAGATGATTGGGGTTTGCTGGGATGAGGCATGGGACCCTAATTTAGAAGAATCATTTAGTTTCTTGGGGGAAGTTGATTTATCACAACACAGTAAAAGCATCTGCCACTGCCAACCCCAACCCCAGGAAGTGGGAGAACCTTTTGCAGTTTTATGAAAGGAGACCTGGCTATGTGACAATCAGGCACTTCTCAATAA
Organism: Cheirogaleus medius; assembly: GCA_008086735.1. Lineage (NCBI taxonomy): Eukaryota > Metazoa > Chordata > Mammalia > Primates > Cheirogaleidae > Cheirogaleus > Cheirogaleus medius. The sequence goes on along the minus strand of VBSM01003215.1, from coordinate 20,526,633 downwards.
GTGATTAACCCTCATCCACCATGAGACAAAGAACCTAGTTAAAATGAAGAAATTATCCTGCAAGGATAAACACGTTAAAAAGATAATCCATTCATGGTGAGTAGACACCTCAGCAAAGTGAAATGTAATTTCTTACAGGATCTCAGAAATGTGGTATGACAAATTAAAGATTGCCACAAATTCTTAGACACTGTCCTCTTAGACACTTCCCACCTAGGGATGTGATCTATGACTTCTCATCTTGAATCTGGGCATGCTGTGGGGTTGCTTGGACCAAGAGAAAGTGATGTGCCAGATTTGGGGTCCAGGTTTTAGGGGCATGTTCTACTGCCTATCTTTGAAATATTCTTGGCATCCAGAGCCCTTAAGGACAACGCTAACCCAGATGTTGCCCATGCTGTTAAAAAAAAAAAAAAAGCCCAAGCCAGCTACATAAGAAAGAGGTCAGACAGAGAGAGAGAGAGAGGGAGAGAGAGAGAGAGAGAGCCCTGGCCAGGCTCTCCATTGGTCCAGCTCCAGCCATCTGAGTCATCTAAGCAGAAGTGAGTTTGGGGGTAGTGTGTTCCATGGGAATAGAAAACCTATGGGGAAGCCTGCAATGGTGGCCACCAAGGAAAGGCCTTGAGAGATCAGGCAGAGAGTTCCCATGGCTGAGCCCATGAAGGAGGAAATCGTGTTCCAAGGGAGCTTCCTACCCTCAAGGAGACCACCAGGCTTGGGCAAGGAGCAACAGCAGTGGTGACCACTATGGCAAAAGACCACGTCCCTCTCCCAAGAATTCTTGTTTCATCCAAGGGAAAGGAAAGCAATCTTGAAAGATGACTGTCATTGCACTGCCTGCCCACCTCAGTATGGGGAGACTGAACTAGATTTAATTAAAACTAAATGAAAAATATTATATCTCATCTCAGAGTATGAGCAATTCTCACTGGTTAGAAATGGACTGAGTTGTCTCTGTCACTTCCTTGAAGGACGGACTTGGGAAAACCATTGAGACCCTTTATTTCTTCTTCTATAAAATGAGAAAAACTTCTGCCTTACCTAATTGCAGAGTTATTGTAGGATCAGTGAATACTGGACATGAAATCACTTTGAAAACTGTAAGTAACATACATGTGCAATAAATAACTAAAACCACGATAACCACCTAATCACTATTATGTGCTGCAATATGTTTTAAAACAAAGGAAAAAGTAATCCCTTTGTCTCCTGCATATATATTTATGTACACACACATGTACATGGACACATACACACACACATATATGTGTGCTCCTCCTCCTTGGACTTCTCTATTCACAAGCATAAACTTCCATAGAAGAATGATAGGCCTGATTCGTAAAATCATCTCAGAACTAAAGAGGACGAGAACAGGAAAGAGTAAAGGAAGTTATTTATTTATTAGCAACATGCTGCATGCCGTTTATGCATTTCTAATTAACCTTCATTAAACCTAGTCATCTAGATGTTATTACTATCTTCTTTGTACAAATGTGGAAACTGAGGCATAAGTAGATTAGTTTACTTTGCCCAGAGTCATAGACTAAATAAGTGGTAGAGCTGGGTTTAAACTCCAGTATATTTAATCTCCCCAAACTTGTGCTTTTTTATGCCTCATTGAATAAAAATAATAATAATAGTACAGAACAATAAAAAGTTTTGCTTTCAGCCTTGAAAATATTTTGTTCCCTATAGCATGGCCAAGCCCAGTTATCTCAATGGCCCACGATATCACCATAACAACTGGTCCAACCCCAGGCAGCTTTCCTTTATGTGTTCCAAATTACCTTTGTGTCTGGGGCACTCTAGGGCTTGCTGGCCTCGTGAATTACACAGAGAGCCAGGCAGAGCAATGAGTAAACTAATTTCCACTAAACGTCTGGTCTCATCAACTTATGATGTGCAGATCCAAATTTCTGAGTTCAGCCAAATGCAAGAAAAATCTGACAAGATTTGAATTAAGGAATGTGCAAGAAATGAGAGTTGAAAATAGAACAGAAGTCTCAGCATCCCATTAGACAAGACATGGATTTGCTATTTTTCTGTCTTTTTCCCCCTCCTCATTCTTTCTACCAACACAGAAACCCATCATGGACTTCCAGCTGTGCTGCCCCATGTGTGAATCTTGCAAGATTAAACTCTTAACCTGAAGAACCACCCCTTCTGTGTACCCCAGGACGCCATGAACAATTCAGCCATGTGATTCAGAGAAAGCTTCTCTCCATCAATTCCGCAGGGAGTATAGAAGTATGAAAGAGAGAAAGCATTGAATCTGTAATAAAGAAATGAAGTCCCAATGACTTTCCTAGGATGGTGGATCAATGAAACAGCCTATATTGTCCACTGAGTGACTACTGTTGACTTTGGTCAGATGAGTTTACGTTGTTAAGTTTGAGGGAAGGTGCTGAGGAGAACTGAAGAGCTATGCTTAATAAGGAAAAAATATTGGGGATAATCTTTTCAGCAGAGAGGAAATGAAAGGAGGAGATTCCATGATGCGACTCCTTTCCCATGACCTCCATAATCTCCAGCAAATCTACTACTCTCACAAATGCTTCATGTAAATGTGTTTCTCATAAAACTGATAGAAAGATTCAGTTTTGTTTCTGGGCTGATATGGGGCAAAACAGAATGTACACGTATGAATACTGGAGTGAGAAGTAGCAGGGACCATGTTTTAGGGTTCTCCAGAGAGACAGAACCAATAGGATATAGGTAAAGACATAGACATAGATACAGATGATATAGATATAGATATATGACAAGGAATTTATTAAGGGAATTGACTCACACAATTATGGAGGTTGAGAACTCCTATGGTAGTCTGCATACTGGAAAGCCAGGGAAGCTGGTGGCATGGCTCGGTACGAGTCTGAAGGCCTCCGAAAAAGGGAAGCCAATTGTGTAGCTCTCATTCTGAGGCTGAAGGCTTGAGAACCTCGAGTTCTGATGTGCAAGGGATGGGCCTGTCCACATTGGATGAAGGCGGATCTTCCTCATTCAGTCCACTGATCCAAATGCCAATCTCTTCCAGAAACACTTTCACAGACATACTGGGAAATAATGCTTTACCACCTACCTAGAATTCCCTTAATCTAGCCAAATTGACACCTAAAACTGACTGTCACACACCATAAGAGTAGTTGCCTCAAGAATTACTCTAAATACAGGCAAAGTCTTTAGACTTCTAGCAAGCATGAAATCTGTTATTAGATCCAGTCTTAACTACATCTGTTAGGGGCAAAGATTCCCCTACATCACGTATGGATTACATATGAATATACTTAAGATGTCTCATCCATTCATCTTTTCATTCATTTGTCATTCATTCAATACTTACTGCAAAGACTATGCTAGACAAACTTAATGGAAAAATAAATAATTCATAGTTCAGCGCTGCTCCAACTGTTGGCATTAAAATTACCTGGTGATTGTTAAAAATACAGACTCTGGAGTTTTTCTTCACCTCTCCAAATGATCTGATTTTTAAATCTGGAGTGAGGCCCAAGAAATTTGATTCATGTTGTCTGTGTACTGTACTTTAAAAAAAAATACAGATCTAATTTTTCACCCAGGAAACTTATAGTAGGGAAGACAGACACATAAACAAAGATGATTATGTTTAATTATTATAGGTAGTGTGATTGTTGTATGTTTCAGAACAGCAGGGGAAACCAAAAGAGGGACTACCCATTTCTTCCCATGGACAGGACTTAATGGGAGAGATGACACTAAGGCTGAGAGCAAAAACTGACTGGGAGTTGATGAATGAGAGTGGGAAAGTCTCTCTAAAGGGAGCAGAACAAAGAAAGTATGGAATCATGAGTTGTTACAAAGAACTTCAAGAGATGGAGAGTAGTTGAGTGTGGGGCCAATAAAGAATGCAACAAAATACTCTGTACAGTTGATGAGCATGGACAAGATGCAAAAAGTTTTGTCAGCCATACGAGGAATTGGGCAAAAGAGGAGCCACTGGAAGAATTTGCAAAGAGTAGGTAGGAGGGTAAAATTGTTCAACTTTTATTTTTTGAGGCTTAATACAGCTGCAGAGTAAGAGACTGACACTGAACTATGGGCAAGAGCCTTGGAAAGCTGATCCTGGTAGAATGTCAAAGCTAAGAGATGCAGTTCCTCTAAGACTAAAAAATTCCTCTAGGCAAGCAGTAAGAGAGCACTGTCCCAAACTATGGCCACAAGAATAGGAATGTATTTCTATTGTGCAGATGGTATCACGGGGAGTAGGGAATAGTGAGTTGGGGAATGTCTTATGTGGACCACAAAGTAAAGTTATACATATTGTTATCTGTCCTATCAATAGATGCTTCAACGCTTCCAGGCTTCTCCAGCATGCCCCTGTCCTTCTCCCAGAGCTTGAATTTCTACATCTGAGGGTTGAAATCCTCAAAAGAGATAAATAGTCTTCTGTTTCATTTTGACTCCTTCTATCCTCTGTACCTTCACCATTCTGTCTGTTTGTCAGAGATTTATCACATTCTAGCCTTCAATCTGCAGATTTGTAAACTGAGTTCAGTGTTTGTATAATGCATAGAAAGTCACAAGTCCCATAGTCACCCTGGGTTCAAATTTAGTGTCAAATCATGGCTAGACTCATCCAAATGGGGGACCTATAGTATTGGATAAAATTGTGTATTATAGCCATTTAGGTCAAAATGTGATGTGGCTCTAATTAATCCTCTGAACTAGTTTTCCCATGGGTTGTGTGTGTGTGTGAGGGGGGTGTACATGTGTTTTTATAGGTGAATATTTTTACTGTTTTATCTTTGCCATTTTATGGAGTTATCTTTTATATTATTTTATTCATCTTATTTCTCTTTACTTTCACTCTTAAAAGTGGAATATAAAGTGACAGAGTGATGGAAATGGTTATGAGAATAATCTAGGCCCCAGAAAGAACAAATGCCCCTACTCCAGTTAGCCTTGCATAGGCCTGGGAGCATAGCTTGATCCTAAATACAGTCATGAAGAATGGGCTGACAGCTCTGTATTAGAAAGAGAGAGAGAGGGAGAGTGTAAAAAGAGAGAGACAGAGAAAGAGGAAGAAGACAGGAAGAGAAGGAGAGGAGGAAAAGGAGGAAGAAGAGGGAAGAAAATAAAGATTATTTACACAGGGAACACTGAAGAACTCCCAACTGGCCAAAAATCACTCAAATCTTGGAGGAAGGAAACATTCCTAGAACAATGCTTTTATCTTGTTTCAGAATTCGTAAAGGGAATTTGTTGGCTAAAACCTGTGTGCTCTTGCATAAATTTATCTAATAATGAGAGTAATAGTTGGGATAACAAAATATAGAAGAAATAACAGGTTAAGAACACAGGTTCAAGGACCAGACTTCCTGAATTCAAATCCCCAAACCAACTAATTATTTCATCACTTATTAGTGATGCAGCCTTGCTCAAAAGAGTAAATATCTCTGAGTCTCAGTTGCTTTATCTTTAAAGAGAGGTTAATAAGTTTGTTTACCTTACTAAGTTGTTCTGACAATGAGATGAAATGAAGCTTGTAAGCCACACATTCCTTGACACAAATTGACTGACCGGTAAATGTTAGCTCTGATTGCTCATTATGAATTGAACATCTATCATGTGCTCTGAGCTACATTATAGCTAATCCTTACAAAATTTATTTTCCCATTAGACTGAACATGGTCTTTTTCTCAGGATGATGTAATGAATATACAATAGAGTTGTCATTTCAAATGCAGGTCTTCTACTACATAGCTGTCTTCAAAATAAGACACTACTAACAAAAGCAATCAGGGAAAAAAAATAACAAGAGCATGATGATGCAACAAAACCTATATGCCTGAAATGAAATAAATTAGCCCTCATTTAGAGTATTCAAATTTTCATAGCGTGATTTTTTCCTACTACAATTAAACTTCCATAGTGATGAAATGATTCACATCATTGCTCTATATTCGGTTTATTGAATATAATAAATGGATGTAACACTCTTTTAAAAAATTTTTTTTGAATCAGGAAAAAATAAGAAAACCAATGAGAATGTGCAAAAACTCAAATGTAGAAATTTAAGAGAAAATAATCTTGCTATGGAAAATACAAACTTTCTTAAGTCATAAACTCCAACAGAAAAAAATAGGACACCATCATCACATATTTCAAAAACAGGACTTTTTAAATTCTACAAAAAGACAGATATTTATTTTGATTAATAAGATGCTCAAAATTGGATAATACAACCACACTTCACAGTGACTGTACAACAATGAATTCCAAATGGCAACGAATTTGTGATAAAGCTCTGGACTGCATTCGATGTTTACTGAAAGAGTTCGTTATAATTAATGTCACTTCACTGAATGTCAAAGGAATTAATAATGATTAGCCTCTGATTATAAAGAGCTGCCTATCATAGTTATTATGTTAACATTCAAAAACAACTTGCTTTATTAAAGCATTTGTTTTTGAATTGTCAACAGCAATCTGTAAATCAATGAGTTGCATTTTTCAGGATCAAGGATCTCATATAGATCGTTGGTTTACTCATTGGAGCTGTGTTCCATAATTATGTTATTTAGGAAGATGATCAATTTGAAAAGGGAAGAAAACTGCAACTCCCTAAATAAGATTTTGACATTGCTCCATTACCCTGTGTTGGGTTTTGTCTCTCTTATCTAAATAAATTAAGTACCATGTTTGCTATTTGAAATGTACAATATATCATAAGTTATTGTAAGTAATCTGGAACTAAAGACACAAAATTTATTTTAAAAAAACTTGCAAACTGGCCTTTGTTAAATGCAAAAATATTTGTTACAAATCTATAAAACATATATCCATAAAAATTAAAGTTGATGAGGTGCTAAATACCATCTTTCTCTTTACCAAATTGAGATTTTTAAAGGAATAAAATTCTTGAGCAAAATGCTTTATGAAATAATTGAATTTTTGAAGATTTAAAATTACTATTGATAACATAATAATTATATTATATTGTATATTCAAGTAAACCTGGATACCTGAAGAACAAGGTAAAATCTGATTCAAAGAGGACAACAGTATATTTAAATAAAAGGAACAGTTGATAACACTGAATGATTATCAAACTCCAGAAAACAAAAGTGTTTGGGGCTTCAAAAAGATAATTAGGCTTAGACAATGTGTGAAAAGAAGGAAAGCTTTTTTTCATATGTCAACTGGCCATCAAAAGATAATTTACTTTTTCTTTCAACACAAGATGATGCATGTGAAATGGGCATAAGATTTCCCCTGTACTGTGAACCCTTCAGTCTTTGTCAAGTTCTTAAGAGAGAAATAATAGAAACAGAGCTTTGAAGCATCGGTACAATATAATTTGAGACAGGGAAAGCAGGCAAACTATCAAAGTGTGGCTCACTTGAACTGGCCTTGGGAAAAAATTTTAATACAATAAATAATATAAGAACACTTGCAACAAAAACAACAGTCCTTTATTATTTCTTCTTTTCTCATCTTGTTTAAAAAACCTTTCTATCCCAGGAGATGCTCACTGTTTTGACTTCTAATTAAATATGACCCAGGAAACTTCCATTTTAATATCAGCAGGAATCTTTTACAAAATGATAGTAAAACCAGCCATCAAACCTACATTTGGTAGGAAAACTAATCACAACAAACTTCTAGCCACTATTAAGCATGCCTTACTCTTTCAGGCTGTCATTCCCTTGCAGTATTATTTCTGATTTCTGGAATGTGTGGAATTCTGGAATAAAAATACAATTTCTGGATTCTGCATTCTTCTCTTCCTTAAAGCCCAATTTTAAGTGTTTTCTGCCAGGAAAGTCTCCCTAATCTCTCAGGGACATTTGTCCTAAGTGTATTCAACTCTTACCATATTACATTAGAACTGCTCCTTTGTGCTTTTGTTTACCTTCACTTGACTCGGAGCTGAAGATTCTGATTATATTCACATCTCAGTATCCCAAACACAGGAGGCACTAGCCCCTGTTCACTGAACGAAAATAACTCCTCAAAATCAGAATAGTTTAATGATAATTCAACTAACCTAAAAAACATCTTGCTCTAAAATGACTAATTATAAATTTTAAAATTTGCTTTATCATTGTAGAATACATAATATTAATAATTAAAAGAGTAATTCTTAAACTTCTTGATCTCATAAACCCTTTATGTTCTTTTTTTTTTAATTTCAGAATATTATGGGGACAAAAACGTTTTTGTTACATAAGTTGCTTTTTTCCAGTTTGAGTCAATGTTATAAGTGTGCCCATTATCCAGGTAGTGTGTATTGTACCTGTTAGGTGTGAATTGACCCATCCCTTCTTCCCCCCTTCCATCTTATTGATTTCCATTAAGTTTTACTTCCATGTGTTCTTAAAACTAACTAGTTTCGCCAGAAAAGACACCTTCTAGAAGAAATTAGAAGAAAGAAGCAAGCAGACGACCATACATTGGACGAGGGTCGGAAGGAGGGGTACCGGAGACTACGGGAGACTCCACGGGAAGAGGTTGCGGAGAAGAACTGGAAGAAGAGACCTCCCGAGCAGCTTGGAAACCAGTGGCAAGGGTAGGTGGAGCGGCTAACTTCCCCCTCCCTTGCATCTCAGGCTGCTGGTGGGCTCCCCGGCAGTTGGAGAGACCTGCGGACACTAGCCCAGAGACGCGGCCATTGCCAGCAAGCAGTAAGCCTGTAGCGGACTCAGCACTAGGCTTCTAACTCCCTTGGGACACCTCCGTGTACACAGACCTGACCAGGCGGCAGGTGCCATATAGCGACACTCACCCCACCCCCGTCCATATCCGCGGCTGCCAAGAGAGACAATATAGCCACCAGCCGGAGGCATCTCCAGGAAACGGGACCTTCCCATTTTAGGCCCCACAGCTGACTGAGGGGTAATCAGACGGGGAGCTCCCTACCCACCAGCCCTCCCAGGTACTGCTGGCCTGGTGATTCCAGGAGAACGAGGCAGACCCTGAGGCTGAGAGATATCTACCCAACTTGGGCTCCCCATGGGGGAATTAGGACTGGCACTCCTCTCCCTGGTGGGGTCAGGGATTGGACTCCAGAGACCAGAGGTCAGACCTGTGGACCAGATCCCCCACACCCAGGTCTCGCATTGCCCAGGGCAGAGAAGGGATATTCCAAATGAGCCTACTAAGGTGTGTGTGCCTTCAGGGGCAGATCAGTGTGCTTGAGGGCAACCCGCCTCCCAAAGGGGGGCCGTGTGCCCAGCCAAGGCAGCAACCCTGCGCAGGGAACCTCGAAGCCAGCATCACAGCCAGGGGAGACCCAGTGGCATGACATCTGGTCTGCTGGCAGAGGCCCAGGAGAAGCCGTGGTGTTGGGGAGGGTGGAAAGGAACAAGGCCTGATCCAGACTGCAGGTCTCAGACAGCCCCACCCCCACACACAGGCTTTCTGACTGAGTGGGGCCATCCCAGCCCCTCCCTGAAGCTTTTCCCAGAAGCAGAGAACAGAACTTTGACCACTGCTAACAGCATTTGTGGTGCTACAGGGCAGGCTTACCCAACCCAGCTCCGCCCAGACCAGGCCTCACTGAGATGGAGAATAAGGACACACCTGGAAGTCCCAGGGCCCCACCCACCACCTGAGGCACTAGAGTGCCTCTCCAGAGGAACAAGAGCTGGTTACAGGACCCAAGACAGCAGTATAGCCTGCACCCCCGAGCAAGCGCCACCTACTGACAGGGAGGACATTCTCCACACCCTTTTACAGCATCTACTGACTCATAATACAGGGTGTGGTCGAATCTCACCCATAGACACCACCTACTGGCTCAGAAAGTAAACAGGGTGTGTCATTATCCGAACGAAAACCTAAAAGTAAGAAGCAACAACT
>VBSM01003215.1:20466753-20514629 GCA_008086735.1 Cheirogaleus medius | reverse complement strand
GTGGAAACAACCCAGGTGCCCATCAGTACATGAGTGGATTAATAAAATGTGGTACATGTGTACCATGGCGTACTATTCAGCTTTAAGAAACCATGGTGATATAGCACCTCTTGTATATTCCTGGATACAGCTGGAACCCATTCTACTAAGTGAAGTATCTCAAGAATGGAAAAACAAGCACCACATGTACTCACTAACAAATTGGTATTAACGGATCAACACTTAAGTGGACATATAGGAATAACATTTATCGGGTGTCAGGAGGGTGGGAGGGGGGAGGAGGGAATGGGTATATACAAGCATAATGAGTGAGATATGCAACGTTTGGGGGATGGTCACGCTTGAAGCTTAGCCTCAAGGGGAAATGGGAGGCATGGGCAATACTTGTAACCATAATATTTGTACCCCCATAATATGCTGAAATAAAAATAAATAAATAAATAACTAGGTTCACAAAGTTTTTGTTAATGTGGGATATGTCTGTTGATATTTATCATATTAGAAGGTAAAACTGAGAAGTTGTTAGAACACAAGGAAAGCAATATGCATTCTATTATTCATTAGAATGGTGATGTAATCACATACCACGCAGACTCTGGAAAATCCCACTGTATGCTCATGAGAGAATGAGAGGAGAAAAAAAACAAAAACAAAAAAATATATATATATATCATCTTAGGAATATTATGAAAATATGTTGGGTTCACATACTTTCATAAAGGATTTTGAGGTCCCACAGTGTCCCCAGTCCAGGCTTCAAAAACCACTGCAGTAGGCTACTAACGCTAATACATAATGATTCGTGTTGTTATATCGCTTTGTGGTTTCACAGTGCTTTTTCAGGCATTATCTCATGTGATGGTCATAACTACTCAGAAAAGGAGGATAGAAAACTGAGAAACCAAGACTCGGGTTAAACTATTTGTTAAAAGACACATAATAAGTATCAAAACTAAATTTTAAATAAAGATTTCTGACTTCAAAACCTCTGTCTTTCATATAATATTAAAAATTGCCTTTTACCAAAAGTCAAATACTTCATGTTCTCACTTATAAGTGGGACACATGGATATAGAGTGTGGATTAATATTCATTGGAGGCTCAGAGGGTTGACAGGGTAGGAGGAAGATGAGGGATGAGATATTACTTAACAGGTACAATGTGCACTACTCAGGTGACAGTTACACTAAAAGCCCAGATTTCATCATGACACACTATATCCTTGTAACATAACTGCACTTGTACCCCTTAAATTTATACAAATACAAAGAAGTTGTCTTTCACTGGCATCTTGGAGAGGTACTTAAGAGATTAATAACTAGGTGGGGGTTTTTTAAGATTTTTAAAATGTACTTTTCATTATTTTGTTATTTGGGTTATAACTCAAAACTTATTGTCATTATTTAGTCTATTGCTCAAACTTTCCCAGATTTGGATATTAGGAGTTCTTTCAGGATAGTTCTATGTCCTTTTGACATGCCCATATAAATATACATATATAATATTAATATATGCACATATATACATACATATAAATATATATTTAATGGCTCTAGTGACTTATATTATATATATATATACATATATATAATATTTAGCACTTTGTTTTTACCTTTTGAGCACTGCAAAATGCTCCAGGCTTATCCTGTATTTTCCATGCCCTAAAACTAGTATCAGCCATTTCTCCAAGGAGCTCTGGCCTTTTTTATTAAAGAATGGTATTTAGAAACCAAGATCTGGTTACCAGGTGTACATGTTTCTACCGAGATGTCACTGCTTCTAGGCCATCTCAGCAAACAGGCATAAAATATATGTATGAATGCAAACCCATGTATATGCACATATCTATACTTATCTATCATTATTTATCTATAAACATGAGTTCATATAGACATCTTGATTATAATCTGATACCAAAGGTATTATTCTAGCCTTCTCATCTTGCTCATCTGTAAATTCTTTCTCTGACAGTGAAAAACAAGTTATGTTTTTAATCTTATATCTTTCTAATTTATAAATAGGTGTGTTCGAAAAATTAACTTTGGAATTTGGGATGTGTTTCCTTATAGATAGAAACAATTGTATACATGGTGCCCTATTCATGCATGGGAGTTATGTTCCCAGTCTAGCATACAGAAATCTACTAAGCCCTGGTGTAGGACTTAGGACTCACTTCCACATTCAAGAGTCTAATTTACTGTACTTTCAAATTTCAGTGGGATCTACTACCATTAATATTATAATTACTACCATGTCTCACATTTTAATATAACTTATCATTTTACAAAGTGCCTGCACATAAATCATCTCACTCAGTCCTCATAAAAACCACAAAAGCTAGGTGTTATCATTTGTAACTTCCCTCACTTCAGAAATTAAGATCTTGAGACAAAATATAATCATTAATTAATGAAAATATTTATTTATGTTTAATGTATATTCTATTAATTTAGCCAGTATTGACTAGGCATCATCTGTGTGCAAAATTAAGGTAATTAATGCAGTAGTACTTTAGTGCTACTCAAAATATACTCATCAAATCAACATCATATCACTGAACACTTATCCAGGTACTTGGATTCCTTCCTTAGCCTATTGAATAAGAATTACTGGGTTTAGGGGCCAAGAATTCATGTTTTAACAAATTCTCCAGGTGATTTTGATGCTCACTCAAACTTGAAAGGCAGGTAAACTCACTAAGGAATAGAAATCAAGATTCACAAACATAGGATTTCAGCTGGACTTTCTCGGGGTCAGGGACAGGATTTTTCTGTATTCTACTAGATATTCAGATATTATTCTTGCCATATTTTTTATTTTAAACATTTAAAAATATTTTACAAGGCAAGCCACAAATAAGCTAATTGTTCCCTTCTTATGTGTGGTCTGTTAGAAAGATCATTGAAAACATTCCTGGTGGGCTGGTAAATGTGCGATTAGTATTTGTAAGACTGGTCCATATCATGCTTGTCTTTTCTCAAAAAAAAAGTATTTGGTTCTTATTGTTATTCATGCTCACCCTGAGGAATGAATAGTAGATCTGGAAAAGAATATTCTTGGATCTGGAGATCAGGATAGGGAAGATTTTGGTGGTCATTGGAGCTCATCCTAGGAAACCTCTAAATTCCCTCATTAGTATTCACTGTACCTGGTAAGCAGTACTTCTGAGCACAGACTTTAAATCAAAAGCTTTGCTCAAAATTCTCATCTCCTTGCAAATCACAATGAATATCAATGATGAAAAAATTACAGCATAGAAGATTGCAAATGGGCCTCAGAAATCATCTGGTCCAACTCTGTCACTTTACAAATGAGAAACCTGAGGTGTAGAGAGAGAGATTCATTGGTGTGCCCATGGTCACCCAGGGAGGCAGAGGCAGAGCTGGCACTACATTCTGGGTTTCCTGCCTCCTGGGATAGCCATGGATATTTAAATCAGGCCCTCAAAACTGGGTTTTACTCAAGTATTCCTTGCAGTTTATCACTCACAAAATAGCAATATTTTTTATAGGAAAGGAGCTCTTTTAGATGTCTCCACATCATTATAAGGCTGCATGGGAAATACACAAGATAATACTGGTAATAGGGAAGGCAGAAACACTACAGAATTAACTAACATATGTGGAATAAACTGAAATAGCACATTTGAAGCATGGTGTTTGTCAATATCCTGAACAATTTGCTGTGATTCAACTAATTTTAGGTAAGTATACATATAGGCAGAGGCGGTTTAAGTTTTTAATGAAATGACAGTTATAGGAATTTTTATAGGAATGTACCAGAGAAGGCTGGGAGCCAAAGGGCAGAGGACCTCATGAAAACTTACGGGCACAAGAAGTAACTCCCTGCAGAAGATTCAAAGGAAGAGAGAAATATGACAACTATCTGCAAAGTGGACTTGATTCTTGCCACTCCCACTGGATAATGAAGAATTCATTGATGGGAAGCTGCGAGTTGAAGAAAAAACATGTAAGCCACCTACAATAATGGTATGAATCATCAAATCCTGGAGATTCATAAGAAACATGATTAAAGCAAAAATAACCAAGAGAGCAGCTGAGTATGTTCAGGGGAGACCTAAATCTTCAGGAAAATTACAATGTACAAACTCCAAATTCTGCAGGTAGGTAAGATGAATTGGTTTTGGAGATAGAATTTGCCCAGAAATCATCATTATTAATGTGTGTGTATGTGTGTGTGTGTGTGTGTGTGTTCCATATACTTAGCATTGAATAAATATGGTATGTAATATGTTAAATTAATTACATGTCTCAATACAGGTTTATGATAAGAGTACCTACACTATAATTTAAGAGTTTTTGGAGTCCTTTAAGAAATTTATATGCTACTGACAATAGATGAAGAAAACAAAAACCTGGTTGAATTCATGAAAATGTCCATGAGAAGGTAAGCCACAGAAATAAATTATTATTTCTTGTGTATTATCATTGTGTTTTTCTTAATCTTCCCATATTTTCATTTTTTTTAGAATTGACTATATGTTTATTACTAGGTGCTATAAGATATGAGAAAAATAGGACACAAAAGAGCACATAGAGTTGAGTTTTACAATCGCTAGAAAACTATGAGTCCTTAATTAAAGGTATGTGTGCTAATTTAGGAGAAAAATCTAGTATGAAACCAGGAAAACCAATGAAGTGTTGAACTAAGCACAAGAACAAACAGGTTAGCATGAACTGAAATAAATACAGAAAGCTTTGTAGAAGTGGAATAGAAGTTGGATTTTAAAGGATAAATAGGATTTGGATCAATGAATAAATGAATTCATGCATTTCATGCTAGGAAAAGATCACTGAGGCAAGAAACGGCTTGACCTATAAGTATGGAGGGTGGTGGTGGCAGGAGAAGATTATGAGGGGAATATTCTATACAGATTAAAATGCATGTTGGAGAGCAACAGATTGGGTCATCAGATGGTATTGTACCAGATTACACAAGGCTCTGAGATTCCTTGAGTGTTTGGACTTAATGCTGAGAAAAATAGGAAGTCACTTAACCAGGGGAGAGATATAAAGGAAACATTGCTTTAGGAAGATAATTTCAGAAGAATGATATAGAAAAAGCAGAAATGGAAAATGATATAATGAGATGTTTGAAGTAATATAAGCTGTAGTTTATGAATGTCTAGTCTGAAGTATTAAATTAGGTTATTAAGATTAGTATAATATCAATACAGTCATTCATTGCTTAATGATGGGGATACATTCTGAGAAATGCTTCTTTAGGTGATTCTGTTGTTGTGTGAACATTATAGGATGTATTTATGCAAACCTAAATGGTGTAGCCCACTATGCACCTAAGCTGTATGGTGGAGCCTATTGCTCCTAGACTACAAACCTGTACAACATTATACTGTATTGAGCACTGTAGGCAACTGGAACACAATAGTAATTATTTGCATATCTGAACATAGAAAAGGTACAGTTAAAATGCAGTATTATGATCTTATGAGACTACCAGCATATATGTGGTCTGTCATTGATTTAAACATCATTATGCAGAACATGATTGTACTGAAAATGTATGAGTGATATTTAAAAAGAAATAAATAGGTTTTATTGTAAAATTTATATAAGAAGAAAGTAGAAAGATTTGTTTAAAATAGCTTTTAAGATTGAGATACTCAAGTAGAAGTAGTGTATAACTATTGAAAATAGTTGTTATTGTTGGCTAACTATAGTTTTGGGAGGAAAACAACATCTTGAGCTTGTGAGAATATTGTAGTAGAGAAAATATTCTGTGTTCAATATAGCCCACTTGGTTTGTTTCCTCTAGTGCTCACAAGAAGATTATATTTATGAGTCTCCCTCAAAGTTAGGTTGAGATCATGTGACTAGGTTCGGACCAATGGGATGTGGTTGGAAAGAATGGGTACCACTTTCACATCTAGGTCACATGTCTAAAAAGGAAAGGATATGGATCCCTGAGTCAGTTTGGAACAGAGCAACTTGTCCCACATTGAGTGTGGCATGAATAATAAATTTTTTTTGTATTATCACTAATTTTTCAGGCTTATTTGTTGTGAAGCAGAGCCTATCATATCCTGACTAATATAGATGCCCCCTCTTAACCCACATAGATAATGTTGGAATATAGATAACTAGGTTCATATTTTGAAATTTAGATATGGGATTCTTCCTCGTGGTAGGAATGGTTGAAGAAACACCAGTGGTTAAACTTTCTGAGGGAGTGAGTGAACAAAAATAAAGACAAAAGATGGAGCATGGATGGAAAATCACAGTTGAGTAATAAAAAAAAATAATTAGGGAAGATGACAAAATGAAAAATTCCAGAGAGGAGAGGTTTAAAAAAGCAATGTCTGATCATACCATCTACTGCTTAAAAAGCATCAAGGATAATAAATATTAGGAAAGGACTTTAGATTTTTCAAAGAATAGGTTTGCAGTAATCGTTGAGATAATAGTTTCAGTAGAGTGGTGGTATCTCAAGCCATATTAATGAGAATTGGTAAGGGAAAGAAGAAAGGAGTTTGTGTACACAGGGATAGGGAAAATGAAGGTTTTGTATATAGAAATGAGAAGAGGAAGGACATTTGTGTGATAGGCACAGCATGAGCTGTGTTTATATCTGCATCAGACCCTCTAAGCCAGCCTGACCTACTCCTGCAGGATGTCCCTTTTACCTGATAAATATGAAATAGTTTCTGAGGTAATCCATCTACCATTGCTTCGCTTTCTTTTTCTTAATTCCATCTCCCCTGGAATTTCAGATCTGGCTTGATAACCTTGACTTTAATCTCATCTTATTGTCAAAGATTTGTTACCCCCATGTGTTTAACCCAATACTTGGATATTGGCTTAAGTGAAAAAATTTATGTGAAGTGCTCAGGAAAGAGTCTGGCTCATAGTAAACATAGTAAACACTAATATAATAAAATATATTAGCAGTAATAGTAATAATTATTATCATTATTATTATAATCATTCTTTTAAACTTAGCCTTTGCTTGTCTTTTTACATCTTATAATCCATCATTGTCTTGGAAAGAATTCCTTTCCCACACTGGAAATAAGCATGGGAAGTTTGGAAGACTAAGAGACTATTATTTCAACATAAAGTACAGAGTGTATCCTGAAAGTTATGTGTGAACATGCACTGGATCTCTGTTATTTGTTCTATCTGCAATAACTAGTATGTGGAAGGCTTGTTGCTAAAAATGGGTTGAAACAATGAATGTATGCATGAGTGAACAAAATGAATGAATGAGGTCAAGTTGACTGGCATTTTGGTGCTATTGTTGAGAAATCAGGTTTAAGAGTCAGGCACACGTGAGGTCAAATATTAGCTCTGATTATTTTGAGTAAATTTTAATACTCCATTAACCCATATCTTCCACAAAGAGTTTATTTTGTGAGGTTGATTACATTAATGTATACAATTTGACTTGGTGTGTGGTACAACATAAACATTCAATAAATGTTAGCTATCATCATTACTAAATAGTAGGATGACATCCAATTCTGGAAGTTTATTGAACTCCAGCTCATTGTTTATGGAACTACAAAACAAATTAATATGTCTACTCTAACTCTCCAAAAGATACCTAACTGCCCAGTTGGAACTATATATTACTTACAGTGCTTGAACAGAAAGTAAACTTCATATAAAAGAATTCTAAGAGACACACCTAAGCCAAGACGTTCTTTCTAAAAATTTTATTGTATTTAGTTAAGTTGTAAAACATGATGTTATCATATACATATACATAGTGAAATGATTTCTTCAGTCAAGCAAATTAACATATCCATCACCTCATAGTCAACTGTTTTGTATGTGCATGTGAATGTGTGTGTGGTAAGAACACTGAAAATCTACTCTTAGCAAATTATCAGTGTATAATACAATATAAGAAGTCTTTAAAAAGTTCATGGGATATGAATATTATGAAAAAATTATGCATGGATTTCAAAAAATTTTGCATCAAAATAAACTCATACTAACACATTTGAACAGGATCTAGTTCGAGGCACTAAAAAGGATAAGACATATGTCTGAGAAAAAACCCCAACAGAGCAACATGAATTCTGCTAAAACTGAAGCAAGAATAAACCTCAAATTTATGGTGAAGCTTGGGTGGAAGAATGGTGAAATCACTGATGCTGTATGAAAAGTTTATGGGGACAATGGCTCAAAGAAATCAGCAGTTTACAAATGGATAACTCTTTGTAAGAAAGGACAGGATGATGTTGAAGATGAAGCCCACAGTGGCAGACCATCAACAACAATTTTTCAGAAAAAAACTAATCTTGTTTTTGCTCTAATTGAAGAGGATCTGATATTTATAGCAGAAACAAGAGGCAACACCATAGACATCTCAATTGATTCAGCTTACACAATTATGACTGAAAAAATAAAGTTGAGCAAGTTTTCTATTTGAGTGCCAAAACTGTTGCATCTAGATCAGCTGCAGATAACAGCAGAATGTTTGATGGAAATTTTAAACAAGTGGGATCAAGATCCTGAAACATTTCTTCAAAGGATTGCAACAAGAGATGAAACATGGCTTTACTAGTATGATCCTTCAGACAAAGCACAATCAAAGCAATGGCTACCAAGAGGTGGAAGTGGTCCAGTCAAAGCAAAAGCCAACCAGTCAAGAGCAAAGGTCATGGCAACAGTTTCTTGGGATGCTCAAGGCAGTTTGCTTGTTGACTTTCTGGGGGACCAAAGAATGATAACGTTTGCTTATTTTGAGAGTGTTTTGAGAAAGTTAGCCAAAGCATTAGCAAAAAATTGCCCAGGAAAGCTTTACCAGAAATTTCCTCCCCACTACAACAATGTTCCCACTTATTCCTCTCATCAAACAGTGCAATTTTGTGAGACTTTTAATAAAAAATTATTAGACATCCACCTTACAGTCCTGATTTGGCTCCTTCTGACTTCTTTTTGTTTTCTAATCTTAAAAAAATCTTTAAAGCACACCCATTTTTCTTCAGTTAATAATGTAAAAAAAAAAACTTGAATTGACATGGTTAAATTCCTAGGACCCTGAGTTCTTTGGGGATAAACTAAATGGCTGGTATCATCACTTACAAAAAGGCCTTGAACATGATGGAGGTTATGTCAAGAAATAAAGTTTATATTTTTATCTTTTAATTGCATTTTACAGGAATTAGTTGAAGTCCTCTACATTATTAACTACACTCTTTATTCTGTACCTTAGATCTCTAGACTTATTAATTCTATATAACTGCTAGTTTGTACCCTTTGACCTGTTTCAATTTCTCCCTTTCTTTGCTTCTGATAACCAGCTTTCTAATCTCTGTGCCTATATATCTGACTTTTATAGATCTCATTTGTAAATGAGATCATACATTATTTTTTTTCTTTCTACATTGGACTCATTTCACTTAGCATAATGTCTTCCAGGTTCATCCAGGTTGTTGCAAATGACAGATTTTCCTTCCTTTTAATGCAGAATAATATTTCATGATATGTAAATACACACACACACACACACATAAATTTACTTAACTCTTCATCCATTTATAGAAACTTGGATTGTTTCCATATCTTGGCTATTGTGAATAATGCTACAATGAACACAGGAATGCAGCTATCTACAAGATTCTGATTTCATTCCCTTTGGATATATACCCAACAAAGAGATTGCTGGGTCATATGATAATTCTATTTTTAATTTTTTGAGAAACCTCCATACTATTTTCCATAGCAGCTGCACCAATTTACATTCCCATCAAAATTGTATGAGGGTTGTCATTTATCCACACCCTAACCAATACTTATCTGTTGTCTTTTTGATAATTGCCATTCTAACAGGTGTGAGGTGATAGCTCGTTGCAGTTTTGATTTGCATTTTCCTGATGATTAGTGATGTTGAGCACCTTTTCATATAGATGTTGACCGTTTTTATGTCTTCATTGGAAAAAAAGTATATTTAGGACTTTGCTCATTTTTTAATTGGGTTTTTACTTATTTTTGCTATTAAATTGTGTGAGTTCCTTACATATTTTGGATATTAACCCCTTATGAGATATATATGGTTTGCAAATATTTTCTCCCAATCTGTAGGCTGTCTTTTTATTTTGCTGATGTTATTTTACTCACTTTGAGACTTCATGGCATAGGTTGGCTTACATGGTGTCTTCTAACTGCAGCTATCTTCCTGTCAAATTTCTTTACAGCACACAGTACCTGAAAATGACTTAGTTGCCTTATAATTATTGTATTCTTTCATCTATCCAGGAGCAGGTTGGTAATTTTATTTTCATTTATCATTTTCTAATTTCATCAATGTGGAAGGACATCTTATCTTATGCCAGATGAAGCTAAACAAATCCATTCATTTTAATCCTAGACTTTGCCACATTTAAGATGTCTTTGAGGGACTTACTGTAATCATGTTTTTGTTCTTATCATTCTTGGGAAAATCACATTTCTAGGACTCTGGCCAACTCTTCAACCTTGTCATAGTCCCTACCTTGATTCTGCTTCTCCTCTCTGTTTTGTTTTAGATAAGGTTTCTATTCCACACATCAGAGGAGAAACAAAGCCTACTGTGTGGGTGGCAGTTTCCAATAAAACAGAAACCTGATTTCACCTGGATACTTGATATTTTTATTGGAATTTTATTGTTCAAGTTCAAGTGAATTTTAATGACTGCCTTACACATGTGTTAAGGACTGCCTCTGAAAGATCATTGACATTAAAGTTTGTTTGCATAATTTTAATGTCATACATAATTATATTCCTCTATTCATAAAATTTTATTCCTCCCCTGTATGTTCATTTATAAATAGTCCTGATATGATTTAATAAACATTAAGAAATATAGATTATTAAAATAAAACCATAGTATTTCAGTATTTTAGGCAATTTAAATTTTATTTAATCTGAATACTTATTTAAGAATAAATATCCTCTATAAAATTTTATACAATACTTTTAATAGGAAAATAGAAGCACAGTAGTTAACTTGGCAAATCCCAAACTGCTGCAGTCAAGACATTTATGTGTGTTATGAGTAAATAATATGGTTATCATGCTTCTACTCAAAGGAAAAATTCTGATTTTAGTTTGGATTCAAATTGGCAAATAATTCTTTCCACCAAAGTTACTCTGCACCACAGCAATAGAGATAGCCCCATTTGGGACACCATCCAGGCATCCTCAAACTACGGCCCGTGGGCCACATGCAGCCCACCGAGGACATTTATCCGGCCCGCCGGGTGTTTTTGCCTGTTTTGTTTTTTTACTTCAAAATAAGATATGTGCAGTGTGCATAGGAATTTGTTCATAGGTTTTTTTTAAACTATAGTCCGGCCCTCCAACAGTCTGAGGGACAGTGAACTGGCCCCCTGTTTAAAAAGTTTGAGGACCCCTGCATACACATTCCATTTGGAAAACCGAGATGGCAGACTGCATACAGAAAGAGAAACCTTTCTAGGGTAACATATAAGTGGGAGTAAACATTTTCCAGGGAGCATTAGATTCCTTAGAAATCACTTTATAAGGATTTAAAGTCAACCGTGTGCAAATTTGTAAGTAGAAGCCAAGGATAAACCTTGATAAGGATAAAAGAGTAATAATAAACATTAATTGAACATTTATTAACTGCCTGGAACTGTGTGCAGGGCTTAGTATTTATCTCATTTAATATTTACGACAGCCTAAGGGGTAGTAATATGAAGAAGTAAGTCAATTAGGAAGAAATGGAGGCACAGTGTTTGTAAAATTTGAACAAACTCATACAACTAGTAAACTGGTAAACTGGGATTTCAGCCCAGGACTGTCCAACCCAGAGGCATTGACTCTGATACGTTGTCATGATGCACTTCCTGCATTATGCAGGCAGTGACATCTCAGAAGGGTCTTATATAGCACAAAAATAGAATGGGGCACAGAAAAGGTGTTGGAAAGAAAATTTCAGACAGGAGCAGAAGAGAAGCCCTGTGTGGTAGATTAAAGTTGGCCACAAATTCTTTGCCTCTCCTCCCTTAAGAGGTGGAGTCTTTTTCACTGCCCTTCAGTCCGGGCTGGCCTATGACTTGCTTTGAGTGAACGAATGTGGCAAAAGGGATGATCTGGGGCTTCTGGACCCCAGCCTTGAGGAGATTAGGAGCTTCCTCATTCCTTCTCTGGGAAGCCAGCTGCCATGCTTTAAAAATTTTTTAGTTAGTCCAGTAGTTCCCAATCAGGGACAAATTTGCCTCAAGGAACATTTGGTGATGTCTGGAAACATTTTGATTGTCACAACTTGCAGGGAGGGCCTGTCACGCATCTAGTGGGTAGAGGACAGGGATTCTGCCCAGCATCCTATAATGCACAAGTTAGCCCTCTGCTGGCCTAGCCAACAAAGAATTATCCAGTCTAAAATGTCAATAGTGCATAAGTTGAGAAACCCTGACTTGGACTATGAATAATGAGAGAATTACCATATGAAGAGAAACAGGCCATATAGAGTACCACTGAGACATCAGACATGTAAATTGAAAACTTATTGGACCTGCTAGCCTAGCCCAGGTGTTGGCTAAATGCAACTGAGTGAGTGAGTGAATGACCCCAGCTGACACAACTTGAAGCAGAAGAATCACCCAACTGAACCCTAATCAAATTCCCATACACAACAATACACAACTGAAACATTAACCTTTTAGCCATATTTGGATGTACTAATTTATTTGTCAAAAATAGCTTACACTGAAATGCAACTGTACAATACCTCCAAACTGTGGCCCATTAATATGCCTAAATTACTAACATCATTAGAGTTTATAGTACACCCCTGGATTTGAACTCATTCCTTCTCATCAAGATGATAGTTTTCTGTATGAAATCCCATACAACCCCACTACCCTGATGGCTCTCTTATTTTTTTTTTATTTCAGCATATTATGGGGGTACAAATGTTTAGGTTATGTGTGTTGTCTTCCCCCCACCTTCCTCCCCCAGAGTCAGAGCTTCAAGCGTGTCCATCCCCCAGATGGTGCGCATTGCACTCATTATGTATGTATATACCCATCCCCTCTTCCCCACTCCCATCTGCCCGATGCCCGATAAATGTTATTCCTATATGTCCACTTAGGTGTTGATCAGTTAATACCAATTTGCTGATGAGTACATGTGGTGCTTATTTTTCCATTCTTGGGATACTTCACCTAGTAGAATGGGTTCCAGCTCTATCCCGGAAAATACAATAGGTGCTATATCACCATGGTTTCTTGTAGCTGAATAGTACTCCATGGTATACATATACCACATTTTATTAATCCACTCGTGTATTGATGGGCACTTGGGTTGTTTCCACATCTTTGCAATTGTGAATTGTGCTGCTATAAACATTCAAGTGCAGATGTCTTTTTTATAGAGTGTCTTTCATTCTTTTGGGTAGATGTTAATGGCTGTCTTATTGATTAAAATTTTGAATTCTTCTTCAAATGGGTTGTTCCTGAGACATATATCATATATATTTTTTTGAGCAGTTGATTTTTCAACTCAGGTCCAAGCTCTTACATTTAATCCTTTTAAATTCTACCTTGTTTGTCTAATCTTATTCTGAGCTGCCTTTTCTTTTTTAGTTTTTGTATGTGCAAATAGTTTCTATGTCTATGAGCCTCTAGTCATTTGAAATTTGATGAGCCTGCCCTCAATTGGTCATAAGAATCTTAAAGAGATCAGGGCTGTAGATAGCATCCTGCATATGGCCTTAAAAATGCCTGTTCCCCAGGTTGACATTTTGGGATATGCTATGTGGCAGGCACATACATAGTGGTAAATTAGGAGGACCTGTGGATGTTTCAGGTACAAGTACAGCAGTTTGTAGAAATGAAGTGTAGTACAGAAGCTTTAGAAAGATGTTGTCCTCTTGTGGATTGATCCAAAATAAACAAATGTGCATGAAAACATTCACATGAGCATATTATGATGATGCTGCATTGGTAAAACAGCAGGTTTCTGGCATGCTTTAGCTAATTATGATTATTTTGGTAATAATGAAACAATTCCATTTAAGGTTGAATCACATCATATGCTCAATTAGCATATGTAAATTCAGTTGTGCTTGTTTGGTCTATAATGACAAAGGAGGGATAAACGGTGACTTAAATAGCACATGATTCTACCTGCTATTCCATTCACTACACACAGCCAAAAGCAAGCTTGACATGGGAGAGGCAGATCAGTTCTCTTAAGTGCAGATTTCTTGTGTTTCTGACAGTATACCCTTCTCTTCTCCCTCAGTTTAGTTATAGCATTTAAAGAGACATGTTTTTAGTACAACTTTACTCCTAAATGCAAGACAGCTATCTTTATAGTTTTTATACTTTTATACTACTTTTTAACTAAAAAAAGAAAGAAAATGGTCTCAAGGCAGAAGGAAAGATTTTGTGTTAGAACCCAAGGATTCTAATTTCCCCCAACGTGAAGTTTTTCAGCAGGGTTTTTTAGGGAAATTTTAACTCTCTTTCATTTCCATTTTAAAATTATTTTATATTTTGACATTTAAGGTTGTAACCCCACCATGCAGTGCATTTGCTGGTACTAATATGGTTATTTAACCATCTTAGACAGTGATTCATTGATTCAATCAGTTGGTGAACCAGCATTTTTTACTGCCTCCTATACACTCATCTCATTTGGGGGAATACAGACTGAAGAAACTCACGCTTTTGTCACATGGAATCCCATGTTGCATGCCAGTATATAATTGATTTGGAGTTTAAGAAGGAGAATTTATAGTCATGCCCTGGGGAGACTAATAAATAGAGGCTGACAAAGCATCATTGCTGCACATTTTTGTGCTACATTGGGCTGAAACCTCTTGGTGACATGGGCCATGCTGCTGCTGTTGTCTGGCTATGGTCTTCTCCATCACTTCCTTCTCTTTGTCTTCCTTTACTTAAATACCTATAAAGTTCTTTATTATAAATCTAAATACAAAATGTGCCAAATATACATTTAAGAATGGGGAAAAATGTAATGGACACCCATATTTCCAGAACTTGATTTAACAATTTATCAGAACTATATTAAGGAAATAATACTTAATAGAAAGAATCTCACCCCTGGCCCTTTATCTGCAGAAGCAAACATCATCTCAAAATTGATAAGTACTCTTTATGCACGTGATTTTAACATTTTCACTTCCTATACATGAATCCCTAAACTGTATTTTGTGAGGTTTTTTTGAAAAAAATATAAACGTAGTATGACACTATTCAGTGTTCTGTTTTATTTTTTGGCCACTCAACATTGTTTTGATATTTATTCCTGGCACATGTTTATTTTGTCAATTGTTTTAACCATTACACGGAATTTCATTGAGTAAAAATGATGAAATTTACATATTTATTCTCCTATTGACTTTCTGGGTTGTTGTTAAATCCTCAACATTACAAGCAATTCTAGTGAACACGTTTGTACATGCCTTCTTGAGTACACGGGGAAGGATTTCTGCAAAATACATAACTGCTGTGTCATAGTCGTGCACAGCTTCACTTGATCTAATGGGTACCCTTCCACATGGCTGCACCAATT
This sequence comes from Cheirogaleus medius, assembly GCA_008086735.1. Lineage (NCBI taxonomy): Eukaryota > Metazoa > Chordata > Mammalia > Primates > Cheirogaleidae > Cheirogaleus > Cheirogaleus medius. The sequence continues at coordinate 20,499,093 of VBSM01003215.1, read as the reverse complement.
TCCCATTCCATCAACGATAAGTGATACTTTATCTTTTATCACATCCTCTCCTTCAGTTGATCTCAGTAAAATTTTCATGTTGTCCTATCTGGTGAGTGTGAAGCATTATCTCATTGGCGTTTAATTTGCATTTTCCTAATTGCTAGCGTTGTTGAGCATCTTTTCACACACTAGTTAGCAATTCAGTTCATGTTTTCTCCTCTGAATTGCCCATTCATTTTTAAATTCATGTAGCTTATTGATTTGGTAGAGGTTGTCTATATAGCCTGAGTGTGAATTGTATGTAGTATTGTTCTTATTTACTTACAAGCAGAAGAGTATACTCAAGCCAGTTTAAACGGAAAAATTATATATTAAAAGGACATTGGGTAACTAACAGAATTTCTGGAGGGACTGGAGAGGCAGACTTGGAGGCTCTGTGGTTCTCCTAAATCACACTGCAGGGTTGTCCCGGCAGAGATCTCAATGCTGCACAGTGGGGCCCAAACACTACAAGGACCACTAAAAAACCTGGAGCCTGAAGGCTGAAACACTACTTGCTGTCTCCCAAAGCCAGAGCTTCTGTTCATTCAAAGTTTTGGCAAAGTGCGTCTGATCATTGAAACCTAGGTCCCCACCTATGCCCAAACCGGTTTCTGCCTTGTGGAGGCAGAACTCACGTAATGGGGAATTCCCCCAATATCAGAAAAGGTGTGTAAAACATGCAGGGCATAATTAACATCCACCTCACTAATCATTTGTTGCCTATAAGTGATGCAAATATCTATTTCTTGGCCGGGCGCGGTGGCTCACGCCTGTAATCCTAGCACTCTGGGAGGCCGAGGCGGGTGGATAGCTCAAGGTCAGGAGTTCGAAACCAGCCTGACCAAGAGCGAGACCTCGTCTCTACTAAAAATAGAAATACATTAATTGGCCAACTAAAAATATATAGAAAAAATTAGCCGGGCATGGTGGCGCATGCCTGTAGTCCCAGCTACTCGGGAGGCTGAGGCAGAAGGATTGCTTGAGCCCAGGAGCTTGAGGTTGCTGTGAGCTAGGCTGACGCCACGGCACTCACCCTAGCCTGGGCAACAAAGTAAGACTCTGTCTCAAAAAAAAAACAAAAAAAAAAACAAAACAAAACAAAAAAAAACAAATATCTATTTCTTGTCGGTGGTTCACCTTTTAACTCTTTTTTGTTGCATCTTATTGTATAGAAGTGTTTTTATATTATGATTCTGTCAGATTTATCAATCTTTTTCTTTATGCCTTATTTTGTTGTGATTTATTTTACCCAATTTTGCCGGCACCATTTATAGATCAGCCCCTGATTTTCTCACTGATTTATGCAGCGATATGTCTCATATATCAGTATCCCCTATCTATGTAGGTCTCTGGAATTTTCATTGTTGTCTGCTAGTCTACTTAGCTAATTTTGCACTAGTACCACGTGGTCTTAATTACCAGAGCTTTATAATGTCTTACAGCGTGAGTGCCACTTTCTCATTATTTTTCTTGTTTTGGCTATTCTCGTTCCCATAATATGAATTTTCTTAGTTTGACAACCCATAATGTGATTTTGGTTGCAATTACATTGAATGCATTAATTTATAAGTTTTTTATTTCATAGATATCTTTATTAAATTTCCTGTTTTTTGCTTGTGCATCAGAATTTCTTTGACTTTGGCTACTGATTTGGTGTCAGGTAAACTTGCTGAATCTTTTATTAATTCTATTTGTCATTGGATTCTTTGGGATATTTCTACATATATGATTATTAATAATTCTCAACAAATAAAGTATGTTTTGTGTTTTATTTTTCACACTTGTAATATTTGTTAATATTGTCTCACTGGGTTGACTATGACCTTAAGGGTGGTACAGATTAGAATCCACAACAGTGAGTTTCCTTGTCTTGCTCCTTCAAGGCAACGCTTCTAACATTTTACAATGAAGTGCAATGCTTGGTAGATTCAGTAAATTCTGTCCCATTATCAAGAATGGGCATTTAAATTTATCCAAAGCCTTTCCATCTATCTTTTTATGTGACCATATATTAATATTTCTATCCCTTTTTTTCTATTATAGTAGAAAATTTTATTAATAAATTCTTGCATTCTTGCATTCCTGGTATAAATTCTAACTGGTCATGGTATATTTGTATTTGTGTCCGTATGTGTATGCAAGGAGATGATCCAAGTTCTGTAGGACCTGAAACACAAAAACTTGGGAGCCTTCTTTAAAAAAGATTCCAAAATTAAAAATCCAAATATGGCAATATGACTTTGAAGTAGCTCTAACTGAAGTTCCAACCTTCTAACTGAAAGACTTTGAGGCTTCAGTTTCGTTATCTTCATCGTAAATCCACCTCTGTATGTGTATGAACAACTAGATTCTGTTTGCTAAATATTTATTTTAGACTTTATTATTCATGTTAGAAAATGAAATTGGTCTAAAATTTGTCTCACATTTTTCTTTGGTTTTAGTATCAAAGTTATACTATCATCATAAAATAAGTCAGACAGTTTTTCATCATTTTTGTTTGTTGGTTTCTAGAACAATTTTAATATGATAGAAGTTACCTATTCCTTGAAGTTTTCACTAGAGCTGGTGCTTTCATTAATTCAGTTTTGACAACAGACATAGATGTCAATAATGGGCAGAGGCGGCAGAAAGACAAGAGTACTAGCAAGGCCATCATATGTTACAACGAAGTCTTGTTCTCCACCCTGGATTTAACAGGTAATAAAACTGACATATTATCTTCTTTTCCTTCCTCTTTGGTCTATACAAATTGGTTCAGGACTCAGAAAGGGAGAACAGGAATATCACTTATCAACACCTGCACTCCTCAAAACCTCATACTTAAGTTCTTGGGAGCATGACCCACACTCAGAATTCTGAACATTCTGAACTGTGCTCCACTAAATGCTGGAGCTTCCAAACTTCTACAAGTGTCCAGCCTGTCACCAAAATATTTACTGAGCACCTACAAAGTGTACATGAACTCTCAAGACGTTATTGAAGTACAAACACTATCCCTGCAGTGGGAAACAAAATCACACCTGGGAGTGAAAACTGGCTTCTGTCCCTGGTTTTATAATATCATTAGAATACTTACAACACCCCAGTAACACCCCAGTCATTGAGTAATAAATTATTCCCCATGGAAGAACAACCCAGACAAATATATATTAATAATTCTAACATCAAGGCCAAAATTATTCCATTAAATAGTTTGTTAGAAATATGTATAACTGTTTTCTTTACTGCTATATTTTCTTATCTGAAGCAATATCCTGAGCATGGCCCTTTGCTTCTGGGCTCTGGATCCACATTATAGTTCTTTAAAAGACCTTATATACCAAGGCCCTATTGAACCAGTCTTCCGAATAGAGAGCAGCCAATAACAGTATCTGCTTCCTGAGAGTCTGAACTGAGCCAGGCAAAGGCTGATTGAGTTGGCATTGCTGGGCTCCACAGTTGTGAAGTCATCTAGAGTTAGGAACAAAGTCAGGCTCATGACAAGCTATTGCCTATGCAAGTCACAATTCTAGAGGGGAAGAATTAAGAGTCTCACTGAGAAAAATATTCTCAAACAAAATCATGACACATTTGGGAAGAGGTGGAGATAAAAAAAAAAAGCCTTTAGCACAGATTCGGGAAAAAAGTTAAGCAAGGTGACCTGAAAACTCTTGAGCCCCATGAGGTTTTATATTCTACATTTGATTCTATGGAATTGCCCAACATTCTTACAACATAGCCTTTATTTTAGGCCTTATTGAGTAGATTCTTTATCTTTGCTACCAAACAATCCCCAAATAAGAATTATCAATAATCATTTGAAATATATGTAATAAGTATTACATTAGTATAAATTAATTTGATCAAAGTTTATTATAAAATTAAAATTTCCATCTGTTGCCACTTTTATGATAACTTAGTACCCACCAGGCCCAACGATGTACAGTAGTTTCACTAGGCTGAGTCCAGACTTGAACAAATGAGTAATAGAAAGGCAAAGGTTCATTCATACTGTAATATTTGTTGAGTGTCCATTATGTCCTGGGCATGAGAAATATGGATGAAACAAAATATGCATGGTCTGTGTCATTCAAAAGCAGTAAGATGTATTTTAGATAATCACATGAAAACTATAGGGTAAGTGCTATGAAGGCAAAGCATATGGTGATATGAGACAGGAAAACAGGGTTAGTGGATCCCTATTTGGGGAGGGTGAGAAGTCTTTGAGAAAGCAGTGCATCAGCTGAGACCGAGGTTAGAGGGGGGCAGACATGGTGGTGTGGGTGAGAGAAGAGGCACACTCCAGGGAAGGGAATATCCTATGCAACGACCTTCATTCTGGGAAAGAGGAAGCCAGTGTGTATGTGAGAAGGAGAGAGACTATGGACAAATGGAGAAAGAAGAGAGCCAGATTATTTAGAACCTTCCAGAGCTCATTAAAGTATTCAAAGTATACTCTGTTATAGCATATTACAAGTCCCAAAGCCAGTGCTCCACATTTTTAGACAGGATTTTTTTTTATGAGATTTGATGTCTGGCAGTTTCTTAATGAATGATTTTAGACATCCATAAAGCAGGAAAATACTGATCCTACTTCCATGTACTTCTCCCTCCCCACAAACACTCAGCAAGTAAAATAAAAGTCATCTGCAAATAAAAATTATTTAACATACATTATCAACCTCTAAGGGAGTATCTATTTCATGCAATCCTGCCCCAATGTATAAAACATCTCATTCTTCTAAGAAATTATTTATCCACTGTATGCTAAACTACTTTACCATCATCCCAGTTTGAGTGTGTGAAACAAACAACAGTGTTAAAAGTGCGTGGCACTGAAAAAATTACAAAATTTGCTAGACAAGTTGACATCTTAAAACAAATATTACTCTTACAATCCTCCAAATAAATATATAATGGAAACAGTAACAACATATAGCATTTCTAACTAGTGTGAGCAACTTTGTGAGGACTGCTTTGCTTGTAATGTACCAGTGTGTTCCAGAATAAACTTTGCTGAGTTGCAGCTACAGAGGCTGGCGGTAGGCATAAGAACATGTAATTCAGTTGGGGAAAGAAAGTTTGATGGATTTCAAAACAAAAGCTGAGGCCGTAGGAGGAGATAATGAAGTTGATGGGCAGTGACCATGTGGGGATGAAAGCAAACTTGGTAAAATACCTTTCATAGGCTACTTGACCCACTTTTGAGCTGCCATTGCCACATGGGACAGGACCAGAGACAAAAGACAGTATCCTGTAATGAACCAGTGTCTCAGCAACAAAATCAGGTACTTGAATAGAAGTGAATCTAGAAAGCTCGAGAGTAAATAAACATAAAAGAGGTCTCTATTACAAATCTTCTTCTCTGTTCCTGGCATATAAAAATGTGAGGTGGGAGAAGATTGATATTTATTTTCAACTGCAATCAAAGAATGCTAGCACTGGAAGAGACCATCAAAATACCTGCTCAGGTATCTCATTTTACAAGTAGGGAAGACCTAAGAGGTAAAGTGACTTACTCAAGACCTACAGCAAGTGACTGGCAGAGTCAGAATTACTCCGAAACCCGGATGTAAGTATATTCACGTGTATGCATGTTTCTTCCTGTAAAGACTTGATTTAACCATCTTCCACAGTTCATGGAACACTATTTTCAAGTTTGCTCTCTAGATTATCATTTCTCAACCTTCATCCCAGATCCCGATGCCCACCCCCACCTTGCCAATATATCATCCATGACACACATCACTTTCCTTTTTCTTTTATGTATTTACAAAATAGAAATACTTGAATATCTCTTATGCAAATCACTTTGTAAACAGAGTCAGTTTTAGGCAAAATTATGAGGTTATTTTGGGTGGAGAGGAGAGGGGCCCTTAGGGAAATACTCACATTAAGTGGGAGGTAATATTATCATGTGAGGGTTTCTATCAGTTTATCTCATGTGACATGATAGGTATTGGAACAGCACATCCCAACCCTATTAAGTATCTCATGTGCTATCATCTATCTCCTAGGCAGGACGATTTCTAGCAAGCCCTTAGCCTCCATTGACTTGAGTCTACTCAAATATACAATAAGGGGTTGAGACTAGATTGCTAGTTTGCAGGCATTTGTTATGTTGACATTTGATCTGTTAGTAGAGTCACCATTTCTTTTAAACACAGAACAGATTAAAATGGAGAACTTTGCCCTCACTTTGCCCTCCTGGTCCCTTCATTCTTCATGTGGAATTGAGGACAACTCAGAAATCCCAAGGATCCATATAGCATAACTTTAAATCCTATAGGGGGTGTTGCCCAGGAGCCTGTTCAGCCATAACACTTCATAGTTTGTGACTAATGCTCAGTCCATAAGGGAAAACCAATACTAACATCCAAGTTGGGGAGAAAACTAGCACTGTCATGCGCTTACAATGTGTTCAAGTACTACGTTAGCTGCTTGCATGCGTTATCAGATTCAATACTCAGAGCCACCCTGCAAAGTCAGTACTATGTTCCCATCTTACAAAAAAAAAAATAACTACTACTCAAAGGGGTCAGTCACTTCATTTCAGAGGCATTAAATGACTCTCAGAGTCATGGGATTTGGAAGCAGCTGAGCTAGGATTCGAATCTAGCTCTTGCGGTTTCCAAAAGCCCCTGCTCTTTCTTCCATTATGAGCTTGAGTTATGAGTCAATAGGTTAGGCTTGGTATTAGACATGCCATATTTGTTCTAGATATCAGGTTTCAGCTGCTGTGCCAGTGGGGCAGTAAGATTGAGTGGACCCTCTGATTTCTCTCAATTTGAAATAAGTCTGAAGTGGTTTACTAAGCTCCTGAGTGATCTTAGCTCCTTATGCGCCTTTGATTCCACTAAATCCCCATTTCCAAATCAGCTGTTCTTTCCATGCTCACGAAGGGTGCAGAGATATAACAAATGCTCTGTCACAACATTCTTTTTCTGAAGGAGAAATTAAGGGATATTTATTGAACATCACCTGCTCCCCAGACCCTGGGCTTACATATATGTTATTGCATTTTACCTTTAACAATACAGCAATATAGAAATTAATATGTACAGTTCATGAACAAAAGAAGTGGACACTTAGCTAAAATGACACACAGCTAGGAATGGGTGACGATGCGATTTGAAATCCAGGCCTCTTGACTCTAAGCCTTATCCTTTTTTCCCTTTTTCCATGATGCCTCCCTAATGGTTCCCTGTCTGAACTAAATCACAATTCAGCTGTTCTTTTATCCTGCCCTTTTTAAGGTTTGTATGCTTAACCAGATTTCAAAATAGTTGCAATAGTTGCCTGAGTTTTCAAAGAAATGTGTATTTCATTCTGACATCTTTACTCTCTCATTACTTTTAAATGCTGCTAAATTAACTGCCAGTTTACTTTGAAATTCTCCTATCATGAGATAATGATCACTAAGGCAGGGTTCAAACCCAATGACAAAGCAGAAAGATTAATGCATGAATGTTAATTATCCAGCATGGAGGGTCCCAAGTGCTCTGTCATGTCACTGAAAAAGATGGCTTTATTTTAAAAGGCAAATCTCCTTCAGGTCGGCACCATATTACTCACTGTAAAATTATTATCGGGTGATAAACATACGACACAAACCTTGGCAACAGGGATGGTTGCCTAGGTGGACCCTCCCAAGTCCTTGATAATTGGGTCTGATTGTGGCTGAAATTGGGTTGTTGGCTAAGACAGACTTCCTAATAAGAAGTAACCATAAGTATGAGGCTTTCTGATCTCTGACATGTTCCTCATTCACTCACCACTCATTGGTAGTTTACTTCTTTAAGAAAATACTTAATGGCCTGCTATCTGCTAAATGTTGTGCTAGGCACTGGAGATGCAAAGATGCACACACTCTCTGCTCTCATTAAGCAGCCAAATGTACGCTTGACCATAGTTCTGTGTAATACACATGCCCTTAATAAATTTAAAGGCATTAGCGATAGCTTGATGATGCAATAGTTAAGGACGCTTGAGGAATAGAATAGGCAAAAAAACAATTTTCAGTGGTGAAACTGGACTGGACTGTAAAGGAAGAGAATTTTTCAGCCTTGCAGAAAAGCCAGGAAGGACTTGTAAAGCAGAGGAAATGGCATGTTCAGGAAAGAGCTCTGAAGAACATTACATGATCCAGGAATAATAATGATAATAATCTCAGATGACGAGCACGTTGGTTTTGAGACTGAAAGTGATAGAAGATAAATCTGAGGGCCAGGTTGATACTAGATCATGAGGGTGCTTGAATGCCCTGCTAAAGGCTGTAAATTATTACATAGGCATTAGGAAGCTTGCTTTCTTTCTGACCAGGTGTCCCTGTGATCACCAGTGGGAGGGAGGCGAAGGTCATAGGGACTCTGGACAGCTGTTTTCAGCTCACACCAATCACACTGCGCGTGAGCCAGCATCATATATTAGAAAAAAAGACGCGACGTTCTCTCCATTTCAATTTTCATTTGCACTAAAATGGATGGCCTTTTTACACACTATCAATAATGCCTGTGCTGGAAGAGCTTTTAATAGGACAAACATTCATCATTTTAAGGTTACTCTTTCCCCAAAAGCATGAGAGAAATTTGTTGGTAAAATAGAAAAACCTTGTACACAAGGCTGCCCTGTTACCTCTTTTTCCCAGGTGGCGCCCACTGACAGGAGAGTCTGGCAGCAACCAGGAACAAAAGTAATAAAAATGTTGCTGAGTACCCCTCCCTGTAAGAAGACTGCCACACAAGGGAAGAGCAGCTGACCAGGTTCCAACTCCAGCTTTGCTACCAAATAATTGTGTCATCTTGTGTAGGTAAATGATTCCTGCTCCCCAAGCATAAACCTCCTCACCTTTAAGGGAGGACTAGACTATGGATTCTCAATTTTCTCCCATAATAGTATTAGAAGAGAAAATAGTTAAATTTTTTTTAAAAAAGCGTCCGTTGTTCAAAGTGCCTGGTATGTCATCCATCATATCACACAGTTCTGATAACTGATTCTGACACGCCAGCTGTGCTCAGATTGTCTTATCACTCAGATTGAAAATATCCTTTCAACTCTAGCATACCCACCACTGGTACCATAATGAATTACGAGTCACTCATTTTAATTTAACAGAAGAATTGCAGATGAGCTGTCAGTCCACACCAAAAGACCAAATATATTTGGTGCTCCAATATTCTTTATTAAGGTTTGAAACTCCTATTCCCAGGCAGTCCACTGGGTGGTGACTATGATGTAGAGAAGTTCCTCTCAGCAGGATCACACTGTGAATGCATTGGATTCAAATTTATTCTGTTTTCACCCCGTCAGCACTTAGAGACAACATGGTATGTGCTAGGCCCAGTGGAAAGTCTTGACAGCCATTGAAAATTATCAGAAGACAACATTTCACACTCCACACCCCAGGGAGACTAGAGTCTAGTTCTGAAGGACAAAACAAACACACAAGAGAAAGAAAACAGAGCCAAAGCATTCTAGAAGCATGCCCAAGAATTCAAGATAATAAAAATCATCAGGGGGCAGAGTTGTCCAGGAGAACTTGCAACTGAAAGTGATCTCTTCCTTTTTTTGAAAATTTCCATAGCAACAATTGTTCCTTTTCAATAGTTTGTCCTGTTTCTAACATTGCAGCATAGTGATTAGTATCTTCTACTCATTTATTTTAAGCAGTCTGAGGGCAGGAATTATACTGTTTTTATTTTAATGCTTTCTAAGGGGGTTAGTAAAGTACATTGTATGCACCAAACATTTAAAAAATATATATTAGAATAGATGGTTAGATTGCTGAAGAAGGTGAATTAGACGGAGTGTTGAAGGTTATGGAAGCAGGAATCACAGAATGCTAGTAGGAAACAGAGAGACTGAACCAAGGAATTCATCTTGGGGCATGTTAAGAGACAAGTTTATGTAGGAAGGGAAGGGCTGGCTGAGAAATAGTTGGCAGAAGATTCAAGCAGAAAAATTTCCTTTTGATTGGGCAAAGCTAGTGAAGGTTCTTGAGGAGAGAAGGAGTCTATGACAAAAATCTGTGTTTTAAGAAAATTTATCTGGCAGTCTTGCACATGGTGACTAAGTAGAGAGCAAAGGTAGGAAAACCAAGCAGGAAGCTATTAGCATAGTCCAGACTTAGAAACACTACCTTTGATATACAGCTTTGGGTCTTTAATTCATTAAGACTTAGTATGGGTAGAGCCTCATTTTATCTTGTTCTGGCTACTTCTCTAGCCTCATCTTCTGCTATTTCCCCTTTTGCTTACTTCATTGCAGCCTTGCTGTATCCTTAACAGATCTCTTAAAACTCTTAAAGCAAGAACTTTGTTCTTCACTTCTGCCTGGAAAGCTACTCTCCTCTGCACGGAATTCTCTTCTCCAGGATAACTGATCCCCACAATTCACACAGCATCCTATCAAATATCACCTATCAGACAGCCTCCCTGACCACCTTTTCACTCAACCCTGGCATTCTCTACCCCCATAATCTGTGTCATTGTTATTTTCATAATCTTTGTTATCTACCCAAGTAAAATGAGAGCTCTATGATGAAAGACATCTGAGGCTCTTTTTACTTCTCCTTAGTTTTACTCCTAGGAATAGTACCTGGTCCTGAACAATACTTGCTGAATGGATGAATGAATGAATAGACAACTCTCAGAACTGACATGAGCTAATAAACAGTTTCTCTTTTTCTAGGTCAAAATAGAAACTTTCACCTACCTACTTCTATTGAAATGAAACCATCTCCTTTGATTTTATTCTTATGATCACACTAATAATTGTCACCTCGCAATGCAATGTAGAGGACAAACACTGGACTTTCAAATCAGGGATTTTGGTTGTAGATTTGTCTTTCTGCATATTATATATTGAGTGGCTTTCAGCTATTCCTTTCACCATCATCTCCTCCTTTAACTCTTGAGCCATCTTCATAACAATTATCCCTGCATTCTCCTTGCTTCCTCCAAACCATTCTCCAAAACAGCAGCCAAAGTAGTGTTTTAAAAGTCACTTCCCTCTCCACTTAAAACCAGCCAATGGACTCCTGTTTCCCTAAAGGTGGAATCCATGATTCTTCATATACCCACAAGACTCTGTATACTTTGGCCGCTGATTGTTTCTGTAGCTTAATTGTATGTCATACATGTTGAATCTGCTGTGGCTGCATGGTGTTCTCCAGAATCTTAATTACAGGCTTTTTTTTCTATGAAATATTTTTACCCATGTTGATCTTACTGCCTGGAATGCTTTCCCCATCTCTACCACCTTCCCTGACTTTCCAATATGGATTTATTAATTTTTATTCTCTGGATGTCTCGTCTTGAACATCTCCTTAGGGAAACTGTCCCGGGTCTTTCAGCTAAGTTACACATCACATACTTTTCTCAAAAACTTCATACTTTCCCCTAACATCAATTACTTTAATTTTATCATATCAAAGTAATATAAGCATATGTTTCTTTCTAAATAATAAGCTTATATCTCTCTTATCTATTAACTTCCTAGTAGGAGAAATGAAGATTTAGTTCTTTTAACTGTTATTTCCTCTGTGACCCCCTCATCATTATCATCTTGATATAGTATACTTTTTGATTAAAAGATATACAGTGTTAATATTCCCATAGCTAGAAAATATTCACAGCTAAGCATGGTTGGATACCATGATTAGATTTTCATTTTTACTTTTATTTTCTTTTATTTTTTAAATAATGGTTTCCTTGGTTTTTATTTGTTTGTTTGTTGTTGTTTTTGTTTTTTTTTCAGACAGAGTCTCACTCTGTCATCCTGGCTAGAGTGCGGTGGTGTCATCATAGCTCACTGTAACCTCAAACTCCTGCACTCTAGCGATCCTCCTGCCTCAGCCTCCTGAGTAGCTGGGACTACAGGCGCAGGCCACCACACTTAGTTAATTTTTCTATTTTTAATAGAGACAGGGTCTTACTCTTACTTGGGCTGATCTCAAACTCCTGGCCTCAGGTAACCCTTCTACCTCAGCCTCCCAGAGTACTAGGATTATAGGTATGAGCCACCACACCCAGCCTTGTTTTTTATTTTATTTTTTAAACATTCTTTGTACCTATTTCAAATTCTTTCCACACCTTTTAATAACTTTTCATTATAATTTTTCATAAATTCAAACCAATCAAAGGCTCTACCAGATCTGAGTTTTATTTTTCTTAGAGCCATTCCTCAGGTAGACATCCATTCTTCCACCTGGGCTGGTTGCTCAGCAGTACTGCTGCACAGCTGTTATGCTGGGTTTCCCTTCTGCTGTTATTCTTGAATTTCTTTTGCCTATCTCCTGGGCTTCATTCCCTTTTTCCTAGATTTATGTATTTTTTTCTTTTAGAATTTTTTTTTTTCCCTTGGAACTCTTTTTCCAGTACATTTCTTACCTTAAAAAGATAATACAATGGCAGAGAAGATGGTGATGACAGCCCTCAGCTCTTGAGTCAAGTCCTCCATACTGGAACGGTCACTCTCCAAGTCTGGTTCCCAGTTGTCATCTTGAATTCTCCCTGCTCCATCATCCCGAGATGCTCACTGCAACTCTCCTATATCCAACCTCTTCTTGTGTGGTTTACCCCTTGTAGTGGAAGTAATCCTCCAGTTATTTCCAGAGAAAGTCTTCATGGGAGCTTATTTGTTAAGATGTTGGAAAATTTTGTTGCTCTATCACTACATTTAGTCGATATTATTGATATTATTTTGGCCAAGTGGAATTTTAACTGTGAAATCATCTTTTTGAATGTTTCTATTATCTCTGTGCTTCTAGCTTTGCTTTAAGAGAGTCAAAGCCATTTGGATTTCTGTTTTTGTTATATAACATTTCCTTTACTCCTTTTTCCTGAAAGCTTGTAGAATTTTCTATTTGTCCTCAGAATTCTGAAATTATACAGTGATTTGCCTCGGTGTGAGTATGATTTCATATATTATTCTGGGTACTCATTGGTCCCTTTCATTCTGAAAATTCAGTACCGGAAATTTACTGGGATTATTTTATTGATGAACAACTCTACTCCATTTTCTCAGTTTTCCCTCTGGAATGTCTGTTGTTCAGATTTCCTGGAACTGATTCTTTATATATATACATAAAGAAAACATATATATGTGTGTGTATATATATATATGTTTTCCCTCTCATACCCTCCAACACTTTGTCTTTTTGTGCTACTTTCTGAGAGATATCTCCAACTTCAACTTCTAATTCTTTCAATAAGGTTTTCAATTTTCTGAAGATTTTAATTATTCTTGAATCACTCTATCTATATGTGTATATACAACATTTTATTCTTTTATATACAACTTCTTTTATCTCTCTGAAGATATTAATAACATATTTTTAAAAATTGTTCACTCTGAATAGTTTCTAGTTTCTCTCATTTCTTTTTTTTCTCCCTATCTCTTTTTCTTTATTTTGGTTTCTTCTGTGTTTGAGGCCTTCCTCAGTTATCTCAAATATCAGTAGATCATGGTACATCTGCACATAATTATGAGTAGACAACTAAAATCAGATTGAAATCTCTGAGGCTGTGGATGGTACTTTCTTTCCCAGCTGGAACTTCACTTTACGGTACTCTGGATGGGCTCTTTGTTGGCGAATCCTTATGTCAGCATTGCATCGATGACCTCAAATCAATGATGCCTCTCAGAATTCATAAACGTTTACACTGACTGTGGGCTGGGCTTCTGACTGGTTTTGTCCATAGAATACTGTGGCAGTAATACTGTGCCAGTCCTGGGCTTAGCCTTTAAGGCTTCCCTTTTTAAACTGCTGCCTCGTGAAACATTACTTGGAAACTGTCTTCATGATGTAAGGCAGCCCAAGCAGCCATGTGCAGAACTGAGGCCTTTAGCTAACAGCTCCAGCTGAGCTCCGGGTTGAGGCTGCATCCACCCCAGTACCTCGTCAACGCCAAGAGGCGCTGAGAACTGATCAGTCCACACACAGAATCGTAACAGATAATAAGGGATTATTTTAAGCCCCCAAGTGTTGCTGTGGTTTGTTAGATATAATAATTGAAATAGTATCGTTAAACACCAGATATAATAATTGAAACAGTCTCATAAAGTCTTTTTTGCTCCTTTGGACTTGCCAGGTTTCCCAGAAAGAAGTCTTTCAACCTCCTACCTAGAACTCAAACTCTGGCAACCTGCATTCTGAGACCTAAAAGGAAATAAGTGCTAGAGGGTTTCAGCTTTCAGTTTATCCATAGTCGCATAACCTCCCTGTTTCTCAGATGGTACCCATGTTCCCAACTGTGCCAGTCAATCCTGATGAGAGTAAATTTTACCACAAAATAAATCTCCATCATTCTGCCAGAGAGCAGATGCATAGTTACTTAGCATCATGGAATGAGGGAGAAAATCTATATCTCGTACTAGTTCTCAAAATTATTTCACCCAATAAAATATATCTTAGATCTCTCCTTTCCCCTTTCCCCTAATTCTGCAAGCTCCTGGTGTTTCCAGAGCCTAAGCCTTTCAGGGACTCTGGAGTATCAGTTGGCTTGTTTTCCAGCTGTACTGCTGGCGTGGGATTGCCTTTCTTTGATATACAAAGCCCATTAGAACTGGTTGGTCTGCTTCCCAGGTACCAAAAATACCATTAATTTGTTTTCTCTCCTGTTTTCCCTGTACTTTTTAATTTGAGTCCTGGGGGGGCGGGGGGGATCTTTCCAGTAGCTTTAGTGGTTTTTTGGAAGATTAGAAATTAGAAATTAAAAGTATGTGCTCAATTCACCATGCTAACAAGGACTCTCTGATTATTATTATTCAATATTATAAACTTTTTTTAACTTTGATTTTTAAATAATGAAAGATTCATAGAAAGTTGTAAAAAATGTGCAGGGAGGTCTCATGGACCTTTCATCCACTTACCTTCAATGGTAACATCTTGAAGGTAGTGAAATATCTTGTATTAAATGGTAACAGGAATTTAACATGGGTAAAATCCATGCAGTTCATTCAGCCCCAGTATTGTACATTCTCATCAATTCACATATATGTGTGTATGCACCCATGTGTGTGTGGTTCTGTGCTATTTTATCATGTATGTAGAATCATGGAATTCTTACCACAATCAAGATACATCACCACAAGACTCTCTCAGTTGTGCTACTCCTTTATAGCTATATCTACCAACCCCTTATCTATAATCCCTGGCTGTCACCAATCTGGTTACCATTTCCACAATTTTCTTACTTCAAAAATGCAACATGAACAGAATCATGCTGTATCCAACCTTTATAGAGACTGGTTTTTTTTACTCAACATGGTTTCCTTGAGATACTGATTATTTTTCAAAAATCTTGAATCCTCTCTAAGCCGCAGGCTCTGTGTGGGAGGGGACCATGTCTGTCTTGTATCGCTGGCGCTGTCATATCCCTAGCACCGAACATACTGGCTGATGGATAGTAGGAACTAAATCAAAATGGTAGGCTACGTGACTGAATGAAGCTCTGGTGCCTGGTCCCCTTTATTCATAAGGATTATTTTGGTACCAAGTAATACAAAAAAAGAAAAAATAAAACTTTAAAAGACTTAAACAACACAGGGATGTTTGAGCTCACATATCAAGGAGTCTGGAGGCAGAGTAGTTCTAGCAGTATGCCAACATTATCATTAAGTATGTAGATGCTGGGCTATTTATTCACTCTTATGGCCCCAGGACAGTCACCGCAATTCTAGGAGTTCCATGAAGATGCTACAATATCCAACAAGAGATATTTCTTCCTAAATATTTATTTTTAAGGAGAAGAATATCTTTTCCAAAAGTTCTTAAGCACAGCCTTCCTTGCATTTTATTGACCAAAATAAAGTTGCTTGCTCATATCCAAACCAGTCATTAGCAGAGGAAGGGGACCATTGCCATCACCTTACACAAATACGGTTTATCTGTGGCTGGGACAGGGGCTCGCCTCCTTTGGAGGACATGAAGTATAGTTATCTAAACAAATGGTGTTTCTACAAGTAAAGAAAAAGAGCAAAATTGCTATCAGTAGAATATCAACTATAAAATGGAGGCAATATTGCAATAGAATAACAAAAGATCATTTCTACCTCTGATCACTGTGATTAAAATATAAACATTTTGGTAGCGTTTTTAACTCCTACAAACCCAGGATCTGCAATGATTCTGAAAAAAATGCATTCATTCTGAAAACTGCTTATATTTATGATGCAGAAAAAAGTGAAAACTTTTCAACTTATTAAGGATATACTTCCGTTCCACTTTTTTCCTAACCTGTGAGTACAAATTCCCATTGTCCTTTGATTGATCACCGTTTATTCCCAAAATGGTGTTGCTGTAGCCAAAAGAACTAACAAGGTATTTATTAAATGAGAGGAGAGCAATGGGTGAAATACTGATGATGGAAGTTCAACAGAGACATAAAAAGCAGCATCGACAATGCCAGAGGCTTCTGAGACTGCAGATAGTTTTGCACTTTTACTTCTTAGATCTGATTTTCCCCATTATGAAAAGAACAATCATTAAAGGAGTCTGCTCAGACCATAATGTTCTTCCTAGACCCTTCATTTCAGTCCAGTTGCATTAATTTGGTGCTGAAATTTATTGCTTTGGAGTCTAATGTGCATTACTCCTGTCAGCATTAAATTTAATTTACTGCAGTGGGGCAAAGGGGTTGCTGAAACCAGATTTTAATTCCCAAGCCATTAAAATGTGTTGTCCTTGACAAACAAGATCTTTATTATATACCAGTACAATGTCTGTGCCTATAGAGTCATAGCTCTGCAGTACGTGGTCCTTTGGATAAGCTTCTCCTTTTTCTTTTTAAAATATTGTTTAGTCTCTTCATTCTGCATATATGAATGTTCCAGAAAGACTGGCTATTGAAGCATTTTGTTCTATGTTTCTTTTTTTTTTTTCTTTCAGATGATAAAATAGGAAATCTAACCCCAGCCAGACTACAGAATTCTGCTGTATTCCTGCTGAGATCTTCTCACCAGTGGATTATAGCCAAAGACACAATGTTAACGTTTTCTGTAAGGGCAGATACTAAAGACAGCAGGGATTTCTTTGTTGCCAAAATGAAAATAGATTTTTTTTAAATCTTTAAAAATTTAAAGAACATTTTGTTGTTAAAGTAATATACACTTGTAAAGAATTCAATTGGTGTGAAATGGTCTATATTGTCAGCATTTTGTCATATGTTCTTCATAATCTTCCCTGCCTTTCTTCCTCCCTCTTAGTTTCCCTCTTTCTGTGTCTGTGTGTGGGTATACATTTGTTGTTTCTATATATGTATGTGTGTATACACTTGCTACACATCTATTTATTAACTTCTCTATTTCCATGCACAATACATAATAAGCATTCAATAAATGTCTGGAGAATGATCGAATTGACTAATTTATATATCTTATTTTTTCTTATTTACTAATTGTATGAATAAGACACATGATGCTGTATGTAAAGCAAAACAAACAAAAACCACCTCGAATTGACTGAAAATTCTCATCGAAGAGAAGGTTCATACATACGGTGGACTTTCAGAGTTGAATTTTTGGCAGCTTTATGATGAGCTTTATGATGCTTTCAAGGCCCTAGGTTTTTCATGTCTCTGCACTCTGTGATCTCCAGCAGAGGGTGTATTCTAAGCTGATTCTCCTTGTGTCAGTAGCAATTAGAGGGCTGGGTTTCCTCATTCACAACTGGTATGCTTTGGCTCACTCCAGAACAAGTCAAAACTTGCCCAGAAGTCTGTACTATGCTTCTCCCTCCATATTGTTAGTGAAAATTAGTTCGCATTCCTCAGTCAGTCCCTGGCAAGGAGGTGAGAGTTCCATTGGATCTTTCAGGCCAATCTTCAGCTTATTCTGAGAAACAGAATTGTGGATCTGAAGGGTAAATAACTGCGTAAACATTAGCTTCTAGTAAGAAGGCAGAATCCTGGGTGCACCACTAACAAAATCCACTCGCCATGCCCCTACATTTTATTAACATTGACTCAAACTCCTTCTGCATCTTTGTGTGGTTGTCATGTATGGTAATGTAAGTGTTAAAGATCCTGAATGTTTTGAAATTTCTTTTTGGATTCACTCATTGACCTCAAAACTTACTGAAAAAAATTTTTTTCTCATTGTATTTTCAGGACAATTTTGTTTTATTTATTGTTTATAATGTGTCTTTGGTTTTAAATGTTTTTGTTTTATGATCTGTGTTTCTTTGTTGCTGTATTTTGCCTTTTCTCCCTTTTGGTTATTCCAAAGCTGTGAATTAAAATTGAAGGTCTTTCCGTGGCGACCTTTCAATATATTATAACTTTAAAATAACATACCTAAATTATATTTACTAATTTAGTAACTTCAAAATAATAGCTATTCATATTCTGTCCTAAAAAATAAGGACATTATTGTACTTGAAATATCTCCTACCTATTGTGTCTTACTTTCCTTGATTTTGATTAGCTATAATAATATTTTACATTGCCAAAGTTCATATCATTTTCATTATATTTTGCAAACCATTTAATATAGATTCTAAAGTCTCATTTCTCTGTTTTCCTACATTCAATGATCTCTACTACTTCTTGTACAGTTCAGCTTCCAAATTTCTGAGTTATTCAATTTGAATTTTCTCCTCCACATCTTCCTCCTCCTACTACTTATGATGGGAAAGATTTCAAGAAAATATTTATCCAATCAATCTAACTGAGTGCAATTTTTCTCTCAGTTTTTAAGTTACAGGCATTAATTTTTTATGCCATTTTATAACAACAGTAACTTAGCTGGGTGTGAATTCATGTATCCACTTTTTTTGTTCTCACCACTCTGAAAATGTTGTTCTAAGGTATTCTGCTGTTGAAATTTTGCTGAAGAGAAATGTGAAACCAATGCATTTTTTTTCTCTTTTTAGATATTTTTGTTCTGCCTAGATAGCAATAATGTTAATTTTTATATCATGGATTTACAGTAACTTCATCAGGGTATGTTTTAGTGATAGTTCTTTAGAAGTGATAGATTCTTGAGAAGTTTTCCCCTTGTAATCACACAATATTCATTCTACATATTTATGGTTTTCTTCATCTTAAGAAAAATTTCTTGTATTATATTCCTGAATATTTTTTCTGTTCCATATGTAATGTGTGTTGTGTGTTGTTTCATCTTTTTTAATAAGAGAATGGCAATTATTCATATGCTGGATATCTTTTTTGTGTATTCTAAATATTTCTGGCTCTCTTTAATTGCTGTTATCTCTACCCTTTATATTGTATCATTTTCACAATCCAACTTACTATGCCCCTATATTTTATTAATATCTACTCAAACTTCTTCCGCATCTATGTGTGGTTGTCATGTACGTAAAATATCTTATTTTTGCCTCTTTTAATAGTCTTGTCACCTCTTATTGTCCTTCTATAGTTCTAATAACTTTCCTTTGCTTATCATTTTTGAAATGTTTATGTTCTCTTAATTATTTGAGAGTATAGAAGAGTGTCTGTCTAAAATATTCTTTTATTAATAAATAATTCTTTTTAAAATGGATATTTTCCATTTGCCTTTTAGGTTTTAGCCTCCCCTTTATTATGTTATTTGTTTGTCTTTTCTGAATGAGAGTAATTTGTGACCTCCTATTTTTATTGAAGAAGAGGACAGTAAGGTAGGGTGGGGCAGATAACTCCTCATTTCTGATTTGTTGTCTTTTTTTTTTCAGACAGGGTCATGTTCTATTGCCCAGGCTACAGTGCAGTGGCAGCATCACAGCTCACTGCAATCTCCAACTCCTGGGCTCAAGGGATCTTCCTGCTTTTGCCTCCGAGTAGCTGGGACTACAGGCACTAGCCACTACACCAGGCTAAGTTTTCTACTTTTTGTAGAGATGGGATCTCAGTTCTTGCTCAGACCTGTCTCAAACTCCTGACCTCAAGTGATCCTCCTGTTTTGGCCTCCCAAAGCGCTAGGATTACAGGTGTGGACCACAATGGCCAGCCCGATTTGATGTCTTCAGATACGGTCCTACCCAAACTGAAATGCACTCTGGTGTGAGTATGCTCCCTCTCAATGTTCAGAGTTCCTTATTTTTGGAGATCATCATATAAATCAGGAAGATGATTATTTTAATCCTCTCATCAATCAGGAGGGAATTAATCAGTGAATTTCTATAGCTCATGAGAATTTTTGATGATACAATGCCTATTTACTTCTGCTCAATTACTACCATTCAGGAACTATCAATAGCATTGCCATTTCCCATCTCTTTCCCACTAAATCCAGATATGATAAAATAAAGATCTCATCCTATACCTCCCCTCCTATATCCTTGCACCTTCCCCAATCTGAAATGTGGATTTAGCCCCCCTAAATGTATTCTCTACATATGATTATAATCATAGACTCGAGAACCATACTGCTTGTATTGAATCCTGATTTCACCTATGTCCCTGGGGCAAGTTTCTCACCTCTGTGTGCCTCACAGATGTTACTTCATCTGTAAAATGGGCACACTACGAATAGTGCCCACCTTGCAGGGCTGTGCAAGAACTAAATAAACTACTATACACCAAACAGAACAGTGTCTGGCACATGATAAACATTCATGAGCTCCTTGCACCCCTCCATGATTACACAAAGAAACTTACCCATTTAACCTCACAGAAAAATTTTACTTTCAGAGCTGTATGTACCTTGTTTGAAATCTGGAAAGGCAAGAATTCACTTTAGGCATCCGTCTTGATTTGAGAGAAAAGTCACTGTATTGCAGCTACTGTTTGTACGTTAGGATCTAAGGTTTTAGCTGCTTCCTGATATCATTGCTGATAAAGTTTTATTCTTTAATATCTGTTTCTATCATTTATTTAGTATGGTTTCAGGGAGATCAGTAGATGCATATGCCTTTTCTGTCCTTGAACAGAATTCTATTTTATTTTTATTCCAGGATTATACATGTTTTCTTATTTTTTAAAAAAAGTCAAAAGATACTGCAATAAATCAAAATAAAGAGATCACTAGAAATCTCAACAGTCAGAATTAGCCACCATCAACAGTTTAGTGCACATATTTTCGAGCATGTATATGCACATACATATGTACCTGTGCACACACACACACACACACACTACACCTATTGATATGAATATTTTTTGCATCCTCTTTCTTTCTTCTGCAATGTTATGATTTTATTTCTATGTAAAGGAATACATTATTTTAAGTGGATGCATATTATTCCATTAGATAAAAATAATCTCTTGATAGACATTCAGACATTCAGTGACATTCAGTCATTCAAATAGATATTATTCCAGATTTTATGATACCTTTTTTCCTGTAAGTAGTGTTTTAATAAGCATACTTGTCCAGTGATATCTCTAATGGTACAGCCCAAATTGTAGGATGAGACATCAGATCTGTGCCTCTGTCCATTTAGCCTGCTCTTTGAAAGTGCACCTTTTGTCTAAGAGGCTGATAGCTCTTCTTCCCTAACAGAGAAGTCACATGCTTTTAAAAAACAGCTTTCTCAGCCAAAGCAAAGATGGACTATGACTTAAACCTGGAATGAAACATATTTTCTTTCTTTTAAAATTTTTTTTTCAGGAGAATTCTGAAGTATTAAAGGGATGGATGCGGGGTGCTGAAAGAACAATTATGCCCTCTGATTGTTCCTCAAACTGGTATCACTACCAGAGGAAGTTCTAAATATGAAATCCGCTTGTTCAGCTAAAGCTGGACTTTGTTCAGTAAAATCCAAGCTCAAGGGCCATCAAGAATAGTGAATCTCATCACTTGTCAAAAGTCCAGAGAAAAGACAGGGTTATTGAAATCAGCTGGAAGGGACAGGAAGGAAAGTCTCAGAGGTCTGGTACAGAAATCAAACTCAAAAAAAAAAAAAAAAAGTTTAAACGTCTACTGCTTCCTTTTTTTTTTTTTTTTTTTTTTTTAGAGACGAGGTCTCGCTCTTGGTCAGGCTGGTTTCGAACTCCTGACCTTGAGCTATCCACCCGCCTCGGCCTCCCAGAATGCTTCCTTTTTGTATTTATATAAATTTGTATTTCTGGACAGTTTTGGAAATTAATATGCTGGCTTGCAGTGTCTGTGCTCATGACTCCTAACCATACTGCAGTGATTCACCTTGTATGCTCTTTCTATCATGTAAACTCTTCACAAACTCCCTCTACACACTGCATATTCTTTAAGGTACAAATTCGGTAATATTTTTGTTCTTTCCTTTCATTTTTCTCATGCTGGAATATTCTCTTTCCCTGGCAGATATTTATCAGACAGATTGTACCGTGTCACAGAAAAATTACTTTGCTACCATTTTTCTACATGTTAAATTGATAGCCTTGAAAGAGTAACCATGGGTATAAAATGTTCAGTAAAAGTTTTAGGACAAATATGGTAGGTGGCATACCAACTAACATCACTCTTCTTCTCTTTAATGGATCTTACTGTACTCTGAAAAGTATTTTGGGGTGATTCCAGTGCCACTCTAAGATTCTTTTTTCCCCAAATCTTTACCAAGAAAAATAGATGTTAAATTATCCAAATAAAGTAAGAGCAGATTTATTCACATTCAACTTGTAGCTGGATTTGCTGTAACGCTTGTTATGAAAACATGCACTTGTTCCTATACAATTGATATCATACAGAATAATTTAAGCATACTGCAAATGTCATATTTGCTTAAACATGATTTTATCTGAAAGAAATATTAGGTGAAGGCAGAAAACTCCACTCCATTGAACTCACCTGAGTAGAAATACAAAAACCACATACATGCAGATTTCAGTTACCTACAGCTGCCTAAGTTTATTGTGTGTTATGAGCCACACCCATCCACACCTGGTCTTATAACTTTAGTCTGATTGCAGATAACCCCCCTTACACCACTTCACAATAACTCACAAGCTATATCCCTGCAATGTCCACTTCCATAGGCAAACTTCAGGTCTTTATTCAAAGAAAGTACCATAATTTTGGTAGTATTTATGAATTTCTTAAGCATTGAAAATGTGTAAAATTGTGCTGCCATTTTTGTTAGTTTCCTATCTTTTGTTTTAATGTGTCACTTATGAAGTTTTGAGGTGTCGTACCTCAACCCCATTTTTCCCATAAGCCCTGTGGATTTTACTATGTGATTTTGTGTGGCATCATCATTTTAAGAAATGCTTATGTTTTGTTAGAGCAGAACCAACTGTGCATGATCTCATCATGACTGTCATTGGTGATATTGGTTAATTGTGTCTTCACTGTAAAGTTACTAATTTCTCCTTTCCATACTCTATGCGTAAGAAGAGTCCAGCCCACTCTCAAGAAGAGAAAAATTAAGTTCACTTTCTACAAGGAAGAGTATAAAGGATTTGTGGGTATATGTTAAAACCATTACAGTAATTAATAAGTGTTTAGGGGGAGATACGTTGAGACTATGCAAATATATCTGCTTCTCCTTAAAGCTTTGCACACTAACTTTAGCATGCATCAATGAATCTAACCCACAGCAATTATTACTGAAGTATTCAAATGGTGTTTTCTATTTCTCTCATTCTTTATGCATTTGTGAACTGGAATTCTTCTATAAAGATTCGTTCCTTCTTCTCCAGTAGCTTATTCATTTTATCATTTATTTATATCAGTATGGACTCATGGATATATATTTATGACATATAGGAAGGACATATCACCTTTGTGATTTTCTTCCCCCAAATCCAAAATCATGAGAAAACATGAAAGGAATTCAAATTGAGGGACATTCAATAAAATATTTGACCACTACTTTTCAAAAGGGATGAAATTATGAAAGGCAAGGGAAGACCAAGAGATAGCATAGATTGGAGAAGACTAAAGAGATATGACAACAAAATGCAATGGAGTGTCCTTCATTGGATCCTGAGAAAGAAAACATAAGCAGAACATCCAGGGAAATCCAAATAAGGTTTGTACTTTAATTAATAGCATCGCATCAATGTTAATTTCTTAGTTTCGATAAATGCATCATGTTTATGTAAGATGGTAACATGAGTGAAAGCTGCATGAAAAGTATATGAGAATTCTGCTCTTCTATAAATGTAAAAATTTTTTGAAGCCAAAGCTTTAAAGCAATAGCGGGACATAAAATGAGGATGACAATCATTCCTTCACATGGTTTTTAAGAGGCAAATAAGTTAACGTGTAAAGCACTTAGAAAATTGTCTGGTTCATAGTAAGAACTATATAATCATCTATTATTAGGGTTTTTTTTTCATTGGATACCTAATATGCATAAGGGGCTTTACATACATAATTTTTTTAATCTTTGAAGTAATCTCTGAAGTTTATTTTTTTTCCTATTCTAGAACTGGAAGCTTAGAGAACTTAAGCCCCTTAAGGTTCCAAAGGTTAATGGCTGGTAGGAGGAGAAGCTGGGTTTTAAATCTGATTCCCTCTGAGTGTGAAGAACACATGCTGCCTTCCTGGGGGATGTATGGGGAGGGCTGTTATTTATTATGGATTAGTTTGTGCAACTTTTTCAACTGCTTTAAATTGTTTGGGGAATTTGATGGAAAGGAAATTATTAAGCAGTAAGATGCATATAGTATTATATGTTCTGTTTAGGGGATAATAGTGGATTGGGTGGTTGCATCTATTTGTATTCTCTTTCTATTCTTAAATTTTGTAGTATCCTCCTTAGTGATCTTTGCATTCAATGGTAAAATAAACCCCAAAGCATCCTCAACCAAACAGAACTTGGAAACAAGTTGTTAATAAAAGCATAGCTGAGTGACCTATAGTAACATTACAGCTCTACAGTCAGTGAATTCATTCAGTAATCATTATGCTTTTTGCCAATGACCTTGTAAAGTATTATGGACAAGCCAGGGATTTCTATTATTAAATACAGTAATTATGCATTTTAGGACTCACATTTCAAATGTTTCTGAAATCATGATGTATCTTTCAGTCTATGTGCATATTTCAGTGTTTTCTCCCTAAAATCAGCTGTTATTTTTTTTAAATGACAAGAATGATTATCAATGGCACCACCAAATTAAAAAAAGAAAAACTTTGTATCACCATCATTCTCCTCCCCATCATTGTCATTCCCTTATTTCTATCCAAGCTGACCATAAATGTTAAATTTACCATCCTATTCTTTTCTCATTTTGAAACTCTTGAAGTCCGTGTAACAATTTTCTTTCTCTCCTCCATGTACCACACCGTCAGGGTAAAAGCCAGTTTTGTCTGTAACTAAAGTAGACAGTAGACTTTAATATCACAGTTTCAGTGTCAGGAGAATGGCTCTCCATTCTGAGAAGGAACCCCCCCTACCCCAGAGGCTGCTGCCTACAGTTGTGTATTCAGAGAGCTGAGGTGGTGTGATGTGATGCAACAGCACGAGCTTTAGAGTAAAGGAGACTTGGCTTTACATCCCCACTGCTCCCCTTGCCAGCTCTGTGGCATTGAGCAAGTCACTTAACTGCTTGGAATCTCAATATCCTCATCCATAAAATAAAGATATTCATAAACTTCTCTCATGGTCGTTGCTAGGACTAAATAAGATAATAAATGCGAAATGCCTAGTGCAATGCCTGATAGACTGTGAGCACTATGTAACTGTTAATGGCATTTAATTTTAGCTGGATGCTGTTGAAGTGAGCATGTATATACACACAAAGACAAATTTCCTATAGGTCAAAAGTGAGCTCTGGAAACAAGTTTTGGAATAAAGCTCAGAATCATTTGAATTCTGCAACTAAACTGAAACAAACCAAAAAAATTCAATGTATGAATATTGATCTTTGGTGATATTCAAAATAAGTGAATTAATGTTATGTCTTTATTGTTCAACTATATAGATGATCAGAAAACTACTGATAGAACAGACTTGAAATAAATACAGATGTCCAAAGAACAGTTTCTTGAAGATTTGGAAAACAGCTTTCATTGGAGCAAAATCTTTTCTTTTTGGATTACAATCCCAACACAAATAGGACTACCCACCAGGAAGGAATTGTATTGCTTGAAGTAAACAATAATGATATTTACTGTTGGTATTATATTTAATAGTAACAATGATATAATTTCATTTACTCAGAGTAACTATGTAGCAGGCACTACCCTAAATGATTTGCACATAGTAATTCATTTAGTTATCATACTAAGTGACAAATATTATTATCCCCATTTCAAAAATGAAGAAAATGAGATACAGAATGATAATTGTCTAACCTGGAAAGTAGGGTAGAGAGAGTCAACATCTAGTGTTTCTATTCCAGGGTCCACATCTTAACTACCAGGCTGTAAGGAGAAATTATTAGGTCCTATATATGTGTGGAAAAGGTCCATCAATAGTTCTGTACATGATACAACATATTATATAGTTCAATGGTACTGAAACAGTAGAACTAAAAGATTGTGTCTCAGCAACATGTGTTTTAAAAGGCAAAATTGACAAAGATTAAGAGATTGCAAATTTGTCAGTCTTGGGACCACAAGAGGGAAGAGAGATCAAACAGGGTTTAATGTTGACAACAGTCCAGGTGTGGTGGCTCATGCTTGTCATTCCAGCAGCTTGGGAGGCCAAGGGAGGAGGATCATTTGAGCCCAGAAGTTCAGGGCTGCAGTGAGCTATGATCACACCACTGCACTATAGCCTGAGTGACAGAGCGAGACCCTATCTCAAAAACAAAAACAATAAAAAGAAAGAAAGGAAGAAAGAAAGGGGAGAAATCTATAATGTGTCTTGTGGTGTTGAATGGGAAATGGTGGCTTTGGTGTTTATTCATGATTTCAAATTTATAGAGGTAGGTAGAGAAGTATGCATGTGTAAGTTGTTTAGTTGTGTATTCCCCACCCTTATCCACTGAAGGCCTGGAAACAATGACAATCCAACAGCAGTGAGCACAACTGGCACAAAGATTGTGGTTTCTTCTCTAAATGGGGCTAGAACTCCATGAAGAAATGGATGATCCCAAGACTGGAGCAGAGTAAGTACATGATAAACCTAGAATATCATTTTGTACCAGAAATCAAGGAAGTGTTTAAAAAATAATGGGAACATGTCAAGATGACATGAAGGCCAGATTGAATGGGCTCCCACTGGCCTAAGAGAGAATAATCTAAATATGAATAATGATAGTTATGGATGGTAACAAATTTAATAAAATAGAAAGGCATAAGCCCATAAGTAAATAAGTGAATAAATCAAAAGTTTGATGAAGAACAAGACTTTGTATGTAATTCAAAAATACCTTCCTATAAACTGCTACTATTAATAATTATAAGTTGGAAAAGAGTAAATTTACATTGGAGTAACCTAGAAGATACCACTGTAACTAAGTGATCAAACTGAACATTAATAGTGATAAGACTAATCAAAATTGTGCACCGTCTGATAGGATGCAATGAGAGGAACAAGCATCCATTCTGTAATGTTCCTGCCGAAGAAATGTGAACTAAATATAATCATTTTGAAACATTGGACAAACCCAAATTAAGGGACATTCTGCAAAATAATTGATTTGCACTCTTCAAAATTGTCAACATTGTAATAATCAAGGAAATAATAAAAAACTGTTCCAGACTGCAGATTAAGCATGTGACAGTTGAATGTGATGCCTGGCTCTAAACAGGACCCCTTTGCTATATATAACATTATAGAGCTATTCGCCAAACTTGAATGGAGTATGAGGGTTGGGTATAGTAATGTAATAATGTTAATTTCCTGATTCTGGTAGATGGACTGACTTTATGTAGGAAAATGACCTTGTTTGTACAAAATTCATCTCAAAGTATTCAGGCATGATGGGATATCAGGTAGGCAAACTATTCTGTTTGTTAAGGGCACTTCCAGGTTTTCTGTATATTTATAATTATTTCAAAATTTAACAAAAGACTAAAAGAAGTATTTTTAAAAGTCAATAACATGTTTTTTAAAATAAATAAAATAAAAAGTGTGACTGCTTATGATGGTTAATTTTATGGCTAGGTCATGGTAGAGATATTCGGTCAAACATTATTCTAGACATTTCTGTGAAGGCATGTTTTAGATGGGGTTAACATTTAAATCAGGAAACTTGGAGTAGATCAGATCCTACATCTGCTAAAGGCATTAAAGAAAAGGCTGACCTACTCAGATAAAGGAGGAATTCTGCCAGCAGACTTAGCAGACTTAAACTGCAACTCTCTTTCTCTCTCTCTCTCTCTCTCTCTCTATATATATATATATATATACACACACACATGTGTATGTATATCTTGAGAGTAAAAGTCCATTCATATATATGTGTGTGTGTTTGTGTGTAATCTATCTCCTATATCCTATTAATTGTTTCCCTAGAGAATCCTAATATACTACAATTCTTCTCTAAACTAATATTATTGTGTGAGAATTCATGCTGCATATTGAATGAACTTTGAAATATTCAGGAGAAGATAGAAAACTAAATTTTACTGTGAATTATCTCATTGATTAAACATTGACTCACGTTTTTGTAAAATGCTGTAAGATGCAGACCAGACACATCTATGTGCCAGATCCAGTCTTTACAATGTCAGTTTGTAGTCTGTGCTCTGTGGCTATCACACGGAGAGCTCCACCAGCCTTGGGTACCACCACAGCTGGAGTGTTGGAGAGGAAAGCTGGTTGCCAGGGTTCACACATCGCGTAATTGCTTCAACCTGACCAGCTCTGTTTATGTGTTTTTTCTGTATTAGTTTTCTACATAAGATTTCCTTTGACAAAAGGGTTTCAATGCTGAATTTTTAAGATGTCAGAAAACCACTGCTCTAAAGAACCAGCATCAAACTCTGTTAAAATGGCAAAACGTCATCACAGAGAGCTCTAATTAATTCTCTCACTCAGCATCCAGCTCCACAAGTACCACTTTTCATTCTGTCACCATGAAATGTGGTAGTCCCACGGCAGGGCCATCTCCCTTCACATAAAAAGATCCTCATGAAAGCCTTTAGAACATCTTTCTCCTGGGAAGGCTGGAGCCTTGTTATTTGCATGTGCTGAGATCAAATGAAAAACTAAAATCAGTGACTATTTATTGGGAATCTCAATTGTACAGTGGTATCTAGGACATCTCTTCTCTCCATCTTTTTCTCTTGATTCCTTCTCCACAATCTACTCCTATACCTCACCAGCTACTGCTTGGATCCTTCACAGTCTTAACTTTCGTATACAAGCAATAAACAAAATTCTAAACAATCAGGATCTAAGGAGTCTGTGTGGTTATAGAGGAGGCTTTGAGGGCATTATGTAGGGAAAGTGAGTTTGCCAGCATAACAGTCTCTGGATCCTAAAGGAGGTCAGTACTGGGATATTATAACAAGAAGACATTCCAAACATCAAGGTAACATTGCATATTTAGGAGTCAAGCATCCTGACTAGTGAGTCTCATGAGTGATTTGCGTATATGTGTCAGGACACTGGTGAACGTGCAAAGAACATGGAATGAGGAATTTAGCAGTCAGGGGGAAGTTAAGGTGAGTATTAGAATTCCAACCAAGTGTTTGGGTGGTTATGATGGAATTTCAAGTCTAGAATAAAACTAGAAATCTACTCTACAAAAGAAGGCAGCGTATGGACACAGAGAGGTAAAGATCAAGTCAATAGGATTGAACTGACCCAGGAAACGGGGAGTGTGACAATCTGGAGGCCACGTGTCTATCCGTGACTGTCAACAGTGGGGTCTGGGTCAAGTTTTCAGCAATAGATTCAGGTGAAACAGGATTTGGAAAGGCATGTGGGTAGAAACAAAACAGGAGCTGGGTAGTCTCTGACAACCACTCTTTCCTATAGCATTTGTTATACAACTAATTACTGTTTAGGGCAGGTCTCATTTCCCTGGAAAGATGTGGAGCCCTGAGCAAAGACAGACTTTTGCCGTTTTTTATCACCAGTGCCTTTCCCTGTGACCTATATGCAGAGTCTTCCAACCCATCTTTACTGCCTCCCAAGCATTGACATGAGCCTGATATTGTTTTATTTACAGATATTTAATGGTTCTCAGTGCACAGCCTGGCCTCGGCTCACTCCTCCCCTATGTGCATCGGGTCAGCAATAAGTATTTAACTTTGCAAGCTCAGATATGCAAGAAATATCTTTCTTCTTTGTACTCTTTAAATTAAAATAAATCTAACTTTGCACGGTGTTGCCAGGTTAAAGGCAAATTCAATGTCAGTCATTATGGGCCTCCACCCATCCCTTCCCCTAGGACTCTTTACAATTTTATGTTTAGTGGAACATTCAGAGAGGTGTCTCTGGGGTCCTCCACTCTGGTCACTGCTGGTCATGCTTATTGTCCAAGCCCAGGAGGTCTGCAGAGCTGCAGTTTCCCATCCCCACCCCCACCGCACACATACTCTTGCTCTGCTTGCTTACCTCTTGCCCCTCCTGCTAACATCACCCGTGCTGGAAGAAGGTTGCTTTCAGATAATTGCTTTCAGCCCCATGACACAAAAATCTCCTTATTTATATATGTTTAGGGCAACCATAGACAAAACAGAATCTAAAGAAATATGTGCAATTTGTTAGTCCTTCCAATCTAGGTTAGAGAAGAACCACCATCTAACAGACAGCTGTAAAACACCCTCTAAGGTAACCCAGAAGCAAGCAGCTTCCTCTGAAAGGGCAGAGGAGTGTCCAGGTGGCAAATATTTTTCCTTTCTTTTTTTTTTTTTTCATTTTTTCTTTCTCATGGAAAACATTTTCATTAATGCTTCCTACTAGGAGACCATCTTCAGTTGGATTCTTCAAAAGCAGACCCTGAGATAAGGATTTGTGTGCAAATGACTTTAAAGTAAGTGAGAAAAGAACAGTAAGTGAGTAGGGCAAACAAAAATGGCAAAAGGGAAGAAGCCAAGCAAGGGTCCAATTTCAGGCAAAGCTTCCAGATCTTAAACTCAACCTGATCCCGCAGTGAAACCCTAAAATCTAAATTGCGCCTCAGCATCATTGCAACCTGAGACAAAGCAGCTAGGCTTTTGAGCCTCCTCACCCATAGGTATTTATTATCTAAGGACCACTCTAGAAATGGGAGGGTGGGTGAGTGGGGGAGATAAACTCCCAGGCACTTTCAACAGTCACAAAACATCCAGCTTGCCTAAAGTTCAGGGCATGACCAGGAGCACCAGGCGAACCTGCTCTGCTATGCTGATACCAGCAAGGGCAGCAGGCCCACCTCAGGCCATTATCAATCTATTATGAAAGTAAGGGGTGGCATAGGAGTGTCTGGCTTCTTTTCACTAATTGCTGGGGCACTGAGAGGCTGCTCTTTCCTAAACATTTCCCTTACCCTGCATCTTCAAGAAGACTGGCATCGGCATCCTTGGCCTTATGAGCCAAGTAGGTGGGCATCTTGCATAAGAGAAGACATCCACTGTTTGCATTTCATTGGCAGGGCTGCCTTTGTCTTCACCATCTTAATGCAGTGTACAATCTGCATTGTCAAAGAAAGAGAGCTGGCAGGGAGTGCATTGGCCCCTGTTATTTTTGGTGATTCCATAATTTATCATCCCTTAGCTTGCCTCTGCTGACGTGTGACAGCTCAATGGTAGTTTTGAGGGGGTCCTTGTGATGCTGAGGAATGACTTAAAAGCGTGAGGGGACTATGAGCTTGGCTATTAGGCTAGACTTATTGCCAGCATATGGTATCTAAAGGTACCTGAGTCCCTTTATGATAGGTGGAAGAATTCTGTGGCGGGACATACTGGACTTTATTGGAACAAACAAATGATGCTAACTATGCCAGGGCCTTCTGAGTTATGGAGATGGACTGGCTGGCCCCACAATTACTTCCCACATAGCTCATTTTGGAAAATATGGCTACTTCTGCCCTAGAATTAGTTTCATGGGAATATGCCCTCTTGTTCATGAAAAGGAGCATCTGATAGGAGAAAAAGAACTTATTATCTATCTTCTCTCATCCAACTTGGATTCCCAGTTTCCAAATCAGAGAGTTAGTCGTAAAACAGAAAGGCTAAGGTGTAAAAAAAAAGTCTATATACCTATCCCTAGACATCAGTAAAAGGAAAATGACCATTAACATGCTACTTTAGTATGGGGCTTTGCTATTTACTGTGTGTGCACATGTGTGTGTATGTTTAAAATTAGCTTGTTCATTTGATTGTCATAACCACTCAGCAGCATATGTATGGGCCAGAGATCATTACCATTTTAAAGAATAAAAACAAACATACAAATGAACAAACAAAAAGAAAATCTGAGTTCCAGTGACAATGTGGCTACTTCACCAGAAGGTGAAAATTGGCAAAACCAAGTACTCTTATTCTTACTCTTATCCATGCATTTTTTTTTCTGTATTAAGAGCTTTTTTCTCTCTCTTTTTTTATTTTTTTATTTATTTTTTTATTTCAGCATATTATGGGGGTACAAAT
>VBSM01003215.1:20412833-20458316 GCA_008086735.1 Cheirogaleus medius | reverse complement strand
AGGCCTGCTCCAGACTGCAGATCTCAGACAGCCCCACCCCCACACGCAGACTTTTCTGCTGAGTGGGGCCATTTCAGCCCCTCCCTGGCAGCTTTGCCCAGAAGCAGAGAACCGACCTTTGACCCCTGCTAACAGCATTTGTGGAGCTTGAGAGCAGGCTCACTCAACCCGACTCTGCCCAGACTCACTCCCCCACTAAGGTGAAGAATAAAAACACAGCTGGAAGTCCCAGGGCCTCACCTACCACCTGAGGCACTAGAGTGCCTCTCCAGAGGAACAAGAGCTGGTTATAGGACCCAAAAGCACTGCAGCCTGCTCCTCCCAGCAAGCGCCACCTACTGACAGGTAGGTTGTTCTGCACACCCTTTTACTGCATCTACTGACTCATCATACAGGGTATAGTCGAATCTCACCCACAAACACCACCTACTGGCTCAGAGACTAAACAGGGCACGCCATTATCCAAATGGAAATCTAAAGGTAAGAAGCAACAGCTGATCCAGATGGGAAGGAATCAGGGAAAGAACTCTGGAAGTATGAAAAATAAAATGGAAAGCACACCCCAAAGGGGAACACCAGCTCTCTAGCAATGGACATCAACCAAATTCTGAACACTAAAATGACAGAAGAAAAATTTCGAACGTGGATTATAAGAAAACTCAATAATATGCAAGAGGGAATTATAGCAATATGCAGCAACATTCTAAACTGCAAATCTCTAGTCTCAAAAATGTTTCTGCTAAAAAAAAAATGTATGTGAAGGAGATAATCACACAAGTTTGCAAAAACATAAACACATATATAACCAATGCAGTATTATCCATAATGGTGAAAATTGTTTAAATATTTTATTTTACATAACGATGGACTAATAGTCATTTCCAGGGCTAACACTTCCTGGCTCTGAATTCCAGTAACCTGATTTACACTTAACATTGAATTTCCAAAGCATATTAGGACCTAGGAGGAACACATCACTGCACTAAGCGCTCAGGTTACAAACATGAATAAGTCACAGACCCAAACTTCAAGGATCTCATGGTTTAATAGAGCTAGACTTGTACATTAACACTAGAAGCCATAAGTGTATATGATAAAGCTATTTGTAAGATTCTAAAGGAATATAGAGGAGAAACACTTAATTCAGACTCTAATTAAAAAGACATACTTGCCAGGAAGTTGATACTTTTCCCATTTCCCACTAATAATTTGCTCAACATAACACAATAGTTAAGTTTATGTGCCATTATTTGAGCATGCATCTGCCTAAGGGCAGATCATTTAGATTCTTCTGTTGCATGTGCTATGGTTGAGACCAGCGTTATCCACAGGGAAGAATTAATTCTTGGGACAAAAATAGTGAGCTCTCTGACCAGTACAATCAACCAGCTCAGAGCCTTTAAAGAGTACAATGAACACAGCAGAGTCTCAATAAATGCTTGTTGGTTAAGTCTGCCTTCCCCAAGCCACCCCCACCCCCACCCCCATATCAAGGACTAGTACCAGCACCAGCGTTGCCACCACCACCCCGCACAGCAGGAGGTGGGCAGTGAGCCAGGCAGGGAAGCTTCCTCTGTATTTACAGTCACTCCCCATCCCCCACATCACTGCCACAGCACTGGATTCTCATGGGAGCCCAAACACTACTGTGAACTGCACAGTCAAGGGATCTAGGTTGTTCCTTATGAGAATCTAATGCCTGATGATCTGAGGTGGAACTGAGGTGGTGATGTTGGTGCTGCAATGTAATAAATGTGGTGTGCTTGCATCATCCCGAGGCCATCTCCCCACACCTT
This sequence comes from Cheirogaleus medius, assembly GCA_008086735.1. NCBI lineage: Eukaryota > Metazoa > Chordata > Mammalia > Primates > Cheirogaleidae > Cheirogaleus > Cheirogaleus medius. The sequence continues at coordinate 20,456,520 of VBSM01003215.1, read as the reverse complement.
ACCCCAGTGCATGGAAGGACTGTCTTCCATGAAGCCTGTCCCTGGTGCAAAAAGGTTGGGGACTGCTAGGTTAAGTGATTTTCTAAAATCTTCCAAAAGAGGATTACCATAAGCTATGCTAAAGCAAAGTGCCAAGGTTTTCTCCAGTACTGGCAAAAATAAACTGTCTTTGATGGATATATATATATCTGATAGATATCGAGGATGAGAATTCTTAAGCCCAATTCCCTCTTTATTTAACATTGGACCATATAGGTAACTAATTTGCTCTCTGAAAGATCTGAACACCAAAAGACTGTCCAGAGAAAGCACTGACAGAAGTCACACTAATCTTTCAGTAGCTGCCAGGCCCAAAGAGAACTTTAAAAATCAACAATTTTTTAAACATTGCATCTCATTCCCTCAAGAAAAAAAAAAAACTTGAGGAAAGGAGATACAAAGTAAAAAAGTGATAACGAAACTACTCATTGCAGTAAGTTTAAAGATAAATCACTGATGAGGCTTTTAGGAAGGAGGGAAGGGAAGAAGCAATTAATTTATTTTTTTCTTTCATAGAACAATGCATAGGTAATAGCCCATTGTATGCATGAATTACAGCTGAGCTGCAAAAATGCTGTATAATTTTAACATTCTACTGGCTTTTCTCAATCAATCTCATTGATGTTCTTTCCAAGGATAAAGAATGGAAGCTTAGCTTCTTCAACTTAAAGAAAATATAAGATCTCATTCTGTTTCTCCGTTTCTTTGTTATGATGCTTTAATGCCACCCGTGTAATTGATTTCTCTCTTTTTCCTCAAGTCGAATGCTCATTTTTGATTCTAGGATGATAGAATCTGCTTCTCCGAAGCTGTGATGAATGAGGTATATGTACTTCTCTAACTCTTCACTTTATGTCCAAAAGATGTGTTGGAAGAAGGAAATTGCTGGTTGTCAGAATTGGAGGCTCATCTTTCCACACTGGTGAAATATTTCCTGACCGCCTCTGGCACAAATAGAGAACAAGCAAAACAGTCCTGATAAAACCCTAAGGGAGTAGGCAAAAATCCCTTGAAGGCTTGCCCAGAAAAATCTATATCACAATCTGAGAGATGTATCAATTGCAATAGCACATGGATAAGCATTTTTAAGCAATTTCTTTTCAAATGCCTGTTAGCCACCCTAACTCTCAAAGAATCTTTGAAACCTCAAATTCTCACTAGAGACAAGTAATGTGTGAGGAACATTACATATATTATCATTAATTGTCACAATATCCTAGGAAATCCCTATCATTAATTTCCTTCCCAGATGAGAACAATGTGACTCCCATAGCTTAATTAACAGTCAGTTCCAAGGTCACTGAACTAATGAGTATTGAAATTGAGATTTGAACGCAAGACCATCTGTCTTCAAAGTCCAGTCTCAACCAAACTATCTCATTGACAAGAATGTGGATGAACTCAAGATATATTCTTCAACATTTGGCTCAGTCTCAAAAACAAAACCAACGTGTACTTCTCCATTCCATTGTCCCTCACATCAACCAAAAAACACTACTCCCCACACTCTCACAAAAATAAAAAAAATCAAGGACCATAAATAATTATTAAAATACTTTTGTTGGACTCCAACACTATATAATTTGAGTAAATACTGTGACAGGCAATTAAACTTAGTTTAAAAGGATTTTGTTCAATACAGACTTAAATATTTAAGGTCAATTTTTACCCATTTGCTGCTAATAAAACCTAGATGCATTGCCAGCCAGAAAAGGTAAGGTGCCACAGTAGCAAAAGTGCTTGCTTTCTTATTAATCAAGATAGTGGCTTTCACATCTAACTCTCCCCTGAAACAATACTTTATATTTCCCATGCTTTGGGTAGATATTACATATCATCAAAAACTAGTTTTCTTTTTTATCTCTCTGTTTCTCCTTGAATTTGTCACTCTCTTTTTGTCTATGGGCCTACTCAGTACCAAGAAACTTTCATATTATCTCATTTCATTTCTACCAGGAGAGAACTGTTATGTCAATTTTCTATTGCAAGTCTAAGATTACATAGCCAATAAGAGATGAACCTAAGATTTAACTCCAGAAGTTTCTGACTTAAAAGCCTATAAACTTCCCATAATATAATAATGCACTTCTATTATTTTCCTTGGTCTCTTTGCCTTTGTTTATTTCTCTATATAGCCCTTTAATTGAATCTCCTTTTATTGTTCCTCTGGTCAAAGATGTAATTACATTTCTATTCCATTCACTTCTTTTTCTTTTCACTTTCCTATTCTACCTCCACTAGACAACCACCAGGACAAGCTCTCTATGTTGAGCAGAGGCATATTATTTATTCACTCATTCACTCAATCAATCACGAATCCCTTCATTTAATAAGGGAGAGTGAGAGTGGGAAAAGGGTCAGGCAAACCAGAGTAATGTGCACATCACTGGCTGGGGACGTAGGGTTACCACCATCATGGCCACCCCCCACCTACTTGCCCTGAAGTCAGGTCTGAAGAACTGAGCAAGCACAGGGTGTTTTGTTTTGTTTTGCATGACATTCAAAAGTTTTCATTTTTATGTCATACAGCCTATTAATCCTTGTGGTGAGATTGCTTCTATTGGTTTTCATGCTTAGAAAATTCATCTTAACCACGCAATCAATTTAAATATTGCTTATTTTGTCTAAATATTTTTAATTTTAACACTTTAAACACTTTACTGAAAATATATTTTCTAAAATATTCTAAGATCAAACCTAATATTTCAAATATCAAATTTCTAAACACTAATTCTGGTGTTACTTATGTATGTTTTTATATAAACCATCAATTTTTTTCCATGTTATTTATTATTTTCCATTGAGCTGTCTCATGGCTAATGTGTCAATTCCATTCTGCCTTAACTCTAACTTTAAAATAACTCTTTATAATTGAAAAGGCAGACCCCTCATTATTTTGCTTTTTCCAAAATTATCCTATTTATTATGTAGGTTAATATCATTATACTAAAGTCCCCAAAACTTCCCATAATATTTCAATTGATATTATCTTAAAATTACAAATAAAGGATAGATATAATTAAGATACTTAGTCTTCCCATTCAGGAAAATGATACATTTCTTCATTAATTTATGTTTTTGTACCCTTTTGGTAAAATTGTCTTCACGTGATTACAACATATTTTTCTTCATGTTGTCTCTAGGTATTTTTGTTTCTGTTGTTATCATAAAGTGATATTTCTCTCCCATAATTATTTGTTGTTATTGCCAGTAAGTTTTTATTTTTATCAAAATTTACACACAGAAAGTAAAGAGTCAAATAGCTCTACACCAAGAGAAACCCTGTACCAACCCCCTCTCCCTTTACATTTCCTGATTTCCAACAGCATCCACCTTCTTCAAGCTAATCCTTTTGGTATTTGCTTCTATGCTTCTAAATAATCTACTTATATTACTATTTATTGATTTTTCACTTTTAAGAATTATCCATTGATTTTCTCCTATAGAAAGTACAAACTAAGCTTCCTTTCACAATCCTCCCATCCATCCTTCCAATCTTTTAATTTTTATTTGATCTTCCAATCTCTTAATTTGTATTTGATCAATATTTACATTATTATTTTTCTGTAAATATTATTGACAGTTGAGCAGTAGTTCAATTTTCCTGATCCACTTTTTATTCTTCCTAACATTATAATTGTCTTTTTTCTATTTGTTTGTTTGTTTGGGTAGGATTTTTTTGGGGGAGTGGGGAAGAGGCAGGACATAATTATGTACTACTCTTTAATTTATCTCTAGATTCTTTGCCAGTGGTGCAACACTCTCACAAGACATTCAAAAACATGAAGTGTTCTACCACATTCATTTTGGGGGAGTAGTTTTTCCTGGAGATGTGTACTCTTAAGGTGTATTTCAAGGGGGGCTCCTGTCATACATTTATTCCCTTGAACTTTCTCTAGAGTTGGAGATCTCTCTCTTTTGTTGTATCCATTGTTTTCCAGATTCCATTTCTTCCCCTTTCTTTCTTCACTGCTGTATTTTGGCAGAGCATATTCTTGAGTAGCTTCCTGGAAAAGAAGTCCACGGGAGGTAATTTTTCTATACACCGTGTGTGTCCACAAATGCCTTTATTCTGCCCTTACACTTCATGGATAATGACACTGAGCACAGAATTCTAAGTTCAAAATTATTTTCACTCAAAAGTGTGAAGGCATTTCTACTATAGCTTCTAGTCTCTAGTGTCTCCGTTGAGAAACACTTTGCCATTCAGACCTTTTGTCCTTTGCATGAACCTGTTGTGCTCCCTCTGGAAGCTTCTAGGATGCTCTCTTTCTCTCATGCATTCTTAAATTTCACAGTGAATTGATTTTCTTCCATTTTGTTGGATACTCAGTGGGCCCTTCAAATCTGAGTGAGTCAACTTGAGTCCCTCATGAGCCTTTACATCATGGAATTATTTCATTTTTGCACATATTTTCTCTTTTTCTAAAACTCCTCTGCCATTGTATTTCCTAGACTCTTCCTTTAACATTCTCTTTTTTTCCCTCTTCTATTTCCTATCTCTTTGACACTGGTTTTATTTTCAGAAATATTTCTTCAATTTTATTGTCTAGTACTTCTGTGAAATTTTGCTTTTCTAAAATCCTAATTTAATTGTAATTTCCTAAAGCTTTATTTTATTCTCTAAATGTTATTTTATTTACTCCTATTCTTAATGGATTTTTTGTGTGTGTTTTTTTAAATATCTCTTGAAATAGTTTGTTTCTTCCAAGTTTCTTTTATGATTATTGTGTTGGCCTTGATCTTTCATGTTCCCTCATTTTTTGGAAAGGAAAACTAAGAAGCTGATAAGAAACATGGTGTATACCACTGGGGCCTGCTTCCCAGTGGAATGATCTCACTGAAACATATTCTTTGGACCCTTCTTCCCCAGTGGTATAGTATTAATTATAGGTTTTTTTCCCTGAACTGGTCAAATTCACCAGAAAAGCCATTTAAGGTCTCCTGACTGGAGGGTCTAAACTGGTTCTTAGCCTTCCAAGAGCCACTAAGAAAGAAGAAAGCTGAAGATCTCAAAAGTCAGTGAATACTATGTGTTTGTTTCCTTCTTTTTGTGCCAGCTCTCTTAACTGAGCCTGGAGATTCCTACCGTTATTCCCCCAGAGACTAATCCTTCAGCCAACACAATAGGAAGGGCAATTGCCCATGTGGGTGAAGTTGGGGACAGACTTTGGGCATCTATATAGGCTTTCACTCTTTTTTTTTTAAGATCCTTGATTACCCACTATCTGATCATCCCCATGTGCCAAGTCCCATCAGTTCCTGAGCCTCCAAGGGGCCCACAGTATACGTTAGCTTGCTTCTCAGTGTGCCCCATTGGTGGCTTAGCATCCACACTTTTCAGGTCTGATAATATGCCAGGTACCTTTCTCCCCTCTGCTTACTATTGCCAAAATATCTCCCATGGTCTTTTTTCTTGTGGGTATATGCCTTTAGCTAATATTCTCTTTACCTATTTTTTAGTCTAGTTTCTTGAGGGAGTACTTCTAAAATGTGTATTTACTTGTCCTCTCTAACAGAAAGCACCCATTGATTCTACCTATTAATTTGGTAAATAAAGAATCGACAGACTGATTCTCGCTTTCTATTGATATATTACCTGAACTCTTTCACTAATTATGAGTTTGCCAACTAGTTCTTTCATATTTCTAGACTTATAATCTACAAATGAAAATATTTTGACATATATACTTCATATATATACACAGATAGTTATGTTTTATATTTTATAAAATATATATTTATATATAAAGTAGTATGTATGAATAAAGTAAATATACATTTACATTTATTTATAAAAATATATATTTACTCATATATATAAAAATACATTATGTATTATTTCATTTGTAAGAAATTCTAGAAAAATGTCGTATAACAATGGTTTTAGAGGTCATTATTTTTTCTTGCAAAGTGTCTAATGTTTTACCATTAAACATTTGTTTCCCCATTAGTTGGTAATATATTTTTTATTATCTTAAGAGAATATCATTTATTCTCTTAGCATTTCAAGAGAGCATCAAATTGTATGTTTACAGAGGAGAACAAGCAAATTTCATATGCTACATTAAATCCATATGCATTTTAAAATTATTTACAACTAAGATATATAGGTTTGCATATTGTTTTCAGAATTAACTTTTTAAGATAAAAAATCCCCCATTTAAGATTTATAAAAAATATTTACAGAATTCCATTATGTCAAATGCATGTTCATTCATTAGCTATTCATTTCCAACACTACTGAGATCCTACTATATGACAGGCAGTTTAGTTTGCTAGGCTCTGAGCAAGATAACCAGGCCCTTGCATCCATGGAGCTGAATCCTAGTCACCTTAAAAGTGTCTAGATATCCAGATTGGATAGTCAGGAAAGACTTCTCAGAGTGCATGAGGTTTAGGGCTTGAGTAACATGGTAAATGGTGGTATCATTCAATAAAATGGGAAATACTGGGAAGATATAGTTTGGGGGACAATGAGGGAAGAATTGCAATGTTTTATTTGGGCATTTTAAGTATGAAATGTCTATTAGGCAACCTGATTGGAAATGGCGAGTAGGCAGTGTGATGCAGGAATTGAGCTCAGGGAAGAGACAGAATTATAGGCAAAAATTTGTAATTTTTTCACAATAAATTGTCTTTAGAAATATGAGCCTGGACAATATAATCAAGAGCATGAGTGTCACAGGATGGAGAAGAGGAACTAAGATGGAACCCCGAGGAGCTCCAAGAAAGTAAAAGGGTTGGAAAGCAGCCTGCAAAAGAGTCTGAGAAGAAGCATCCAGTGAAACAGGAAGAAAAACAAAAGCATGAAAAGTGATCAGCATAGTGAAAGCAGCATCTCCAGAGGAAGGGGTGATCAGCTGTGTCAAAGGCTTCTGAGAGAGCTGGTAAGAAGGGGCTAAAAAATTGACCATTAATTTGATGAGAATATTATTGACCTTGCCAAGTGTGGTTTCAAAGGAGTGGTGTAGACACAGACAGTCAACCTTGTCAGCCGTGTTTGTGTGTGTGTGTGTGTGTATGTATCCAGTAAACATAAGTTTCTTCTTAGGTTCATGCAAAGACTAAGTAGAAAGTTGGGTCTAACCAGGTTTGGAGGTTTCTCAGGTAAGTACAACAAAAGAGAAAGAGAGAGAGAGAGAGAGAGAGAGAATGAACTGTAAGAGTATGTAATGATGCACCATAATATATGAGTTGGGAAAGGAAAGAAGAAACTGATTGATATTCAGAAAATAACAGGGTCAATGGAAAAAACAACTTAATGGTATTTAAGAATTATCATTTTAAGAGTAATAGAATAAATGAGCTGGAAGGATAATATTGGTGATGAGAGAATTAGATGCTTAAAGTCAAGAATTCCAGAGTGTTCAGAAGTGGTGATGAATATTCAAGTATATGGTCATTGGAGAAGACAAATGAGATTGGGGTGGAGTAAAATATCATCAAAAGATAGAATATTGAAGACCTGAGAGGACAAGATTGATGCATCATTCTTATGGTTGATGGATTACTAATATTTTACCATTAATCATTTGTTTATCCATTAATTATTGGTAATATAATTTTGAAAATATTACCTTGGTCTATAATGTAACCAGCAATGGTAATATACTACTGTGTAGATAATATGCTATTGTTACTATGTATATTGTGAATGAGTTGGTAGCATACTACTTTTTATTATCTTGCTATATACTGTGAATGAGAATGGTTACAGTAGCAAAGATTTAAAACAAACAAAAACAGCCAAAAATTTATCCATTTCCTCTGGATTTTCTAGTTTTTGTGCATAGAGATGTTCATAGTAGTCTCAGATGATCTTTTGTATTTCTGTGGTATTAGTTGTAATGTCTTTTTTATTTCTGATTTAGCTTATTTGAATCCTCTCCCTTCTTTTCTTGGTTAATCTACTAGTGGTCTATTGACTTTGTTTATCTTTTCAAGGAACGAACTTTTTGTTTCATCAATCCTTTGTATTTTTTCTTTGTTTCAATTTTGTTTAGTTCTGCTCTGATCTTTGTTATTTTTTTGTCTTCTGCTAGCTTTGGATTTGGTTTGCTCTTGTTTTTCTAGTTCCTTGAGGTGTGATGGTAGGTTGTTAATTTGTGATCTATCTGTCTTTTTGATGTAGGCATTTAGTGCTATAAAATTCCCTCTTAGCATTGCTTTTGCTGTATCGGAGAGATTTTGGTAACTTGCATCACCATTGTCCTTCAGTTCAAAAATTTTTTTGATTTCCATCTTGATTTCATCATTCACCCAAAGGTCAATCAGCAGCAGGTTATCTAATTTCCATGTATGTGTACAGTTTTGAGAATTTCTATTGGAATTGATTTCTAGTTTTATTCCACTGTGGTCTGAGAAGATATATGGTATGATTTCAACTTTTTAAGATTTGCTGAGACTTGTTTTGTGCTCTAATGTATGGGCCATCTTGGAAAAGGTTCTGTATGCTGATGAGAAGAAGGTATATTCTGCAGTCTTTGGGTAGAATGTTCTGTAAATGTCTTTTAGATCCATTCTTTCTAGAGTTCAGTTTAAGTGCCATGTTTCTTTGTTGATCTTCTGCCCCAGAAAGGCCAGAAAATTACAAAAACCAACAACATTAATAGGCATTTGGATGATTTATAAAGTAGTCAAAATATACATTTTGAAAGAAGAAATAAGTATCAAGGAGTATTTACAGCTGAATTCTACCAGACCTACAAAGAGGAACTGGCACCTATGCTACTGAAACTGTTCCAAAGTATTGAGAAGGAGGGAATTCTCCCTAACTCATTCTACAAAGCCAGTAACAAACTGATATCAAAGCCAGGAAAGGACACAAAAACACAGAAAGAAAACTATAGACCATTATTCCTGATGAACATAGATGCAAAAAATGCTCAACAAACACTAGCAAACCAAATCCAAAAACACATCAAAAAGGTAATTCACCACAATCAAGTGGGTTTCATCCCAGGGATGCAAGGATGGTTCAACATGTGCAAATCAATAAATTTGATTCACCACATAGACACAATTAAAAGCCAAAACCATATGATCATCTCAATAGATGCAGGAAAAGAATTTGATATAATCCAGCCCCCCTTCATGATAAAAACCCTCAACAAACCAGGCAGAGAAGGAACATACCTTAAAGTAATAAAAGGCATATATGACACACCCACAGCCAACATCATACTGAATGGTAAAAGTTGAAGACATTGCTTCTAAGAACTGCAACAAGACAGGATGCCCATTTTCACCACTTCTATTCAACATAGTACTGGAATTCCTAGTCAAAGCAAGCAGGCAAGAGAACATCTACCCCCAAGTTCCAGGTACTCTAAGAGTGAGCAAAGTAAAAGGTTAGAAGCAAGAAAGAAGGAGAATCAGATTGATATTATTTATATGCAAAGTTTGCAGTGAAAAGTGGCAAGAGAGAATGTGGGAAAGGTAGCAGAGACAATACACAACATGCCATACCATGGTAATTAACTTGAAATGTTTCCTCTGGGTAAAGAAGAGTCATGGATGGTGTCTGAGCTTGTGTAATTATTTTCCTTACCTCTATAAAGCAATTGTAATGGAAGGGTCAAATACAAAAATACCACTTCAAAGAAGCATCCACATGGGAGTGAAGTATGCTGCAAAAGAGGCAACCTAGACACTGACATATGAGGGAAGTGCTTAACATTTATTCTTTTATCACAAATCTCTTGAATGTCTGCCTGTCATGAGAGGCATTGTGGTGAATACTGACACAGAAGAACAAACCACCGATGGAGTTATCATAGGATTTTAGAGTCACAATAGAATAAAACTGAGGTGAAATATCTTTTAGTTGGTTGGTATCTATTAGGAAAAGAAATTGAACATTTTGAATATATTTGATTGTATATGAACTCAGTATGATATATAAGATATATCTATATGATACCCATATATTCAATATGAGATATATGAATTCAATATGAATGCATTAAATATAGCAGGGATTTTAAAGGCCATCTAATCCAACTATCTCAATTTAAGAAAAAAGAACCAAGACCCAGAGTAGTTAACATGAATTGCCAGAAATCACATAAGTGTTCTAACACCCATAACGGTTAGACCTATCACATTTGCCATTCAGGATTGCAGAGTTGTAAGAGAAATGACTTCAGACAAATTCTCTTCCAACTTAGCTAAAGACCCTGGGCAATAGAAGCCTAGGGAATCAAATAGATGGAGAACATGCTATGAACTTATTATTTTGTGAAACCCAAGCTTTAATAGTGCACAGAAATTCACAGGTGAATTATTAAGTAGTGATTGTCTGGAAACTGGAGCACTGTACTTAGACCCTGGCTGCTTGGAGAGAACTCAGCAGCCCTTATATTTCTTAACCAGTGGTTCTACATTCAGTGGTTTTTGCTTAGCTATTTGACATGTGGAAAAATAATTCAACCCAGAAGCCTTCAAAGACAGTCTGTTGAAAAGCACTTACATACTTAGGAGAACTGAAAATTGTTCTTAATTTCTTATTTGCTGGAGGTGGCTTGCATGCCCAGTTAATCAGCAAAAGCCTTTGCTTTCCTCCTTGTATCAAAATCATTATTTCCTCTGCATTTATCAGAATTTTGAAGGTATGTTTAAAGATAGAAAAAGTACCACATCTCAAAATTTAAAAAGACTGTCTTGTTAATAGTCCTGTTTTAAAAATTGCAAAAGTAAAGAAGCTACACGGTATAATGGAAAGAATGGGCTTTGGCATCAGCCACACTGTATATGAATTCAGGTCACTTGCTAGATAACCTAGGACAAGTAGCTGAACTTTGAAAGTAAAGAGAAAGTTTTTCTTTTCTCTTGTGTAAAGTAGGGAGGAATACCTCTGTCATGGGTTTATTTCATCAATTTTAAATAATATATTAAAAAAAAGAATGGCACATTCTTGGCACTCAATACATGGTAGATATAATAATAATGATGATGATAATAATAGAAAGCATTGAACCTCCAGATTATACCTGAGTGAAGAAGAAACCATGATGTGTATTGGTTATGGACAGAAATATCACAGGAAGTGTGCAATGACATTCACAAGAAATGTGACCAATGTCAACCTAACCAGTAATGGTCAAATTGACATCCTGTGCCTCCAAAAATAGTGCACTGAGGACACAATACCACTTTTGTAGTATTCTTACTCAAAATCTATAACCTGAATATAATCATGATGAAAATATCAGCCAAATCTCAATCAAAGGACGGTCTACTAAATAAATAGCCAATACTATTTACAAGTGTCAAGGATGAGAAAGCTGAAAGCAGACTAGAGACCTGTGTCAAACTACAGATGATGAAGAGACATGATAACACCATGCAGTGTGTGATCCTGTACGGACCCTGGCCAGGAAAGGAACATTAGTGGGACAATTGGCAAAGTATTAATAAGATTGGTAGATGATATAATATTACCACATTAATGTCAATTTCCCAATATTCATAATTGTACTGTGGTTATGTAAAATGTTAGCACTTGTGATGTCCATGTGAACAGTTCATGGGAATTCCTTGGACGATTTTTGCAACTTTTTTTGGAAATCAAAAATTATTTCAAAATAAAAAGTTTAAAATTTAAAAAACAAATTTAAAACATGAGAATGTTACAAAACTAAAGCAAAGTAGGAAAAGATAAAATTACATTTCTTAAGAATATGCTAAAATTCAGACCATCCTTTCAAATGAGTGTTGTTTTGTCTCTGGGTTTCTAACTAAAATATAATTATGGAGAATTTTAACAAGTTTTAAATTAAATAATTAAATGGTTAGGAAATAAGTAGTTCAGAGATTTCCAAATCAAATAAATATTTACGGAGTATGTACTGCATGCAAATAATAGAAATACCTATATGTGATATAAAATGAAGAAGAAAGATACAAATTTCTTTATCAGTCAGCTTCCAGTTCAATGAACCAGCCAAGACTTGAAATAACATAAAAAAATAAGCAACCATATTTAATAGTGATCAAATAACCACAAATAAACAAGAATAAAGAGATGGTATTACTTGGTGATGCTGACAAATGCATCATTCTAATTTGATGGATAGGTTCACAAGAAGGAACAGTTCCCTGTGTGTAGATTGCAGCTCCATCTACCCAGCAGCTCCAGCCCACAGCCTGGGGACAAGGAGCTTCCAGAGAAGCACCAAAAGAGTCAGAATAGTATAAGAAGTGCAAATATAGATTCAGATGCCTGAGTTCAGATCATGGCTCTGCCATTTACCAGCTGGATGGCTTTGGTCATGTTATTTGACCCCTCTATGGCTCAGTTCTATAATCAATACACAGAGTTGTTTAATTGGACCAAATGAATCAATATGTGCAAAAGGCTGGCATATAATAAATGCTGTGTATATATTATTATTCTACATTTCTCTCTTGTTCTTACACACCCCACCTGCAACAGCTCCCCTCACACCCACACATATACATGATTTTTCAGCGAGTCCTTTTGCTGTTCTTCAAGAAGTATTCCCTAAGTCAGTTTACTTTTCTCTATTTCCTCTGCTGACTTGTCTAAGTCACCATCATATCTCGCTTGGATTAAAATAGCACTGTAATTGCATCATAACCAGCCTCTCTGCCTCCACTTTTGCCACCTTGCAATCCATTCTCCACACAACAGTGAGATCATCTTCGTAACATAAAACAGATGCCTCTACTCAGACCAACCAGCAACTTGTAATTGCACTAAGGATAAATTCTAATTTTCTTACCATGGCTAAAGGTCTTCCATGGTCTGGATGGTGCCTCCTCTCTGAACTCATAATACTTTCTCCCTTGTTCGCTATAATCCAGTCTGGGGCCTCTCTCTGTTCTGGGCACACTCATTTCATATTTCACATCACTTCTATCATATTTGTTCTGCTCTCAGCCTGTGCTCTGCTTTCACATCTTAAGGTTCCTGTCTCCTTCCTACCATTCGTTGCATTTATGGTACTACCAGTCACCTTAGCAGCGGTACTTTCATGTGTTGGAATTGAATTTTGTTCAGGTTTTTATCCCTCCTTCACATGATCCATAGGATGACTCTAGCACAGTCTTAATTTATGCCTTTTGTTTAAGGATAATAATTAATAGCACCCCCTTTTGCTGTTACAAGTGCCCTAGTTTGTACTAAAAATTATATGATATGGTTACTCTATCTATGGGCAAATCCTAATCAGTACAAGCCAGAGGTCAGCAAACTATGGCCTTAGCATCAAACTAAATGGGTGTTTTTGTAAATAAAATTTTATTGGTCACAGCCACACCCATTCATGTGCATGTTGTCTAAGGCTACTTTTGCACTACAAAAACAGAGTTAAGTAGTTAAAACACAGACCTTATGGTCTACAACTCTGAAAACATTTGCTCTTTACAGAAAAAATTTGCTGTCACCTCTTCTAAGCCAATTAATGTTATCCTTTCCCCCTGATTAGTGCAGGAAGGAGTACAAAACCCAATCATGGTCAGTGAAAGGTAAGAGGATATCCTCCTGGGAAGAACTTCAGAAAGAGTTCTTGGCTGGTGAAAGAAACACACAGGGGAGTTGCTACTCCTCTTTTTCATCCAGATGACCTAGATATGTGGATTTGCTATCTATAATGCTGCAGTCATCGTTCAACCAACCTGAGGATGAACCCAGCAAACAGAAATCAGAGCCCAGAGATCTTCGGGAAAGTGTAGCTGGATCCCTGAAGTACTGTGCCCGGAGGCTATCATATCTTTGTTTATCTTCTCATGTGAGAAGAAAATCTGATTACTCTTTAAGCTAATTCAGTGAGTGTTTGTTGTTAAAGCTAAAATCATTTCAGTTTATGCAAGTTCAACTTGGCTTTGGTAGAACACATGCTGTGAATTTAGTGGTGGCCTAGTCAACAAAGGAAGGGAACTAGGAATGGACTTAACTGGGGCTAGGAAATCGACCAAGCTGTAGGACAGACTCTTGAAAGTATTGTTCAAAAATCCAATGAGTGTGCAGAGAGTGGATTTTGTATATTTGGAAAATATCAATATCCAAGAAAGTTGTATATAGTGTTTAGAGTGTGGAGTGGAAGTGGAAAAGGCTTTAGATGGTGATCTGCTGACCCAGGTGATTGCAGTTTCTCATGATTCAGTGTAGTCTATCTTTCTGAAGCAGGACAGAAAGATAGCAGTTGGATATCTGGAGGATAGAGACCCTCTCTTGACCTAGAACAGAAGGTCTACAAGAGCTCAGCAAGTAGCCAGATCTCCAGCCAAGCAGACTAAAGTTCTGAGCAGGACTCCAGAACCAACATGTGGACCAAACGTGAATTATATTGGCTAGAACAGGGATGATAAGCTCATATGTCTACAAGACCAAGCCTAAATGTGGATGCAGTGGTTCAGTGAATATGAGCCCCACCTAAACAAGAGAGTGGCTACTCAGATCCATCTGAGGGATGCTATGTGCAAGAATGAAGGCAAGCACCTTGCTAGATCTCAACTGGAAGTTTGCATGTTTTTATCTGGGAACCCTGAGTTTTAAATGGTGGAAACTTACTTGGATGTTCAAACAATAACATATTAATCAACCAGGTGAGGTGCGAGGAAAATCTCTCTGGGTCTGGGCAAAGTAAACATGGTAGTGGGTAGGCTGTAGTTCAATGAATGTGGGGGCCCAGACTCTGTACCTGCGGAAGCAAAATGACTTCTGGACTCTACTCACCTGTGAATAGAGACGGGGCTCCAGACACACTCCTTTTCCTGGTCAGAACTCCTGCAGTAATGGGTCATCCCTTAATGTGTGGCTCAAGTCTCAGCAAATCCACCTGCTGCAGGCAAATAAAATCAAGTCTGATTCAAGTAGAAAATTTGTGTATTGGAGGAATGAGAGATACGTCTAAAGACAGTGTAGATCCAATTTGTTATAGAAGACCACCATTATTCAATGAATGAGGCTAATAAAGAGACAGAGATCTCTTTGCCATAAGTTTGATGAATGTGCCAGGACCACTTTGCCTAATAGAAATGTTGGCACACAAGTAAGCAAATATGCCTGTTTTATTAGCAGGCAGCCTGAGACCAAATGAACTAAAAACATTCACATCACAAATGTTACAACAATTCAAATTCTCATTTTATTAAAATGTAACTGTGCTGAGCTAGCCCTAAAGCTATGGGACTCAACATTAGGAATGCTTGGAAATAATAAGTCTGCAAACATTGAGAGTTTTGAGCTGATACTTCTTTTCCTCGATTCCTAAATTTATTCTCAAAGCTGAAAAGGAATTATTCAGGAACCACCGCTACTTCCTACTTGCCCTCAATCTGCCTCCCATCAGCTTATATCTCCATGGAGAAACAGTGACAGTGTTTGGACAGAAAACAGCCTGGAGAAACTTGGCCATTTATCTATTAAAGTGAAAGAAGAAGAAATCTGTATCCAACCTGTTGTACATACAGATAGAAGTCTGAGAATGCATAGTGTCAGCACAATCGCCCGGCAGAGCCAGTCTCCATCCTGCCTCAGGAGCTAGCACAATCTGCTAATGAGAGACTGTGTGAAACACTCTGACTACAAACTACTTAGCCCTTTGCTGATTGATTTCAAACTCACAGAAAAAGACCCAGAGCAGTGATTCATTTATAAGAATAATTATGCCATGAGATCTGAATCTGCTGTAAAAGAAATTAAAGGTCTTACACCAGGTAAATTCTTACTGCAGGATTTCAGAATATAGCTGGTGCTTTTACTTAGCTAGGCAAGTTCTCTCAGTCTAGTTTGTTTCCACAAATACTAATTTCTCTTTATCAGCATCTTCATCATCATCACCAAGTCATAGTAGCAGTTAATAAACGTACAACATTCACAACATGCTAGACATTTTGTTAAACACTTCACATGATTTATTTTGATGAATACAACAGCCTTATAAGGTAGGTACTATTTTTATTCCCCATTTAACAGATGGGGGAAAATAAGGCTCAGAAAAACTAAAAACTTGACCAAGGAACACCGGCCAATAAATGACAACACCAGGGTATAAAATTTGGTTTCTCTGAGGCCAGAACTTGCACTCAACTATTATACTCTAAGTAAACTGCCTCTTCCACTTTGAAGACTGTGTTGAAATTTCCGAAAAGGCATGTTTACAGGATAGTATCATTCAAACATTTAACTTATTATTTGTCAATTTCTATCTGTCTTGTCCTTTTAAATGAACCCAGGTGTGCAAAAATATGGTAAGTTTATGAAAACTGCATATCAGCTTCTTGCTTTTGTTGCCAGGGTATATATTGGGAAACCTCTACCTCATCAGATCCAATAATTACTCCATTCTCATCTTCCCTAGCTCTGCATCTCAATTTCTGATTGTTTCTTCAAGCACTTTTTGTCTTTGGCACTCTGTTTTGGACTTTTATCTCCAACTCAACAATAGAGTTTACCTTTGAACATGCCTAAAGGTTATCTCCCTTTTTGCCACATGGCACTTGTCCTCTGCTTACACCAAATGACTCAGATTACCTAGATCTACCCTACCTGGCCTTCTCTATAAGAAAAGAGAAAACTGACAATGACCAGCTATGGGATTTCAGCTGATTTGACTCCAAATTTCATGTCTTTTTCCCCTATTTCATTAATTGGCAATAATATATGGAGATTCCTCATAGCAAATGTCAAAACCCAGAAGACTCTGCCAGCATTTTAGGTCATTTTCAGTCTACAACTAAGACAGGTAAACAGGCAGCCAAGGACAATAAGCTCATTATAGGCCCCTGACCAAAGGCTGGGTCTAACTCAGGCTTATGGCAGTGTGAGGTAAGATGTTTAATGAGAAATAAGGAAAACAGTTTGCCCTCTATATCCCTGCCTGATTCCATGTGTTCAACCATTGTAAGGCAGGACTTATAACAGGCTGCTGACCATTCCCTAGGGAAATACACCTGAGGTGGATTTGGAGTCTGTAGCTAACAAGGTCAGAGTGTGAATGCTCAACCCAAAATAGAATAATAATGTATGGTCACTCAGAGTGTAGGAATTCAACTCCCGTAAGTCACATCATTCAATAATAATAATAAAGCTTCAGCACCCTCTGGTCTAATAATATATCTGATTCCTTAAAGAGGGTGGAAAGTAATGTCTCGCAATTAGTCCTTTGCTTCATACTACTAGGTATTTCCTGTGTCCAGAGTCCTTAAAGGCTCTGTCCAAAACCTTACATGGGAGCTGGAACCCCTAATTGATAAAGTTAATATATCTCTTTGATTCATTAAGCTAATTTATAATTTTTCTTTTAAAAATCCTAATCAATAATATTTCTAATTGATCTGCCCTGCTGTGTTAGTCCCTACTCATATTTTCTCTTTATATAAATACACACACAAAGTGACTTGTGTTCACAAAACTGTAGCTCTTGGCTCAATTAAGAATTCTCTTGTGTGTTTCTGAACTTGTCATATACAGGTACCTCTTCCTGAGACTCCTTCCTCTTTTCTCAACCTGACGGACTCTTATCCATACTCAGTAACCAAGGTGAATGTCCCTCCTCTGGAAATCCTTCCCCGGCTCCTCAGGTAGATCCCATTATTTCCTGCAGTTAAGACTTTAGGTGTGACCACAGTGACCCTGAGAACTGCTATGCTCTTTTTTTACTTTCTGTACAAATCTATTCAAAGTCAGATAAGACTATAGTTTTCTTTATCTTCCATCAGCTTTTGACTCTGTACATAGGAACCCAGGAACTTAAGTTTATTACCAACTAGTAATGTTTATCATTTCTTCTAAATCTATACTTTAATATCACTTCCCAAACTAGAAATGATCCATTAATGGAAGATGCAATGTTTAATACTCCACAAGGATGCAGTTTAAAACCCATTCCCTATTGTAATATTTATGTCTATGTAAAAGTGAATTGGGTCCTGTGTTTTCTCACCATACTGAAATAGGAGGCTAAATATAGCAAGTTGAATATAGCAAGCAAATATCCGCAGGAAAAATAGTCCTGGTTAAGTACCCATTGCTCTTGATATATGGGATACTATTACTCCAAAAAGTAAAACATTGCCTTTGCAGAGTGTCTCTAACATTTAAGGAGTCCCTATTGATCAGTGGAACCCTGTGCGTCCACTGGAGATTCCCTTTGGCAAGTTTCTACATTGTCAAGGAAAACTTCACAATCACATTACAGATTGTCTAAGATAATCAGCCAAACTCACATTACACTAAAAGATAGAAATCCAAAATACAAATGTATATGAACCACAGGCCTATACATTCTCATTGCCTGAAAGGCTCACGTTGCCTATCCTGGCCAGGAGTCGGAATTGGAGAAATGTCTCACTTGAACTCTGGCAAAGTCCAAGTGACTTTACCAGAGCACTATTTTGATATTCCAGATTGTTTTTCCCTTTGGGCAAGGCTGTATTCATACTAATAACATTAATCTGTCTTGATTCTACTTTTTTTTAAAATGATGACCTCTGTATCAGCTATTTTATCACTGCTTAACAATTCTTCTAAGACCTAGTAGATTAAAACAACAACCATTTATTCATGCTCACAAGCTTGTAAGTCAACTGGGAAGGCTCAGCCCATCTTTGCTGGGCTTGCTTTCACGTCTGTGGTCAGCCAGCAGGGTGGTGGGAGGCTGGCATGTCTTTAGTGATCTTACTCACATGTCTGGCAGTTGGCTGGCTGTAAACTGGGTGATGCATGGAACTGAGCCATGTGTTTCTCTTCCAGCAGGCTAGCCTGGGCTTGCCCACATGGCTGGGTTCCAAGGGAGCAAGTAGAAGTGCTGAAGTCTAGCCTTAGAAGTGGCACACTTAAAATAATTGGGCGGTCATTAGGCTGAAGCAGCTCTAGGACCCTGGGTTCCTATGTAAGCAAGCCAAAACCCATCTCAGTGTCAACCAAAACACAAAACTGAAGCATAACCAATCAGAAACTGCCAACTAACCTCTAACTAGAGACTTTCCACTAGAGTGATTCAAATAAGTCTTCTGCTCCACTTTAACCAATCAAATATTTTCTTTGCCTTGCTTCTGCATCTACCCTATAAAAGCCTTCCCCTCATGCCCTCTGTCAGAGCCCCAGACTGCCTGTGATCTGCCCAATTCACGAATCACTGTTGGAGCAAATAAACTCTTCAAAATTCTAAAGTACCTCAGTTTATCTTTTAACAACACCACGACTTCTATTGCATTCTATCTGCCGAAGGAGATGACAAGTTCAGTTTATATCCAAGGCCTCTTATCTTGAAGATGAGCTATAAAGTTATACTGCAAAAGGCATGGGTGCAGAGATATTTCAACAATAGGGGTCATTTCTGCAGCATATCACAACTTCTACCTCCTTGTTGGACACATTCTTTCTTTAGATGTGGCAAAATCATTGCTTAAGCTATGGTCAAGTTTCTGCCAGGCTATTGTCCTCTGAGAAGCACTCTGGCTCTTACTACTTGATACATTTGCTGAGGGTATTTTGTATTTACTGCCTATATCATGTATTTCCCAGGCACATATTTTTATGGCTGACTCATTGTCATTAATTATTTGCTCCATTCAGCATCCTTGTGGCCACAGTTAATGAACGGTGGAGAGTGCAGTTGGGCAGGATGACTTTTTCCAAAAATTTGGAAACAGAATTGAATAAAAGTGAATTAGTAGCCACTTTTTAATTCTTTAGCATCATGTATGTATATCTACTAAAACAACAGTTGGTGAGGATGACTGCCATTTCTTGCTAAATTTCCTGCTAAAACTATTCTAGCCTTAGTCTATTGTGTGTCTCTTTGGAATATTTTGTAGGGGATTTTAAGTGACAACATGTAGTGACTTCAACCACAGTTTTATGACAGATACAAAGTGGAATCCATGAGACTGTGGCTTCAGCTGGGCGTATCTGAAAATTATTGCTCAGGAAAATCCTGGTTTGATAGCAGGTACCTCTGCTGCACAGGCCCTATGGCCTCCTGTTTAGGCAAGAATGCAAAGTATTTATTTTAATTTCCATACTGTTGACTATTCTTCTGTTTTCCAAGCTAGCTCTCTCATTAGTCAGCAGTTTAGGATATATTTTACTTAGAATCTTAATAGACCATTATACATTTGAAAAAATCTGTAATCTAGTACTTGTCAAAAATCTGGGACATTTAAGGTTCAACTTGAAGAATCCACCCTGTAACACCACTAGTCAGTAGTTTGCGAATATAGACTTCTTTGAAGTTGCATTTTCCTGCATTGAATGTCATTACAAGATACTGAAGAGAGAAAAATCCATGGAATACTCTTCAGAATCAAAATACAATAATGTGGGATTTTCCTGCAACTTGGCAATCATAGGAATGAATCAAGCCTCATGCCCCAAATTTTTGTTTCACTAGATAATTGGGAGTCAATATATACAAGCACAAAGTCTTTGGTTCAAATAGACCAAGGTCAAGCCGATCTTATTGGGAGGATTATGAGAATAATACAAAAGTGGAAGAAAGGAACTATAACTCATCAAATGTTTTATCTGTAGCCGATTCTAATAATAGTGCAACAGAGAGCAACAGGCTGAAGTGAGGGGAGGAAATCTAAAGGCATCTCTTTTGAAAAATGCAGTTCTTCTGCAAGAAAGAAAAGCATTGTATATGCTATCCCCTGGTGGATCTGTTCTATCCTAGATGTTTTGATAAAGAAGATATTTTAGACAGTGAGCACTAGGCTGTGGTTTCAAGGGAGCTGCTGATGAATTTACACTAGCCAGAAGCTTCAAGCTAAAAAGGATGCCATGCTGGCTACTATGATATTGAAAAGCTCAAAGACTCAAGTCATGGACAGACCATAGGGTCACAAAAGAACAAGAGGAAGTGCAGTCCTATGACTTAGCCATAAAATGATTCAGCCCAGAAGAAACGAAGGCAGTATCCTGCATCCATAATCACACTCTATATTTGCATAGCACTTTAAAAGACATCTTTTGCAGAATTTTCACAACTCCCAGCTTATTTTATCCACACACCTTCCCTTGGAGACAGTTGAAAGCAAGTTTTATAAAATTCACACCATCATGTCAGGGAGGAAATGACGGCAATAAGAGGGAAGGTGATTTGTCCAACGTCACCTAAATAATCAGGAACAAATTCAGAATTAGGACATCTCCAGGTCCCTGATTCTTAAGGACACTGTTCTTATAAGATGCCAGTAAATTTGACAACCATCTTTGGTAACATCCCTATAAGGTGAATTCCTAATTCTTCTTAGATGCAGCCCCTCCACAATTCTTCCTGCTGATCCTCTCCTGCCCACTGTTTGATCTCTGGTCAGTTTCCAACCACTCCCCTCTGCACCACCCCTCCCTGAGACTGGTTCACTGACTCTGGGGGAATGGGAGATAAACCTGTCTTTAGCATTTGCTTGCTCTTTTTTATTAACTCAATCTAATTCTAAAATTAGATTGGATTGATAACTGACAAGCAAATAGGAACAATCAATGTTAGACTTGGTCCTTTGCTACAGATCCTGGTCATACTGAGCCTGCTGTTCATCCTTTGGTGATAGGCATAGGTAAAGGCAGCCCAGTGGTATCAGCAAGACCCCATTCAAGTCTGGAACATACCCACTTCCCTATTCTCTGACCATAGACAAGTTATTCAACCTCTCTGAGCCTCAATTTCTCCAATTACAAAATAGGTATAATACCCACCCCCAATTTCATAGGATTCCTGGGAATATTAAATGATATATTAAATAAAACTCCCCTAATCGTTATTCTTTCATGGAAAGTCTGTTACAAAACAACATACAGGATAATACACACAGCTACTTCAAACGTATGTCTAAAATGTCTAACATGGTGTCTTAGTTCAGGCTGCTATGACAAAGTACTATAAAGTGCATGACTTATAAACAACAGAAATTTATTTCTCACCGTTCTGGAGTCTGAGATCAGGATACCAGCATGAACTGGTGCTAGAGAAGACCTTCTTCCAGGTTGCAGACTACCATCTTCTCCTTGTCCCCCCACATGAAAGAAAGGAGTAAGAGAGCTCTCTGGGGTAACTTTTATAAGGGCATTAATTCCATGCATGACAGCTCTACCTTTATGACTTAATTACCTCCAAAAGGGCCACCTCTAAAATCATCACATTAGAGGTTAAGTTTGCAACATATGAATTTTGGAGGGCCATAAATATTTGGTCCATAACACATAGTTACATAATTTTTTATTATTTAAATACACTTAGAAACACAATGGCTAAATGTTTCTAAACTAGAAGTAATACTGAATATCTGTTTTGTTAAACAAAATACAGTGTAATTCAAATATGGTATGTCAATAGTAATAAAGTGTTAGAATTAAGTGGGATAGACATTTCTTCTTCACTTCAGTTTATATACTTATTCACTAAATTTCTGTAATGTTTTTTTTGATATGTCAACTTGGTTAGACTACAGTCTCTGGTTATTTAATCAAATGCTAATCTCAATGTTGCTGTGAAGGTATTTTGTAGATGTGATAGAGTCCACAATCAGTTCACTTTAAGTCAAGTCAATTATCCTAGGTAACCTAGATGAACTTGATTCAATCAGCTGCAAGACCTTAAAAGCAGAGCTGAAGCTTTCCAAAGAAAGAAGAAATTCTGCCTCTAGACTACAGCTTTAGGTGACACCCAAGAGTTCCAGCCTTTTCTTCTTCTTTTTTTTTTTATATTAATCATTTAATGGAGATATAATTCCCAAGAAACATTAGTTTTAAAGAGGAAGACAATAAAGAAAATGAATTCCTCATTTATAACAAATATCTCCTATGAGGCACAAATCAGTACATTTGTTTTTTTTTTTTTCCTTTTATTTCAACATATAATGGGGGTATAAATATTGTTAGGGTTACATACATTGCCCCTACCACCCCTCCGCCCCCACATGCCAGAGCTTCAAGCATGTCCAATCCCCAGGTGGCACGCACGGCACACATTATGTAACTCCACACTTCCTCCCCCCTCCCGCCTGCCCTCCATCTGACAAAAGATTTTTTTTTTTCAGCATTTTCTTCTTGATGGCCTGTCATATAGATTTCAGATTTACCTAGGCAAATATACATATATATATGTATATCGGGGTTGATATATATTACATGTATATATGTATGTATACGTATATAGTAGGATACACATACACATATACATATTACTAGTCATGCGTCATGTTTCTTTGGTTGAACATTGACCGATACACCTGCTTTTCTCCTGAGCAAAATGCATACTTTTATTCAATTTGTATTAAAAAAATACTGTATATATATATGTATACTTGCATATATCTATATGTATGTGTGTGTGACTGTGTGTGTGTGTGGTTTGACTACATGATTTTGCTCTTCTGTAGGTCAAAAAAGATTCTCATGGAAAACATATCCGATTTTCCTGTGCTTCTATGTGCTAGAGGGTCTCAGCCTGTTTTATCTGATGAGTACTAGTGAAATGGGAGCACTTAGTGAGCCTAGTGATTGATGAGGAGCTGGCCCTCAATCCCTTCATAGTTAGCATCACAAACTGGGAGTCCCTAAAAATTCTGTGCCTTGCTGCTCTTACAGTACTGGAAACTCCCCCAGCTTATGGAAGTGTGCAGCTTGTCTTCCCTTGATTTTCCCCACCTTGCATATTATCAGACCTCAGTCTCATGCTAATTCACACCAAACCTACAGCAGAGTTTAGGAGAAGTTAAGAACTGAAAGAGTCCAAACAGTCATCCCTTTCTCAATACAAAGCTTCAGAGAAACAAAATTCTAACTAATAGGCTGTTGCTCCTTTCATTCCCAGACAAATGTAATCAATACCACTGGAATTGAAGATATAATTTTTCTTACATCCCCCCAATCTTCCAGACATCCCTATTGTTCCCAGAATCATCTCCAGCATAATACTGCAATGAGGCTTCAAGTCTGCTTTGAACTGAACCAAAATATTTCTCCTTCCCAGACAAAGCCGGGAAAACTTTGCCTTGTGCACTTTTCAGCTGATGTGCAGCTTCCTATTGTGTGAGCAAGCAAGCCACAATCCATCTTCCTTTAGAAGGTTGTGATGCTGCTCTGCAGTTCCTAATGAACTGGCAAGGCCAATTAAGCACTGCATAGAATATCCGTAGCCAACTAACCCATTGAAGAACACACAGATGCATTAATACTCTGTCTTTTGTAGATGAAGATTACTGGAAACTGGAGCTTTTGTGTTATTTTCCAGTCCTGAGGGAAGTAGTTGCCCATATTCACTTGACAAATGTCTTTTTTCCCTTAGGGACCTATGGGCCAACCAGACTCAACCAGCATTCACAAAATGTCTAATATGTGCTGGGTACTAAGCCAGTCAGTTTCATGGGTATAATGACATCCAGTTATCACAATAATGACTGAACATAAGGATCACTCAGTGATGAAAATGTTGGTACTCATAAACTTTCCAAATCATGAAACTGAAACAATGGCAGGTCTGGGATACGGAGGCAGATTTCTTAATGCCAAGTCTGATGTCATTTCTACCCTGTTATGGTTTTTGTATATATTAGAGCTTCCACTTAGGAGATGACTGATTCATGGGATAGATACTTTTTAGGGTAACTTCCCCCAAAGGTTTTCTTCTATGGAAACTGTGACTCTGCTTTCTTCTGAGTACGTCCTTACAGAGACTGAGGAGGAAACACATGGGTCTCACCCTCAATGGCTGAAACTGAAACTGAGAAAAGTGTCCTGCCATGACTATTCAATCTCTAAGAAGGAAGTTGATAACAAGGTTGGGAGAAGGGTAGCAGCAGCAAGAGGAAAGATAGTGCTTGATTATACTAGGAGTGCAAGTCACTCTCTCCAGTCTGTTCTGGCATCAGCCAACCTTTACATAGCTCCAGACACCCCTGAATCATCTTCTTTTACTTAGAGTAGACAGGCAGTTTTTGCTACCTGCAATCAAAAGAGCTCTGCTACACTAGAGAAGTCACATAACACAACTTAGTTGTTGGAAGCTAACGGAGAGCTGTGCTTAGATTCATATCAGGAGCCCACTGGAAGCATTACTGTGGAGCCATAAGGCAAATTGTATACAAGGCAAAGGGAGTACAGGGTGGAATTGAGGTCGATTTAGGTATTAACCAAAGCCACTGGTGGAACTGTCAAGGCATAGGTAGAAGAATGGAAGAGTTTATACACACAGATAATGCTGCATTTATAATATAAGAGGAGTAAGATTAACAAGGAAAAAGAAAGTAGAGCCATGGTTAGAGAAGTAGAAGAAACAGGATAGTGAAGAGTCGTGTAACTAATGAGAGCATTTTTAGAAGGGATCGAACTTTCAATAGCAACTAATGCAGGCAAGATCATGAGAGCTGCAAGAGGGGACATGGAGGCATGTCTGACCCATGAGAAAGCTTTTTCCTAAAATACCAAGGAACAGAAATCAGGTTGCAGTGGGTTACAGAGTAAGTGTGTGTGTTGCAGAAGGGTCAGTATACTGAAAGTGAACTACTGTTTTCTAGAGCATTGGTGGTGAATGACATGAAAAGAGAGTAGTAGCTTGAGGAAGTAGCAAACCAAGACTCATTTTTATTTAGCACATGGGAAATTTCAGTGTCCTCTTAGCCAAGGAGAAAGCACATTCATCTTCCCATAATATTGGTCTACAAATATGGCAAAGACTGATAACTGTCCCACAATACCCATTCTTCCCTTCTTCCTCATTGTAATAAGCTCCTTCTACAGCTAGAGATCATATGTTCTAGCCATCACTGCGCAGCCTCCCATGTGCCAGTTTTCGTAAATGGAGTAGAAATAATGTGGGCAAATTTCACAATCCTTTCTTAAGTAAACATTCCTTGCCCTCTATGTGAGTTCTTTCCCTTTTTCCATAATCTGGAAAGTGTACATGCTGGTGAACCATCTCAACCAGCACTCTAAGGAATGGCAGAGCAATAAGAGAGAATAAACTTGGGCTTCTCATGGAGTGAAGTTGCTCATCTGTCCCCCGTCTGGCAACCCATAGACCTCTGGGCTGTAATGAAAGGGAGAGAGAAAAACAAAACAAAACACTGTTATGCTTCAGTAACTGTATTTTAGGGTCTACATTTCAGAAGCTTGTCCCATGCCCCAACATAGACTACTAGCAAAGAAGAAAGCTGCAATTATCCTAGGTAGTTTTAATATGAGCCTGTCTTAGCGACCACTGAATATGACTGGCTACATGGAAACACATTGGGAGACTCTGTGTCTTGTAGATCTAGATCACGTACTACAAAAATGTGGCTATTTCTTAGTTATAAAATAAGTCTAATTGGGATATACTCTTTCAGAGACAGAAATGAAAAATTAAAAAATATTTCCAAAAGCAATTTATAAATGGACAATTGGAAAAATCTTTGGTAAGAATGGCAGAAGATTCCATTTTGATGCTATGTATGGAAGTTGGGTCTTGCAAATGACAGAACTAGACTTTGGTGAGCTTAGGCAGAAAGAGATATTTATCAGTTCATACAAACAAAGAAAGATCAAAGATAAGAATGACATCCAAGAAAAAGGGGATATCTCTCTCTCTCTCTCTCTCTCTCTCTCTCTCTCTCTCCCTCCCTCTCCCTCTTCCTCTCCCTCTCCCTCATAAATGTTTTTCCTATATGTGCACTTAGGTGTTGATCAGTGAAACCAATTTGCACATGTACTCAAGAAGCATTCTTTATATCTTATCATAAATAAAGTTTAGGTTCCTGAAAGGAAGCATGCTTGGCTGGGGACAATCTATATATAGGACAAATCTATACCCTTCTCATCTTTTCTCTGTTTTCTGAAACAAAGTCATAAAGCACATTTGTGGAAATCAGGCCTTAATTCAATTATTCAACCCTCACCTGCATAGTTTATGAGAATGAACTTCCTATTAGGAAATAATCAAATCCAAGCATAATATGGAACCTAAATGAGTTGAAATCTCTGGAGACAACAGCCAAAGGAAAGGTGAGGCAGCCTTAAGAAAAACAATCTCTTAAAGTTATGAGAGGTAGAAATCTCACCTGACATCAGATTCCTTAGGGTCCTTGAACCTAAAGCTCATCATCTGAATTTTCTGCATGTTTGTATACCTGAGCCTGAGTTTTTGTGCCATGATGTGGAGAGAATTCCCTTCATGGCCCCACAATCAGATCAGAGTCTGGAACCATCTGTCTCCTTTTTTGGTACAGGGGAAAAATTCAAAGGGAGCTATCTCAATGCCGTAAAACAACCTAGCTTTGAAGCTAAATCATGATACCAGATCCCAACGTCCCCATCTCCTCTACCCCAGAGGGAGTGGATGTTCTGCTGAACGCTCGCCTGCAGAGTTAAATAAGATAAGAAGCTGGAATCTTTGAGTCCAGGCCATAAAACATAATTGGACGGATCTCCACAGACAGTATAAAATATTGTATCCTGTCTTACACAGATGGGATTATTTAGCCTTCACACAACCTTCAAATAACACGTTGTGCTCCTTTTAATCAATCTATAATTCAAAGAGGACATCTTTTAGCCTCCAGAGGCTTCCGCTATGACAATAGATGTGGGCAGGCTAAGGCAAGGCATGTTTTATTATGACAGTCAAAGCCAACTTGGGCCATCATTTTATAAATCTCATTAGTGATTACAGTTTCTTATTTCCAGGTATGATAAAATAACCCTTTTACTTTGTAAATGTGTCTCAGCCAGAAGGAGGGATCCCAGGGCCTCTCCACCAGGCACCCAGAACAAAGGGATCCCTGGGGTGGGAGGCTGGGCCAGTGCTGATATTGCTGTCCTTTGCTTACAAACTGCACTGTCCTGAAAGGTTAGAGAGCCCAGCAGCCTCCCTCTGAGTCTCCCAGGGAGGGAGAGGCAAGGAGTTAGTTCTGTGAATGCCACAATGAATGGTCTTTCCCTGCTTCTCATGCTCTGATTCCTCTGTATGGCTCACTGTCATACAAACTGGGAATAGAAATTCCTTACAATCACCAACTGCATGTGTACTTGCAAAGGCTGAACTGTAGACTCTCAGAGAGGCTAAGTTGTGGCTAAAGAAACCCCTAATGGAAAACCGTAAATCTTCCCCCATCCATCAGTCAACTAAGCAATTGTGCCCATGTGGCCGCAGATCCTAGCTGGGATGAGAGGGGAGAGGCAATTCATATTCATTTGGAAACAATTTCCAAACACCAATTTTGGGCAAGGCCAATGGGCTAGGTGTTGGGGGACAGTAGTAAAAAGATGTATCTTGTGTGCTCAAGAAATAGAAGAAGCAGCAGGGAGACCAGAGGGGGGAACCAAGAGGCAGCCCTAACATCAGAAAGAGGGCATGGTGAGGCAGTGTGTGCAGAAATCACTCCAGATGAGTGCCCTGTGGGAGGAGGCCTTGGGGGAGATTAAAGATATGTTTACAATGAAACCTGAGAAATCAATGGAGGAGAATCATGGCAGGAACGAGGAGGAAAAACACTCTGGAAGGAAGGAAGAGCAAGTGCAACACACATGACATGTGGATCCACAAAGCTGGGCTATACATAGGGTCTGCTCGGGCCAGTCTCAGTTCATGCCTGTTATCCCAGCATCATTATTATTCATAGTGCCCCTTTTTCATCTTGAAAGTGTCCCAGGTTGTTTGGACAATATATTATGGGGTCAACTTCATTAATAGGCAACTAGAGATGGGTAGGAGTGACTTACCTTCCTAAGGTGGCAAAATTGAGGACAGGAGCCTGGGGAGCTTTCCTCAGGGTGTAGGGTGTGCTGGATTCATTTTATTAATAATTAGTATTTTCTTGATCACTATTAGAGTAGGGCATCTTTTCATATGGTCATGAGCCAATCATATTTCTTCTTCTTTGATTACTCTGCCTGTATCTGTACTTATTTTCACTTAAATGAGTCATTTTGTAGGAGTTATGGGTATTTTAGAGATATAAACAAACACTTAGGGGAATAAAAGATTCTTAAATTTCTAGCCACTCATCTACTAAACGAGCATAATAAAACCTACCTCACAGGACAAATAATTTTTTTTTGCAGATAGAAAATACTAAAACTTAATTTTAAAAAAGAAAAATTTGGTATTTGGCCACTTTTATGAATTGTTGTGTTAAAAGCATTCTGTGAATAATGATGCAATAAACATGGGAGTACAGATATATCTTAGACGTACTGATTTTATTTCCTTTGGCTATATACCCAGTACTGGGATTGATGTGATTGGGATTGATGGATCATGTGGCAGTTCTAATTTTAGTATTTTGAGGAATCTTCATATGGTTTTTCATAATAGCTGTACTAATTTAAATTCCTACCAGCAGTTAAGAGTTCCCTTTTCTCTACATACTTGCCAACACTTGTTATCTTTTGTCTTTTTGATAATAGCTATCTTAACAGGAATGAGATGAGATCTTCTTGTGGTTTTGATATGCATTGTTTATTGCAGCACTATTCACAAAAGTCAAGATACAGAATCAACCTAAGTGTTCATCAGTGGATGAATGGATCAAAAAAAATGTGGTATATATACATGATGGAATATTATTCAGCCATAAAATATTCTGTTATTTAAGACAGCACAGATGAACCTGGAGAACATTATGTTAAGTGAAATAGGCCAAGCACAGAAAGGATAAATACTGCAGGATCTCACTGATATACAAAGTCGGTCCAGAAAGTATCCAGCCATTGTTAATATAATGAGAATAGTTTGCATGACATCCATGTAACCTGGCAGCCAAGGAGAGTGGACTGGGATGCTCAAGCGTGAACAGTGACAACTTCATTGTACTAGTCAGTAGGGCACTAGATGCCATTTAGTGAGCATGTGTACCGTGTGGCTGTGGCATTCAAAATGACTGAGCGAATAGAGCAATGAATCTGCATCGAATTTTGTGTTAAACTTGAACAGTCCTCCGCAGAAACTATTCAGATGATTCAAAAGGCTTTTGGGGATGATGCAATGAGTACAGCACAAATAAAGATGTGGCACAAACGTTTCAAAGATGGTTGAGAATCTGTTGAAAGCAATCCATGTTCTGGAAGGCCTGCAACAAGCAGAACACCTGAGCATGTTAAATATGTAGAGATTAGGTTAAGAAATGCTGGGAGAACTGTGTGAGGTCCCAGCGTGCTTACTCTGAAGGGAACTGAGGTCCCATTGTCCTATGTACAATGTTTCTTGTGTCTTGTATATTCTTCAATAAATGTCTCTATTTTTCCTATTACATAGCTGGATACTTCCTGGACAGACCTTGTATGTTCATATTTTCAAAAAAGCATAGAAAATATTATGTAGAATTGGTAGAAGGTGAGATTGAAGTCTTGGGAATTCAACGTTAGAAAACTATGCTCTGGACTTTAGAGTTCTTTTCCTATAGGCAATGAAGAGACATTGACGTGTTTTAAGCAAGGGGGTGATAACTTATTGTGCTTTCAGAAGATGATCAAGTAACCACATGGGGGAGGAAAATAAGGCCAAGCAAACAGGAGAGTAATTATGGCACATCGTGTACGGTATGTTCAGTAAATATTTGTTAAATAGGTAAATGAGACAGGCAAGATATAGTCAAACCTTTACATTAAAAAAAAAAAAAGTACCTTTCCTTTATCTCCCCTTTTACATATAGAGTCAACTGATTACTAACACAGACTCTGCATAAATGAACCAGAATTCCCAACTTTTCAGCAAAGAACCAAATCATTACATGGCAAGCAAAAAGGCAATATTGAGAGCACAAGTGAGTGAAGCAGTCGATCAGGGTGGTAATGGATTTCATCCAGGACTGGAGATGGAATTTCATTAAGTTGCATGTCAATAGCCGGAACAATTTAATTTAGAATGTCAATGGTCTTACTACTTTTTTTAAAATCATGTGCTGTAATAATTTATGTAAGTTTCAGCAGTAATACTAGGAGTTAGGGGAGTGATAAGAGAAGAAAAAGTACTACATAAATTACTCTCATCCATATTTTATAATGAAAACTAAAGCATGAGAGAAGATCTTAAAAGGAGATTTTATTTTCATCCCTTGTCTTTCAACTTTTGTCTGGAATTTTGGTTGCATTGTTTAAATACTATAAAGGGATGCAATCTTATCCCCTAAGCACCAGTCTGGCCTCTTTGTCTGCATGAGATAAAGTTGTAGCAGCCTATATATTTTTCACAGACGCCAGCAAGAGAGCAAGATTACATTCTCTTTAAAGTTAGAAAACAACTGTCCCAGGGTTTTGAGCAGGCAGATGGACCCAAATGGTTGTTTTGCTATTTATGGTTATATCTCTTATTCTGATAATCAGGGAAATTTATATAAACCAGCATTTCCCACTAACCTACTGCTTCAGAGGGCTACATGGGCTATCACTTTGCTAAATTAAGAAGAATCACCAGGAAAAATTGTATCAGCTCCTCAACTCCAAAATCCCGGTCCTAAGATGATAGAGTCTGAAATCAGTACAAATTCTCCTATCAGGAGAGACATTAGCTGTGTGTCTCTGGGCCTTGGCTTCTCATCTATAGAGACCTCTCAGATGATCTTTAAGGGCCTTTCTAATTCTAACATTCCAGAATTTATAAGAGGAGATACAACTAGAAATGTACCAGAGATAATTAAGGGTCAAAACCTCTAATGATTACTGGAAATACAGAAGAGTCAAGACCCAGTGCTCTTGACTTTTAAATACCAAATGTTTCACATTCCCTTCAAATCATTAGTGAGATACAAGACTTTGGCATAAAACTCTTTAAAATGTCCTAGATCACAACCGATCCCCCCACCACACTTGAAATACACTGCCTTTTAAAATGTAAGTGAATTGTTAAAACTACTTCTGCATTGTGTTTATTTTTAGTACAGTTAATTTAACAGGACTGCATGTTATCTATAAGATCTGCCCGGGCTTTCAGCTCTCAAGTGCATTGTACAATGTATCTTTTGCTCTAGACGCTACCCAGTGTGCATGACATAATATCTTTTCAATAAAATATGTGAACTTGTGCGGAGGGAGTCGTGGGGGGCAAGAAATTGGAAACTCAAGTCACACACTGTGTGAGCCACGGGGGAATCGGGGCTTGTGTGTTTTAAATGAAAACCTTTCATCTTTGGAGATGCCTCTCTGGCTCTCTACTTAACACAGGTCTGTTTCCAGGACATTATACTCATCATCAGACCTCTTCTTGCCCCTGCAGGGTGACAATGTCGTAAGCACAACTCCAAAGACTTCTCATTGTTTCAAATATAGTCGCTTTCTCTTATTTCCTTCTTCTTCTTCTTCTTTTTTCCCCTTAATTTCACAGACACCCAGCAGAACTAATGCAAATGCCCTCACTGCAATCTTTCTTTTCTAAAGAAAGAAAGGGGTGGCGGGGTAGGAAGCATGAATTTGTTCTACTTGAGTGTTCCTGTTTTTCTCAGCAGAACAATTGGACCTTTTTTTATTCAGGCGTCTCTCACCAGACCATTTTAGATTTCCTAAAATAAAAGTGAGGATTCTAAACCCCACTCCTCTCTCCTCTTATGTCTCATATGCCAAGGTTTGTAAGGGTCATGTGTCCGGGTTCCTCAGCACTTCCTTTCATTTCTTTCTTCTCTAGATCCTGGCTTCTCATTTGATTCACCAACAGGACATTGCCTCTAGTCTCAGCTGTTTTTCTGGACTCCAACTAATGAAAACCTAATTGCATTGTCTGTCTTCTCTCCATACTTACTCAGATCCCTGGCTCTGAGAGCCAGAGCTGTGAGTGAGTTTCTGTGTACCTGTTCCATTCTGGTGACTTGGATAAAACATATCTCCTGCTTTCTATACACCTGCTATGCAGTTTGCTCAGAAGAAATGAGACACAATCAGGAAGTGAGCAACATGCCATGCAATACCCAAAAAGACAGAAAACTGGTAGGATTTTTAGAAACAATTCAAAAAGAAGCACTTTTAGCTCAGACCCTCAATATCTCTTACCTGGACCCTACAGGGTAGGAGAATAGGCCACCCCAAAATATGCCACTTTGGCATAAGGATTATTTTAAGCTGAAAGCAACTGAGAAGTAGACACCATACAGCTCTCTGCCTTCCCCCCTTTTTACCCAAAAGCAGGACCTATATTTACGAAGGTGCCCTCCTTCCCTTTCTACCAGGAGGGACAAACCTTAGATCCTTATCTACACCAAAGGAATGTGCACAGCAAGCTTTTGGAACCTGCCTTTGTCTACCTTTTATTTGCCCTCTCACAATTTGCTGTCCCTAGAAACCCCAAGTCCTTTTTCTTTGTCTTGTCAATTCCCTAGTAATGTACTGATGCATGTTGAAGATGCTGTATAAGCTGAAGTTCTAAGCCACCTCTTTGAGATTTACTCATTCCTTGGGTATCTCTGTTGTGGTTCAAATAACAACACCCCAAAATGAAGGCCTCATGGGCAGTGTCCTTAGCAAGTTTTTCTCTGACCTTCTCCTGCCCTCCTGTCTCTCAGTCCCTTCTTTCCCTGAGGCAGGCCATAGAAACCAGAATCCCTCTTCCCCAAGGCAGGTCGTAGAAACCAGAACCACTTTTCCCAAAATCTAGCCACAAAACCTAAAAATAGTCTGTGTAAAATCTGACCATAAAGAAATTATCTGACCTACTTGGATTGACTGTGGGTCCTAAGACCCCCATTCCATAGAGGGCCCTGCCCCACACCCAGAACAAGGAATGCACGCTCAAAGAGGCCAAGAAGAATCTAGACACTCAGGCCTTGCTGGGTTTTCCCATCTGTCTATTAGCATTAGATTATACCCTTTTTGCCTAATTGTATTTCTACACAGCTATCCATACTTTGTTGATTTTAAACATAAAAAATGGACAATTTCCCATGTATCTTTGGGTCTTCATTCTGAAGGCTCCTGTGTGTGCACACTAAATCAATGTATATGTCTTTTCTTCTATTGATCAATCTGCCTCATGTCAGTGATTTTCAGTGATATTTCAGCACTCCCATGTATATGTGAGATATGTATTTTAATAAACTTCTGTCTGTTTTTCTCTTGTTAATCTGTCTTTTTATAGGGGTCCTAGCTAAGAACTCAGAAAGGTAAAGGGAAAATTATTTTTTTTTCTTTCCTGCAACTTATCTAAGAATGTCATATAAAGTTCCCCAGTCACCAGTCTTACACCTTTCCAAGCCTTCATCATAATCCCACCAGAGTCATCTCTCCAGACGTTAAATCGGATATGTCACATGGCTATTTAAGTCATCCGTAGGCCTCCAGGATAAGACGTAGAGGCCTCCAGCATAAGGTCTCAGTCTTGGCAGGGCAGGCCAAGCCCTCCAGGGCCTCACCCTTCCTGTTCCTCAACTCTATCTCTTCCCCTCAGCTCCTTCCCCCACGCCAACCTGAATCCTATCCTCTGGTCACACTCAGAAAACTGCAGGTCCCTGAGTGCATCCTGCTCAAACATCTCCCTCTGCTGAAAAGGCCCTCTCCACTTCATCCACACTCAGAATGCATCTTTAGTTTTTAAAACCCAGCACATGCTGTGAAGGCTGTTCCTGACCACTGTCTTTAAGGAAAACTGAAAAGTCACAAACCTGTTTTACATAGACTTATCAGTATATGAGCAACACTTCTTGGACTTTAAACAAAAAGTTGCCTCTCCTAAGCAAGACTGTAAGTTTCTTTAATGCAAGAATACGCTGCCCTGTCCGTTACTGACTCCCCAAGGTCTAGCATGCTGCCTTATGTATAACAGATCCTAGTAAATATGAAATAAATAGATATAAGAGGTAGCACACTATTGTCTTTTCTAAAATCTACCTATAAGCGAGCACCTTCACTCAACTTAAACTAGAATCAGTTTATATTTTTAATTTTTCTCTACTGATTCTGTTCTGCATTTTGCACTCGACTCAGGAGAAGGATCAGTCATTTTGATAATTTTATCCTAAGGACCACAGGACCCCAGGGGGAACACTAGGTCAACTGTGACATGTACTGTAGTATTTTTTTAATTATGCAAATATCCATCTGTTCAGCTACCATTTGGGGCTCATTTAATGTGTATAGTTTAGGATAAAGGGGAAACTAGAAAAAGTGCATCTCACTTCAGCTCCATAAAAAGCCAAGTGGTACCTGACTCATTTTAAGTTATGAAGGGTCTCCATTTTAATAGTGCATCCTTTCTCTTTGGTCAGAATTCTAAATCTTTTTAATTGCACTTTAAACACCTGTAGCCAATTTTAAATGTCTTTCTCATTTAAATTCCAAACATTAAAATTCCAAACATCTTGGTGATATAAATGGTGAAAGTAAAGGGCACAGTTTTCTTTAAGATTTTTTTCCCCCAACTACCTCCCACTGTTCCCAATTATGGTTACTCTTTAAGCCCCCAAGCAAGGTGGCTGAGTTTCCTAGATGACCCTAGAAGTTCATTTTTGGAATAGAACAAGAAGGCTAAATCCTGGCAATATGTTTTTAAGAGAGAGAGGGAAAAAAAAGTGAAAAGAACTGTAATTTGTTCAGTACTTACTTCCTAGTCACCACACTGGGCCCTTAAAGCAAATGTGTTCTCTGTATACATGTCCAATCCTCACAACAACCCAACAATTTACTATTGTCAAACCCATTTCTTAGTTCAGGAAACTGAGGCTAAGGTACGTGAGCAACCTCCTAGGTTAGCTGGCTAGCAGTTGGTGAGGCGAGGATTTAGAGTAGATGGGTCTGAGTCTGCGTGGTTGCTGTACCACACCACTGACTCCTGAATGCCTGTTTCTGCCAGGACATGCTGTTGGAAGTTTTCTAGAGAATTGGAATTGTCAAAGGGAGATTAATTCAACAGGCAGACAGAGACACGGAGAAATATGCTTTAATGCAAAGGGAGGATAATATACAGAGTAAGTAATGTTTGTCACAAACACTGGTTTTAAGAAAACGGTCTGGCATGTGTGCCAGGCTGGAGTGAGGAGGAGACACTATCATGGTCACCAACCGACTGAAGGCCTTAAGGCACTCACCTGTCAGTTTGAGACCCTCTTCCATGTTTCCACCCTACTCTGGCTTCCGGTGAGACCTACCTCCAATTCTGCTCCACCTGATTCTTACACAGAATGGTCTTTGTCACAGTTTAATGATACAACTCTGCTCTTGTATGTTTCGAATCCTTTCCCTAGCATCCCAATTGTTTCTCCAGACCCTAATGTTGATATCTATACCTCCATCCTCTGCTAACCTGCCTCCAACAAATGGCTGTGCCCACACCTGAGCATTCCTTATCCTGACCTGTGTACTGTTTTCCCACCAGTCACAGCACCTGTGCAGCAATGTTCTAAATCCTTCTTCTTGCCTACTAGAGGCACTGTGGTGTACTGGAGAGAATCTGCAACTGACCCATTGTGTTAGTTGTGTCAGAACATGCAAGCTCTTTGGGTCTCGTTTTTCATCTATGAAATGTGGACAGTAAAAAGCTACAGTCCAGAAGTGTGTCAGATGAACAGAAACAATATATACAACAAGGTTTATGACACAAAGCAAGTGGTCTGTGAATCTTATTCATTCAACAAATATTGGACATGCTGGGTGCTGTCTCCTGGATGCTTGGAATGCATTAGTAATGAACATAACAAAGCTAAATCAGATAATAGACAAATTAGTGACATTTACACTATGGGGTGGGTGATAAATGCTATAGATTTTTAAAAAGAGAGAAATTAAAGTATAAACAGTAGGATCCAGAGTATAGGAGAGAGTGTAGGTCAGAGTATTAAAGAGGATGATGAGTGAGAGGGTTAGAAAGATAGACAAGTGATGTCTGGAAGAAGAGTATTCTGGGCAGAAGAAATAGCCACTGCCAAGGGGAAGTTCAGAGAACAGTAAAGAAGACTGAGCTGTTAGAGCTGAGTGATGGAGGAAGGGAGTGAAGGGAGCCAAGATCCAGAGGCTAGAGGAGTCAGATATGTAGGCCTGGGGCCATTGTAAGGACTTAGACCTTTACTTTGAGTGATGTGTTTAGTTGACTTAATTTTCCTCTGGAGCCTGGTGTGACAGTTGTTTTTCAGAACTGTTCCTTATTATGCATCCTCTGGGTCTTGACTTTAAGGCTAACTACACAAGGGCAGAACCATGTCATGTTCGTCTTTATAGAGCTAGTGCCTAACAGTGCCTAGAACATGGGCCATGCTCAATGAACATCTTTTGCTTATCCTGGGAATTTTTTTAGGTGACATAATGCTTTTACCTGATTAAAATGTACATGTCTTCTGAAAGCCATGAGGAAAGAAAATTTTCTAATAGGCCTTCTTTTGTTTCTCTCAAGTCATAGCCTCAGATGAGTGTGTACACCTGCTGCATAATTACTGACCCAGTATTACACCCTTTAATGAAAGGGTGTGAACTTGAAACTTAGAAGACCTAGGTTTGACTACTAGAAATGTCCACTTACTAGTTATGTGACCTTAAATAAATTACATAATTTCTCAAAACCTTTTATGCCATGCTAAATGCCATCCAAATCATGGGATGAAATAAGGACCTAAAAATATAATATAGAGGAAAGTGTTTTGGTAAACTGCATTGTAATATATACAAATGCTAAAGATTGTTATTATAATTAAGGTCCTAGCTAATATTTAACCTAAAATATGAAATTTTCTCTAAAAATGACAAACACACTATGTGGCAGAAGAACCAGAAATTATGTTGTGTGGCTTTGAATCCACAGTGTGGAGAAGACCCATTCCATTTCACCAAAGAAATAAATACTTCTAGTGTTCTCAAAGCTTGCCATACTGTTGAATTTTTCCCACTCTTCTGTAACAACTTTGCTTATGTTAGAATGTTCTTAAAATACCACTTTGTCCAATTAAGAGGCCATTAAAGACACAGAAGGTATTGTGCCTGATCAATAACACCTCTCCAAACCACGTGGTCTGCACAAAAACTCAGTTACAAGGTGATAGATGCACTCATCTCGCCATCTACATTCTCTGGATTGATTGGGCACTTCTCTGGACAACTGCCCAACCCAGGGGTGGAGGCTCTGTGATCCCAAAGGGATTTGCTAAGTACTTTCCCAGCTGGCATGTTGGGAGCAAGCTGGGAGCATACCAGTGGCATTAGCAGGGCAACTGCCCAGCTGATCCACAGGAGTCCCACCTCCCAACTGCAGCCAAATTCTCTCCGAAACTGACTGTGATTCCAGATATACATGCCTTAAGCATCTCTCCGCAGAGGATTATATAAACCTACAAAGAAAATAGAGAACTGCATCAATTTCCCATGACTGGGTGGGATAACATATTCAGTTTTAATTGACTCTGGAGAATCCAAGTCAATTAGACTAAGGGTATAATAGAAATGAGAAGCTGTATTATTTCACTAGCTTGATTATTTTGTAAAAATAGAAAGAAATAAATGTAAAATTTAAATAGTCCCACAGCATTGAGATGTGCCATCCATACCAGGCTGTTTTGAGCCATGAGGGATAGATCTCTTTAGGTTATTTTAAAACTAGCTGAAAAGAGAATTTGAGGGTTCAGTAGTCTGAGTGTCACATTATCCTGTGAAATGTTAGGTCAGCTCTGGCCAAGTTAGCAAACCACTTCTGGGGTCTGGGTTAAGAATACTTATAGAAATGGAGCCAGATGTCAACATATTTTTTGAAAGAGTGAGTTTAAAAATAAGAATTCTGAGGAAAGAGCAAGAAATGATTTGTTTGACATTAATTAAGCACTTACTATGATCCACACACTGAGCTATGTTCTTGGGATTGAGGGATAAAGAAATTATTCCCTAAAGGTATTCTCCAACAGTAGAAATATGCTGAAAATCACAGCAAAACAATTCACTTGC
The DNA here is from genome assembly GCA_008086735.1 of Cheirogaleus medius. Lineage (NCBI taxonomy): Eukaryota > Metazoa > Chordata > Mammalia > Primates > Cheirogaleidae > Cheirogaleus > Cheirogaleus medius. Next base: position 20,417,693 of record VBSM01003215.1, on the reverse strand, counting down.
TATGTAAAGATTATTTTCAGAGAAGGGGGCACTAATGAGTAAGTGATTAATTTTTAAAAAGAAAAAGGTGAATGTATGGACATTTTCACCAAGACAGTGAAGTGGGTCTTGTGAGATTAATGGCATTTCAATAGAGAGATGAAAGGGGCAGCTATTGTAGACATAAACACCATCAGTCAGCTCTGAAGGTACCCAGAACATATGGGGTTGAGAATAGCTCTGTGTACCTAGATCATAAAGAGCATATTGAGAGAGCAAGGTAAGAGAAAGTAACGACTGGGAAAATGAAAAGGAATAAGGCTGGAGTTGTCAGTTGAAGCTAGATTGTAAAGAGAATTGTTCTGCTATAGATTTTGAACTTTGTATTATAGAAAACAAAGAATTACTAAAGATTTTAAAGAAAAGATAAGGCTTGTCAAAGTTGGGAAATACAAAGAAAAAACAAAACATGAATTATGTAGTAGGTTAAATATCAATAAAGAAAGAAGTACATCTCTGAAAGTCCTTCTTTATCTACATTCTGTTTCAAACTGGTAATGCTTTGCCTAGACCTTGCAATAATCACTGATTTTTTTTACATACTTAATCATCCCTTTATTCAAAAAATAATTAATATTCCTCCACTGTGCTAGATTTTGGGACATAATAATGAGCAAGAGAAATGTAGTTTCTGGTCCTCATGGAGTTTACAATCTACTGGGGAGATAAATATTAAACATGTCAAAGAGATAATTACACATGTTTCTATAATATCACACTGAATAGGCACAGGAGCTCCTGGGTTCTGAGTTACAAATATTTCAGATTTCATTCATGATTATCATCCTCGTCAAACATCTGTGGAAGTCACTTTTATAAATAATGGAAAAATATAATTTTCTTTTGAGCACGGCATTTGTCAACGAATTTGAGATTTGGTACCTCCATGCAAACCATTGCGATATATGCATGATTTTTTGCTGTTCCAAACATTTATAAATTACTGAGAATCGTTATATTTTGCAGGAGAAGAGAAATAGACAAGCTTTTCTCAGCTGGAGTCTTTGAAATGTATGGGTTCACTGGTAAAAAGGACAGATGGCTGAGCTAATGTTAGTAATTGCCAAGAAACAAACCCACTGTTGACCTAAAAATGCAATGAAATCTATTACTTTCTAACTTTCTGGTGAGTATTTAGCTTAAGTCCTAATTATTACAAAATTGAGAAAGAATATCTTAACATCAGAAAATTTCCCTAAGAACATAGGAATATTAGGCCACATCTCTAATGTGACTGTTATCCCATTTACTTAACCAATCTTATTTGGTCTGTGATACATCCAAGAATTTAATTACCCACATGTCATACTATAGGAATGAAAGTGAAAGTTAGCCACAGTAAAAAAGTAACTCAGCAATCTAACATGAAAAGATTTCCATGAGAGTATCTTTTTCTCTGAAAACTTAAATTCTTATTGAGTCATTTTTAAATGTGTAACCAATGCCCTTTCACATTTTGATAATAACATTGTATTACTTTGCTAAGGCTGTTGTAACAAAGTATCACAAATGGGGTGGGTGTCTTAAATAACAATTTATAGCCTCACAGTTCTGGAAGCAGGATATCTAAGATGAAGGTGTCTGCAGGGTTGGTTCCTCTCGAAGACTGTGAAAAAGAATCTGTTCCCAGCTTCTCACCTACCTTCTGCTGGTTCACTTTAGTGTCCTTGGTATATAAACGCATCACCTGATCTCTGCCTCCATCTTCGCGTGGCATTCATTCTGTGTGCTATGCCTGTGGTCTGTCTCCAAATATCCTCTTTTCATAAGGACACCAGTCACATTATATCAGGGCCAATCCTAATTACCTCATTTCAAATGGATTCTCTCTGTAAAGACCCTGTCTCCAAATAATGTCATCTTCTGAGGTACTGGGGGTTAAGACTCTAACATATGAACTGGGGAAGACCCAATTTAACCTACAATCAGCATTCCATGAGCTGAAAAATAAACTTTCTCTTCAGCAACAAAACTTCAGCCTTTTTGCTATCAGCATCAAATTGCTTTATTTTTCTTATATTCAGATTGTGTGTGTGTTTGTGTGTGTGTGTGTAGTTCATTCTTATTTTCTATGCAGTCTGCACTTGAGCACTTGGGAGTGTTTTAGTTGTGAGGATGAAGGTTGGAATATGAGCTGCGTGTCAGACAATTTTAGTGGTGGCTGCTGAGCCCAAAACAAACACCCCTTCTGTAAGACTGAGCCCCAGGCCACAGAATTAGGCTCCAGAAGCTTTATCCTTTCTGTGTGACCCTTCCCACTGACCATCAGAGTTAAATGCAAGGGCAGACACCTGACTCAGAAATATCCAGTGGGATTTTGACATCTGGAATGACAGTATTTGGAAACTGGGAACAATGAAAGCTGACTTGTTCTTGCCTGAAGGAAAAGGCCCACAACTTCTGTTGATGAGGTATCCATGCTGCCCCTATTCCTTTCCCTCGTGAGCCTCAGTTATTTATTCATTTCTTCCTTCAGTTCTGTAAGATGTCACATTGTGATCCCGATAAAATATTTTCAGTGTGCCTAGGCTTCCCAGGTGATTTTCTATTGCATGTGACCAAGCGGATCTTAACAAATACAAGTGGCTCTGCAGTAATCTATGTCCTGTTTGTGCACTTCTGATTCTTTAACCCATCTAATTTCTTCTGGTTCATGATTGCAGATGATACCCCTGGCTCCTGTCCAATCCATGTCATTAGTCATAATGGGAACCCAGGGAAAAAGTAAGAGTTTGGGGCAGAAATCCATCCCTACTCCTGTAAAAATAATAAAAAATCCTACATTTAATCCATGGTGGATCTATAATATGATCTTTTTGTATACATAATTGTAAAAAATACATTGGGCTGCCAAGTTCATTCCCTAATTTTAAAGTAACAGAGAATACCCTGAAAAAAAGTCAAAATAAAGAGCCCTTATTGAGGAAAATTGCAAATACAGTCCCCTGGAGGTTAATATTTACAATCCATGGCTTCTGTTCAGAGGCCTCCTTCAGAGTTTCTGCTTCTGCCTTCCACAAAGACAAGAATAATTGATGTTGCCTCTGAAAGGGAACATATTAAATGTGGGCACTGGCACAGGGCAACTTAATCCACTATGTTCCACTTGTTCTCACTCAAGTGCTCCTCAGTACCCAAACATTGCAGCCAAGATCTCTTTAGGTCTCTGTTATCATTTGTGTAAATAAAGGCCAAAATTAGAACTGATTTTATTTTTTATTAGTTTTTTATTTATTTTTTATAAGTTTCATTAAAAGAGTTCCTAATAAGTTGGTGTGCTGCTATTTAACACATTTGCAAGCATGTCTGCAAGGTTCTTTGGTTGGTAGAATGAGTAACAAAGGAGAAAGTTAAGGATGCATAAACCTTGTCCAAGAAACATGGGTCAACATCAAAAGGAAGGACAGATTCCCAGCCTTGAATCTGTATTCTCAAATGACTCCCTGTTCCATCAATACTCCTAGGAAGGAAAGAGTTATATCACTGAAACTCTACAATAAGTCCCTAAGAACTTAGCTGTAGCTTTATATGAGAGAGTAAGCGAGAGTTCTCATGTAACCCACTTGAGAATATTAATGCCCCACACAGATTAGCTTCATCTCTGCTAGTTACATCAACCTATTCTTTTACTTGCAGATCTTCTAGAGACTTCTTAGCTCAGGGCAGCTTGGTACAAGGAACTGTGGAAATTCATCAGTGGAAAAAAGAAAAGAAGCTTGGATGGAATAGAATCTAGGTAGGTGAATTAACTAAAATAGAAGATTAGCACTTGAAGACAGTAACCTGCAGTACAATCACAATATTCAGAAGGATGTAGTGAGCTTGAGCTTATTCTGGTCCTGTGTTCTTCTTCTGTAAGAAATAGCAGTATTTCCAGGCAGTGGAAGCATTCTGTTTACAAATGAAACATACACATGAAACAGGAGCCCACTCAACATCAAAGGCTACAAGTGGCAGTGTCCATCTCTAAAACACATGGGTGTTAAGGACTAGTTGGGATGTCAGAGTCTCAGCAAGTGTCCTGGGCTCCACTAGAGGAACCACAGTGCAAATCAGGACACCAAGGCAGAAGTTTCATCCCAAAGCTGGACAAACTAATGATTTTTAAAAAGTGGTAAAACCATGCAGGTGGGGTTCCCAAGCATGTTGGCTACTGTACTGCAGGATACAAGAATAGCTACAGGCCTTATCAGCTGGAGTGGCTGATTTTGATACTCTGCCCCCATCTCGCTCAGGTTTGGCTAAGAACATAGACAAAATGCACCTGTAGTTCAAATACCTTTCAATATCTGAGCTGACTCATGTCAAGGGAGGCAGGAAGTAACATTTTGAGCATCCAGTATTTACCTAGACTCATTTTATCAGTCGATTTACTTTACACGGATACCTGCACAATACACATTTTTCCCTGTGTTTCTGAGATTATGTAACCCTCACTATCACTTCTATAAAAGTCGGGTTTGGTGTTACATTATAAAAGCTGCTATTTTTTGAGTACCTATTATGTTCCAGGTACTGTGCTAGGATTGTTACATACAGCACTAATTTGAATAACAGTGCAAAATAGGCATTCTTATTCTCAGAAGAGATGAGTAACTTTCTTAATGTAAAGCACAGGGCTGAGATATAAACCCAGATCTGTCTGTCTCCCACGTATCTATGTATTGCACTACATACCACTGAGAAATGTTTAGAAGGGATGATTCGTTTAGATGTAATTTTGCTTTGTAAAGTTTTTAATACCACTGGTTAAACATTAGCTCTTTCCTTCAACTTGAGTTTGATTTGAATGCACATTCAATATTTTTTTTTTTTTTTTTT
>VBSM01003215.1:20369684-20412733 GCA_008086735.1 Cheirogaleus medius | reverse complement strand
TAGTTTGCAGTCCCACCAGCAGTGTATGAGTGTTCCTATCTTTCCACATCCACGTTATTTATCAAATTTACTTTTAAAGAAAAATTCTCCAACTGTCTGCAAAGCCCAACAAGTTAGTCAACTTCTTTCACTTGTATACAACTTAAGAAAGTAGCAGTTATGATGTTGGAAGTTGACAGCTGAAAGCTGTTTAAAGCCTTGTTGACCAATGAAAATATATAAATATAGATAGCAAATAAATCAAATTCTTGTCTTCGACTAGAAATGCATTTTCAACTAATTCAATTTAATGAACTGGTGTCTTAGTTTCAATCATGAAAATATAAGTAGGTGATTTGAGTGCAAAAAATGGAGACTGGATTTACTCATGTCCTTCACCAAAGACTGGACAGCTGCAATGTTAGTAGAGGTACTACAGATAAAAGCACCTTTCAGCCTTAAAATAAAAAGGCTAAGGAATGCTTCAGGAGACAGCTGTTACAAAATCATCTAACTCACTGTCTTCATGGCCTATGTTAAGAACTATGCATTATAGAAGAGAGAGAGAAATAGAAAAGAAAAGAAAAGAAAAGAAAAGAAAGGGAGGGGATGAGAAGACCTGGAAAGAAACACATATGGGATCACTTTCACTAGGTAATTTTTCACATAATGGTAGGTGCAGATGGTTAGACTACCTCACCATGACTTTGCAGTCTGGTTTCAGATTTATCACTGGAATTAATTCCTACATTTCTATGAAGGGCATTATACATTCCATTCCCACCATTTTAAATAATAAATTAATTTTAATGCATTTTTTCTCTAGCTTGAATGGAAAAGATGAAGAGTAATTGATAGGTTCTGAGTTTTTAGAATGCCTTTCAACAAGATTAAAAGCATAAGGCATCCCAAGTCAGGCTCTTCTAAAAACAGAAAGTAGCCATCTGCTGGGGCTGCAGAGTTATTCTACTCTAAAGTGCTGCATAGTTCAGCATAACAGACATAGCCCAAAGTCTGCTCCTGGACCACACTGATCCTTAGACAGCATCACAGCCCTGTGTGCTTCTAATCAATATATTTAACATGCTTGTGTAAGGTGCCCTCTATTTCTATTTGACAGAACTGGTGAGCAGAAAGAAGCCATTACACTTATAATTATACCAGCCCTGGAAGATGAAAATAACCCCAGTGAACTCACTAGCCATCCTAAAGATGTCCTGGGTTTCCCTACAGTATTCCAGCTAGCAGGTGGGACTAGAGAGGGAAATTGCCTTCTTCTTTTTAAAGCAAATGCTATGTTGAGAGTTGAGTAGCAAGAAAGATGAAACTATTTTCATTTTGCTTGTTCATTTTGTTTTTTGCCTCTTCTAGCACCTCTTTCTTGTTTCTAAACCTTCACCTATTTTCAGATCTTTGTCTTTCTACACTGCATTGTACTGCAAACTGTACTTGAAAGGCAATTCTCAGGGAGTCCCTGCATCTCTTGCATTCCTCTTCAACTTCTAATGGGTGCGTTTTCTGAGGGTAAAGCACACAGCTAGCGTGACCTTCTCTACCACCAAAAACAGAACTCTGCAATCTCTATTTAAAATGTATTGATATCTGAAGGAAAGACCAGACATTTGGAAAGACATGCTGACTCTTAATTAGTCTTAATGATTAATCCATCCCCACCGAAAGCAGCTTTGAGAACACAATGTCTATGCTTTATTGTTCAACAATTGATTGAAAACTGAGATTTTCAAGAAGATAATTGTGACAAACACTGTTGGCTTGCAAACTGAACATCCATCCTTAAGCCCCTTCATTCTTGCCCACCTCCATGTAAAGGCTGAAAAGGCTAAAAACACTTCTGCAGCCTCCCACAGAGTTGAAAGTAGCATGTCAGTTCCAGGCAACGAGGTAGGAGCAGAAGTCTGATGAAAGCTTCTGGGAAAGTATGTGCTTTCCTAATAAAAAGAACAAATAAAGCTTGTGTTTCCCTCTTTAACTGTCTTCTTTCTGCCTTGGATGCACATGTGATATCTGTCATTGCTACAGCCATCTTTGAGGCAATAAGCATAAAGACGAAAGCCAATATACTTTAAAGATGATGGAGTAAAAGCAGAGAGAGTTCCTCCCCGGATAGCATTATTGAGCCAGCCGAACCAACTGTTTACCTCCATATTTCTGGTTGATGAGAAAAATAAGCTTTTATTTGTTTAAGCCACTGTTTTTCTGGTTTTGTTTCTTGCACTTGAAATCGTTCCAAATAATAGAGCAATTGTGTTTTCAATACCTGATAAACCATTTATGTGCCATGGTTATAATATCTTGCATTTGTTTAGCACTCCTCAATTTACAAAGTTGTAGTTTTTTGCCTAATATTATCTCATCTAATCTGCACAAGGGATGGTAAAGCACGAATTGTTACCATAACTTTAAAGATGAGCCAATTTAAGCTCAGAGAGTTTAAGGAACTTGCCTAAACTCACAGAAAGAGAAAATGGCAGGATTTAGGACTTGAACCCTTTACCTCTGACTCCAATTCCCAACTTAGAATAGTTTATTCATGTGGGAAGCCAAACTCTTGTCTTTGCATATTTATTATGTTCTTAATAATCCTTGAAGCACTTCTGTGAATCAGTCTTTAAAAGTTACCAGACAGGAATCGGATAAAAATTACTGAACTCATAGTCTGGAGTGAATTAAGGCACTGTGACAAGCCTTGGAGTTTTAAAAATGAATAATATTAAATATCTAATTCTGGAGATTTCACAGGCTACTAAAAAAAACCAAACATGTAAATAAATTATTCCAAATATGATACAGAGTATGGTATAAGAGATGCATCTTTATTGCAATATAGGGACATTAATTCTTACTTTGGGGGGAGTGGAGATGAAGGTGGGTGCAGGAGGGAGCCAAGGAAACAAAACTAGGGCATGTCACTAAGCAGTTCTGTATGGCTGTGGGACATTTTGGGGGAGGGTGGTGATTTATGGGGCTTCAAAGCTGACTATGTCTAGATCATCAAGGTTCTTATAGGTCCTTGGGTTTTGTATTCATGTGGGTGACTATGATCAATAAAAGGATTCAAACATGATCATATTATATATAGAATTATATTTTTGAATACTTCTCTGGCATCAGGCAGTAAACTGGAAGTAGACAGGACTGGAGACAGGGGACGAGTGGGATGCTGGGGCAATCTTCCCAGCTAGATATAATGAGACCACAAACTCAAGTAATGTCTGTGGGTTGGATAGGAGGAAGCAGATTGGAGAGATATTCAGGTATTACAATTTATGGGCTATAGTAGACAAGTGTAGGGGTGGAGGGGTGGTTGGTGTGTGAGAAAGGAAGAAAATAGGATTTTATACAGTTTTCTGGCTTGAGCTTCTAAGGAGATGGAGGCATCATTCATGATGGAAAATGATAGAGTAAAAGCAGAGAAGGGTAGAGAGACCTAGAAAAGGAAATAAATTCTGCATTGCATATGTTGAGTTCAGTAGCCCTTTAGAACATCCAGATAGAGATGTTCATAAAGAGTCAGAAATGAAAGCCATACTTCAATAAATAATTCTGGACTAGAGAAGTCAATTTCTATAGTTATGGAAGCAAATAGAATCTCACTGGGAGCATGTGTAGAGAGAAGGAAAAAGAGAATATAATTCTGGTGGAACACCAACATTTAAACAGTGAGCATATGATCCAGTAAAGGGAATGAAGTCAGAGAAATCAGAAGAAGAGTAGGAGAAAAGCAAACAAATGAAAATTTTTTCTGCAGAAGGCCTTGGGATAGGTCTCAAGAAATTAGGGAGTGGGCAGTAACAATCTTAGTAATAATCAATGATATCATCAAGTATGTACATTATATGCAATATTGATTTTGACTTTTGTCAATTATCATGAAGAGGGTAAGATAAGAGCTGAAAATGTACAGTTGTATTTTGTCACAAGCCAATCATTTTGACCCTCCAAAAAGGAGTTGCTGTCATGTGGTGAGAGTAGAAACCAGATTCCAGTGGGCAGAGAAGTGAGTGGGAGGTGAAGAAATAGAAGACAGTGAGAGTCTATCCTTTTTAAGAAGCTTTACTGAAAATAGGAAGAGAATTTCCCAAGTCCCCAGGGTCATTTTTGTAACACAATGAAGATTTCAGTTATGGAAAAAGAGTGGAAAGAGGGAATTGCAAGAAGAAAAGAGAGGTTAGAAGTGATGTATCAGGTCCCTGAGAAGGTGAAACATGATGAGACCATAGCACAGATGGAGGAAGAATGATTTCTGGATAGGAAGAAGCGTACATTTTTCTTCGAGACCACTGGGAAGGTAATATGTACAATTGCAGAATTTGACATCAAACTCAGCATATAAATATTATAGCAAACCAAGATTAGTATACATCTAACTACAGAGTTGTTTACAATTGCTCCAGTAATTGTTGACCAAAGTCCTTTCTGGTATGTCTTCTTTGGTCATTGGTCTCCATAGATGCCCATCTCCTCCTGTGCCCAGTCCAAGGGAAATCACTTTGGGCAGATTAGTTACTTTCATATTTCAAGCTGATTTGTTAACTGCAGAGAACTCTAATATTCTCTATCTTCAAGTGCTCAAAGCTCAGATTTTAAGAAGGAATGTCTTAAGTGAGTTTCCCATGGAAGCAAGACTTGAGATTAGAATTTTAGTGCAAATAGTTTATTTGGGAGGTGATCCTAGCATGTAGAGCAAGGAAGTGAGGAATGGAGAACAAGAAGAGAAGGAAACCAATTCAGGGCCCACTAGTGAGCAGGTTCCTGCTGTGAGCAGTTGAGGTTCCATCTCCCTGGGAAACTCCAAGAGCCGGAGCTGAACAGACCTGAGAATTGACCCTTCCTCAGTGGAGGGTTGAGGAATGTGGGAATTTATCTACAAATAATTGTTAGTCATTGCTAAGAGCTGCCCTAGGGGTGTGAATTCCCTGTCACTTTTGACTTGCCCTGCTTGTGGGCTAAAGCATGTTCCCATAGCCAAAGAAAGCTCCAGGCAGACAGTCCAAGTTGTTAGCAGTGAAGAAGCGTAGGTAATATGGACCAGACACCAACAGTGTCTGCTACAAACTCCTCCTCATGAATTGAATTTCTTAGGATGGGGATGGAGGGTTTGGGAAAAGGACAAATATGGTGTCCTCTAGTTTTCTCCCATAAAGGAACAAATTCTGAGCAGAGTACTATCAGAAAGAGTTCCTATACTTTAGTTACTGAGTTTTCACAACAAATTAAAAGTAAGCAGTTTTGAAATTATAATAGACCCCCCCACACCCAGCGCACACACACACACACACACACACACACACAATGTACCAGAGTTGTAGTTAGAAAAAGAAAATGTAAATTCAAATCCAGGTGCTGCCACACACTGTGTAAACTTGGGCCAGTTTCTTGGCCTCTTGAAGATTCAATTTCCTCATCTGTAAACAAGCATTATATTTGCTCCTCTCTCAAATCAGATAGTTGTGAAAATCTAATGTCACCATGCACGTAGGACTTCCCCAGCCATGAGATTAACGGGAAGAAGCATTCCAGTTAGAGGCATGGAAAGCATGCAAGCTATGCAACAGCATGACTGTGGGAAGAAGTAGAGAACAGCCATGAATTCGCTGTAAGTAGTTTGGACTTGATTCTACAGGCAATAGGGAGCCATAGAAGTTTCAAGAAGGAGAGCAGTATTGTGGGCATATATTTTTGAAAAATCACCTTGGCAACTATTTGGAGAAGTGTTTATGTTGCTTTTTACTAAGAGAGGTGGAAACTGGAGACAGGAAAACTAGTTAAGATGTTATATTGCCCAGGCATGATGGCCTGCACCTGTAATCCCAGTTCTTTGGAAGGCCAAAGAACTTCCAAAGGGTTGGGTGGAGGGTTGCTCAAGGCCAGGAGTTTGAGATCAGCCGGGGGAACATAGCAAGACTTCATCTCTACAAAAAAATTAAGTAACTTAGCAAAGCATGGTAGTGTGCACATGTATTCCCAGCTACTCAGAAGGTTGAGGTGGGAGGACCGCTGGAGCCGGGGAGTTTGAAGTTAATAGTGAACAATGATCAGGCCACTGTACTGCAGCCTGGACAACAGAGAGAGACTCTGTTGCTAAGGAAAGAAAAGGAAAAGGAAGGGGAGGGGAGGGAAGGGAAAAGAAAAGAAAAAAGAAAAGATGTTACATTAAAAATATCCCTCTGAAATCTATCTAGCAGCCTCCTTTTGGGTGAGGGAGTGGGGGTTGAAGAAAGGGTAAAAGACTGAGGAAGTAATTCATATCCAGGAAGCAGCCCTAGGGTGGGCCAGGCCAGTGCGTGAGCACATCTCCACATCAGTGACCAGAGCTGGATCTCCACACTGTCATGAGGATCCAGACACCAGCTTCCAGCTCCAGAAGACGTGTGCAGGGGACAAGATTACAAGCAGCCTTTGGGCTAGAATGAAGCTTGCACATATGCTTATAAATACACAAGACATCCAAATGGTCTTCCTGATTCAGCTCAAATTAAATACAGTTACTTTTGAAAGGTTAGTGAGCTTGGCTTTTGCTGAAGTGTTCTTTCTTCACACTTTGTTTTAATATTGTGCTGACAAATTGCCTTCACTTTGAGGATTTATTTCCCTTCAGATGTAGCCCACCAAATAGTAGCTGTAAAGTCATAACACTTGAAGGGGGTGATTAGTGGTAATGGGTAAAGGGTGGGAGGGCAGACGGGGAGCGGTGCAGCGAGTGCTATTTCAGGAAGAGGAAACATCCCCGGAGCCAGCTGAAAACATCTGCGACCCAGGTTTTCAAGGTATCATTAGCCCTCCAGCTAATCGGCACTCTGGTATGCCACAAAGTGAAATTCTGCACTTGTGACAAGACTGGGTAATCACACAGCTCAGTGGTCCTCTCTCAGAGCTTGTTCAAGAGCAATCCTCAGAGAGCAATGATTCAGTTAGAACCTAGAAAGGAAAATCTGTCTTCTAATTCAGATCTGGGCTTCCAAGGATCTTGTCTTGACAGCCACTAGGCTCTTGTCACTGAGAAATGAACAAAGCAGCTTCAACACAGAGCAGGCAGCCCTCTGGGTACGCAGACTCCTAGGAAAAAATAGTCTGCCCTATTTTGGTCCCTGCTCATGAACTCCCCTGGCAGCACTGCCTCCAAGGTATTTTTGTACTCACAGCTGGCCCTGGCTTTTCCAATTCATTGAGAAGGAAGGCTGCAAGAAATCAGGTATTGTAAGGGCAAGGAGCAAGGTGGTGCCATCTGCAAACCTTCGATAAATGTTAGGGTTTTTTTAGTTTTCTTTTCTTTTTTTTTTTAACTGCAATTACTTTTTTTGTTTTAATCTTACCAGCTTGATGAAATGCTAGCGTTACAGTTTAGCTTCCCGTTCTGCCACACCTTAAGCATTTTTAACAGCTTCATTGAGTTTTAATTGATATACAGAGAACTTCACATTTTTAATGTGTACAATTAGATGAGTTTGAAAATATGCAAACATCACCACAATCAAAGTAACAGACATATCCAACACCTTCCAAAGGGTCCCCTGGTTTTGTTGTTATTGTTTCATTTTGTGTGGTTTTTTAATTGTTTATTTTTTGTGGTAAGAACACTTATCATGAGATCTACTCTCTTAATAAATCTTAAAGTACATAATACCATATTGCTAACTATTGGCACTATGTTCTATAACGGATCTCTAGAATGTATTCATTTAGCATAACTGACACTGGATACCCATTGAGCAACAACTCCCCATTTCCCTCAACCCCTAACCCCTGGCAACCTCTATTGTAGTCTCTGCTTCTATGAGTTTGACTGTGGCAATTGGCCCTCTCCATCCTCGGGTTTCACATCCACAGATTCAACCAAACACAGATCAAAAATATTAGAAAAATATATTTTTTAAATACTATAACAATAAATAGTAATACAAATAAAAACAATACAGTATAACAGCTATTTACATCAGCATTTTCATTGTATGTGGTATTATAAGTAATGTAGAGATGATTTAAATTATATGAAGGATGTATAATAAGTAGGTTATATGCAAATGCTGTCATTTTATAAGGGACTTGAGCATCTGTGAATTTTGGTATCCACAGGGGTTCCTGAAACCAATCCCCCTCTGATACTGAGGGACAACTGTCTAGATACCTCATATAAGTGGAATCATGGAGTATGTGTCCTTCTGTGACTGGCTTATCTAATTTAATGTGCTGTCCTACGGGTTCACCTATGCTGTGCAAATGGCAGGATTTCCTTTTTATGTAAGGCTAAGTAATATTTGATTGTATGTATATACCACATTTTATTTATCCATTCATCTGATGATGTACATTTGCATCGTTTCAATATATTAACTATTGTGAATAATTAATGCTACAATGAACACGGGCATGTAAATATCTCTTTGAGATCCTAATTTCAATTCTTTCAGATATATATACCCAGAAGTAGGATTGCTGGATCATATGGTAGCTCTAATTTTAGTTTTCTAGGAAGCCTCCATACTGTTTTCCATCCACAGTGGCCGTACCGCTTGACATTACCACTAATTGTTTACAAGGATTCCAATTTTTCTACAACTTTACCAACATTTCTTATTGTTTGTTTTAGTTTGGTTTCTTTCTTGACAATAGCCATTCTAACAGGTGTGGGCAATATATCCTTATAGTTTTTATTTGAATTTCACTGATGATTAGTGATATCAAGTGCCTTTTCATATCTGTTGGCCATTTGTATCTCTTCTTTAGAGGAATGTCTGTTCAAGTCCTTTGCCCTTTTTTTAATTGAGTTTTTTTTTTTTTCACTGTGTTTGCTACTGAGTTGTAGGAGTTCCTTATACATTTTGGAAATTCACCCCTTATTGCAAATATTTTCTCCCACTGTAGGTTACCTTTACATTCTATTGATTTGCTGTTTAAAAGCTTTTTAAGTTTTGGATATTACTACTTGCCTATTTATGCTTTTGTTGCTTGTGCTTTTGATGTTATATCCAAAATATCATTTCTAAGAAGTTTATATATCATATTTTCTTCCAGTAGTTTTAGAGTTTCAATTCTTAGGTTTGAGTCTTTAATCTCTTTTGAATTGATTTTTTGAATAGTGTAGGATAAGGATCCAGTTTCTTTTTCGTTTGTTTGTTTACATGTGGATATTCAGTTCTTCCAATACTATTTATTAAAGACATTCTCATTTCCTATTGTGTATTCTTGACACCCCTGTCAAAGATTAGTTGAACATATATGCATAAGTTTATTTCTGGGCTCTCTATTTTGTTCCCTTGGTTTACTTGTCTGTCTTTATGCCAATATCATACTATTTTAATTATTGTAGCTCGGCAATATATTTTGAAATAAGGAGTATGATAACTTCAGCTTTGTTCTTCTTTCTCAAGGTCACTTTGGCTATTACTGGGTCTTTTGTGGTACCTTATGAATTTTAGAATTTTCTATTTCTGTGAAAAGTACCATGGAGATTTTGATAGGGATGGCATTGAATCTGTATATTGCTTTGAGCAGCATGGACATTTTAACAATATTAAATCTTCCAATCTGTGATCATGCGATGTCTTTCCATTTATTTGTATCTGTTTTCATTTTCTCATTCTTTTTTCAGTTTACAAGTCTTTCGCCTCCTTGATTGAATTTATTCCTAAGTATTTTATTCTTTTTTGATGCTATTGTAAATGGGATTTTTAAATTTTTTTTCTTTTTAGGATAGTTCATTGTTAGTATATAGAAATGCAACTGGTTTTTCTATGTTGATTTTGTATCTGGCAACTTTACTGAATTTGTTTATTAGTTTCAATGGGGTGTGTGTGTGTGTGTGTAGTCTTTAGGGTTTTCTACATATAGGATCATGTCATTTATAAGACATGATCTTATAATTTTACTTCTTTCCTTCCAATTTGGATGCAAAAACTCTCAACAGAACACTAGCAAACTGAATTTAACAGGACATTAAAAGGATTATACACCATGATCAAATGGACTTTATCCCTGGGATTGCAAGGATAGTTTACCATATGCAAATCAATAATTGTGATACGCCACACTAATAGAATGAAGAATAAAAATCACATTATCATCTCAATAGATGCCAAAAAGCATTGAACAAAATTCAGCACGCTTTCATGGTAAAAATGCTCAATATATAGATATAGAGGGAACATGCCTCAACATAACATATGACAAGCCTATAACTAATATTTAATATTATACTCAACAGTGAAAAATTGAAAGCTTTTCCTCTAAGATCAGGAACAAGATAATGATGCCCATTCTTGTCACTTCTATTCAACATGGTATTTGAAGTTCTAGCCAGAGCAATTAAGCAGGAAAAATGTTAGTTTTTCTTATGGTGATGGTGGTGACTCCTCCTTAGTTAGTGGGAGGAAGGGTAAGTTCAGTCCATACCATGAAAATAAAAATCATTATTAGGCAATCATGAAATCTTAGAGACTTGAGGTGGATCAAAATTATTGTTTATTTTCCTTATCAAATAACCAATCAGTTCACACAATGGAATCCTTTTAATCTCTGATCTGTCTTGTTATTTTTCCTTCCCATTTTCCTACTCCTCTGCTCTTTTTCTACTCATCTACTCTTTCCCAAGGGTCAGAGCTTCATCTTGGAGAGAGGGTAACAACCTTATTTCAGACCTAACACCATGGGTGGTGACTGTAGGTCATTCTTCTGCCTAAGATGCAATCCTACTCAAGACAACAAACTCATCTGTACACTGTGATGACTTCCTCTCATAGCATAACTTCAATATATTGTCCAAATACTGTCTCTGCTTCACCATTTTTTTCTTACTGAATACCTCTAATCCTAGAAGAAATAAGAGCAGACATAAAAAGAGTGGAAAAGTAACATATGTCCTGCCACAATATTGTTGCTACTGCTGCTGATGTTATTGATGATGTTACTGCTTTATCATTATTAGAGCTGGAGATAGGAGCTCTCCATTCAGATCCAAACTCTAGTAATTGAAGAATGCCTGCATTTTAACATGATAAGTGTTCAAGTCTCCATTTCTTTTCTAGTGAATAATTCAAAACTTTTTTTTGGAATTGCAAAAGAAAGAGAAAACTATAAAAACTGTGCCTTAGTTTAGAAGTCAGTATCAGGAAAATAGTAGCAAAAATTTCAACAAGGTGAGGAGAATTGGTTTACAAAATATTAAATCCAGGCATGAGGAGAGATGAAAAAACAAATTAGGGACCAGATCATTGGGAAGCTGATTCCAAAGTGTGGTTAGGACTAGAAGCAATGTGTACTCAAATCTGTGCCAAAAAGTCAATGATATGGAGCTCCTTCTATCACCCCTGCTCAGAGCCAGGATTGGTTTTGGAGTCCAGGCATCTTAGGCTGAAGATTGGGATTAGGAAGAGACAGCTGTCTCATGCGGAGGCAGCAGGAAGTAAGAACTGATATTCCTATCATCTGTTAAGAATGAGTTATTCACATTTGATTTGAAGAACATAGGGGAACCTTTACCTTTCAAGAGCAATTAAGAATAAAACATTTTAAATTCTGAATACTGCAATTGTGTCAGTGCCTTTAAAACATGTTTGGATATAAGTTATTGTTATTTTATTCTCAATTAAGCCTGCTTCTTAAGCCCCAGCCTTATTCCAGAGAAGAACAAAATGTGCATTCTTAAAATACAAAAGAAGTACTTGTAAATATATATATTCTCTAATTTCAAGTTATAGCATTATATCAGTATACAATTATATCTAACATAATAGAACAAACCTCCTAATTATATTGTCTGGACTTGCTGTATTTTTTCCGTTATCTATTATGGAAGAGTTAGTCATTGGTGTATCATTGACCTATGCTCAGATCACAGGAAGCTTCATCTGTAAAGCTAGTGAGCATTTCTTCTTCCTCCTCTGTCTCACATTTAAGATGAGAGAAAACAGAGATGGTGGATATGTTTCTGTAATTGCTTCTTTTGTTCCTTTATATTCTCTTTTCCACATAGTCAGGGTTATTCTTTAAAACAATTATTCTTAACTGGGGGGGAGAGTTTGCCCTACAAGGGACATATGGCAATGCCTGAAGATATTTTAAAGTGTCACAATGAGGGATGGGGTTGCTACTGGCATCTGATATGTAGAAGCCATGGATTCTGCTAAACATACCGCTATGCACAGAAATCCCTCACAGGAAGAATTATCTGACCCTAAATGTCAATAGTACCGAAGTTGGGAAACCCTGGTTTAAAACTTTAGTTAGGTCATGTTACTCTTCTACTTAAATCACTTTAATGGCTTTCCATATAAGACTCAGAATGCAATTCAACTCTTTTTTACAAAAAAGTATAGGGGTGGCATGGGCAATATACATAACCGTAATATTTGTATTCCCATGATATGCTGAAATAAAATAAAAAAAATTTTAAAAGGTATATGATTATAAATAAATAAGAAAAAAACATAAATAAATTATAAGATTTGTTTTCCATCCTCTATGATCTTGTTAAAAAATATTACATTTAGCCAAAAGGGACTATTGGATAAGTGTCACATGATTCAGACAGAGAGTTTAGATATAAAAATTAGTGGATTTAGTAGACAAATTAGATATGGAGAAAGGGTAATACATGAGTAACTAATATGATCAAAGGAGCAAAAGTGAGAAAATAGAAGATTCGTGAAAGAATAGACAGACTAGTTAGAATAGACATTTCAAATACAGGAAAGAGTCAAAAGAGAAAGAAACAAACAGTCAGATGGTGGATTTACTGTGAAGGGTTTTGAATGTAAGAATGAGGTTTCTAATGATGTGAAGCCATTGAAGATTTTTGAGCTGGGCAACAAGTTGAAAACTCTATTTTAGGTAGATTTTTCTGGCAATACAGTACTATATGAATTACAGAAGAATGTCTGGAAACAGGAGATATAATAGTTTGTGTGTGATATAATTTGTACCTGAGCAAGGGTGGTAAAGGCAGTGAGAATGAACAGGCAAGCACCAATATTCATAATTTGTGAGGGTGTTTTTTAAATTTTTTTAATTTCAGTATATTATGTAGGTACAAATGCTTAGGCTACGTACATTGCCTTTGCCCCATCCAAGTCAGAGCTTCAAGCATGTCCATCCCCCAGATGGTGTGTACCACACTTCTTAGGTGTGTATATACCCATCTCCTCCTCCCCTCTCCCACCTGCCCAACACCTGATGAATGTTATTACTATATGTGTACTTAAGTGTTGTTCAGTTAGTATCAATTTGCTGGTGAGTACATTGTTTTTCCATTCTTGTGATACTTCACTTAGTAGAATGGGCTCCAGCTCTAGCCAGGATAATACAAGAGGTGCTAGATCTCCATTGTTTTGGGGGCTGAGTAGAACTCCATGGTATACATATACCACATTTTATTAATCTACTCATGTTTTGATGGGCACTTGGGTTGTTCCTACGTCTTTGCAATTGTGAATTGTGCTGCTATAAACATTCTAGTGCAGATGTCTTTTTTATAGAATGTCTTTTTTTCCTTAGATGCTCAGTAATGGGATTGCTGGATCAAATGGTAGTTCTACTTGTATCTCTTTAAGGTATCTCCATATTGCTTTCCACAGAGTTTGTACTAGTTTGCAGTCCCACCAGCAGTGTATGAGTGTTCCTATCTCTCTACAACCATGCCAACCTTTATTGTTTTGGGACTTTTTGATAAAGCCTATTCTCCCTGGAGATAAGTGACATCTCATCAATTGGTAGCAAGGCAAGAGTAAGATAGTGTGGAATTGTTGTATGAGTAAAGTATTATGTTGTATAATATTAATAGCTCAGAATTTGGAATCAGAGGATCTTGATTCAAGCCAGATTAAATGCTTGAGAAAGTATAACTTGAGAACTAAATAATCTTTATCATCCTTACAATCTTCATCTGTAAAGTGAGAATTATTACCATTAAATACCATCAATACCATGTAAGTAGCATTAAATAAAGGTGTAAAAATGTACTTTTAACTTTGCTTACCTTTGAGAGATTTTTTTGTTACATATATCTGTTTTATATAAAGAAAAATGAAAAGATAAACAGATTAAAAAGTGAGGTTCTTGTGAGCATAAAATGAGACAAAATTTGTAAATTATAAAGATTTATATGAATGTAAGTTGTGATCATTGTCATTGTCATTCTCTAAGAACTGTAAACAAAAAATTCTGCCACACAAGGCAGTGACAGTCCTGTGAGATACTGTCCTGGGAAACACGTGAATCCTATATACTAGAAGTGGTCACAGAGAACAGGAGCTTCATTACTTTTATCCACTTTCCTTAAGGGACTAGACAAATCAGTCTGCAATTATTTGTAGATAGCTTATCATATAGTTTTAAGATACATACAGAGAAAATAACACAAATCAGTGTTGAATAAGACACTGGCATCCCTTTCCACATAAAAACAATTAGAATGCACTAGTAGACAGCTAGGCTGATCCCAGTGTATTCCTGCAGCCAAAATTCAGCCTTCAAAACACATCTCACACTTTCAATTCCACCAAAATAATAGACTAGATCACCATAAAATGTCCTAGAACACTTAGAAAGTCTAGAAACATATACTGAACATGCTTTAAACTTATAGCTAAAATTCTGAGAAAGTAAGGGAAATTCTTAGGGATCAGACATAAAGAGAATACTGAAAACTACAATTGTAAGTAGGTGAGCAGAAGTTGCAATTTCCCTAGAGAATATTGTCAGCCTCAGTAATCCGTATTTTACATTAGTATATGTTATTATCATAGGAGATGAAACCTTCAATCAGAAGGAGCCAGTTCTATCTTTCTGAGAAACAATATGATAGAACTGGGTTCTACATAAAACTGAGATCCTTGACAGCTAGATTAGCAAAATATATCAAAGATACTTTATCTCTGCTTGGTCTTTGAATAGGAAAACAGGTCTATCTTAAAATTTCATGACTATGAAACTGTGTTGCACATGGATTAGGAGTTACAACCTACATGGTGTGTGGACTTCTAAACAAAGAATATTAAAATTGATCCTAATTTTTAATACCAGAAAGCTCTAGACAGAAAAGAATTCAAAACCACCTTAGAGAAACATGCTTTTAAGGCAGGTCATACAGAATTTTCAGAGGTAAAGCCAGTCTAAGAAAGCTCTCACATCCAAAACTATAAAGAACATAAGGAAACAGCCCACTATGAGTAAGAGTAAGCACACACACACACACACACACACACACTAAGGCTACCAAGAAAATCAGGGTGTAGAATAATCTGAAATTATACACAATTGTATTTAAAATGAGTACCAATAAAAAGAAGAAATTAGGATATAAAAGTAATCTATGAAAAAAGAACAGATATATTTGAGACAGAGCCACTTAGCACTTCTAGAAATAAAATAAAACTTTATAATTTAAATTAAAACTCAACAAATGAATTAAAGGGCAGATTGGACACAGTCAAAGACAGTTGAAAAATACCTAGGAGAAAATTACCCATTATAAATCACAGAGAAATTGAAAGACAAAAAAGTATGAAAGGAAGGTTAAGAGAGTAAAGGAAACGTTCACTATATACCTGGCAGGATTTCCAGAGAACAAGAAGACAGAAGAGAGAAAATGGAATGTTTGAAAAGATAATGGCTGAGAATTTTGTACAACTAATGAAAGATAAGAGTCATCGGATTTGCAAAACTCAGTCTTACTAATGATTTTAAAAGTTAATGACAATAATCCACATCTAGACACACTGTAGCGAAATTATAGCACACTAAAGACTATTAAAAGATCCAGAAAGCAACTGGTGGGAGGAAGGTTTCAGCAAGAGTAGCCAGAACACAATGTTATTTCTATATACTAGCAATGAAAAATCCAAAAAGGAAATTAAGAAAACAATTCCATTTGCAATAGCATTAAAATAGGAATGAAATTAAAAGAAGTGTAATATTTGCACATTGACAAAAACAGAACGCTCTTAAAATAAATTAAAGAAGAGCTAAATAAATGAAAACACATCTGTTTTTATGGATTGGAAAGCTTTCTATTGCTAAGATGGTAATGTTCTCCAAACTAATCTACAGATTCAAAGCAGTTTCTACCAAAATCACAGCTCACTTTGCTGCTGAAATTGACAAGCTGAACCTAAAATTCATATTAAAATGCAACATTACTCATTGGGGAAATGCATATCAAAACTGCAGTGAAATACTGCTTCATATCCTCTAAGATAGTTACCATAAAAAATGGAAAATAACAAGTGTTGGTGAGGATGTAGAGAAATTGTAACTATTATATACTACTGGTGGGAATGTAAAATTGATCAGCCACTTTGGAAAAAAGTTTGGAAGTTTCTCAAAAAGTTAAACATACAGTTAGCCTATTATGCAGCAATTCTACCTCTAGGTATACGCCCGAAGAATGAACACAGATGCTCAGAGAAGCATTATTCATTCTAGCCAAAAAGTGGAAACAATCCAAATGTCTATCAATTGATGGATGGATAAACAAAATATGACATATTCATATAATGAAATATTATTAATCCATAAGAAAGAATGAAGTACTGTTTCATACTGCAGTATGGATGAAACCTGAAAATATTATATTAAGTAAAAGAAGCCAGAAAGAAAAAATTGCATATTGTATCATTTATATGAAATGTCTACAATAGGAAAATCCACTGTGATAGGAAATAAATTTTCCAGGTACTAGTGGAAGGAGGTAATGAAGAGTGACTGCTAATGAACATGAGGTTTCTATCGGGATGGTAAGAATGTTCTGGAATTAAGTAGTGGTAATAATTGCACAAGTTTGTGAATGTACTGAAAACCACTGACTTGCATACTTTAAAAGGATAAATTTAATTGCAGATGAATTATATCTCAATAACAAAAAGAAAATGAAAGGTAGGAGTCCATGAGAGCAAACCCCACTGCACAAACACATCAAGTCCCTGCTCACATCACATTTATGAATATGTTGTTTGCCAAAGTAAGTCCACGTGGTCTAGCTTGGAGTCAAGAGACAGGGAAGAGCAAGCACTTCTTCACCCACAGAGATGGAGATGCATGAACATTTACTGTGCAATAATTTAATATGTCATAAATCGTAATAATCTATAACTGAGTATATACAATTATGGAGGGATAAAAATACTGGACAAAATCAACATGTAGGGTAAGTGACTTAAAATATTTTAAGGTTATTGTATTGATTAGATGGCAGATAAAAATATTCATTACTTTTAGATTTAGTCAAGAATTATATTTCACATTTAAGAATAACATAAAAATGAGAAATTTTATACACAGACACATATACATTTATATGTGTTTATACCTATACATAGATATCTTCTAAAACAATAGAAAAATAAAGTGGGAATATATACTACTTAATTGATCCAAGAAGATGAAAAAGGAAGGGAAAAAAAAGTTAAAGAGAAGCCTGGTGAATAGAAAGCACAAAGTAAAATGACAGCAATAATCCCAAATATATGAGTAGTCACAATAAATGTAAAATTCTCCAAAGTAATCAAGTAAAAGACAGAAATTCTGAGTTTAGCATTTTAAAGTAATAAATACATTTATATGCTATACACAAATGAGAAGAAAGAAGTTTTTTTTTTTTTACCTTGTTGCTAACAGAATACAAATATCCACTTTCCCCTGTTAAAGTCTGGTTCTAATGAAAACATATTCAATGGGTACTTTAAGATGTATACGAACAGTTTGCTTCAAATCAAGGACATTTAAGCTCTCTGTAGAATTCTTTTACATTCATCTTCACATTCAGCCCATACCATGGGTGACAAGTAGTAAGGGCCAAATTCTTCAAGCAGAAAAAATAGGCAAGCCCACAGGAATTTGCAAGTGGTCTCCCAAGTTATGTTGGGGGAAGCTGGAACATATAACATATGGAACGTCCATGTGAGGGTAGTCTGAGATGTAGTCTGTGACAATGGGCAGGCCAGGGGTCTATGTCCAGCCTATTGTTTTGAATTGTTCAAAAGCACAGTCCAATATGGAAACTATTGAAGTGAGGGCTAGAAAAGTAGACAGAAAACTGTCACAGGGAGCTGCTACAAACCACAATTCCCATCTTAGGTCCTGGACTCAAAGGCTATAGCTCACCAAGCTCTCTGATTTGAAAAAAGCAAATAGACAAATAGCCTACTAAGCATTTAAAATACCTGTATGTAAAAAATGAAACAAAACAAAACATAAGTGTGTCTGTTGTCTGATTGTTTAACCCTTAAGGAGATCCCAAGTCCCTGAGCTCACACCATGTTGTCCAGGTCGCTAAGGAGGTAGGGCCCACACACAGAAAGGGAACTCTAGCCAGTGTCCTTCTTAAAGATGGCCACAGAAGCCAAGGTAGAAAGAAGAACCTGTTAGAGAACACCAGGGGCTACCAGACTAACTGACCAAGAAATTCCCTCTCCTATCAGAAATCAAAATTCCTACATTTCTGCAGGATTTGGTGACTACCATGGATATATGACCACTATGTATTATTCACCAATATTTACTTCTCCAAAGAGGCGTTTTACACCATATATACACCACAGTGCATTGGTGAACTAGGTGTGGATAAATTTGTAATTGAGACATATATTGAAAGACACAGAGGAGCTACATCTTTAAGTGACCAAGACAGTTACACAGCAGTTTAAGAAGGGATCCTGGACTTGAGCTTTCTCCCTTTGAGTGAGTTTTCTGTATGAAAAAGTAGGTATACAGGTATATGTTGAACAGTAATGGATATACTTCCTTGAACATCTGTTGTTTTCAGCCCAGCATCTATTTATCCTCTTTCTGGGGACAAGATCATTAATTCCCGTTGGAAAACTAAGCCACATCCATTCTCAGCCACGTGGATTGGGGTGGATTAACCTCATATCCGCTCAATGGACCCTGAATAGCTAAAAATCAATCAATGAATCCTATCCCATCTAGATAAAATGAAATGAATTCTATCATGGGAGGAAGGGGAGAATAATTCCCTCTTTTCCTCCTAACTCTAAATAACCAACAGAGGATGTAGCTGTCTGTATGAAAATTACTTGTTATCCTTGTGTTGATTTGTTTGATAGTGCTATAATTTGAAGAAATTATTTTGATCAATTTTTATTCAAAGATAAATACTGACATTAAGCTCAATCTGTGGTTCTATCTGAAATACAGAAATCATCAAAGGAGACCTATCTGTGAAATACATATTGGGTAGAAGAGCAGTTATTCTGTAGGGAATAAAGAAGGCATGTTGGTCTGAATAAATTCTCTTCTCTTTCTGAAAATCACTGAAAACTTGGAAATAAGGTTTTTTCAAATAAGAGTTTGTATTAGTTTTCTATTCTGCCATAACAAATACCCACAAACTTAATGTTTTAAGACAAGACAAATTTATCTTTCAGTTCCATAGGTCAGAAGTCTGACATTTGGTCTCATCAGGCTATAAGCAAGGTGTTGGAAGGGCCATGTTCTTTCTGGAAGCTCTCGGAGAGATTCCAATTCCTCATTCATTCAAGTTGTTGGCAGAATTTGTTTCCTTGTGCTTAAAATACTAAGGTCCTGATTTCTTTACTGTCAACTGAGGGCCATTCCCAGCTTCTAGAGGCTGCCACCATTCCTTGTTCATGGCCCCTTCCTCCATTATTAAAGCCATCAATAGGAGATTGAGTCCCTCTCATACTTGCAATGTCCCCTCTTTCTTCTTCCATCATATCTCTTAAACTCGCTTTTCTGCTTTCCTCTTCCACCTTTTTTGAAAGTGGAAGATTGGGCCCACCTGGGTAATCCAAGATAAACTCATCTCAAACTCCATTCCCTTAATCCCATCTGTAAAGTCTCTTTTACTGTGTAAATTAACATAGTCACAGATTCCAGAGATTAGGGTGTGGACATCCTTGGGGGAGCCACTATTCTGCCTACCACAGCATTGCTACTGTAATTTTTAACACGACTTCAATGGAATCACCGTGGTGAATATTTACAAGAAGCAACTCAGTTCACTATCTTAAAATCAACTAAGCATTTTGTTTGTAACATTTGCACAGAGTCCTCATTACCCAGATTTGCTGCTGTGTGGAATGCGCCACTTTATCTCTGAGTGCCATCTACAACATGACTCATGTAGGAGAGAGACTAAGGTCCTTTCTTCCTGTAATGCAAGAGCAATAGTTTGGTAATAATGAAGTGCTTTCACACTTGGTCCCTGCAGAAGATAGTCATAGATTATCCTCCTCTGCCTAACAGACCATCATCTCCAAATTTTATTTATTTGTATGACAGGCTCAATGTAGCTTCTTAAAATAGATATGAAAACCATCATCTTCATATTAAGGTTTGTCTTAATTTTGTTTATTTGGTCTGTATCAAAGCCACATGCATTATTGTCTGATTTGTTAAAATTAACACCTATCTACAAAGTGAATAAGAAAAGACAAAAGTACCAGAGACCAGAGGAGCAGGGTTCTAGTCTCTATTCTGCCACAAGCAGCCAGTGTCCTTGCATGTGCCACTTTACTCCGTGGGTTTTCCTATTTGCAAAATGGAAGAGGAGGGAGAAGTATTTTCTTAGGTCATTCCAGTTTTGTAAGTCTATGTGATTAATATATCAGATATTAAATCTAAACAATCCTTTTGAAATCTCTCATTTTTATTGAAATTTACAATTTAATCAGGGCCCTATGGAATACCTATATTTTAATATTTGAAAACATATACTAATTTATTCTACTAGCTATTAGAAGTTGCATTTTGGCTTTTTTTCAACTCATCTTTTGAAAGGTTATTTCTGTGACCTCCTAATGAAAAGATAATGCGTATTTCTTCTGCATGGAAGAGGCAGTGTGGTATAGTTGTTAGATACATAGGATCTATCTGCAGCAGACTATCTGGGATAGATGCCCCGACTCTTAGAGAGAAGCTGTATAATCGTGAAAAGGTTACTTATCCTCCTCATGCTTCAGTCTCCTCATCTGTAAAATAAGAAGAATGGCGATAGCTGTCTCACAAGTAAAAGAGATGAGTAAATAAGTTAATACAAAGTTCTTACCATACAGCCTGACAGATAGCAAATGTTGAATAAATGTGACCTAATATTACAAGACTGGCAGGTTCATTTTTCTTTTGTAACCGAAAGATATACCTTGAAATAAGTCACAAGACTCATTCTTAGATTTGAATCTATTCCAATACACCTGGGTTCCTCCAGCCTGTGACAAATATTCACCTGAAATAATAGCAGAGAAGACAAGGAAAGGACATGCAAAGAGGTCCTCCTTGTAATAGTGGTGGTAAAACATAACCGAGCTCAAGTTGTTGTTGTTTGTATGCACTTTTAAGCACATACGTGATTTTTAAGCAAGATTTGGATCTGTCAAAACAAAATCATCTAGTTCCCAAATTAAGGCCCGTGATTCTATACTCAAAAACCGAGAGCGGGATGTGAAGGTCATAGTTAAGCAGGCTCTGAAATGTGCTGAGAGTCCTTAGACATTAGTATTGGTGATATTTAGGCCAGGGTAACGCTTCTGACATAAACTCTGGAGTTTACCTGCAGCTTCTGAAGAGGTACCATTTTTCCTTCTCTCCAAACATCCGACCTTCACCCCCATTTGTCAGCCTGTGGCATGGGCAAACTGAAAGTGCACCCTTTTCTTCAAGGGTGAGTCTCAGCGGCTAGGCCTTCTCTGTAGAAGACAGGATAGGAACAGATGTGACAATCAGTTCAAATTACAGTTTCTTCTGGGTCTTCCCAAAGTGGAGAAAGGCACCTAATAAGAAAAACTTGGTAATGATAGATAAAGATGAAGAAGTTGATATTGATAAGAGGAAACATCTTTATGCTAAATATCAGTACTTTATCTAACTAGCACATTAGGTAACTCAATCTCTGTAATAAGCCATTGAGATGGGAGTATTTTGGCCAGTATATGGTTCTATGGGACAAAAGCAAAGTACATGGAGGATAAGCAACTGGCCCAAGGTCACAACGTTATTTAAACCTGTGTCTGACCCTGACATTGACCACTGTACATTATTGCCCCCATAAAGACTTCAGGCAGGGCTCCCCTCCACCCTCCTCGCCTCACGCCCCGAGGATGTCTTTCCCTCATCTCATTTTTCTTTAGCATCCAGGCTCACATTCAGTTTGTGTTTACTTATGAAGGGCTTTGCTCCAGTGATTAAGGACCTAAAGCAGATAATTACCCTGTGATTTGCAAGCAGTGCAGTGGCTGGTATTTCTCGAAGTAGTATTGCCGTATAAATATTACCTGTGTGCTGTGTCAGCTTATTGCCCACCTTGAGAGCAATCTTCCTGTTAGTTTTATGGCACATTAAGTCTTCTTTTGGAATGAATTGGGTTTGTATGAGTCGGATTGGTTACATCAGAATAAAAGAGTAAACAGCAGGGATGACTGGAAAGCTATAAAACAGAAGCATTAGAGAAAGAGAAAGGAAATGGAAAGGGGAGGCATTTAAAGGAGACGTTTAAAGTGATAAACTAATAGAAATGGAATGTCAGTCTGAGAGGGTTATACTAACTGCAGAGCATGTGACGGTTACAACAAAGGTGTGAGTCAGAGGATGAAATGACAGTGCTACAGGAAGGAAATTATCTGGGAGGGGGTGGGGAGGAGAGAAACATTGATATTTACCAAATGTCTACCCTCCCATGTGTTTCTCCCTGTGCCTTTAAGCCAGCTGCTGATACACACTTATTGATCTTTAGAGCCCAAACTGACACCCCTTGGAGTCCCCCAACTTGCCACTGTGCCCCCTTACCATCACCAGTGCCATGGAGGGGGCCAGCAAAGACAGAGGGATGAAGAGAGGCTTCAGGAGCCTGTGCCAAGCACTTATCACATGATACAAGGTGCTGGTCGGTATGTTTCCTCTGCTGACATTTTAACTACTGGAAGCCAGAAAGCGTCTTGCATATCTTGGTATGCCTGATACTGACAGGAAGCTCTCGATACACATGTATTAATTCAAAAAATAAATATATAAAGAAGATGTACTGAGCAGAAAAGTCCGTCTATGAAAGTGCCAACAGAACATGATTTCTTGGTGTGAATTTCGGTACAAGACTTGAGCCTTTCAAATGCAATTTCATTTACCAATTACAGAATACTGGGGGCCTGGAATTTGGTAGGAGTCCCTATCTTTAAAAAATCTATTGATTTCAAGATTGATTTGTTTTACAGGTAGGAATTTATAATACTCAATATGCAAAATACAGTATTTTCTCTATATACTTCTGTGATTGGGGAGGGGGTTCTATGATGTATCATTAAAAAAAGGAAGGTGAAGAAAAGTGTTTTTAAAAAAGGATGCAAAGATGTGTGTGTTTGGGTTGCTCATTTCACAAAGTAACAAATTTTAAAAATTAAAATGGGAGGAAAAACGAAAGAGGGTATAGAGGACAAGACAGAAGTTAGAAATTTTTAAATGTATCTTATTTTATATATTTGATCTTGGAATCAAATAGTTAACATAATAAGAAAATTAAAATAAAATGTAAAAAGCAGTTCCTAAAAATTGAAATCATAATGAAATAAAGGAACGTAACTGTGTATTAAGTTGGTGGCACAGCCATACATAAAAGGATTATTTCAAGTGCTTTAAAACATGTTTATTATACTGAATATCTCTACTGAATAGCCCAAAGACAGTAGAGTATTTTTTTTAAATCTTAGCAACAATACATTTGTGGCAGTCTTGTACTGTTATTCTGATACCGTTATAAATTTTGGAATTTTAAAAATTAGTACCTATATTGATGACATAGAAACCAAGATTTTTGATGAAAGAATGAAATATAGATCTATGATTGAAGAGATTAAGTTAAAACACAGTAGCCCTAAGCTTTAATTTGAAGTATCACAAAAAGTTATGTGTTTTATCTTTAAATATAAATATATTTGAATAAATATACACTTATTTGTGTGTACGTACATGTACATATATGCACATAAATACATACATGAATGCACATATTTCCTCCTCTCATTCTGTCTATTGAAAAGACCTCAAAACTGTGGCCAACCTAGGAGCGATGAACAGCCCTACCACATAGATTCTGGTCTCAAATACCAGGGCTTTTTGAAAAATTGTTGATCTTAGGCAGGATTGTATAAGATAAGCTTATAACATCTCATCAGAATGGAAAGCAAGGAAGTTATCAAAGACTATGTTGCTTTTTCACTTATCAACATATTCTGCAGGTAAATAAAAATGAATTTTTATTAATCATTGTTTAGTGTTTATACTAGTTTCTTTCTCCATTTAAGGTAGTGCATATATACATACACACACACACACAGGCTTTGTGAATTTATAGTAGATAAATATTAATATAAACATGGTTATATTTGAAGGAAGGAAAAAGGCAAAACCTCCAAAAGCCCATTTAGACAATCAAAAACTACTCTTTACATCTAGCATTTAATCTACTGAAAACTACTCTCACTTAAAATTACTGTTACATGCAAGACTTGAAGTCTTGGCTATTCATTGACTTTTCATTTTTGCTTTTGTTTCAAATAAATATTATTTTCAGGTACCCTTTTGTTTTGCTCACATTCTATGTTCTGCTTTTCAATACTAAATTAACTAGGCACAGAGTAATTTTTATATTTTTACTAAAATCAATAAAATATTTATGTTGCCTTTAATAGAATAAATATGGAGGAAAATGGATGAAACTAACTGCTAGAGTATTTCAGTTATACAATTTATAAGATATACTAAAACTTCCCATTTTGTTTATTTTCTCTCATTTTAAAAGTTAGATTTTAAAAATGCATTTGATGATTTATTAATTGGTGCATAAATGTTCACAATTGTTACCTCTTTGTTGGAGACTATGCTTTTAGTAGTATGAAATGGCCACCTTTTTTTTTCCATTTAATGTTTTTTACCCTGAATTCTACTGAGCTGGAATAAAAAATTTCACCTATGTCCTCATTTTCTTCATGCATTTCTCTAAAGTGGCATAGGATTGAACTTTGCATTCTGCCAAGTCAGCAAGTTTGATGATATAGTTTCAGATATAGTTCCCTTCTGTCTACAGAATTTCTCCAAGGATAAATGTCCCTAAACCATTAAAAGTGTCCTTTTCAGCTCAGGTACAATATAGTACAATAAAATGGAAAGAACCTGATTACATACTCTGTTGCCTCTTAAAATATGGATAATTAAGCGTGGTCTGTGGACCACCTGCATCAGAGTCACCTGGGATGCTTGTTGAAAAGGTAAGCTGGAGGACCCCATCTAAGACATACTGGGTCTGAATCTTTGGGGGATGGAGTCCTGGAACCTGCCCTTTCTGCAAGCTCCACAGGTGATTCCTATGGTTATTGCAGCTTGATAATCAACTGACCAAACGAATAACAAAAATGCATCACAGAAATAAATTCGTTTTTTATATATATGGATGATTTTAAATGGAAAGCTTCCAAATTAACATTTTCTCTTTGCAGGAAGAGTTAAAGGGTTAATAAAAGGCATTTGACAATATACATCAAAGGATTCTTTTTCCTCTTCTCTCTCACTAGCTCATAATAGTGAAAGAACAAGAGGTGGCATCGTATTCGAATTTGCCCTCTCTCCTGCTGTAGATTTTTCTTCTATTTTGTGCAAATTTTTCCCACTTTCTACCTTCACTCTATCTTTAGCTATTGCTGCTTTCCTATTTATATTTCATAATCCTCACCCATAGAATCTTTTATATAAATAAACCAAGGCTCTTTTTCAGATTTTTTTTTTTTTGCAAAAGGGAGAAAACACACATTTGAAATGATAACAGTGTGTTAACATGCTCTGATTACACAATGAAGGTTTCCTCTTCATTTTTTTTATTCCAATGCAACAGAGTTTCAATTTACCAGGCCAGATATCTCAGTACTTTTGCTGTCAGTCAATGAAGCTATAATATGTAATTCAATCATCATGCATTTCTTTCCCCACTGAACAAACATTTACTGACTTTCTAGATTAATCTTTTGGCTGAAGGAACTCAAAACATTGTCAAACACACAGAGGTGTATAATAACTAGATTGAGCCTCTTCCCTCTGCCCAGGCATTAGGGAGGCAAATTTTTATTTATTCACTCTGTTTTATTAGGTCAGGTCATCAAAATGGGACTCTTTGTAAGCTGTAAGTGACATTTAAATTCACTGGGTACATTCCTAATGGAATTCTTTATACTTTTCCCCTGGGAAATATTTATCCTACAGGCCCCTATAAAGTAAAGTCTGCTCAATGTCATTAATGAGTTCAAACTATTACCAAATAAAGGTTTTGTTTAATCTTTAGAGACATGATACAAATGAAATGAATGGATCTTTAGAGAGAATCTAATTTATTTAGGTCATTAAATATGAAAGGTCTGATTTCAAATCAAAAGTTTAGTTTATTATATCTCAAACAAAAAGCAGTACAATGAATCAAGGTATGTGCCTAAACTATCGACACAGTTTTGCCATCTTCACAGTAGCTTGCTTATGCCAGCATCCAAGAAGCCTGGAGAATGAGTGCCAATGAAATTGTGAAAGGTATTTTCTGCGGCTTGTTAAAAATTGAATATTTTTCCTTACAAGAAGTGATCCAAAGCCAGGAAGAAGTGGTAGTCAGTTGGTGCAAGGTCTGGTGAATACAGTGTATGACAGAGAGTTTCCAAGTCCAGCTTCTGTAGTTTGAGCAGCATTGTTTGTGTGACATGTGGTCTTGCAAGAAGATTGGCCTGTCTCTATTGACCAATCTTGGCTGCATAATCACAAGTATCCTCATCATTTCATCCAATGGGTGGCAATAGACATCCTCTGTAATGGGTTGACCAGGTTTCATGAAGCTGTAGGGGATAATACGAGCGCTGGACCACCAAAAAGACACCGTTAGCTTTTTTTGATGAATATTTGGTTTTGAACTGTGTTTCAGCACTTCATTTTTATTCAACCATTGTGCCAAATGCTTGTCATTGTGGAAAACAATCCATTTTTCATCACACGTAATAATATGCTGTATTAATGGTTGGCCTTTATGTCATGACTGCAAAGAAAGGCAAGCTTCCAGATGATTTCTCTTTTGATGCTCATTTAATTCATGCAGCACCCACCTATCCAGCTTCTTTACCTTGCCGATTTGTTTCAAATGGTCCAATATTGTTGGAACAGTAATGTCAAACCTTGCTGCTAATCCATGTGTAGGTTGAGATGGATTTGCTTCCACTACAGCTTACAGCTCATCATTATCCACCTTGGTCTCAGGTCACCCACGTGGCTCATTTTCAAGATTAAAAATCACCAGAATGGAACTTACCAAACCATCGATGTACTGTGCATTCATTAGCCACAACCTTCCCAAACACTTGGTTGATATTTCGATCTCTCTGAAATGTCAGAGATAGCAACTGTCAAATTTGGTACTTAAGGAAATCAGACATTTCATACTTAATAATCTATAACTCTTTCATTTTTATATGTAAGAAAACTGAGATGCCCAGAGATGGTGGAAAATGTGTTACTGAAGGTCAAATTGTAAGTGCAAAGCTCAGAAAAGTATCTGAGTTCTAGCCCAGTGCTACACTAGGTGTACCATGCTGTCAATGGGATGTGTCAGGATATTATTTTTCACATCTCAATAAAAGTTTTCCTTAGATTGCTGATTTTCTGCCTGTTTGCAGAACCATTGTGTGTAGTGTGTATTCCACAGTAAAATCCTTAACTCCTCTCTTTTCTCCATCCCTTACCTTTATCCACAAGTCTGGTAGACACTACCCTTGAAATAGATCCCAAATCTAACCACTTTTTCTCCCTCAAGACCCCAACATTTCTTCCTAGTATGCAGCTGTTGCTTCTCCCTGGTGATCTCTCTGCTTCCACCTTCTGTGGCCTCTTCTCCACTGTCACCTGGGTCAATTCTCTACACTGGAGCCAAAGCTAGGGATCTTCTCAAAATAACAAAGCCTTCGATCATTCTGCATCCTTGTTAGAATAGAATCCAAACACATTACCATAGCCTACAAGGTTTGATAGCATCTGATTTGAGCCCATCTTTCTGATCTCATCTCCTGTTACCCTGCATCTTGTTTATTTAAGTAGAGCCACACAGGTCTCTTGTGGTTTCTCTCATATAGGAAGCTCATTTGTTTCTGGGTCTTTGCACATGTCATCAGCCCTGCCAGAAATGTTCTTCCTTCAAATCCTGCTGGTTCACCCCTTGCTTTGGTCACAGCCCTATTTAAATGTCACCTCCTTAGCCAAGCCTTTGAGATTACCCCCTCCTCATCGTCCTGCCACATTCTGTTATCTTATTTTCCTTTAATAGTCTCATTTATCTATCTTATTAATTCTGTAGTGGTACATTTATCACTCCCCAACTAGAATGTAAGCTTCATAAAAACAAACCAAAGAAAGTGTCTATTGAGTTCATCTCCAATGTTCTACTATCTAGAGCAGTACCTGTCACATAGCAAGGCCTTAATCAATATTTATTGAATAAATAAGCATCATTGTTTCTTTCACTGTCTATAAAAAGCGCCAGCACATGTATACACACTCACACACACATGCACACCCACACCCAACCTGCTCTGGTCAGACCACATATGAAGTATTGCACTTAATTCTGGGTATACTTTAATATTTTGAATAAACCAGGCTATTTATCTTTTTTAAAATGAATGATTCCAGGGAGAGTATAATAAAAGAAATTCTTTGAAAACCTAAAAAAAAAAAAAAAACCCTGCTACTTGAGAAAGGAGTACGTAGAGCATGAATAAAGCCAGAATAGACAGAAATTTTGGAATAAAAGTTACAGAAAAATAGATTCTAGGTCCATTGTAATAAAGGACTTCAACAGTCATAAATAACCAAAAATAGACTGAGCTACAGTGTGGAATACTGGATCCCCCATCACTCAAGATGTGCAAGTACAGCCTGGACAAACATTGACAGGCACAGCTGTACAAAGTATTTTAGCGCTAAATAGATAGCCACAGGAAGTGGTCTGATTGGTCTGTTCCAGCCTCAAGATGCTCTAATACAGAAATTTTACCCATGTTATTATGATGTACCATATTTATGACATATTTACTTAGAAGTTGTTTTCAAAGCCTATGGTTCATTCCTTAGAATATAGTTATTATTGACAAATTCAAGTTCACTGAAAAAAGTGAAAATAAAGCTTGTTGATACATTTTCTATTTTTTGAAAAATGGTTGTGATGGCAATATAGCAGTTTTATTTTGGAGTAACATTTTTAAATCCATTTTTTCAAATAAGAATTCCCATATATGAGAAATGATAGGACTTTTGAAAAACTCCTTATATGAGCCTCTTCCTTTGAAGAACAAAATTATTTGAATTCTGATTTGTGTGAACAAAAAAAGAAACATACAAAAATCATCAAATTATAATCTTGCCTCTTGTATAACATTCATTAATTCCTTTAATATATGCAAAGTTATTTAACTGAACATCTACTTTTAACTTTCAGAACACATTTCATAACAATGAATATCATGATATGTAATTGAAGATCAGAAATGTTTAGTTACTTGGTCCGTACTTGAATAGCAAATAGAAAATTGAGCGTAAACCAAGTCTCAAATCCTGATTCCAGGTTCATAGTCATATTATTCACCTCACTCCATTCACCCTGGTCTAGAGTAAAGATTTTCACCAATGCTGCAGAATTCCAAGCCCTACCAAAGATATATAGAAACAATAATTCTGAGAGGTTTACTTTGCTGTTTTTTCTCAAGCCATGCTGTATAGGAAGTTTTCTATTCAACCTCCTTGTTGGAATGTTCCAGCTATAAAGCACAATAAAAATGTCAAAAATTATTCTCTCCTGTAATGTGGGCCTTTTCTTGCCAGCATGTAGAAGGCAATGATGGATTTTCAATACACTTTATAAATTGTCACACCCTTGTTATTTTGTTTTCCAAAATCTATTTACATTCCACGGCTTTATGTTAAGCTTGGGTTACTAACTCACACATTTATTCTAAACTTAATTGAATTTTTATTACTAATGATAAAATTGGTGTTTTACATTTTGCACAGTATTTCTCTGCTGTGGACCTTCACATGGTAAAATTATATGAGAATCAGAGCCTGGATCAATTAATTATTAATGAATGGAATAAAGATATTAACGTTTATTTGTAACAAATGAGAGACTACATTTGCTTCCCTTAGTTGTCACAGCAGACCCTAGATTTTGATGTGCTTTCTTTGCCTTAATCAGTAAATTCCAATCCCAGGACAACAATAGTTAGATGATCTAATATTAAGATACTGGTTGGGCGCGGTGGCTCACGCCTGTAATCCTAGCACACTGGGAGGCCAAGGCAGGAGGATCACTTGAGCTCAAGAGTTCAAGACCAGCCTGACCTGGTCTATTTTTTTCTACTAAAAATAGAAAAATTAGCCAGGTGTCATGGCACACACCTGTAGTCCCAGCTACTAGGGAAGCCGAGGCAGGAGGATCGCTTGAGCCCAGGAGTTTGAGGTTGAAGTGAGCTAGGCTGACCCCATGGCACTCTACTCAGGGCAACAGAGTAAGACTCTGTCTCAAAAAAAAAAAAAATACTATCTAAAATAAGGTTTGTGTTTACACATGTGTCTATATATAGATACATGCACATACAGACATCAACAAAGACAAAATACTATCTAAAATAAGGTCTGTGTTTACACATGTGTCTATATATAGATACATGCACATACAGACATACATATACATATGACCATATACTTATAAGTATAAATACACATGCACACATATACATACAAGCATACATATATGCACTCATATATATGTATATACAAACACATATAAAGTATTTTGCACTGATTTTTTTTCCATCAGATCCACTACCCAGTAACCCTGTAAGGTAGGGAGACTCAGTATTACTGTCTGTGTTCTAAAGATGAAGAAATTAAGACCTGGAGATTTTAAGTGACTTACCCAATATCACACAGCTAGTAAGTAGCAAAACCAGGATTCAACCCCTGAACCTTTGGAATCTCACTGATTGCAAAGTCCATAAACACTAAGCACTCAGGAGCTAACAATAACGACCCCCATGTTTTTAGGGTTTACTCTGTGCCTGGCACATTGTATGCATTGTTTCATTTATTGCTCAAAATAGGCCAGTAGGGTAAATACTAGTCCACCTATTATAGAGTCAAAACACAACAGCAACAAAGACTCTGCCGGGAAAAGTTAAGTAACTTGCCCATCTAACTTTTAAATGCCAGGACAGTTACTTCAACGCATGTCTTCTTATTTCTATTTCAGTTCTTCTTTGAATCTCATTTTCCTGGTATTTTTCCTCTCTGATAAGAATAAGGAAAAAAGTCTTAACAGTGAATGCCGAATAAATATTTGCCTAAAGTGTAAATATCTGCTTGAATAATTGTTTACTCCATTTTTCTTCACCTTCACTAATCCCCATCCCCATCCAGATAATCAAAGATCATTGCATCATATTGGCTATAAGTGAAGGGATGTAGAACAGGATGCATGAGAACCATAACTTGGTATATGTGAGTGTCTGGCAAATCATGTGCTTTTTAAATTCCTGGTTGAAATGTTTCATGAACCACATAATGCATTTTTCCAATTACAGTTCCTTATAGACTTAGATTAATAATTATTGGGTATCTATGATGTATTAAATGTTTTTTATGTATACTATTCCATGTCATTGTCTCAAGAATCTATACAAAAGTTGTTTTTAATTCTGCTTTTGCAAAAGAAATTGTAGCTCAAGCACGTAAGTGCCTTTTGAAATCCCATAGCTGGTAAATGGTAAACTTCAAATTCAAATGCCAGCCTTCTGATTCAGCATGCAGTGCCTCTTTAGCCACTGTGTTTTCCACAGCACCTGAAGTTGCCACATCTTTAAGTTCAAGGTGACTCACCTCTTTCATCAACCTTTGCCCAACTATTATGGTTGATGTTGGGCATTCTTCTCTCAGTGCCTAAAATGGTCAGCAGCAGTATTGCTTCTCTAACTCAGATAACCTCAGGGTCAATTCTCTGCACCAGAAAACATGTCTTTTAGCATCGACATGGTTATCTGGCAGGTTCTAGAGACATGGAAGTGAGGTAACATCCCTGGTGCCATCAGTTGTTCGAGGGCTGGTCCCCGTCATGATTATAAGGAGGGCTCAGCCATTGACTATGAAGGGAACAAGCCAAGGCTGTGAGATGCCAAATTTGAAGGTAGGAAAGAGACTGTACGGTTAGCTGCTTAGTTTCACAGGGCAGCGAGAGCTTAACACAAAAGCAGATTTTGGAATGTCAAAATCATATGACATAATGGATTAGATATCAGAACTGCTGGTGAGTGAGAGAGAAAAAACACTGCTCCAGTCTCATAAAGCCCTGTGAAAAGCATCTGAGGAGCAATACTTCATCCCGAAAACCTTGCATTATCCCAGTTGCTATAACTCTACACCATTAGAGACTATTTTTTCCTCTATCCAACTCCTGTCATTGTTGGAATGAATGGATGTGATGCTTATAAATGTACTATCTTTTAATTCCCAGTTCTTCCATATTCTGTGATGATGTCCCTGGGTGTCTACCAAATACAATTCTCAATTGTGAATTTGCTCTCTATCTGGCTTTTGCCAACAGAGGGTGCTAGAGAAAGATTAGAACACTGGAGGTGGAAGAAAGGATTTGATCCGTTCAGTTTTGCATCCGGTTTTTGCAAGTGTCTCCCAAGCAACAGCTCTCCACTTCAGCAAGCAGCAGTTGCTTCCACTTTCCAGGTTCTTGCAGCAGTCTCGGAACCAGCCTCCAGTACGCATCAGCACCAGCGGAGAGGCATGCTGTCTTTAGAAGACGTTACAGCTCTTCCTCTGGGCTTCTAAGGTACCAGCACCCATGGGATGTGCCCTCTCTTGAGAGAGACAGGACCAAACTCAGGTAGAGGACCACTCCTCTAGGCTTCTAGGTTCTGACAATCCTAACATCTTTATGTTGTCTCTCTGGCCACAGTGCTGGTAGCCGTTTCCTTGAGTTATTCTCTCTGTGTTAATGCAGTGTTTCCTGGTGACTTTTTAGTCCTTCAGTGCCAGTTCAATCAATTCTCTACATTAAATTCTCTCTGAAAAATAGCTATGGGCTTTTGTGTTCCTAACAGGATCCTGGTTGATCCTTTGGGTCTGCATTAACTAGTTTGGCTTTCCACCAGCGTAACCAGAAATGTCTCCCCCTCCCTGTGAATAGGTAGGTTGAGGTTCTTAAGTTCCATTACCTCTAGGTACCTTCATTTTAAGTTTGGCCATTGCTTCTCCACATGGATAAGGCATAGCCAGGCTGACTCAAGGTTGCACTCTGCTGGTTTAAAGCAAATAACGGGAGACAGGTGGTGAGAAGAGCTGTCCTGACAGAGTTCAGTTGCCAAACAGTTTGGACAAGAGTCGATCTCTGAATCATTAAAGATCCTGCTTCCTTATATACCAATGAGTCTTATCCAAACTTTTCGTCATTTGATTTTTGTGACACTTTCACCCTACACCTCCTTAAGAATCATTGTAATTAGAGTATATTAAAATCAATTTTTCTTTGAAAATTTTATGAAACTTCTAAAGGTAAATAAGAAGTCTTTTTGAGTAGT
Source organism: Cheirogaleus medius (assembly GCA_008086735.1). Taxonomy (NCBI): domain Eukaryota; kingdom Metazoa; phylum Chordata; class Mammalia; order Primates; family Cheirogaleidae; genus Cheirogaleus; species Cheirogaleus medius. The sequence continues at coordinate 20,379,119 of VBSM01003215.1, read as the reverse complement.
GCCCACTTTCTACTTGATAAGAAGTCCTATTCCCTTTATTTGGTTACTGAGAACTATTCCAAAAGCTAACTCAGGTAGTTACTGATTTAACTGAATCCAAGAATCCAAAAATGATTATGACAACATCTTACCACCACATCCTTCTGAAATGTCCTTCTACAAGAGGAGAAAATAGAGCTTATTCTGCTCATTTTCTTCCCAACAGTAAAATAACTGAAGTGAAAAGGGTAGGGTGCCAGTCTGTTCCCCATTTCATGGGGAAGAAAGTGAAAAACAGCCAATATTTTATTATGGGAAAAAGTTGGGTGACCTCAAATGAAAAGAATATAATTTTTATTGTTATAGTTGATCATTTAAAATATATTTAAGATTTAATCCACATTCATTTAAAATCTACTTTCCTAAAAAAATATTAATTTAAGAGATATTAAAATGAAATATATTTTCATATGTAATATTTATGTCTTTTCTTCATCCCAAGAAGAAATTCAGCATCAGGCATTATCAACTCATAAAAGTCTTAAAAGATTCATTAAGAGAAAGTATTTGAACTAGTGAGATAAGAATGATCATTTCGTTATAAGTTTATGTGACATTAACAGCCACCTTGATATTTTGCAATATCTGAAAATGGCATGTTCATATTTTTGTAAGAAAAACTCTACTCTTACCACTTCCTTTGGTTTCAGCTATTGTTAAGTCTGTCATAGGGTTAAGGCTACTCATCTCTCCTGTCCTGCTCAGCAGAAGGTTCTTTTTGTTTTAATGAGTTTCCTCCTTAGTCTAGTGGCAACCAGAGAACAGATTCAGAACTTTGAGGGCTCCCTGCTATGGTAACCAGTTGTTGCTTTAAGTCCACACAGTAGAATCAGGGCTAAAAATATCTGTTGCTGAAGCTTGATACAAATGTGGAAATCCCATTTGCAGGAGAAGATAAGCTAGATCTCTGTAGAAGGGTCACATCCTCTGTGTTGATTCAGAAATGGAATTCCTTTTCTTAAATAGAACGTCCCAGTTGCAGCATTCCTCACTTATTGAACAGCTTCAATGCTTTAAATAAAAGGAATGTTATTTCACACAAGCATGGGACATTTAATTCTGTTAGATGTGTGTGATAGGGGATCTCTTTTCCCAAAAGTAGACTGCAATGCTAGTGACTACACACCTAGGAATGAAGGTGCAGCCAAAGAATAGCTTTTTAAGTAGATGTGTGTAGAAGCCTGATGGTCTTTAGGCACTTGAGCTTGAGACATCTCATACAAGGGTGAAAGACCCCAGATGAGGCTCTTGGCAATGAGGACAGTGGCCAGGAATGAGAAGCAAAGGGAGAAGGGCTATGGGCATGGAGGAGGGGAGATTCTTGCCCCAGGCCTCCAAATGTTCACATTGGGGCTGTCTGCTACAATCATTATTTGTAGATTTTCCTAATATATAAATGGGACACATGACTCTGTAATCTAGCATGTAAAAATTGCTGAGTAGATAACGGGAAGGTGTCTTTCAAGTGCAAAATGAAAAGTGCAACTTAATACTTGTAAATTTAATTCTAATCATTAGGGATATAATATAAACATAAATCTTAGCAAATAATTTCAAAACGTAATGCACTAGTTGCTAACTCCAAAATTATGTAAGTTGAGATGGGAGCAGACTGTTGTCCTAATTAAAGTCTTTAAAGCTGAGAACCATTATGAAACTAACATCCTCTATACTGATCTGTAACTGCTACCTGATGGTACTGCAGCTGACTCATGGAGAAGAAGGAAGTGTTCCTATGGGTGTAAAACTTCAGTGGAAAGTGTTTGATGTAAAAGAAACACATATCCCATCCCCCCCACACACACATACAGTAGAGTTGAAAGTACACTGGGCAGAAAGAGAAAATCTGGGAAAAGCATCTTCCACTAAGATGCATGGTTTTGGATAAAACATATAGCGTCTATGTTTCAGCTGTTGCACGTGTTACTTGGTAACGAAAGGATAGTGGGGATGGAAGGTTTACGAAATGAATTAATAATTAGGAAGGCTGAATTCAAGTTCTACCTCTTCCTCTGTTTCTGCCTCTGTTTAAACTTGAACACATCATTTGACTTCACCTTAAGCCCTTATCTTTTCACCTAAAAATTAAAGAAGTTGGACTAGATCAGAAATTAAGGTGTATTAATGTGTACTTGCAATGTATTGAGAAACATCCGCCATCCAATCCATGACAAAAATGCAGGAAAATGGATTTATTTGAATAAGCAAACAAACTTATTCAATTTTTCAGCAATCAGTTGCAAAGTGCCTGCTATTTTTTATTGCAAATAAGTCTTCCATCTGTATGATCTTGAGTTCAGGAGGCTGAATGTTTGAGAGAGAGATTAACTGTCATAAAAAAAAAGAAAGATGCAGCATGGGTTTCATTAACTTCCAAAATGGAGCCCAAAATATTGCCCACAATGCCTTAATCTTAGTGTGTCCTATTTATTTCCTATTCAATACTTATCTGCCAAAATTTAAATGGCAAATAAGGAATAGAATTTTAATTCCTCTATGTTGGCCACGGATTACAGTATGGGTGAGAAGAAAGACTATTTTTAATGAATGAACACTGGTGACAACTAACCTATTATCCATTTTGATATCAAAGAGAGGAAAATAATGTTCTCCTGGTAGTATATGCCATTTCAGCATCCTGCCATTCTTTGTCCAGAGAAATGAACAGCATCCACTCAAATACCTTAACATCTCCTCTTGATAGACTCTTTTATAGAGAACAAGGTCTCATACCAATGCTTCAAATAACCCACATGAACTCACTATTGAAAAATATAAGGTACATTACTGTACCGATTGAAAAGTGGCAAGCATTTCTCTTTTCAATGACTTCATGAGAAGCTCCATTGATGTACACTTGGCATTTTTAATGTGACCTAAATCTACCTGCTTGTGGTAGGCAGAATAATGCCTCCCCAAAGATGTTCACATCCTGTTTCCTGGAACATGGGAATATGAAACTTTACATGGCAAAAGGCATTTTACAGGTGTGATTAAATTAAGGATCTTGAGATGGGGAGCCCTGCCCAGATTATCCAGTTGGGCCCAATCACAAGGATCCTCATAAGGGGAAGAGGGAGTCAGAGACTCAGAGAAGGAGATGTAAGGATAGAAGTAGATGTTGGAGTAAAACCATTGCTGAAAGAGAGCCATGAACCAAGGAATATGAAAAGCCTCTAGAAGCTAGAGAAGACAAAGAACAAATTCTCCCCTGGAGCCACAACAAAGAATGCTGCTCTGCAGATTCACTTAAGATTGCTAACCTTGAGAAGTCTAAGATAATAAATTTGTGTTAAGTCACTAAGTTTGTAATTTATTACAGCAGAAATAGGAAACTAATACACAGCTTGACAGCCTCAGGCTGCATGTTGAATAGTAGATTTCTAATCCTGTTTTTGAGGTTCTTTCCTTTCTACTAACTCTTGGGCAGTCCCTGCTGGGTGACTCATCTGTTCACAATCCATGTTATTTCCAGCATCTTCACTATCCTCCATCTCTGTTCTGCCACAGGTCTGTTCCCTGTCCATCCCATGCTGCAGCTTGGGTTTGAGGTACCCCCAAGAGTTCACTCTTGCTTCTGCTACCATCTCCACACTGGTTTTTGGAACTGTGGCAATACATTTTATTCTTTAAGTCCAAGGGTTGGCATGGAAATTTTCCCACAGTGGGTTATAATGTTTATCATAGTAATCTAAAAAGATAGCAGAAAGGAATACCATTCAGAAATTAACTTTCAACTGGTTAGTAGATATGATTACTCTCAGAACACAGAATTTTTGCCAATTTTACTAGATCACTTCAGCATACCTGCCTGTCTTACTAAAGGCTTGCTCCTTGCCTAGCTCACAGCCCACAGCTCAGTAAGAGAATTCAGCTTCCCCATCACCACTACACATGCCCTCAAGTGTACAGAGACTCCTCCACCCGCCATCCTTGCTCAATGTAAATAGAACATTCCTTGCTCATCCCCAGTTTAAGGCTCATCCTTCAAGTCTTCACTTCTGTCCCAAGATCTGCCTTTCTCCAAGATGGACTGACCTGGGTCATTTCCACTGCTTTCCAGGGAAATGTCCCCAGTTAGTAATAGGAGATCTTACCCTATGGTCCCATGAGGATAATTATATTATAGCATAATAATCCCAAACCTGTAAAACAGATAAAGATATAAACACAGCATCAGAGCTACCTCTTTACACCAGACTCTGCAAATTATGGAAAAAACAAGTAGTTTAATTTTTAATATTTTTCAAAGTCTGAGTAATTTAGTAGGTAGCAACATTTTACATAGAACAATGATAGTGTGGTAAGGTTGAGTTTCTCTAACCCTAGCCCAGATACACAGTTTATTAATATATCTATTTATAATTATAGTCTCTGCCTTACATTTTTAAAAACTAATTCTCTTATGTGGATGCATTTTATTGAAGAATAATTGACATAAAACAAACTGCACATGCTTATAGTGAATGATTTGATAATTTTTGATATATGTATATACACATAAACCATTAACACAATTAAGATAATGAATATAGCCATTACTGGTAAAAGTTTCCTTATGCGTCTTTGCAATCTCTCTTCTCCCTCCCCACTTCCTGGCCTCCCTCCCTAGGCAACCACTATTCTGTCTTCTGTCACTATAGATTAGCATATATTTTCTAGAATCTCACGTAAATGAAATCATACTATATGTATTAATACTCCATTTTGCCTGACTTCTTTCACTCAGTGTAATGATTTTGAGATTAATCCATATTGTTCCATGTTCATCACTTTTTTATTGATACAGAATTCTTCCACAATTCATTTATCCATTAATCTGTTGATGGGCATCTGGGTTGTTTTTAGTTATAACTATTACAAATAAAAGACAATAAACATTTGAATAGCAGTATTTATGTGAAAATAAGCTTTTATTTTTCTAGGGTAAATACCTAGGATTGGAATGGCTAGGTCCTATGGCTTATATATGTTTAATTTTTAAGAAACTGCCAAACTTTTTTCTAAAGTGGTTGTACTATTTTCATTGGCAATATATGAGTTCTAATTTTCCCACATTCTTACCCACTTGGTATTGTCATTCTTTTTAAAATCTTATCCAAACTAATATATGTTTGCTGCTGTCCCATTGAAATTTTCATTTTCATTTCCCCAATGACTAATAACAATTATCACTTTTTTATATTCATATTTGCCAACAATATATCTTTTTGGTAAATTGTCTATTCAAATCATTTGCCCTTTATAAATTTTTTTCTTTTGTAAATTGAGTTTTGAGAATTATTATTATTTTACTTTATTTTTTTTTGAGACAGAGTCTTGCTCTGTTGCCTGGGCTAGAGTGCCTTGGCGTCAGCCTTGTTCACAACAACCTCTAACTCCCAGGCTCAAGCAATCCTTCTGCCTCAGCCTCCCGAGTAGCTGAGACTACAGGCATGTGCCACCATGCCCAGCTAATTTTTTCTATATATTTTTAGTTGTCCAGCTAATTTCTTAATATTTTTAATAGACTCGGGGTCTCACTCTTGCTCAGGCTGGTCTTGAACTCCTAACCTTGAGCAATCCTCCCGCCTTGGCCTCCCAGAGTACTTGGATTACAGGTGTAAGCTACCATGCCTGGCTGAGTTTTGAGAATTATTTATATGTTTTGCTTACAAGTTATTTGTGACATATATAATTTTCAAATATTTTCTCAACAGGCTGTGACTTTTTTATTCTCTTAATATTGTATGTGAAGGGCATAAGTTCTTAATTTTTATAATTTTTTTCAAACTTTTGGCCTCAAACAATCCTCCCACCGTGGCCTCCCAAAACATGGAGTTACAGGTGTGAGCCACCACTCTTGGCCAAAATATTTTTTTTTACAAAATGAATCATGCTGTTCATATCATAGCTAAGAAATCTTTGCATAACTGAAATTACTGTAAATTTTCCTCATTTTTAAAATAGTTTTAAAAGCTTAAGTTTAGCTTATAATCCATTTTGAGTTAATTTTTAATATAGTGCAAAATATAAATTTTAGTTCATCTTTCTTTTCTCTTGAAAATAGATATCCAAATGTTGAGAAAGTAATTTGTTAAAAAGGCTATTCTTCCTGCAAGGAAATACCTTTAGACTTTTGTTGAAAATCAGCTTAATCAAATACATGTCAGTCTACTTCTATACTCTCTATTCTGTTCCATTGATTCATTTGTCTTTCTTGTTGCTAGTACTACAGTTTCTTGATTACTATAGTTTTATAATTCTTGAAATCAGATAGTTTGAATTTTTCAACTTTGTTTTTCTTTTTTCAAAAATGTGCTGGCTATTTTAGGTCCTTTGTATTTTTATATGGATTTTAGACACAGCTTGTCAATCTCTAAGAAAAAGTTGTCTGGGATTTTCATTGGGATTATACTGAATCTATAGACGAGTTTGGGGGAAAATTGGTATTTTAACAATATTGAGATTTCTCATCCATAAACATGGTATATTTTTACATTTATTTGAGTAATTTCAGCTTTTTGATAGAAGTTAGGGGTAGTTGAATCACAAACTTCTTTTTCCTTCTAGCATCAAAGCAATTAAAAATAGAAACATTTCCTAAAATAGGGATGGAACATTCATTAAATTGGGCTTGATACGTTCCAAAATGCTCTAGTATATAGTTATATTGGATAAAATGGTTTGGACATAAGATTATAATGGCATTTTCCAATTACTCTCCCCAAATGTAGAACTAGTAAATCACCTGTAATGATAGTTGTGTCTACAAAGGAGGCTCTCAATATGCTTTCCCAGACACATGAATGATGGGATTGCTGGCAATTACTGCAAGAAAGCAGAGACTTTACTGACCCTGCTCTTTAGAGTTGTATAGAAAATAGATACACATAGATATACATACTAAGCTCATTAAGCCCGGATGCACATTTACCAAGAGAGTAGAGGAGTAGGGGAGAAAGATGAATCTTCTTTTTCTTCTAATACACTTTGCCCAGCCTCTGAGAAACGTGTCCTAATGAATGTCAAGATCTTACAAAATTCACCATCAAATGGGTCACTATTTCTTCTATGGAGTTGAGTGAAAGAGAAGGTACAGAAAGAACTCAAAAGAATTCAATATTATCTTCTCCTGGGAATTGGAACTGTAATCCCATATACCCTACAGAGCAGCTGGGGTTCTGTCCTACTTACGCTTGGTCAACACTCTCTGTTAAACGTATAAGACACTCACTGAATTTGTAGTGAGAAATGTAGAGAAGTAGAAAAGAGACAAAAGTTGAAGGCAGGTATTGTGGAGAGAGATTTTTTATAGTTATTGAGGTATGGATATAAGCTCATTAAAATATGAAAAAAGACTAAGAATAAATATTTTCTAGCTTCATGGTTTTTTTTTCATTTTTTGTTTGTTTTATGGGTTAAAGAAGATACCTTAATAAGGGAAGACAGAATTAACTTCAAATTGAATGTTTCTACTTAATACATTTTTTACTGAGTTGCTTTCTGTACTAAGATGGAGGATTTCTCACAAAAACATATAGGTTAAGCCTAGAAATTACTTAAGAAAGTGTTATTCTTTCTTCTAGAAAATGCTAATATGTAATCAAAATGTTGGGGAGGCGGTTGTGTTCATTGCTGTATTCCAAGTGCCAAGAACAGAATGTGCTTTTAGGAGTCACTCAGATTCTTTCGTTAGAAATGCTTTTGATTACTCCTATTTACTGATGATCTTTTCTTTCTTCTCCTAATTCTAAGGTAGTTTGAATCCAATATGCACAATCTGCCATTACAATTTCATCCTGGTTTTGATTAACTTGTAGCTGTGTACTTCTGCTCTTACAGAGCACCTAGGGAGGTGGTTTGGCATGGTTTCTGAGTTTGGACTGCCCAGCCATGGTCTCTACACTACCAATTAGTAGCTAAGAGACCTTGGGCAAATAACTATTCTGAACTTGTTTTTGTAAGGCTGGTGGTGGGGGCCCCCTCCTCTCCCTAGATCAAAAAAAAGAAAAGGCTCATGAGACCAGACCTGCCAAGGACAAAACTGCCAGGCCCGGCTGAGAGGAACCACACCCAGATGTCCACCTGGATAAGAATGTCCACCTCCTAAATTCCACAAATACCTCCAGCCCCTCCTATATCTCAACGACCACCCAAGGTCACAATGGAAAATCCCCAGCTTTCCTGCCAAAAGTCCCTAGCCCGCCCAAACGGTATAAAAGGCCTCAGCCCCTTCAAACGAAGGGGACTTCTGGGGCCTCCCTCTCTTGAGGCCCCAGAACCTGGTCCAAGAGTGTATAATAAAGCCACGTGGTTTGGTCTCCACTCTGTCTTTTCTTTTCGCGGCTGCCAAAAACGTTACAGTTTTATCATAAGTCACATGGAAATAAAAATGATATTTATTTCATAAAGATGGTATGATGATTAAATGAGATAATTCATATAAGGAATTTGGCAATTCCTGGCACACAGCAAACAATCAATGCATTCAAGCCATATTTTTACTAACAAATAATCTCATGTGCAATGATTTAAAAAACATAAAACAACTTAGTGTCAGAGAATGGATTAAATAATTCTGAGGGGTGCCAAAGGTGAGTATGCAGGCCGAAAAGATGGAATTGAAGTTATTTTACTGACATTGGCTTTGAAAACAAAATGTAGACGGATATGTAGTCTGTAAGGTTTTTGAAAGCAAGGATTATGCATTTTCAATTACAAAACTCTTCATGTAGTCTACTTTCATGGCATCGAGACAAACAAAACACCCCCTATGTTTCTCAAGTGGGCTAATTCTCGGATTCTTTTAATGTTCTGAAGTTTCAATGCCTTCCCTGCTCAGCCTGGAAGCTCTGCATAAGAATCCTGGATTTATTTTACGTGGGCCTAGATTTTTAATGTGTTGACCACCTGGAGTTCGTGGCCTTTATCTCAGAGAACGCTCAGCGAACAGATCTCTCCGCCGACCTCATCTTCTTAAAGGGTAGCAAGTCTGCTGGTTCCTTTTTCGAATCCCTGGAGGCGGCGGGACGACGCAGCTCTGGCTCCGCGGTCTGCCCAGCCCAGACAGCTTGGAGAGTCGCTTCTCCTGTCTGCTCCCTCTCTTGTCCCTCCCTCTTCTTTCCGCCACTCAGCAAAAAGACCCGCCAGACTCCTGGGCAGCTGGAGTCTGTTCAAGAATCCTAGGAGCAGCGTAGTGTAACTCCTTTGGCTCCCTCCCCGCACCCTGCGATGTCACACAGCCTGGGTGCTGGGATCATACGGGAAGACTCACTAGATTGACTCTGTGCTGAACGGCACCCTTTCCTTCGCCTCCTGCTTCTCCACTTATGCGCCCTTTGTGCAGTTAGTAGACAGAGGCTTAAACTGAATTGACTTCTAAACATCAAAAATTTAAAAGTACAAAAAAAAAAA
>VBSM01003215.1:20344078-20369584 GCA_008086735.1 Cheirogaleus medius | reverse complement strand
AAAAAAAAAAAATCCCCAATATTTCGCAGCAGAGGGAAGCACTGCACAGCACTCCCAGGATGAGTCCCGCCGGGGTCTCCTGCGCCGTACTGGCAGGCGCGAAGTTCTTTTTAAGAAGAAGAAAAACTCAAAAATCCTAGAGGGTATCAGAGGCGGGCGGAGCGGGGAGGCGGTTTCTGGGGACTGGGGCCAACGCAGCGGCAGAGGTAGCCTGAAGCTCTGTCGCCCAGCCTCCTCCTCCTCCTCCTTATGGCCGCGTTCAGCCTCGGCTCCCCACCCTGGCCTCCTGCCTCCGCCCCCGGGCGCCGGGCTCCTGGCCTGACTTTGGGACACCCAGCGGCGGCAGGAACGCTCACCTGGCCGAGCTTCCTTCTCCTCCTCCTCCCCTCCTCCTCCTTCCGCCCCCACCTGCCCTCCTCTCGGAATCGGGAAGAGTCCGGATCCGTAGGCGAGGAAATAACGACCCCTGCAGTTGCATTGCGGAAAATCTCGGCAGCGGCGCTAGTTGCGGGCGATGGAAGCAAGGCACCTGGGGGTTCTGGGGAGTCCAGGAAAATAGGAAAGGAGCAGAAAGCGCGCTCGCGACTTGGGGAGCTCGTGGGCCCCAACGCGCCCCAGTCGCCGGCGCCCAGACGTTCCACTTGGCGCCCCGGACGCGCGGCCCAAACCCGGCTCGGAGGCGGCAGGCTGCGCGCGGACTTGGGGAGCAGGGAGGGTCGGCGGAGGCTGCCGGCGGCTGGCCGTTTCGGGCAATAATACCTGCCTCTCTTTCTCTGTCTGTCTGCTCCTCCCCCCGCCCCCCGGAAGCAGGAGAAGAAAGGCCCCAGAGCGGAGCAGCCACCCTCTGACCATGCCTCGGTGAGGGGGGCGGACTTCGAGGGCAACTTGTCGCGGACTGCCGGGGCATAGCCAGCGAGCTAGGAGCTGTCGGGAGCCCGGAACTGCACGGCGCAGCCCGGCGGGGGGCTATCGTCTATGTCTTCTTGGGGCGCCAGGCGGATCGGGGTCTCGTTTTTCCAGGAAGAGCCCAGCGCTGGTGGCTTCAGGTGGCTGCCGCCGCCGCCGCTGCTAGTGCTGTTTCCGCCACTGGTGCGAGGAGCAGAGACGCGCGAGCGGGGAGACCTCCGAGGCAGCGAGGCATCGGACATGTGTCAGCACATCTGGGGCGCACATCCGTCGAGCCCGAGGGGAGATTTGCAGGAACAATTCAAACTGCGATATTGATCTTGGGGGTGACTGTCCCTGGCCGGCTGTCGGGTGGGAGTGCGAGTGTGCGCTCGCTCGGGAGTGTGTGCGTGTGTGTATGTGTGTGTGCCGTGTCGGGCTCCCCCTTTCCCCCCCTGTTTTCCCGTCGAGTGATGCACTTGGAATGAGAATCAGAGGATGGAAATAGTCTGGGAGGTGCTTTTTCTTCTTCAAGCCAATTTCATCGTCTGCATATCAGGTATGGGACGCGCTGGAGTCACGGGCGGGTTTGGGTTATGTCGTGGTGCTTGGATTGTACAGGGTTTTATTGTGTGTAGACGTGCGGCGCGAGGGGAGGGGGTGACGGAGACCCTTTCAGCTCTTAGGGTTTGCCGCTCTCAGAATCAAAACCCTTCTAAGCCCAAGGGTGTGTGGGTTGTGTGTGTGTTGTGTGTCTTTGTGTGTTGTGCGTCTGTGTGTGTCTAGTGGGAATTAGGATTTGTGTAGAGTCCTGAAGGGTGGGGGGAGCGGTGAGAAAGAAGAAGCAGATGGGTGTTGATTTTCAATTGCTTTCCTGGCTGAGAACTCTGGCGCCCAAACCCGAGCCTTGGCAACCCCCGCCCCCATCCCGGGCTTTCAAAGTTCCCAAACTCGGTGGTTCCTGGCTGGCAAAATGGATGCAGGGCTGTGCTCTGGTATCTAGGCACTTTCAAGAGACTGCAGGAGGATGCGGGACTGGAGAGTGCCAGCAGGGACCAGAGAGATGTCCTCCATGGCTTCCCCAAACACATCAGGACTGACTGTGATGGCTTGAAACCTGCTGGCACACACCCCCTCTACCCCCAAATAAAAGGGGAAGAAAAACCCTATCTGAAACAACACAATGTCACAAATACCACTTTAGATCATGGTGTTTCTTAATTCCCAACGGCAAGGATATGCTAGCTCAGACTCACTGATTTCAGGCAACTTGTGCTGATCTGTGGTTTTAGGAGCAAATGGGAACCCAGGATGTTGAGGTGAATGAGGCAGGGCTTGTGCATACCTGCGCCTGAGTGTGTGGGGGGAGAAATTCTGATTTTTGAGCCCTGTCTTTGTTGGTGCAGGGAATTGGGAACGCGAGGGCGCTGCGGGAGGGCGCTGCCAGGGAAAGCCCCAAGACCAGCCGTATTCCCCAGTTCAGTGGCTCCTCCCCTCCACGGCGCCCACCCACGTTTCCCTTCACACCTGCCGCTTAAACACCCAAGGCAAAGCCCATTTGTAGTGCTCCTTTCTGCCTGCATTCCTTTTGCAGGATTGGGGACTCAGCCAACTTCCCAGCAAGTCACCAGAAGAGGAAAGCCGGAACCTTGCCCCTGTGAGCAGACACATTTGAGCAGCATTGGGGTGGAGAGACTATGTGTCTTGCCTCTTCCTTCAGCCCTGTCAATCCCCTCCCCCTAAGCCAGACCTGATTCTGGATATTAAAAACCCTTGTTCTGCCCTCACTCTGGGCCCGGTTCCAAATACCACAATCCAGTTTCAATTTTCTTCCCATAGGGCAGGAATGGGAATCTGTTATCAGAAATCATTCTGTTTTGGGCTCAGCCACCTTACTAAGAAATTTGCCTCTATAATATTTTAATGAGATAAGTTGTATACCTGGCAGACAAGAAACAGTGCTCTGGGGTCACGCTGACTCCTCTAGTGGGACCTCTTTTACTCCGTCCTGCATCTAAGAGTAAAAATTCTCAGGTGACTTGTAAAGGTTTATATCACTCCTATGACCAGGGATGGACTGGGCGGTATCTCACAAGGCCACATTTTACATCTTTCTCTTTTATATGTCTATTTCAAAATCTCTCCCTTGTTCCAGGATATTTCGCCAGTTATAAAATAGCCTTTCCCTACTTCTCTCCAGCATCATAAATAATAATTTTCAAATCAGACAAGCCATCTGAGTACCTTTAAGATTTGCAAAGGGTTAACATTGATTGAGACTCTGGACTTCCTCCAGTATCTTCTTAGTCCCCAGCCCTTACCCTGAATTTGGCCAGGAAATCACAGAGGGGAACAAGCTGAGAAAGGGTCTGTTCTCAGCCTCCAAAAGAGGCATTAGTGGGATACCTGTCACAGCTATATTTGATTTGGTGTATCAGCAACTAAATTATTCAAATAGAAGCATTAGGAAGGGGTTATTTCCAACCCAGGCGGAGTGCTATGGAGTACATGGCCTTTCACATGTATTTACTAAATAATCATTATTGCTATGTAATGAGAGGATAAAAGTGTAAGCAAAATTGCTAGCTATTAGCTAAACAGAAAACTAGGTTAGCGTTCCAAATGCCTACTTAGTATCTGCATTAATTTGCACTTTATGAAGACATTTAGGCAGAGACGCAACGTTATATACTCTATATTTCACACATTCATAAACTTAAGTTTAAAAGGCCATTCTTTCTCATGGCCAAGGTGGACTCCTCCTCCTATAAGCACAACTACTCATTCAATGATGCCCATGTATGTCAGGATTATTAGTAATATAATTATGGCTCACAATTGCTACCGTTTGGGGGACTCAGACTCCTTTCCCCCATCTAACAGCCTTGGGATGTATACGAATGCAATGCACTAAGACTGAATAATTGTGGCTCAGGGAGACTTTAGTGGGTCTTTCATTTCTGTTTCCATGATTTGCAGTTTTAATTTACTCAGGACTGAGTTCTACCAAAAGGAACATAACCCTGTGATCATAGAACCTACTAAATCTTAAGTTTTAAAAAAATTAATAAACAAAGCACCTCTTCACCATCGTGGGATGAATTGTCCTGAGCAGTAAATGGGTGCTAATTCTTACAGAGTTACCAGGCATCAGTGATTGATGCATTGGTGGGGTTGGCTTTATTACTGAGGAATACCAGACTGGAGAAGGCCAGCAAAAGTCTGCAGTATAAACAATTTGCAGAGGAAAATGTTGGTAGTAGCTTTGGCTTATGGAAGGTATACTGACTGAATTTAATTTGGTGACATTGGCTTTCAGGAACACACTGGTGCTTTGTAGCTTAGTATATTGTTAACCAAAGGTTCCAGCCCCCCTCCACCCTACCTGCAAAATTAGAAGTATACCCATGGAGTTTTCTCCCTGGGCCTGCTTAAACACGTTGCTTAAAGTACAGACACCTGGGCTTGCTATAGGTGATGACTCTGCACTAATAATTTAGTTGTGATGCAGCTGTTGGTAAATGGTACTGGGGATCTGTTTGGCCAGGCTTAGCTAGATGCTGGGTAAGTAGCATGCATGTCTTTTATTTGGGAGACCATATTTATTTTGGCTACTTAATGCAACGTAGCTAGGCTGAAGAGGGAATGTCATGATCTGGGAGTACTTCTGGCTTTACATTAAACTCAGATTTCACTTTACTAGCAATGCAAGTTAGCCAGGGTCTGTGAAGAGAACAGAGAAAGAGAGACAGGGAGAGAGAGAGAGAGACAGGGAGAGAGAGAGAGAGAGAGAGACAGGGAGAGAGAGAGAAAGAGACAGGGAGAGAGAGAGAGAGAGAGAAAACAGGACGATTTTTCTCTGTGCTGCAAGAACACCATTCCCCTCCTACAAAAGCAGCTCAGATCAGCGAGAATGTGTGCTTAGCAGCATGAGGAGAAAATTCCGTGGTCAAAAGAGAGCTGCCTGATTTAATTTATACAAGGCGTGCTACTTCCCTCTTATGTAACTTTACTTCTTTGTCAGTTTATTCATAATACTAACAATAGCAATTTGAATTATGTGGTGCTTTCACATATTTTACATATATTGCATATATTTTAACTAATCCATTCATAGAATTTGTGGGTTAATTTCATAGATGAGGCAACCAAAGCTCACAGAGGTTCAGCCTGGAGTAGTCACACCCAGGTCTAACTGAGTCAAAATTCAGTATATCATTTATGTTAAGGTTCAAGATTCCTTTCAAATATTTTTACTCAGTAATTTTTTTTATTTTGATGTTTTCAATTGAAATAATAAATTGGGTTAAATGGATGTAAATCTTAGAGAACTTGGAAGTGAAAGTTTAAGGTGATTACAGTTTAGAGCTAGAATTAAGGTAGCATTTGAGCTGCACCTGTCAATCAAACAGATGAGACTATTACTCAAGTGCTCCTCAGCATTTAAAGATTAACAGTCACTACAAGCAATGGCTATTTAGTGCATTCTTTTCTTAATCTGAAAATTAAAGTGGTTTCACTTTAGTTTCTTTGTGTGTAGAAAGAGAATAATAGTGCACATGTTTGTTATATGGATTAAATTAGATTGTATGTTCAATGATTTTCACTTAGCAGTGTCTGACACATAGTAAGCACACAATAATATCATTACTTATTTCCTACAAATCTGACATTGTATAGGTTTGGTTCATGCTAGAGTGAGGCTTTTACCTCCTTCCAAGTCAACTGATTTAAAAGCAAAAAGGAAATAATCTTTAGCAAGCACATTTTATAACATTGAGCATGATTTCCATTTTCAAAGAGGCCTTGGCTAAATAATTTTGAAATGTCTAATTTTTCTTCTCATATTGATATGACACTGGTAGCATTTAGCTTTGGTGCACAGTCATAAGTGTAACCCACCTTACCTCTATGAGCTTGGAATGTTGAGGTGAAGCTTGGAAAGCTTAATAAATTACCTGGGAACCATATAATGCTTATTACCCAGGGGATCAACAGAATTTTTCTCCTTCTGCTGGCATGTTATAATTTGGTATCAACCCAATTTTAAGGTGCTTTCAAAATGGCAAACTACATGGGCTTCCAATATGGTTTGATATAGGACAACCCATTAAATAAAAAAGAGCCCCACCCAAACAAAGACTACTCATCTGATTATCTCATTAGCAATACAGTTTCTTTAAATCCAGTTTCTCACTTGATGTCATATAGCCCAGTCAGTGCCACACAACTATCATCATAGATGAAACTCTGCAGATAGTCAAGAAAGTCTTTCTGAGTTATATAAAATCCCAAGGGGAAAAAGAAATGTCAATGTGGAGAAACATTCCCTTGAGTGGGGAGAGGAGTTTGATTGCCATCCTAAGTCAGTAGCTAACATCTCAACTTATCACTTTAATTAAGCATTACATGTTTAGATCTAGGGTTTAGGTCCAAAAGAGGTCCAGGTACCATAAATGTGTATGGTAGCGAGCCATTATGTATAGAAAGAGTATGAAATCAGAAGACGCACATTGAAATACAACTCTGCCTTAATTACGTCTATGACTTTGGGCAATTCTCTTGACCTCTCAGAGTCTCAGTTTCCTCATCTGTAAAATGAAAATTATGTTTGCTTTGCCTGTTTCAAAGAATTGTTGAGGGAAACATGATAGAGCAATGATAGAGCAATCCTAACCATTTTTTATGTTATGCAAATGTAAACTATTTGTGTCTTTACTATACTATGGAGTGACCTCTGCTTAAGATATAGTTATAAAAGCAAAATTGAGATATATGCACATAGTCTAGAGTGAAATAAAATAATATGAATAATGCTTAATTTTAAAGATATAAAAGCAAAGTCGTAATGCCAAAATGTATTGCGGTATAAAACAAAAAGAATAATTAATGCCTGTTTAATAAGAGACATAAATTCTATAGAAGGAAGCAGTCCAGACATGAAATAAAAGGAGGATATTAGATTAATGTTGGAGGCTGGGATTAAAGACACAGAAGGGATCACTCCATCTAAGGGAGGGGGGAATAGAAATGAGTGACTATACAGAGAGGACTGTCCCAACTGAAATAAAAGGTTCACTTTGGGAAATACTGGAAAGTTGGGGTGAGGCCACTTAGAAAGCTATTGAATTAAGAGAATTGGAGGGTCCCAATATAGTTATTCTCTTTGTGATTTTTCTTTTTTGTTATAAATCTTTGTATTGATTCAATAGATTGAACTTGGTTAAAACTTGTTTGATATTCTAATGTTTCTTTGGATTTTACATTTGTGGTTCATGTCTACAACTATTGCTGTACTTTGTATACTTTGTAGCCTATTTGAGATTGTTGACAGTTGAGTTGGGTTTTTTGGTGGGGTGGGGGACAGGGGCAGGGAGAACTGAGGGGAGGTTCCAGCTTTCTCATCTGTAAAATGGAGATGAGAACCTCTCAAGGTTGCTGATACTATGGGATAATTATAAAAATAACAAAATACTATTTTTAAAATATCTAACATTTTATCTGGAATATAGTAACCACTGGCCAAATTGTACATATCATCGGAGAGCAAGCATGGGCTTTGGAACCAAGACCTGCCTACAAGTGAATTCTAACTTTGACATTCACTCTCTGTGTGGTCTTGGAGAAGTAATTTAAGTCCTCTGAGCCTTAGCTTCCTCATCTGTAAAATAAGGACTGGGGAAAATGTACATAAGATCCTGCCATAGTACCTGGCATGTAGTAGTCACTCAGTAAATGGAAGCTGTTCCCATAAAGTCATCATCATCATCATCAGTAATAGTAATTGTTATTAACACTGTGGATCTGTTCTTGGAAATGCCAGATCATTATTTAGTCATTTAGTCATATGTTCAATGAAAAAGTATTGACAGTGTACTATAAGCCAGGCACTGGAATCACAGTGAACAATACTTGGCCCTTAGCATTTGCAAAATAGTACATGTTATATGACAGAATGTGTACAAAATGTGACGGGACTACAAAGCAGGAGCAATTAACTCTGTTGTTGGTAGATGAAAGTGGGGAAGGGGAATGATTTATAGAGGAGAAAACATATGAACTAGACCTGGAAGAATGCATGAGATTTCAAAAGAATAGGGGAGAAAAAAAAGATACATTATGAGGCAAGAACAGTGTGTTCATAGAAAAAAACATAATATCAGAAATATGATAAAATGGGCATATGGAGTAGATGGATTGGAATAAGTGACATGAGACAGGGTTACAAAAATAACCAGGGGCCAATATGAAGGAGCTTGCAAGCTAAGATAAGTAGTCTAGATCTTCTCTTTAGTTATGAGTAGCTAGCTTAGAGGAAGCTAAGGAAAATGATGTAATCAGGTTCATGTGCAAGTCAGGATACTTTTGTATTTTGATTGTAATAAGCAATAACTCAGAAACCCAACTCTTTGTCTTCTTTTCTTGTCAGCCTTTATTTTTGATCACAAAACCCATTAAAAAAATATCCTGGCTTAATAGCTCAATTAGGCCATTATGGGACATTCTGAGTGACAGATTAAAAAAAAAAAAGAGGCCATTTTCCTATCTTTTGTGGTCCTGATTTACCCTGATCTTTGAGATTTGGTATTTTCATGTTAAGCAAATGCAAATGTCTTCAATTTTGTGCTTGAATAATAATAATGATGTCTTTAGCATTAGATGAAGACTAAGAGAAATGAATCATCCATACATTTATCATGTCATGAAGATTAATTGTGAGCCAAGCAATAGATTCACTATTTGACATGAAACAGATGCTTGAAGCACTACGAAGCGTTTTGCAGAAGTTTTACCTCATAACACTCTGCACAACTCTTATTTCCAATAGACTGCATGTTTACTTGGGAGAATATATACATGGTCAACTAAATGATATACCCATTTTATCCTCTCGATGATCTAATTACTATGGAGTGAGTGTAGAGACCTAAAATGAAATGGTTTCCTTTGTCCACTTAATCATTCAACATTTATCGAGGGTGCAACTATTCATCAGGAACTGGAATCCAACAAGAATAAGTAAGACACTGACCTTTCCCTCAAAGAACTCATGATCTAGTAAGAGATTTATTTTTAAAATAGTAGTAGTTACAACAGAATGCGATAAGTATTATAATAAAAAGAGATACAGAAAGTGTTGGTAATAAAAGGAGATACAGAGAAGGGACATCTGATTCATCCTGGAGGTAGGAGGGGGAGAGGAAAGAGAGTAAGTAGTGTTAGTT
Organism: Cheirogaleus medius; assembly: GCA_008086735.1. NCBI lineage: Eukaryota > Metazoa > Chordata > Mammalia > Primates > Cheirogaleidae > Cheirogaleus > Cheirogaleus medius. Next base: position 20,360,474 of record VBSM01003215.1, on the reverse strand, counting down.
AGAGGATGCTTGGGCTGTGTCTCGAAGGATGCTGAAGAGTTGGCATGGAAGATTTGGGCTGATTAACTAGGAGAAGTGTGATGGGGGAGGCGTGATCATGGGAAATAGTATTTACAAATGCATGTGATAAATTCAGGGGACTGTCAAGAGGTCAATATGGCAGCAACTAAAGAGTGGTGTGGGACTGATGAGGTTGAGATGGAAGGAGTATTTAGAATATATGATTTCAATACCAGTAATGCCTTGCAAATAGTAATGCCAGTAGTAAAAATCAGCCAGTGCCCCTCTGTGCAGGAAAGCCATACTTTTAAGGCCCAAGAGGGTATACGGTTTGCATCCTTCTCTTTATTAGGAACAAACCAGTCAGGGTTAAAGCTTTTGGCTCTGGTCCAGCTGTGCTCCATGTGGTCCAAATCACTAGTCATTTTCCAGTGTGGTCGCTGGTTCCAGGTGGCTTCTCAAAAGCTTTTGAGGTAACCCAGACGTAGATTACAGAGTTTCTCTCTTTACGTAGTTTATCACTATGTATTTACTGCCTCGGAAAAAGATCCAGAACTCTATTGGCTGATCCTGGATTTTGCCATGTGTCAATTATCTTATTCTCTTTAATTAGTGAATCTTTTTTATAGCTGTTTTTCTTTTTGCAGTTTGCATTCTATGTAACCTTAAACAGAACTTAAAAGAATTTCGAGCATTCAGGGGTTGAAGTAGGTAGGGGGCTTTGGATGATGAGAAATGGTCTAGGATGGCATTTATATAGGAAAGCCATAATTGCTCTTTATTAGCACGATTGGGCTGGTAATGGGATTGCCAGTGTTTGGATTTGATTACATTTGCATTAAGGTACCATCGGGATGGCAGTGGAAAGATTATCAGTAGTTACGAAGGAGACGGCCTGCAAATGCCTTTGCTTCCCCATCTGGGAGACATGGTGCTTTTGTCACAGCAAATGAAGAATTAATCTTTAACTTTGTCCAATATTTCATGCCCAGCGGCTGAAGGGGCTGGCAGTAGGAAATCAGGCCTGTGACTTTCAGGTGGGTTTTCCAGAGCCAAGTCTTGCTGGCTTTGCAGCACATTTGGCAACAATGCCAGAGTTGGAATAAACACATTTACTGAAGGATATGAGTCAACATATTCCCTTTCTGCTCCCCCTCTCTCCGCTATGCACACAGCTACCTTTTACCCTCCAGGAAAACAATTCTGGTAGCAGTGCTTATTGAATGAGCACAGACAGACCTTTCCTCCACTGAGAGGTTGGAATAATAATAAACACCTCATAGGATTCTTGAAATGAACAAATAAGGTAACATATCGAGGAAAGGGTTGTTTTCCCCTCAGTGTTTAATGTGTTTGTTTATTCCACAAATGCTAATGAATGCCTCCTATGGGATAGGTACTGGGCCAGGCACAAAATAAAATGTAGCAAACTAAACAGCCATGATCTCTGCCCTTACAGAATGTGTATGCAGTGATACACAAATATTGTGGGGTTTTAGTTTCCCATTGCCCAACCCAGCTACCTGGCATTTAGAAGATACTCCATAATGAATGACTGAATGAATACATAAGTGAATAACAAGGAATGACTTAGAATGGCTTTGCATCCCTCACAGGAGCCTGGGGGATAAGATCTGAGGCTAGGAAGGGGGAGAGATGAAGAAGACGTCTCTGTCGGCTGCTCTCTTGCCTCTACAGCACATAGAGGTTTGAATGTGAAAAGAATCACAGAGGAAGGGAACATATTTGATATCTTTCTATTTCCTTTTCAGACTTGCTGTGTGTCTCCTTTTGAGGAACCATCCTTATTTGGGGCACTTACAGTTGTTCAAGATGTAATTCAGCTCCTTTGTGTCCTAGGACACCATACTCAATGCTTGACGTGGGTATCTAAGGATCAGTGGAGGCATTGCTGTTGCGTTCTCCGTGTCATCTCTGTTCCTATTAGAGGAGATTGCTTAGGACATGGTGTTTTCTTACTGGATTCCAGCTTGGGAGAAACCAACACTTTAAGAAAGCTCACTCTTCTGTAGTCAGTATTGAACTAGAGTGCTTTAGGAGAATAGCCTACACCACGTTTTAGCCTTGATGCAGAGCAATGCAGGAGATGCCTCCGGTCTCTTTGGTGTTTTCAGTCCTGTGTCAGAAAACATTACTTCTCCTCTGGCCTTTTGTAACAGAATTGTGGTATAGCTGACTCTTTCTTGAAAAGAATCAGGAGCCTAGAAATTGAGAGAAGAGTGTGGATTTGCTGTCTTTGGCTGTGAATTCTGCCTGTAAAGTTAATCTTTACACCTGTAAGGAAATGGTCAGTGGATAATTTGTGATTGTTTGTTTGCTTGTTTCTTTTAATTCCAGAAAAAAAAAAAAAAACTAAAGGGATGTTATAGAAAAAAAAAAAGGCCCTACCACTAACTTCTCAGTAGATGTTTAGAGATTATAGAAAGCGAAGCATCTGTGGGTATTAACTTTCTATTGTATGGCCTGGGTGTGAATAGAAGTATGTCCCTTGCTGTCTAAATCTTCTTGTAATGCACCGTAATGATACCAGCTCTAAGTTGCAGTAACTCACACCTCTGTAGAATGGAATATAAATTAGTGAAATCATTATTTTTTATGTCTGTAACAAGTTCCATTCCTGATTTTCCACCATGGTCAAGTTCTCTGTGGCCTTTTAGTTTGTTTTAGTGCTGTGTTGTAGTGGCTAAATGAGAGCTGAATACAATTTTAAGTTTATGAGTTGGTGCAGCCTTTTTTTTTTGTCCTGCTTTTAGAACTGCAGAATTAGAGCTTGACTAAGCCAGGTAAAGTCTTGTAATGTGCCACATCAAAAAGTAAGATGTATTAAACAAATTAATGAATGAGAGTTTTGTTTATGCATTGGCTATTTAAGCTAATCATGTATTCAAGTGAGATGCTCCTTCTTGATCAGCGCTCCCTACAAGACAGGGACTTGTATATGCCAAAGTAGTTTAATGTCACAGATATGAGTGATGCTGAGAATCAGAGTTTATTTTAATGCAAAATATAATACAAGAGTATCAAAGAAAATTAAAGGAAAAATGATTTTCCGTAGACCAAATTTTTATTTACCAAATTTTGAAATTATAGCTTTTCCAACTTGTATATTTTTTAAAAACTTTACATTATATCTTAAGTATTTCCCCATGTTGCTTCCTAGTTGGGTCAGCTCAGGATATCCTGGACTCTGTGACAGATAAATCCCATAATCTCAGTGACATAACATAATAGAAGCTTACTTCTTATTCACGTTAATTGTCCAGTTGGTCTCGTGTGTGTGTGTGCGCGCGCACGCAGGTACTTGGTGAGGAAGAAGAAATAAAAGAGAGAAAATCTTGTCTTTTGTAGTGACTGGGGAATCTCAAGGCTGATGTGGGCTCTGCTATCTCTAAAACATGATTTCCAAAGTTGTCCTGGGCAACAGCATCAACAGATGGAGGAAAAAGTGTGGAGGAAGATCATGGGGGAGGCTTTTATGGGCCAAGAAGGAAAGCTGTGTGCATGATTTCTGCTCAGCCACATGGCCACATTTTCTTGCAGAGGAGCTCGGGAGTTGTAGGCAAGCCTTGTTCCCGTGAGCAAAGGGAAAATTATTTGGTGAACAGTTAGCTAGTATCTGCCACTTCAATATTCATGATTTTCTTGTTATATTTCCATAATAATTTATTCACCTAAAATAGCATTATTTATATTTATCTTTTCTTCTGTTTCTGAGCATCTATGTTGTTTCTAGTTTATGACATTTTTTGGCATTTGTTTTCATGACTGTAAATACTTATTTTTATTGAATTATTTGTTTAAAATAATCCCAATATTGTGATTACTAGGTTAAACAGTATGAATTTTGTATGGTTTACCATATTATATCCATTATATTATGGCCAAATGTAGGCATACATAATGGATATAATATAGTAATAATTATACATAATGTATAATCTACTTATAAGGCTCCAGAAATACATTTGGATTCCTTGAGAGAGTAAGCAAGTTGTAGAATAGTGATTAAACTTTCAGTGATCTTTTCAACCATGATCCACCCCAAAAACTATTACAAAAAAGCTAAATAGCCATGTGATGCAAGATGTTATTTTGCTTTACAAGTTAGATCACAGACAGGAAACTGGTTAAGAATAAACAAATACCTTTTTCTAGGTCTAGAATTTTGAGACTTCTTAAGTATTGTTCCTAGAGTATATTTTTTATAAATTATAGGAAAGAGAGAATCAGGTGATTCACTGAAAAGATTATTAGGATGGAAGTTAGGACACGTTGTATTTGGTGTTATCTCTGTTGCATGGAGGAATTAATTTGACTGCTCTGGGTTCCAGTTTCTCCTTTTAAACAGGGATATTGCATGAAGTAATTTCTAGGTCCCATTCCAACTTGGGAACTTTATGGTATTAAGAGACTTCCACAGAAAATTATCCAAGTTTCCTGTTGATGATAAACTTTTCCAGTTTTTGAAATGTCAAGGCAACAAGATTGTAGTACAAGAAGAACTTTCAAGACTGTGGGTGAACAGAAAAATGACAAATGACTTTCTAGATGGGCAAGCATAAGATAAGGCATTATGAGAAAATAATCCAAATATTTGTAGAATGATGACATCGTAGTGCTCTACTAAGACCCTGGAAAAGAGTGTAGAGGTCATAATTGACTACTACATAAAACCATTTATTGAAAACATTGTATATTAAATCTTATTTAATCTCAACTCTGCTGTTACTCATTGGTGACCTCAGGAAGTTACTTAATATCCTTAACTAAGCCTCTGTATCCTCATTTGTAAACTGGAGGTAATAACACCTATCTTTGGATTGAAATTTTAAAGAAATGTAGCATGGTGCTTAGCACATGAAATACACTTGAAACATGGTGGTTTTTGCTTTCGTTATGGCTGAAGCTAAAAAAGAACAAAAGACGTGTTGAGCAAAATTAGGAAGGAATTTGGCAATATCGTGTAAAACATGGGATTAAATGAGCCAATGCATGTGAAAGTGTTTAGCACAATGTCTGCACATAGCACATAATCAGTTAAGGTTGGTTGAATTTGATTCACTAGGGGAAAGTAGGATGTTTGGGGAATATTTTAAAGGTAATAAGCAGGAAGACAATCATGCCTTTTCAGAGAATGATTTTCAGAGACAATTTATTGGATCTGGCTCACATTTTCCTTTAATAATTTTAAAAAAAAATTTAGTGCCCCATATTTTCATTTTATAACTGTGGTTTAAAATCATCCAGGCCTCTAATGTAGGTGTTAGGTCTCTAATAATCCAGTAAATATTAGGCCTTGACAGCAGTGGCATAAACAGAACCCGGATTCAGGAATTTGCTTGTTGTTTTTCCTGCCTAATGCATTAGTAAATGTTGGGTCATTGGCCAGAGCAATAAAGAAGCGAGGTATCATGGTTCAATCCATTTATAATAAAAGATACAATATTTACCCTGCATGTTTTGGAACTGGTCACTCATTTTTATTAGAATTTGGCTACTCTATTTCCTTTTCATTGTTCAGTCTTGCTAGCTTCCCCAAGCACTAATTTGTGCACATTGTAACCTTAATCATGTTTTTTCAACCCATTTGCAACATGAAAACATGGCTTTGATTTATGTTTCATATTCAATTGAGAGAAAGATTTTTTAAATGATAATTAAATGCTGAGCTATTCCTGGGATTGCAGCATGGTTCCTTTTCAAATATATCTGATCTAAGTATTTTACCAAAAGGCATAAAAGGAAAACCAGCAAGAAGTAGGAGAGATGATAAATGCTGTATTGATGTTAAGTAAAGATAAGCAAACTGTGACCTGAGTTTGTTGGTCTCTAGGGAGCCTGCTTTAGAGCTTTTCCGAGTGTTTGGGTTTTGTGTGGGATTTTTTTTCCCCCAATCACGTTGGTAGAGGCTGGATTACAAGGGAGAATGCAGAGATTAATGGACTGTTGTGACTAATCCACTAAACCCCTACTCCTGTTTCTCTTACGTTGATTGAACTGAGAGAAGCTTCAGATAGACCCACACCAGATAGCCTGATATTATATCCCGGTGATTTAATGAGACCAAATATCTTTAATTACATGTGACCAAGAATCATGAAATTTTCATGGAACATAGTCACTTTTTGCATTTGGAGATTCTTTTATTAGTTGGTTATTAGATACCAAAGTGTTGTTTCATAAGCTCCCTTTTTTAAAGACAGCGTTTTTTGTATGATTGCATTTTAAAATTACAACACTAATATAACGCAATTTTAAATAATTTAGAAAAAAGAGAAAAGGAAACAAATCACCTCTAATCATTTCACTGTAATACAGCTACTGTTAATATCCTGGTTTGTTTCCTTCTAGGCTTTTGTTTATATAAGCATTTTTGCTTATTTGAAATTACATCACATTATTTGACCAAAATATTCATGAGATAAATATATGGTTTGTTTGCATTAAAGCAACGTACACCTAAAATGTAGGCAAAATAATGTGAATATAATTATATACATAGATAGATATGACATTGATAAAAATCACAATTTTATGCTAAATCAGTGAACTCAAATTGGATAAAATTTGGACAAATTATTATATCTTTTAAATGTATAATTCTTTCATTATTAATCCAGTGCTCTTAAAAAATAATTAGGATGATAAAAAGTTGAGAAATGTAATCGTAACACTAGGGTTTTTTTAGTAGCAGAAAAACACTGAGAGAGACAATTTAGAAATGAGGTTTTAGAAATGTTTTATTTAACTATTAAAATGCAGAAATATGTGTAAATGCACTGATAAACCCTATAGCTTGCATTGAGAATGATTAAGAGCCAGGTTTAAATCCATAGGTTGCCTTTTGCATGTTGGTTGGCTTTGGGTAAGTTAACTACTTCCGCATCTCAGTATTCTGTAAAATGGGGATACATAACCCCTTCAGTGACTTTTTATGTATTAAAATACATATGAAAGTAAAGCACTTAGTATGTTAATATCAGGCAGATAATGATGGCTTAATAAATGCGACTCATGAGTAGCATCACATTTATAGTACAGGAAATGCAGCCAGCCACAGCTTGTTTGTAAAAGAGAAGTATTCTTTGAGTTGCCTGCTTTGTAGGAAATATTTTACTAGAAGCTCAGAAACCCTCAGTACCTCCTACTGACTGTGAAAAAAAAAAAAAAAAAGAGTTCATACTGTTGAAAGTGATATTTAAAAGTCTTCCATGATGTTATAAACTGAGCTTCCAACTTTGCTGCAATTTGCAAACTCACTGTCCTACAAAGACACCTTGCACACACTTACCTATGCCTTTGCTCCTGCTGTGTTTTTCCACCTTATTTTGACCCTCCTGAACCCTATGTGGCTCACACTCTCAAGTTTAGCAGAGATTAATGGCCTGTTAAGACCAATCCACTAAACCCCTACTCCTGTTTAGCCAGAAGCTCCTTCTCTGTGAATGCTGCTGTGATCAGACTGTCAACAGAAAAAGCCAAACTCTGTAAAATAATTTTAGGGAGATTTATTCTGAGCCCAATTTGAGGACCATGACCCCTTGAGCAAGTGGACTCATGTGGCTGGGTTACAGTTTGGTTTTATACATTTCAGGGAGACAGGGGTTACAGGTAAAGTCATAAATCAATACATGGGAGGCATACATTGGTTTGGCCCAAAAAGGTGGGCCATCTCAAAGTGGGGGCTTACAGGTTATAGGTGGGTTTAAAGATTCTTTGGCTTATAATTGGTTAAAGACATGAAGCTTTATCTAAAGGCTTGGAATGTTTCAACATAAGGAGCTGTTATCAGAGATAAGCCATGGGATATAGATTTGTTGTGCAAATTGAGGACCTGCAGGTTTGTCTTGCATCCCTTTAGGCCTGTTAATGGGTTACAAAGGATGTCCCCAAGAAGGGAGGGGGGCATGTTAAGGCATGCTGACCTCCTTACTCCTGGCAGGCAATATAGTTTTAGGATGTTCCTTTGGCCACGAGGGGATCCATTTAGTCAACCAGGAGGGGGGATGAGCCTTAAAATTTTATTTTAGTACACAAGTCCAACCAGTAGGTCTCTTACCCCTATATCCCATTGGCTCTCACTGTCTCCAGTACTGCGGATCCACTAGCCTATGTTTCTCTTGTTGTTATTTTTATTATTTTTATTTTATTTTATTTTTTTCAGATTATTACAAGGGTACAAACATTTAGGTTACATATATTGCCTTTGCCCCACCCAAGTCAGAGCTACAAGCGTGCCCATCCCCCAGACAGTGAGCACCACACCGATTAGCTGTGAATATACCCATCCCCTCCCTCACCCTCCCACCTCTCTTTCTGCTCTGATCAAATGGAAATTCACCATGGCCAGGGTTCATCTAGTCACCTAGTGTATCCCCTCCCTACTCTTAGTACAACATGCTCATAGGTTGGGTTTTACTCCCCAGTTTGTAATGGTAAGTTTTATCACATCCTCACAAGTAGTATCTGCTGATTTAAGTTTTATTTCCTCTTCCTTGATCCACCTAGTTCCTTCTAGATAGAACTAACTCCGACCGGGGCTCAGCGAAAAACAGCCTGTGGGACAAATCCAGCCCACTGCCTGATGTTGTAAACAAAGTTGTATTGGAACCCAGTCATGCTCATTCGCTGATGTATTGTCTCGGGCTTCTTTTACACCACAACAGCAGTTTGGGGTAGTTATGACAGAGACCATATTGCCTGCAAAAGCCTAAATACTATTTATGTATTGTCTATTATCTGTGGCTACTTTCACACTTACTGCTTCTTTACAGAAAAACTTTGTAACAAACAATGGACTCAAATGCTGCCAATAGGTATAAGAATAAACTGTGTGTCTGGATTTTTTTTTTTTTTTGTAAAGGATTGGTTGAATTTTAGCAGAAATATTCAAGTTTTAAAGAGCCTTAAAGCTGTTGCAACCTCAGAACTATCTTGACTTTTATAGATACCTTCTTGGCAGTTTTTCCACCACTCCAAAGTGATTCCTTAAGCACCTTCCACCGTCAAAAACCAAAAAGAGGAAATCTCAGTTTGTGCTGGTTTGGATTTATAATGCTCCCTTTGCTATCAGAGGAGCTTGGAGCTGGAGTAGCTCTTGGCCCTATGCAGCCAAACATTCTAGGGGAAAGCCACTGCCCCCAGGGGTGGCTTCTGCTGGGAATGGCAGCTTGGCAGGGAAGGAGCAGGCTTTCTGAGAGTACTGTTCTGCTGCCAGCTCTTTGAGAAAATAACCCTCCTCTTTGGGGAATGAAGGTCAGACTGTATTCAGAAATAAGAACATCACCTGGAGAACAAGCAATTTTAGGAATGACAACCTGAAAAATCAAACCTTTCCCCCTGATGATTGAGACAGGCCAGACTTATAACCCAGGCCATGATCAGCTTCTGTGCTCGAATAGAGCATTTCCTCCCAAATAACAAGCCGAATAAGTCTTCCAGGGCTCTGAGAGGTGATTGTTGTCCTCCCTGCGCAGATGGGGAAATTGAAGTCAAGAAGCAGCGGCTTAGGCTGGCCACAGAGGGAATGGGTTCTGGCAAGGACCCTGGGGGACTCAAAGGTGCTAGATCCCCAGCCCCTTAGACATGGCATTTGCACTAAGTCCCCAGAGCAGATTTCATCATGATGCTCACCAAAGCCTCTTCCAACTCTGGAGTGGGGGCTGACAAGCAAGGGCCCATGGGCCAAATCCAGCCTAAGGCCCGGAAGATAAGAACAGTTTTTACATTTTCAGATGGTTAGGAAAAAAAATTAAAAGAAGAAATATATTTCATGGCCCACAAAAAATTATATGAAACCAAATTTTGGTCCATAAATAATGTATGATTAAAACGCAGCCGCACCCATTCATTTAGGTATTATCTATTATCTCTGGCTACTTTCACACTGCAATGGCAGAGTGGAGTACTTATCACAGAGCCTCTAATTGGCAAAGCGTGAATTATTTACTATGGGGCCCTTCCAACAGAGAAAAGTTCGCTAACCCCTGCTGTAGAGTATGCGTAATATAATCATTAAAATCAATTTTGTTGAAGTATAATATACAAAAAATGCACCCATTTTCAGTCTCCTGTTTGATGAGTTTTGGGGAAAAATTCCAGTCCTGTCACTGCCACCATGATCAAGATATAGGACATTTCCACCACTCCCCAAATTTTCCTGTGTCCCTTCGTAGTCAATCCCTCTCCCATCCTTGAATGCAGACAACCAGGGATCTGATCTCTGTCACTAGCAACAGCTACTAAGTGTTTATTTAGAGAGCATTTCAGATCACTAAAGACCATGTTGATGGAAGATGAGGCAGGCGGGTGTGGGAAAGCATGAAGTTGATTCTGTTCTTTCATTTGATAATTCCTTAATTCATCCCGAACACCCACTCAAACAGCCACTTAACTGTTCATAATATTAGAAACTAACAGGCACTGTGCAAAGTGCTCTCCATTTATTATCTCATTTTATCTTTTTACCCTATGAGGGAGTTCTTCTTCTCTATCTCCCATTTTATTGAGAGGAGACAGAGGCACCTGGGTAACTTACTGAAAGACACACACCTGTTAAGACACAAGTTGTTATAAGATTTCAACTCTGGTCTGTCTGAATCCAGACTCTGAACTTACTATAACACACACCCAATCTTTATTACGACTCTACTTACAGGCACAATATCAACATTTTATAGAAGAAGGAAGCTCAGAGAGGTAAAGTAACTAGTCCAAGTCACCTAGCTACTAACTGCCAAAGTTAGGATTTGCAACAGTCACTCCAAACTACAAGCAGAATACACAGAATGGAGAGGGATTGAAATACGTTATTTTGTTAAAAAATAAATCACCCTGACTTACAAATTGTTGAACTAAGAGCCATGAGTGAGCAAGTTCTAGATAATGCAGAGGTGAGTGTGGCAGTAGGCAAAAAGCAATCTTAAGCCATATGTACTTTTGCTCTCTAAACTAATGGATATTCCAAGACTATTTAATTAAATATAAACAACTAATGGCTGTAAAGTGCTTTGAAAATCACTGAGGTGTACACCCATGCTGACCAGCATCAGTAATCAAAATCTCTCTTCCTAGCCCTTCAGAAATGGCATTATTGTCTGCATTGCTTTGTTTAGATTGAAGGGGATGGAAATTAAAGTCGCCATTATTGCCGGGCCATTATTGCCGGGCGCGGTGGCTCGCGCCTGTAATCCTAGCACTCTGGGAGGCCGAGGCTGGTGGATCATTTGAGCTCAGAAGTTGGAGACCAGCCTGAGCAAGAGCAAGACCTCGTCTCTACTAAAAATAGAAAGAAATTAATTGGCCAACTAAAAATATATATAGAAAATATTAGCCGGGCATGGTGGTGCATGCCTGTAGTCCCAGCTACTCGGGAGGCTGAGGGAGGAGGATCGCTTGAGCCCAGGAGTTTGAGGTTGCTGTGAGCTAGGCTGACACCACGGCACTCACTCTAGCCTGGGCAACAAAGTGAGACTCTATCTCAAAGAAAAAAAAATAATAAAATAAAATAAAGTCGCCATTATTGTCTGCATTGGTTTGTTTAGATTGAGAAGGGGATGAAAATTAAAGTCGACAAAGAATGCCCCGCAGAGTTTTCTCTTTCTCCCCTCCCCCAGCACCTACTATTACAAAGGGAGGAGCAGTTTACCAACCCCTAGTTTGAATGATTGCATTACACTTCTTCAGAGCCTTTGAATGTGTACTTGGCACCTAAATAGTACCACAAATCATTGTTTGTTATTCAGATTTTCTTGGGAGCATTACAGCAGCCTCCCTGCAGGCCCTTCTTACAAGCCAATGCAGGAGGCTTTGTCCATTGGAGCCCTTAGGTGGAAATAACAAGTCCTTTTCAAGGCCAATATAAGTAGAAAAGAAATTCATAAAAGCATTTGAGGTGTTCACAGAATCTAAGGGTGGGCCAAAGAATAGGAATTGGAAACTCTACTTAAAGAATATGCTGTGGTACTGCTCTAGAAAAGACTCCTGCTCCTGCCACTGGTGGGCAGAAACAACCAGATCCCATCCCTGATGTGGACTGGACATGATACACCACTGGTATCCAGAAAGCAGGGCACTTCTGCTGCCAACTTCACCAGGAAATGGATTCCATATCAGACCTGCTTCTTTGTGTTATTCACTTCAGATCTTAAGTCTCAGGAATCTGAATGGCCAAGTTGGGTCACTTGCTTGTGTCCTGTCAAAAGTAAAGTTCAGGATTCTCCTTGGGTGGGAATTGAACATAAAAGGCAGTAAATACTCCAAACATATTGGGTTGGCTTAATAGTGACCTCCCAGAGATGGTCCACATCCTGATCCCAGGAACCTGTGACTATGTTAATCTCACATGGTAAAAGGGATTTTGCAGACGTGATTAAGCGAAGGATCTTGAGATGGGGAGATTATCCTAGATGATCCGGGTAGACCAAATGTAATCACAGGGTCCTTATAAGAAGGAAGCAGCATGATCAGCCAGAAAAAGATGTGAGGACAGAAGCTGAGGTTGGATTGGTGTGCTTTGAACATGAAGGAAGAGGGTTATGAGCTAAACAACATAAAAGGTCACTTAGTAGCTGGAAAAGGCAAGAAAACAACCTCTTCCCTAGAGCCTCGAGGAAGAACACAGAACTGCTCACACCTTGGTTTTAGCTCCCGAAGACTCGTTTCAGACTTCTGAGCTCCAGAATTGTAAGATAATAAATTTGTGTTGTTTTAAGCCACTAAATTTGTAGTAATTTGTTACAGCAGCAAAACGAAACCAATATATGTAGGACAGGTATTAAAATGTGACGGGAATCCAGAGAGCATGATGAATACCCAGCATGACAGCAGTGAAGGAAAGCCAGAAAAATTGTTTCCCACGTCTGGTTTATAGGAGTACATCTGTCCACCCTTTGAGAACGTTCTAATAGAGTCCTGCAGCTGGGGTGCGTGAACCAGCCGAGTAAAATCGCTTGTGATTATTCAGTTTGTTCACCCACTTTATTCATTCCATGTTTTATTCGACCAATGTTCTATTCATTAAATAAATATTTACTGGGGCTGGGTGCCAAGCCCTGTGAGAGATATCATAGTTACAAAGGAGAGTAAGACTTAAAGCTAACAGTCAAGAAGTTCATGGACACCAGCTTTAGATGTAACTGATTTTCTGTTGTCTCTACATATCGAATCCCACCCAAAATTCTTATTATGTTTGTTTTCAACAATGGAAGTTAGAATTTCCAGGTGATTACAGAAGAGGAACCCCAACAATTTATGAATAACGGCATTATACCAGAATGAATGTTTGTAAAAAATTGAATATCTATTATAACAGTAGTCAGTATTTCTTGAGTGCTTCCTGTGTGTTAAAGACAATGCTGAGTATTTTATGTGATTTATTTCCTTTAGTTGGCATATCAACCTTAGGAGGAATGCACAGTTATTCTCCCCATTTTAAAGATGAGGAAACTGATGCCTAGGAAATATGACCAAATTCTCACTGTTGGGCCACACATAGAGCTGGGATTTGAAGCTGAGGTTGTCTGGCTCCTGGGGCCACACACCGTGCCACCCTGCCTGCCTGTGTGCCAAGCAGTCCCCAGGGACTAGGGACTCATATGTCATTGAGAAAACAAAGCCCCACATAAGTGAACTTCAAATTTTGGAAGATATCATGAGCTTTGGAAATACAAATGAAGAATTATATTACTTTCCAAGTTGACTTACTTTTTAAAAAGGGGAAAACCCTCATTTGGATATTAATTTCCAGTTCATTTGGCAGAAGATCATCTTGTTTCACAACTGAGGTAGGAACAATCCTTCTGTTGCTTTCAACAATCAAGTTCATTCTCCTAGGTTACTTCTATTTTAAAATCTTATTTCATAAAGAATAGGCATGAATCCTTCCCTGCATCCCTAACAGGGTGATTGCTTTGGCCAATGGTATTGTTGACATTAATACTCCCTGCAGCCTCCTGCCAGAAATCAGAAGGATCAAACATCCACACAGAAGAAGCCAAAACTGGCTGTACTGTGAGCCAGACACACAGATATCACTTATCACTCCTAGCTTGAATAGTTAGGGAATGTACAATTTCTTGACCACGGTGCCAGGGGCCATGTCTTACACAAAAGGCACCCAAGTGTTCTGCTCCTCTGGTTCTGGGAGCTGCTGTTTGCCGAATTACCTCTCAGCAGTCCTGTTGACAGATGGTGTAACTTGCTCATTAAATCAGGATCCTCCCCATTCTGAGGGCCCCAGGCATGTTAGGATACAGACTTGGTGTTTTCTAATGCTAATGGTCTGCAGCTTAAGAGCATGAAGATAAATATTCTACTTCATTGTGCATCCACTAACTTAAACCTTACTGGGTCTGTTCCCTTCGCGTTGACAGAACGCATTTAGAAAAGTGAAATGAAGTGCTTTTAGGTACCCAGCTCCTCCATCCGTCACTTTCTGTTGTACTCTGCCAGCCTGGCCCTTTTCTCTGAGACCTGTCTTCACACTGTGTTTTATATCAGCAGCATGCAATATCCTGAACCCAAAAGAGACCTTCCAGGGCTTAACTTTGGTTTTGCTGCAGTACTGTGCAAGGCTTGTTTCTTTGGGGAGCTAGTCGGAGGGAAAGACAGCAGCCTATGCGAAGAGGGGGCTGATATAAGCCAGCGTGGTTCCAGCACAGGAACGAGCATGATTATAGAATAACCATGTTCAACAAGTTGCATTTATGCTAAGGGTAATGATAAGGGCCTCAGGCTGGGAGTTTCACATGATCATGTTTGCATTTTAAGAAGCCCCTCTGACCGAAGAGTGGAGAATTGACTGGGAGTGAGGGACACAGGTGACCTTGAGAGGGACAATCTGAGGGCTCTGGTGGCAGTCTGGGTTAGAAATGGAAATCACCTGATGAAGGTGATGGCATATCTGGAGAGCAAGGGCCAGGATCAGGAGCTGTTCAGGATGTGGAGTAACAGAACCTGAGGATCATGGGTCAGAAAGAGGCCCAAGGCTCTGGCTTATGAACTGGGTGGATGGCGGTGGCATTCACAGACGGGGCACAGTGGAACAGGGAGCTGTCATGCATAGCATGCACTCTACATTGAGTCATGCAGAGAATTATTAACACAAGACACCTTGAAGGGGAAACACAGATGTGGCATTGGGAAAGGAAAGAGAAAAAGAAATAATAACAAAAGAAAGAGAAGACAGCCCTCTTTCCCAGATTGTATACCAGGGCATAAGCACAAACAAACCTGTCATTAATACCATTGTTAACTAATATTGGCAATGCTACTGTTACTAGCTGCTATTCGTTGTTTAGTATATGTCTAAACCTTACAATAGCCTTCAATTCTTACAAAAACCAGGTAGATAGATATCATTTATCATGCCTATGTAGCTGAACAGACAGAGTCTTAGCAATGTTAAATAATTTAGCTAATGTTAGAAAACTTGAGAGTAGATAAACTAGGACTCGAACTCAAGTTTGTCTAGCTCTAAAGAATATACTCATATCTCCTATGGAAAATTATTACCCTCCAAGGGACAAATAAACGGGTATAAAGTTAGAATGATGTAAATTAAGAATAAAGTACCGAGTAACAAAGAAGCTGATGGGAGGTTATTTTAGGAACGTTTCTTGGAGAAGGTGAAGTATGTTGGTTTTGAATGAGGCTATATATGCCAAATCTTTGAGTGTAAGCACATGAGTTTGAAGTAGGGGGCAAATAAATGAGATTAATAACATGTAGAGTGAAGAGGGCGCTGGGGGAATGTCATTGGAGGTGGCTGTCTGAAACATCATTCTGTTTTAGAACTTTTGATTATGCTACTTTGCCAAAAGTAGCATACTTTTGACAAAGTTGAAGGATTTTTCCCCCTTCCCTCCCTTCCTCCCTTTCTTCCTTCCTTCTTTCTTTCCTTTCTTCCCTTATTCATTCTTTTACCTGCTATTCATTCAGTGATCACAAACTGAGCATCTATTATATGCCAGGAACTGTACTATAAGCCCCGGAGATAGAAAGATGAACACTCAAGGAAACGGTGGGTGGCTATTGTACATAGACTTTGCAATTCATTGCATTATATTTTGAAATACACTATTATATTTGCGTCTAATGAAAACTGAGGCCATAATAGGGTGTGACTTTGTCTAAAGGAGGTGAACTTTCAGTTAGGGTTACAAACAAGTAGATATTTGTCAAATGGGTAGAGGAGTTGAAAGAATGGAAAATAGTGTTCTGCAAATGTCCACTTGAGCAGTTTCTGATACATGTAGGTTTTTTTTTCTTTTTTGCCCCTCATTACTATCTTTTGCTTTTCTCTTCCCAAATCCCAAAGCCTCTTCTTTTTTTTTCCTTTTATTTCATCATATAATGGGGGTATAAATATTGTTAG
>VBSM01003215.1:20300764-20343978 GCA_008086735.1 Cheirogaleus medius | reverse complement strand
AGTCAGTACCAATTTGATGGCGAGTAGATGTGGAGCCCATTTTCCATATCTTGGTCGCCTCACTTTGGATAACGGCCAAAGCCTCTTCTTGTATTGTCTCCTATTTTCTGCTTCCTTCCACCTCTTTGCTGACTTTCTGGATTAAACTCTTCATTATGGATCTCTGACAGTTTCTCTCCTGCTTTGCTAACCACTTTAAAAAACAGGCATTTAAAAGCCTTCTGTGGGTCTCCTGCTATGTTATGACTCTCCTGCTGTATGAATCTATTGCTCCCTGCCCAGAGGACCGGGTGCCCCACCGCTGGGCCCTGGAGGTTCCAAGGCTTGCCTTAGAGGCTTGCACCATGAGCTTTGCTGAATGACAGCTTGGCCTCAGTTCCGTGGGGTTAGTCACCTGCCGTGTGCCTGCCTTCAGCAAAGGGCAGGGCACCAGATTGCTTGCTCACCAACAGGATGAGGCTCCAGCAGGGCAGGGCAGTGAGGCAGGCCCATGCAACATGGATCAGGTCCAGCCTGACTCCCTGCTTTTCCTTTCTTTCCATGCCATGGTCCTTACCTGCATGCTCAGCTTGTTCATGTGCTCTGGGCTACTTCTGATCTGATTTAAGCCACCCCACCCCATCCATATATTGGGCCCTGCTTCAAGGCACCCTTACTGCTCTCTCACTGTGATCCTGTGTCTAAGTTGAGCCATGGGATTTTCCCTGTGTCTGGAACCAAGTCCCCAGTTGGCACCCCAGTCCTAATGAGGGCCCTCTCTCTCAGTACCTAGTGTGTACATTTCTGTTATAGTAAACCATACAGGGACCTTAGAATCTCTAGATTAGGGCCCAATGTCATTCCTCAATTTACTTCTGCAACCCATGGGCTAACCTCACTAAAACTGAGTGGACTCAGAGAACCAGAGCCCTAGAAAAAAATGCTGAATTCTGAATATCTGCTGTGCCTTCATTCCCTGTTGCTATGTTCCACATATAAGTCATGAATCCAGATATCAGATATTGTTCTTCATTCTAAATATTATGAACAATATATCAGTTAACTCATATAGTGCACTTACTCTGCTAGTTACTGTGCTAAATACTTTAGAAAAACTGACTCACATAGGCTCATAAGATTTCCTTGAGAAAGGCACTCCATGGCACTGGGATTCCAGTTCAGGCAGGCTTCCATCCAAGTCCACTTCTTAGTGACCATGAGCTTTACTGTCCACTTCATCTGGCCCATGTCCTCTTGTGGTGATCCTCAGTGCCTTTCCAGCCTAACCAACTTTTCTGCAGCATCTTTCTCTGAGTCTGCCTCTCCAATGTTTCCACAGCTCTTATGTATATTTGTTGTGTGCAACAGGATGTTTTGATATATGTATACACTATGGAATAGCTAAATCTAATTAACATATTCACTACCTCACATACGTATCATTTTTTTGTGGTGAGAACACTTAAAATCTACTTTCTTAGCAATTTTCAAGTATACAATATATTTTTATTAACTGTAGTCACCATGATGTGCAATAGATCTCTTGAACTAACTGGTCTAACTGAAATTTTATGTCCTTTGACCAACATCTCCCCAATCCCCCACCATTCAGTTTCTGTAACGACCATTCTATTCTCTGCTTCTATGAATTCGACTTTTTCAGGTTCTACAAGTAAGTGAGATCATGTGATATTTGTTTTTCTGTGCTACTTATTTCACTTAACATAATATCCTTCAGGTTCATTAATATTATTACAAATGATGAATTTTCTTCTTTTTTTAAGGCTAGATGGTATTCTATTATGTATACAAACCACATCTTCTTTATCCATTCATCTGTTGATGGGCACTTAGGTTGATTCCATATTTTAGGTACTGTGAAGAGTGCTTCAATGAACATGGGAGTGCAGATATTTCTTCAACATACTGATTCTATACATTATACATTATACTTTGGATATATACCCAGAAGTAGGATTGCTGGATCATGTGGTAATTCTATCTTTAATTTTTTGTAGATTCCCCATACTGTATTCCTTAGTGGCTAAACTAATTTACAATCTCACCAACGGTGCACAAGGATTCCCTTTTCTCCACATTCTTGCTAACACTTGTTATCTTTTGTCTTTTTGATAATAGGCATTATAACAGATGTAAGGTGATACCTCATTTTGGTTTTAATTTTCATTTCTCTGATTATATCCTTACTGATATTCAGCATTTTTTTTCATATACCTGTTGGCCATTTGTATGCCTTCTTTAAAAAATATCTGTGCAGGTCCTTTGCCCATTTTTCAATTGGGTCATTTGTTTTCTTACTATTGTTGTTTGAGTTGTTTATATATTTTAGATATTAACCTGTTATAAAATGTATAGCTTAAAAATATTTTCTCCCATTCCATATGTTTTCTCTTCACTTTGTTGATTGTTTGCTTTGCTGTACAGAATTGTGGGCAAATCTTGTTCCAGTCTAGCCCCTTTCCCATGTCAAAGCCTATGTTAAGTAATTGGACCATGTACAGTTGAGCCTTGAGATGACTGCAGAGTGGACTTAAGGATACTGAAAAGACCAGTAGTGTCAAATTGTATATCAAGCAGCCAATTAGCCCTTATTGTATAATAGTTATGTGCTCAGCTGTTTTCAGTACTATAAAGGGATCACATGGAAAAAGAGGTGTCAGTGGTTAAGCTGATAGATTCTAGAACCAGACTGCCCAGCTTTGAGGACCTATTTTACCACATAGTGTCCATGTGAACTTGAGCAAGTTACCTAGTCTCTCTATGCCTCAGTTTCTTCATCTGCAAAATGGGGATAATAATAGCATCTACATTGTAGGGTTCTTGTGAAGACCAAATGAATTAATTCAGATGAAGCATTCTATACTCAGTAAGC
Source organism: Cheirogaleus medius (assembly GCA_008086735.1). Lineage (NCBI taxonomy): Eukaryota > Metazoa > Chordata > Mammalia > Primates > Cheirogaleidae > Cheirogaleus > Cheirogaleus medius. Next base: position 20,341,106 of record VBSM01003215.1, on the reverse strand, counting down.
TAAACAAATATTTGCAGAGGTGATGATGATGATAATAATAAAGGAGAATATGGCAATATGTTCCCTGCTTCAAGGAGATTTTAGCCTAAAAAGGGAGATAATAAATCACATAAAACAAAATGAAACCATATATATTTAATAATTAAATACTGGCTTGAGTAATGAATGTCAGAAGTTTAATAAGATTCCTAATAATCATTGGAGACAATTGGGGAAGGCAACATGGACTATGGCTTTCAGGATGAGTAAGCTGGAGAGAGGCACAGGGGAAAGTGATGGCTTAGTCTTCTTGACATAAGGGCTACTTCATTCAAGAGAACACTCATGGTCCTTGTTACAGTGTCTGTTATATGTTATCTAAATTGTCATCCAAATAAACAGAGCCCAAGATTCTGGGTCTAAGCTGAAACATTGGGGGCTTGCATTAATTATGGGTAGGGTAAGATTCATCCCTGGGAAGTAGAGCAGGGATTGGAAGGTGATTCAAGAGATAGTGTCCAGAGATAGAGCTGGCATGGAAGCCAGACAATCAAGTCAGGCTTCCACTCAGCTGCTGAGTTGGAAGGCAGAATAAAGGCATACCCAAAAGACTGGAAACTGGGATTAAATGCTAGAACAAGAGGACTTGGAATGAATGATAGAAAACAGCATAAAAGGAGTGAGCAGCAGGCTTCAAAGGGCTTCGATCAATAAATTAAGGCAAATTAATTCTAATTATAGTATCAGATAAATTAACTCACATTATGAATCAGGTCTTGCATCAGTGGAGTAGTAGGGGAATGGGCCATAAGGCAAATGGTTCTTTATGGTAGAGATGGGATTAGAAACCATTCATGTCTGGAGGTTCTGTTGTAAGAATTATGTCCAGGAAAGATGACCCATGAAGGCTGTTGTCAGATTCAGCATGCAGACACTTAGTGATCTTGGATTGTATTGGAGACATTTTATGAGGTTGACTGGTGAGTATGTTTTTCTTTCAAAATTTATTTATCAAGTTCCTACTGAGTTTGAAGTACTGTATCTTTAGAAACAGTGGTGGAGACAGAGGGTACTCAACCGTGCATCTTTCATTTAAGAAGTGAACAGTCTAAAAGATAAGATAAATCCTATTCACAAATAACTAATAAAAGGTATAATAGAAAACAGTGCCAGATTCAAGGGAGGCAGAAATAAGGACCCTTAGGTGGGCAGAGGAGGGAGCGATTACTTACAGTGGAGGTTGGTGGCTCACAACTCCAGAACTGACATTGGAACATAGAAATCAACCAACGCAGGTTCATATTTCTGCTCTGACACTTAATAGTTGTTATGACCCTGGATAGATTCATGTCTCTCTTTGAATATATCCTCATCTGCAAAGTGTAGATCAAAAGAATGCCAACCTCACAGAGTTATTTTAAGGATTAACTGAGATAATGCATGCAAAGTGTTTTGTATTCAATAAATAGGAGTTGTTATTAACGCTAATAGACCATTTTATTAGGGTCAAAGGAAATATAGGTTCAGAGGATATCTGTTATCAGAGATCTATGGCAGCTAAAACCTGAAACAGGAAAAGGCAAAAACACATAAAAAATTAGCTCCAGAGAAATGAAAAGCAGAGAATTGTTGCCAGATGAGCTCCTTCTATTCCCTTGGGATTTACATACTGACTGTATGTTCATAACCCCCAGAAAGCTAGAGCACACCAGCTCTCCTTCCCTGCCCACTTTCTCCCTACAGTAGCACAAAAGATGTGCCTCAACTGGAATGAATCCTGTTGGTGAAAGTGTAAATTGGTATTGCATTCTTGGAAGGAAAGTCTGCAGTGTCTATTAAAATTTAAATGGGAAAAAGAGAACTGAATGCCCCTGAAGCTACAATTATATCTCTTAGTGTATACCCAGGAGAAATATGTGTACATGTGCACCAGGAAGCATATACAATATAATAATAGCAGAAACAGCCCAAATGTCCATCTACCAGGAATGTAGTCAGTCAACTCTGGTGGACTCATATAATACAATACTATGCAAAAGCAAAAAAGGAATGTGGTAGAACTCTATGTCCCTTCATGGTGACGTCTCCAGGACATATGTTAGGAAAAAAACTTGCTGAACAATATGTATACTGTGCTATTTATATAAAAATGCATATATATGTCTGTGATTACATAGTAAAAAAGATAGAAGGATACACACCAAATTGATATCAGTAATTCATGGTTGGGATGAGGTTATGATGGTGGAGGGGAATGGGCAAAAGGAGCTTGAGCCTTTTAAGTTCTTACTTTCTGAATTACCATGAACATGTGTTCACATTTTGTTGTATAATTACAAATATTAATACATAAATAAAATAAAGAGGCCTGTGCTCACTTCCATTCACCACATTTTCACCTCATTCCTGGATACCTTTCAAAAGAGTTGATATCAAACTCTTCTTTAGCAAGTGTAATATAGAAAAGGCATTGTTTATTCTCATCTACTAATCCTTTATAAAGCTAGTAAAAAAAAAAAAAAAGGAGAGATGTTGCCATTTTTAAAAAAATTTTGCAAACAGTTGCAAAATTAAATTTGGTTCCTCAGTTTCGTGGGGAATGATTTAATGTTCTCCCACACATTGCTGGTATTCACATATGCCCCAAATAAAAATGAGCTACATAAAAATATAAATAACATTTATGTGAGATGGACAGTCCTGCCTAGCTTGCTTTCCAAAGTGGGCATGAAAATGTCCATTTAAAATTTACATTTAGACAGGAAAATTACCATTATCTCAATAGTATAAGAAAAAAATAATAATCCTAGAGATTGATGCTTTCAAGTGCACTGCAGTAAACTCGTGACTTTTCCAACCACGCAAATAGGTTAACAAAACACTCAGATAAAAACTGAAGCCATCAGCTAGACATTGGCTTATTTTCAAATATCTAAATGACTGATGGATTTTTAAAATTCAGGTGTTGGCTCTTGGAGAAGGTAAACAGAGATTGTGTTACATCAAAGTTAAAATAATAACCATAAAGACATATACTTGGTATGTTTGCAAAAATGTATCCATATTCCTTTATACCTGAGCTTCGTAGCAACTCTACCAGTTATTTAGAGCAGATATGAGTGCCATTTTACAATGTCAGTTTATGACATTGAGTTTGAGAGAGATTTAATAGGTTTGTTCAGGACAATATGGGCAACATCATAGCCACATTTTTCCTCACAGCGCTTATCACTAATGTACGTTACATTGTATGTTTATCTTTTTTTATTCTGATCCGACTCCCTCACTGGAATGAAAACTTTATGGGGGCAAAAGCTTTGCCAGTTCTCTTCATTGCTTAGAATAATAGTACCTAGCACATAGCTAGAGCGGCTCCATGAATAGCTGTTGAAAGAATGAGCGAGTGAGTGAGTTAAAGAATGGATAGGACTGAGCCTGAGCTAGCATCTAGTCCTGCATCTTTCTACCACATCTGTCACCGCAAAACCTTTTATAGAGTGGTGATTGAAAAGATAGACAGAAATCTGCAATAGGGAAAATCAAGGAGAATCTGATCACAGACTCTTTTGTAGGACAGGCAGGGAATGTATCTATCAAAGAAGAAGAAATGAGGGTCACAGCGGGAGAGTCAGTCACTAAGTACTGATCAATGAGGCACCGGCGAGGAGGTGCACGATGGCAGAAGCACTGAGGCAGCGAGGAAGACTGGCACCACCCCTGACTCGGGGCTTCCTGAAGAAAGTGACATCTCAGCTGAGACCTCATGGAAGACTGAGTTGGAGTTTTCCTAGCAAAGGGGATGAGGGAGGCAGAGGGAACTTTGTGTGCAAAAGCTGAGAGGAGAGAGAGAGACTGCAATGTGTATGTGAAAACTGAAAGCCCTTCAGTATGCACAGAGAATAGTGCGGGAGGGCGTGGTAGGTACGGGAAAAGGTGAGACTGAAGATGTCAGAGCCAGATCATGAAGGGCTTTGGTTGCCCTGTAGAAAGACCTAGATTTTATCCTGAGAGCTGTGGGAAGCTACAGAAGTAGCAGCATTGTGGGCACAGAGGAGAGCAAGCCTTGCTTAGAGAGAAAGTTTTATAAGTCATGCTTTACCAGGCTCTATAAGGGTGAGTAGGATTTTTCCAGGTGAACAGGGTGGGATGGACATTGCCAAGAAAACAGCAGATGCACAGGCTTAGAGGCACGAAGTTGGAAGGCAAGGGATCCTGCCAGGTTGTGAATAAGGGGGAGTGGTAGGGAAGAAGCTAGAAAGTCAGACAAGCCCAATTATGAGGGTCTTATATATCATGCTAAAGAATTATAATTTTATTCCATAGGCAAAGAAAGATATGGCTCTCTAGTATCATCCGAACCTTTTTATATGACTCATGTCGCTTCTTAGGTCAGGCTTTAAGCAAGTACATGCTATATACCAGGCTGAAGTCTTTGGTAATGTAACAGAATTCTGTACATAGATGAAGGTGTGGGAAGTACTCATATTGGGGGAAGGAGACCTGGTTCTGAATCCCAGATCTATCACTTGCTGAGACCTGGGGTCAACACATGTAAATTCTCCGACCCTCGGTTTCTCCATCCATAGAGTGGGACCAGTGTTAACTTTTGCTTTGCCTACTTCATTAGATTGTTGTGGGAACCAGCTGAAAAAGTATGTGAGAAATTATCCACGCTGGACCAAACTGGGAGGTGGGAGGTGGGATGAAGGGGATAAATGCCGAACTAGAGAGGGTAGACTGGAGTGTTGGGGAGGGGGGCAGGGAATACAGGATGGAGCACCGCAGGGAAAATAAAGAAAACATGAGAGTGTGTTCAGGGTGGGATACTATCTCAAAGAAGAAATTAGAGAGTTCAAGTGGAACAAATGCGAGAGGAAGAATCTGTGAAACATATCACTGATTTGTTAGTCAATAGACGTGAGTGAGTGACGGTGTTTTATAATGTCTCCTAATCATTGTTCTTGACAAGATGCCTTTTTTAAGAAAGGACCCAAGGCTCTGCTCCTATTGGATGCCTATATCTGTCATAAAGGTACACTTCTCTCCTGATGCCATTTAAAATTTATTCACATGTTAAAACAATAGTGATGAAATAAAGAATTCATTCATTCCTTTATTTATTCAATAAATATTTATTGAGTCTGTCTAGGGAGGGCAGCCTACAGGGTGTGGGGACACACAGCTGGCTCCTGCAACTCTGGGAGCTTACATTCTCATAGATAACCTTGAAAGACATCTGGAAACGTAATTTTCTTAATGAATTATATCAAGCTTTGGTCAATGGACTTTGGTCCCCTGGCCTACTTGTAATGTATTTATAAGTCTTCTCTTCATGAATACTTGCTCATTGTTCTACCAGTTCTCTTTCAGTTTTTCCCCATAGCTGATTCATATGTGTGTGTGTGTGTATCAAACTATCAAACTACATCAAACTGTTTTTCTTTTTACATAATACATACTTTTATATACATACTTTTTATATACCTATGTGAAAACCATTCTATCATTTCTTTTACGTCACTCCTTTTAATTAATATCTAATTATAATTATTTCTGAGGACTTCTCAAAGTTTCAAAATATCTAACAAAAATATGACAGCCCTGATGAAGCTCAGCAGGCTGACCCGAAGGCCAAGCATCTCTGCCTTTGGTCATAATTGTGTCTGTTCAGTTGGGCAATCACAGGTGCTCTCCCACTGAATCAGAAGATGTGATTGGCAAATACAGATATCTTGGCCTATTAAATGCAGACAGGATTTATTAATTAATGTATGAATAAATGTTTGGCAAAAAAAACCCCACATTTTTCAAAACTCATGTCCTGATTAGTGGTAGGGGTAAATAATTAGAGTCTTTGATGGTACAAAGGCTGGGGATTACTAATTTAAAAGGACCTTGCTTGCAAAACAAGACACAACATGGAGCAGAAATGGAGAAATTAATGTTAAATTTGGGACCTTCACATTACAATCTCTCCAGAATAAAACCCATGGCATTTGAACCTGAGAGGAATGTTCAACCTGTGTAAGAATGCTTAAAGTAAGAACTGGCCTCCATTCCACTTGCACTAATTCTTGGGTTTCTCTGTTTTTTGTTTTTTTTTTAATAAGATAGGTAGCAGTATTCTGGAAGGCTACATCAGAAGGTAATACCTTTGCTCTTTCTAGTGATATAAGGATTGTCAGTAATTTGGAGCAGGGGAGGAACAAGGGTGAGATAAGCAAGGTGCTTGCCTTGGGTGCAGATTTAAGGGGGTGCCAAAACACTCAGAAAACAAGATAAGTAATATTTTAATGAAATACTTTTTTTCAAAATTGAAATTCATGCTAAAAAATCCATAATGAATGAAACATCCAAATTTTTAATAAAAATAGGATCAGCATTACTGATTTTTCCTTTTGCCTTAGGCTTTGAAATGGCTCTTCATGGCACTGTTGAATTATGTTGTTTAAAACACAGAATTTACAGTGATCTTATTTGTACTCACTTTTAAAAATATTGCATTAGAATATTACTTATCTCAGTTATGGAGCTTTTTGATGCACCCTGAATTTTGCTTCACCTGCCTAACTCCCACGACCTAGTCCCCAGCATCGGTGGGTTCTTTATACAAATTTGACTTTGTAGCTCATGGATCTGGCTTTTGAAATCTTTCTGACTCTTCTCCCTCTGCAAACTGTGTTAATGGCTATTTGGGTAGTTCTGATGGAGGTGTGCATAAAAGGATATTTGCTACAGAATGAAAGACAGTAAGAAGTATACTTTGGATGAGATTTTGGTTTGCTGCTCCTGGTGCTAGGCTAAGAACTGTTACATTCTGAGAGATGCTCCAGCAGTTGGGGAGGAGAGAGTACGTCCAGTTTCCTAATGATCAGCTTCTTGCCTACAGGTTTCTGGAAGCCATTGGAGGGGAGGGCAGCACAGTCATGCAGCCGGGCAGGATTGTTGTCCAGGAGACAGGCTTTCTTTTCTAACTCAACCTGCACTGTGTGTTCTGAGCTGCACATTGTTGTGATTGACCTAGTGCCTTCTTAACAGTGATTGGAAGTTAATGTTCAGCATTTTGCCTTGATGTGTTTTGTGTTTATTTATGCACAGATATAGCCAAGGATTTCTTCCATTTTTTCCCCCCATTTTATGTGATTGCTGGAGAAGGTCTACTGAGAGGCTGCAATTCTCTTTACTTTTCGATGAAGGTCTCTTTCTAGTGAAAATTATGGGATGGGTTCATGGCTCCCCATACCTAGGCTTTGTAGAGTAATTTATGGACGAGCTATTCACAACTCTGTTCTGCAGTACATACTAAGCATTAGGCTGTAGTTTGTGTGCTAAGCAGCAGGGTTTTTTTTAAAGCAATGTCCCTTTTCACTTAGGTCTTCTCCCTATTTTAATGCTAATGAGACAGTTTTGCCAATATTAGCAGAATCAAGGAGTTCTGAATGTCATCCTTGTCTTCTCCTTTTGTCAAACCAACTGACCAAGAGACGATGCAGAGAAGGGGAATCCTTTGAGAATGCCTGAAAGGAACTCCTAGTGCATTCGCCAGGACACCTGTGGGAGAGTAAGTGATTCAGCCTTTTGAGCCTACCTGCCCATGTGGGAAACTCTGACAGCACTGAGTGGATTAGATGCCAAACAACAATGGCAAAGATGTGGAAACCAGTCAGATTCTTGCAGGAATAGGATGTGATGAAAGTTTCAACAGACAATGGAAGGTTTCCAGGGAGATATGCAGTCATCGTTTGAGCAGGCCTGACACAGGTGATATCAGGAGATGGCAGAGGATAGCCTTAGAGGGACTCAGCAGGTAGAAGTGGTCTGGGATGCAGTGGAGGAGTTCTTAGAATGACTGACGTGGGTCAACACTGAGGGATCTCTCCAGAGAAACACTGGGCTATTCTGAAACCAGGACCTGATAGATAGAAGAAGAAGTTTAGAATTAAGTTATTACAACTAGGTCCTATTGGTGGAACCAGGGGTGGGGTAAGAAGACACACAAGGCCAGAAACCAAGACTACCAAATAGATGAATTCCGACTTTCAGTATCTCCCTTTGTAGGGACAGTGTTGGTCCCAGAGAAGGATGCAGACTGCCCCTGTAGCTGGCATGTTATGTAATTAGAAGAATGCAGTGACAGGGTATGACAGCTTATATTTATTAGCTGCTTACTATGTACCGAGATGGTTCTAAAAGCCTCACATGTATTAACTCATTGGGGCCTAATGACAACACTATGAATTCAGTAATAGTACCCGCCCCATTGACAACTGGGCAACCAGGCTCAGTGGATGAATGAGCAATTTGTTCAACATCACAGTGGTGGGACTGGGATTTGAATCCAAGTGGTTTATTTTTGGAGCCATGTTCTTTACCACTATGCTACGGGGTTTTTGCAAGCAGATCACTGAGTTACCAAAATAAGAGCTCCAGTGGTCCAAAAGGAACAGAAATCTGGGTGTGAGCTTAAACTCGAATTTGGTGGCATATCTGGGAATAAGCCCCTTCCCCAAATATCTAAGAAGTAAGGATAGCAGCAGTGAATTAGTGAATAAGATAAAGAAGTGTCATTGAGGAGACTCACTTGCAGTTATTTCAGCTTGGTCTTTCTAGAACATTGTACAGTGAGCATTCAGTCATTCCTGCCCATTCATCTGACTCTGGGGAGGCTATTCTTTGAGTTCATTTGTGTTCTGCCAACTCTTGGGTTTTTGACACAGTTTAGGACCCCTTCTCATCCTTCTGTTTTGGCTATGCAAGCATATCTTATTCTCAAGACTTCACCATCCCAAGTGTCCTGATTCCCATCTTACTAACCTACACATTTTGGTCTAACCTACACATTCCCTCCGAAAACATTACAACCGAAGTTGTTAGGAAACAAGGTTCATCGGCCAATTAGCACACATGGTTAGCCTGGTAATTTAGTTAATTAATGTTTATTTTAAACTAAAACACCTTAAATTACTCACTTGAAATGTAAATACATATTTAACTTTTGCGTTTTTATCTTCCTTCAGTAGGAGAAAAGTAAGAAGGCTATATGCTTGTGTTTTAATGAATTCACATGCCATGTGAATCTTATTCTCCCCTGAAATTTCTATCATGCTATCTGGAGAAAGCATTTAGCAACTAATTACTTACTACGTGGCAGTATCTTTTCCATTGTTGTCTTGTACTGTCATTGAACTCATTAATTGCTATTTAACTTTTCATGGACTTGTCTTGTTTTTCCAAGTGGATTATTAACTCCCTAGGAGGGGAATTTTACCTTATTGATTTTCTCCATGGTCCCCAGGGCAGTTCCTTGCACATATGGGTATCAACATGACTTTTTTTTTTTACTCAGAACACTGACCTGTTATTATTGAACACTAGTCATAAAGAAAAGGGGAAAAGAAAGAGAGACAGAGAGAGACATAATCTATTCATCCATCTGTATTTCTTCTCGAGGTGGGTTATTAACAACTTCTACTAATTTCTCCCCCTACTTTATATTCCTACCCTCTGTGTATCTTGAGCCGCTAATCTGTGTGAATTAATAAACTCTCTTAGGAATTCAGGGTTAATGTTCTAAGCCAGTCTCTGGATCATACAATCTCTTCAGAACACCTAACTGATTTTAAAGGTGGTAAAACACTATTAGTTGGGAAAATAAACCTGTTATTTTATCAGGGTTGTGAGGCTGACCATTGACTATTTTAGTAAGAGAAAGAAGAAAGAGGTTGAAATCTCTGCATGAGCTTTTTACTGAAGCCGTCTTCTAGGAATAATGTGAGGAAAAGAAAAAAAAGTGGTTTCCACTCTGCATGGCTGCTGAAGAATAAGTAGAAAGTGATCTGTCGGTATTCACAGTAAATTGGAAAGACATTCCAGACTTATCCATGGGAAAGGGCAGAAGGGAGTCTAGTCTGTTGGAACAAGGGCCGATGACATATATGGGCAGAGGGAGGAGACTTGTTCTTGCTGTTTGTAATGGTCATGGCTAACAGTTAATGAATCATGAATACATGCTGGACACTCATCTAGGCACTCTGAATATTTAAACTCATTCTATCTTCACATAAACCCTAAGTGATAGGTAGTGTTAGTTTCCTTGCAACTTACTCAAGGTAAAACAACTAATAACCCCAAGGAGTTTAACAGTAGAGTAGGAGTCAACAAATATTTTCTGTAAAGGAACAAATAGTAAATATTTTTGGCTTTGTGTGCCAGCATGATCTTTGTCTCACCTACTCCACTGCTGTATCATAAAAGCAGCCATAGACAATATGTAAATGAATGGGCATAGGTGTGTTCCAATAAAACTTTATAAAAACAGGCAGAGGGAGAGATTTGGCCCATAGTTTGCTGGCCCCTACTCTAGAGCTCAACTATATTCCTTTTGAAAATTAGAGTCTTTTTTTTTTTTTTTTTTTTTTTTTTTTTTGCCATTACTATGGATTTACATGTGAGAGCTTATTTTGTGGATTATCCATACCAAATAATGAAATTTGTTTTTTGCTTCCCCCCTCCCTTTCTCAAATACCTCGTGGTCCTGATAGAACTCAAATGAAATCGGGTGAATTGGGGCAATAGATCCACTTGTTTCACACACATGAATCTTCCCAAATTGAGCAACATTCATTTCCTTGAACATGTGATAGTGATGATGGTGTCTAAAATCTCTATTCCCTTTTTATATGATATCTATTGGCTGTTCACTGTTAAGGCTCTCCTACCACCTGCTACAAGTTGTTTTCTGGATTCAGTTGAGTCCCTACCAGTAGAGAGAGTATCAGATAAAGTACAAGAAAAGAGCTGGTCCCACAACCAGTTTAGGCTCCTTTTGTATTTGTCCCCAGTCATTAAAATAGATGTAAAATCTCCAGAAGGGGCTGATTAATTCAGAAGGTGAAGTGAAACTGGGGGCATTGAACATAAAGTTGATGGTGAAGAATTAATATTAATACTAATAATTGACCTTTATAAAACACCTTATGATTTACATAATGCTTTCCTCCATTTCTACCAATGACCAACCCAGCTCTCCCTTCCCCTCCCTGGGTGCCTGGGGTTTGTCCTAATGGTGTTTCAGAGTGTGAAGCTGCTGATAGAATCTAATCTGGGCAGGTGCTAGGACCTGAGCACATTACTTATTCATGCGTTTGCTGATGCAGATGGAAACCAAAACATGACATCAGTAGATACAGAAGGTGATCCTTCACATCTTCTATCTCTTTAAATCTGGGTCCTTGCTTGTCAAGGAGAAGAAAAAGTACATCATTTAAAAATGCATCTGTCACTTACGTGCTTGGAAACATGTCACAGCAAGTGGTGAAACATTATTAATTCCTTTTGCCTTCGAAGAATAATTCATGCACTTACAAGTATAATCTGCATCACAATGAAATATTTGGATGTAGGAGTAGGTGTAATTAGTGCCAGAAAAATCTCTGAAACAAGAGAAGTGAGGAAATTTATAGTTAAGTCAGCTTGAGACATAATCAGTGTGCCAAGGAATTTAGGGACCTGCTACAACCTTGTGTAATCTTGGTAATTCTGAGGGCCAGTGAAGGGGAGAAATGTGAGAGCTGCCTCCAAAGCTTTTAGACCTGTGAATGAGACATGAGCTACTCATTCTGGTTTTGCATACTCTGCAATTTGGATTCTTCAATTTAGTCAATGTAGCAATGATGTATTGAGTCCCTATCATATCAAAAGCTCCTATCTGCATAGGATGATACAAATAAAATAATAATAGGGTAGTGGGTGCTGTTGGTTTCCTGCTCAGATCTCCCCAGCATGATTGCTGTATTGGCTTTTTATCAGCTCACAGCTGCCCTGTTCTTTAGGGAATTGTCCTTGGCCAAACTGGAGCTGCTTGATCACGGAGGATATATCCTTCCCTGCCCACCAAGGGGGGCAGCTCATAGCCAGTGACTGACTGACATGGAGGGTTTGGATGAGTGTGGGGAGTATATAACGGACTGGACCCATTCCAGGGTGGAATCAACTCTTTGGTGCAATTTATGCTCCAGACCTCCCCATAGGATCAGGCTGAAGCTAGAGTTCCACTTAGCTTCCCCTCCTACTCTATCTTGCTTCCCTCATTCCTTTATTCCTGAGACTGCTCCTTCAATTAAATCACAGATATCCAAATCTCCATCTGAGATATTGCCTCTAGAGAGCCCAACCCAAGACAGTGCTAAGATGCATTGCATCAATTGCTAAGGGCAAGGCATTGGCTGAGCAATTTACATATATTATCTCATTGGATAATTACACTAACTTTTGCTGTTAGAACTGAGGCTCAGAGACATTCTGTGCTCAAAGTCCTACAGTTAGTAGAGCTGGCTTTCTGGGATAGGTCTGTCCAACTCCAGAGGTCTCACTCATTCTATCCTGCTGTCTGAGTTGAGTAAGAGACATAATCATACCTGATCCCTACCCATAGGAGCTTATAGTTTGATAGGCAGAAAAATTAAATGAAAAACTATAATTGGAGAAATGCAAGCAAGGTTATGGGGATTCAGAGGAGGGCGAGCACACACCCAGCTGAAAAACATGACTGTCTGTAGAAATTTTATCACATGCGTGCATACACAGACACCGTGCTGATCTCTCAATTTTTCCAGCTGCACTCACACTGGTGTCTAGTGTGGGGGATTTTATGCTTGGTATTTGCAGAGTAGTCATGTAGATGAGATTGAAGGGGTATGAGCACACACAATTATATCATAAAGCTCTGTATACACCTCTTGCAGATAAAACTTCGGTGAGCATGATACCAAAGGAGGCATAGGGTATGTTGCCTCTCGATTCCAGAGACAAAAAGAACAGGGTCTCAAATCCTTTAATAGTCAGAAGGGAAGAGGACTCTTCTTTGATGATGCTTTCTCTGTAACTGGCTACCTGAAAGTCACGAAACACACCTTCAATGGTCCTATTCCTACCTTTTGGACCATTAATCTTGGATAGTAATAGTACAGATGGAGAGAATTATGGGATTTTGGACACATTTTTAAACTAGACCTGATAGATTTTTAAGGACTTGCTCATGGGATTGGATGTGCCCTGCATTAAACTACCTTGCAATTACTTTCCAACCCCTAGAAACTGTTGTAAGAGCTACTATCTTGTCCACAGTCCTCAGAGAACACAGTGTAGCATGCATTAATCTGCAATAGCTGGTTCCCCAACTAGGAAATGTACTGGGGAGGGATTGTGGCCTCTGGTGATGTCTCCCACACAGTACTTTGTTTTGGATGATCTTCACATTGAATAGAACTCTTGCTTTGGAAAGTGTAGTGCACAATCAAACTCAAACATTTCTTCTCTCAGCTCAATTGCTTTGGTTTCTTTCCCCCTGAGAATCCATGGATTATTTCATTTTTTGCTCTCCTTGGAAAAGAAGACACACGCACACATGCATACATATAACCCTAACATCCTTAGAATGACTCTCATGTTTGCTCAGAAAATCCTTTAGAGCAAGGTTTTAAGTATCAGAAAATATTAATAGTACTTAATATTCATATGTGTGATTTGATCTTTGAGGGCAAAGTATATAATCCCCTCAGTTTCATCTACAAAATGAGCCTAATCTTTGCTCCTATCACCCCCTCCCCAGTGTGGTTTCAAGAAGCAAATAAAACGATGCCTTTGAAAGTGCCTGGTAGAATAAATGGCTAATTAAATATAAGGCAGTTGTTATATTCTTTTATTCTGGAAACTTGGTGAATTTTCACTAAGCCAGATCATGGCTAGGTCAATCAATTTTATGTTGATTTATGTGACATTTTCTGCTCTCCCTCATGGTAGAAATAGATGTTCTTGCAGTATTGCCTTGCTCTGACTTTCTTAAATGCTATTAGCGTATGTTTCAAGGATGGAGGATTACACTGTGCTCACCTCGCCACAGCAAATGTCTCCTTTGAACTGTGACTGGGGACCAGGGAGTCCAGCGCAAACTGATGGAAGCAGAAGGTTGCCGATCACATTGCAGGTCTGCTTTGTGGAGGGAAGGAGTCCAGCTTTTTAAAAATGTTTCTGCTTAGGTACTCAGAGGCAGCTGTTCTCCCTCGAGGGCTTCATCATTTTTCAAATTGTAAGAACCTGCAATAAGTCTAGAATCCCATGTTAGATTTTTTTTCCTCCCCTACTTTCTACACAATAAAAATCTTAGAGTTTATTCAAACTCTTCATGTGGAGACAGTAGTTTCAGTTACAAGTATGAAGGGCTATGTAAGGGATAAACCCTGTGTTGTCTAGGGAATTGTCCTAAAAACAAAAACAAAAAACTAGAAGAGTTTTAATGGGAATTATCCTTCTGAAAATGATTCCCTGTGTGTGTGGTCAAGCTTAGTATGACTTAGGTCATAACATGTCAGAATTCAGAGGAGCCTTGGAGATTCCATCTCCTCCTTTGTTCACCTTACAGCAAGAGTAAAAGGAAATTAGGGCTAGACCTCAGGGCACCTGGCTTCTAACCTGGTCGCAGTCTCTATCTTGCACCAGCTTGAGAGATCGAAAGGAGCTTTGTATCTGTCTTGCCCCAACCTCCTTCATTCCCAGATGAGAAGACAGGCCTACAGGATCTCTGGTCTCCTGGCTCCCGGCCATGTTTCTTCATAAATCACCAAACACATGAAATGGAACAATCTTTCAGGAAGCAAAATATTCAAAAATAAAGCAGAAAGTTTGGGGTTTAGTATAGATGGGTCTGTCCACCATACTCATAACTGACCTTGAGAAAGTGTATTTGAGTTGAAAAGCCAAGTACTTTCCAAAAATAGCAGTCGTTTTTGTAAGACATGGTCAAAAACAGGCATGTCCTCCAGTTTGTGGCCAGTAGAGGGCGATCAAGTTAATACAATCTTTTTGCGCCTTTGGGCTCCCAATTAATGCAAGGCTGTGAATAAATAAAACAAAGATCCAAGTTAGCCTAAATGTTTTAAAACAAACCCTTTAATCAATATCCACTAAATAGGGGAAAAACATTGTTTTATCTACTGTAGTCATTCGCCAAGGAGTATCACAGAGTCATAGCATAGCCTGTAACAGTTCATTAGTTAAGCTCCAGAAATCAAGGCAGCTTGCTACTCCATCACTGTTGGGGCTTTGGTGGCTGTCAGGCATGAGATTTGCCATTTGTATTTGTAACGTTTGTAGAATTTTCGTATTAACATCAACAAAAAGCTATACCCAGCCAAAGTGAAAGGACCTCATATCAAATGGGATGGGAGTAGCTCTTAACTCATTTCTCACACTTCCTTCTTCCTCCCTATTCAATTTTCAAGGACTCAGCAATAAACAAATCAGTGGTGGAGGATCCCACCTCCCTGGCTCACTCCACAGGCAGCATAAATCAGTTCTGCTCTTGATTAGAGCCCTGGGCAGGCAGGTTTGCAGCATTTGGAAACAGAATGAATGGTCTCGTGGTCAGGGAGATTTTCACAATCTTGAGCCATGAGCAAGCTCAGTGTGGAAAGTGAAAGCAAATATAAATTTCCTGATCATCCATTCATTTGTGCACTCGGGAAACATTTCTTAAACTCCTCAGGCATGCCAGCACTCAGCAACAAAGGCTGGGAAACAAGTACGAATAAGACATTTGGCCTCACGTAAAGGGCCAAGTTGGACCATTTTCTTGGATAAGAAGTGTGTTAGAAATACTCAAAGATTATCAACCTTTACAGAAAAATCTTCCATTATGTGTAGTTATTATAGCTGGCATTTATTGAGCATTTACTATGCACCAGCCCTTTGCTAAACACTTTATATGCAATATTTCTACTTTACATGTAATATTTCATTGAATCCTAATGACATACTTCTTTTTATGTTGTTTATAATCTGATGCACGAGGGGTTAAGTAAACAACCCAGGGTCACAGAACTGGAGATCAGACACTGTGCCTCGTACACACACACACAATGCTCACCCACAATAATGGCTCAATAAATTCTTTAACATGCTAATAATAGTAATAATAGCTTTCACTTCATGAGACTTGCTATGTGTCACACAGTATGCTAAGCTGATTTCCACCTTATAATCCCCACACATACTTCTGCAAATAATGTTAATTTGTCATTTTATAGGTGAGGACCTGGTTAAATATTTTGCTTAAAGTAATATGATAGCGAGTGCAAGAGTAAGGGTGTGAACACCTGAGCTCAGATCTGACTCCCGAGCTGAGAGTTTAATAGGAAGCCGGTGGATTTTTAAGCTTTAGTGTGGATAAGAATCACCTGGGAGCTTGAACGCAGATTCCTTGGGCCCACTCTAGTGATTAGACACGAAACATCTATAAAAATCACCTGGGAAGCTTTTTTAAAATGTGGCACTGCCCCATCACCTCTCCAGATCAGTTGAAACAGAATCCCTGGAGGTCGGCATGTAGGCTTTGGGTGAGTCTAATGTACAGCCGGGTGGTAAACTGTCTACAGTCTTGGGGTGGGGGGAACTCAGGAACCTGTAATTTTTACAGTCACCTCACTGCGAAAAGTTGCTTAAACTCTATTGCTAATTAATCTAAACTATATCTAAACTAGTGCGAGAAAGGAAATGGTGGTTCCCAACACAGCAAACGATGAATTGACAGAATGCAACCCCCAGCAGAGCCGAGGCTATAGTGGGGTGCACTGGGCATGCAATTTAAGGGGTTAGTGCCCTCGGGACCGTGGGGGTGAGTGAGCATCTCCTTCAGTTGTGCTCCCTGGGGCTTCACCTGAGTCCCCCCACCCTAGAGACACTCAGGGAAGGCACTGAGAGGGCAGGAGAGGGAGGTGAAGTTGGCGTTTTCAAAAAGGGGATTGAAGGGTGGGGACATGGATATTTTGACAAAGCTGCCCCAGCAGTTATTGTTATTTGTGTCCTTGTTGGAGGAAGAAAGATACAAAGGAGGCAGGGGTGTGATGTGGGACTCTGCCCTCCTTGGCAAGGGGAGCTAAAGGAGGAATGAGCATGTACTGATTGCTTAACATATGTGCCTAATATCGTCTTGTTAAATTCCATTAGACTCTTGAGGCAGATTTCATTATTTTATTATTATCCTCATTTTACGGACAGCAAATGGAGTCTCAGTCAAGTGTAGTCCTTGGCCCAAGGCCACAGAACTTCAAGTGGCAGAGCTGGGATTTGAACCCAGATCAGTCTGGCTCCAAAGCCTCAGCTTTCCCCACCTCGTCTGGCTGGCTCCCAGCTCTCGTGGAAACCTCTAAGGTGTGATGCAGCACCCACACCACGGTGACGTTGTGTGGTCAGACTGACCACCCAAGTGCTGAAGGGACTGCCTTGTGCTGTAAGGGGGAACTTGGGCCGTGTACCTGAAAAAAATGAGACAGCCTTGGAAGATGAAATGAGATGAACTGTGTTTTTCCTTGTATGCATGTGTGAATCACTCACCAAACAGCAGTTCTCAGGTCTGTGGTTGAAGGAAAACTTCAAAGCTGAAATCACCATGGTTCATACGGGCAGCAACTAGCTGCCCAGCCACGATGTGTTGTTCCACATTGTTCCGCTTAATTATCCAGGGGAGCTAGGAAAGGTCGAGTTTCTCCAAAGTAAGCGTCAGCAGTCTTGGGCACAGGTACAGACCACTGAGTCGCTCTGAGTAGGAAGGGGCTTACCTAGTCCCATTCTGGAGCAAGGTTTATCAGCTCCCTGAGAGGGAGCAAGAAAGAGATCAGGGCGACACCCAAAGCTATAAAAACGGAACACGCAGACAAGCACAAGCTTTAGATGTCCCTGTGGATTAACTGTGGACAACTTAAGCCTAAAGTCTGTACCTGACCACAGGAGTTGGTGTATTGGCACCCAAAGAAAGAAAATCATAAAGCCACCCTCCTGTGCTAAACAGCAAGGGAATCTCTTTGAGAGTTGGGTAAAAAATTACCAGGGGAGAAGCTTTTACAAAATGCAAATTCTTGGTGTTACCCCTCTGAGTCCGATTTAGAAGGTTTGGGGAGGTTTTTGGTAGTTTCAAAATCTGTTATTCTGATAATCGCCTTAGGCTGAGCCCTGTAATTCTAAAAGCTTAAAGTCAAGGACAACAAAAAGAAGTAAAAAGTACTCATAGATTTAGCAGGAAAAAAATCTGATATGTGAAAGTCCTTGAGTGTTTATATTCATGGCAAGAGTAAGTGACTTTCCATAGAATGTTGGGGGTAAATGAGTCTATGGGAACAGATGCATTTTGGACTTTGTGTGAGGTTTCATCATTAAAAATAATTTCTCATTCTTAGATCTGTAATGAGATTGAGAAAATTTTCTTTACCAACATTCTTGAGAAGAATACTGTTAAAAGATAAACTGAGGCACAATAAAATTTTCAGGAGTTTATTTAAGCAAACAGTGACTCCTGAATCAAGCTGCAAGTGGTTTGGGGTTCCATTAAGGAAGCCCAAGAGGAAGGTTTTCATAGGGTGAATGCAGAAGAAAGGCAAAGAAAATATTTAATTGGTTATGGTTATGTAGTTGCCTTATTCTGTGCTACTGGAAAGTCTCCAGTTATATAACTCTACGTTAGATGGCAGCTTTGGATTGGTTAAGCTTAAGTTTCATCTTTCTTTAATATAGGCATTTACAAGAAATAGCTCAAGTTATGTTTCGCTTATGTTTGCAATCAAGCAAGGTTAAGGTCACTTTCGAGGCTTAACTGGCTATGTCTGCTTGGGAACTTTTCATGCCTGGGCTCCATTTATTTTAACAACACTGAATTTTCTCGGGAGAAATGCTCAGCAAAGTTGCTTAGTAAGGGAGTGGGAAAAGGTAGACACCTCAAGGACATGTTTAAGTCACCAAAGATGTTCCCCAAAGAGCCTTCCAGGGAGGTCAGGCTCTATTCCCTGGAAGAGCCTTTGTTTTCCTGAGAATTTTGGTGTTTGGGTTTACAAGTTAAGAGCTGAGAGGGTGCTATGTTTGGATGCAGAATACCTAAGAAAGAAATTCCACAAGGAAGGGAACAGGATCCAGAAAAAGAGAGCTGCGGGTATTAGGGTGGCTAAGGACAGATTTTTAGAGAACAGAATTGTCTGTGCGTTTTAATTTTTAGTGGATGTGCTGTGCACTCCCACATATTGTTTCCCATGACTCCATCATTTTTCAGACTAATAATCAAAATAAAGTGCAGAAAAGAGTGAGAGAAAGGAAGGAGAAAAGGGAGGGAGGGAGGAAGGAATCTATTAATTTGTAGGTGCCTTATTTTCCTTAGAATATTCCTATTTAAACACTATGCTATATATGTTTAAGTTATTTTCCCTGTACCCTAAGAACAGCTAACATTTGAAATGCCCTTGAAAAGAATACACACTCCAGAAGGGAGCATTTGAAAGACACTAATTAGTAGTCAACAGTTCAATGACAGCCAGTTGAAGCAGTCAATTCCCCATATCTAAATCTCCACCTAGAGACTTTGTTGGTGAGCACAAGAGATATTAGAAATAATTTTTATGGGTGAAATTAATGCAATTCAAAATGTGTGGATTGGCTAGAAGTATCATACAGGCACCACTGCCCTTGAATAAATGAGGTAGGATCTAGAAAGCTTGAAATCTGTATACCCCCCTTGCCAGTGGTGCCCCCAGCATAGGGCTCCATTTAACTCCTGTGTCCTGCCATTTAAAAGAGAATTTGTTTGTTTGATTCCGCTGGAAGATCAGCTGAATTCAGCTGCTGACATGACGTCACATTTGCCTTAAGTAACCTTTTCATACAAGGGTCCTTTTGAAAGTGCACACAGAGATGCTGCTTCGCCGGCTCATCAGAAAAGCATGGAATTTTGTGGACATGCTCATGAATAGAAGTGTGCATGTGTTGTGGAAATCAGTCAGGGGCACAGTTTCATTGCAACATTCCACCTAGGTTGTGAGGGATGGGACCTAGCTGTCACCTGGATCTTGTTATTGGAGGCCATCGATATGCGGCAAAAATACCTTGCCAACTGTGAACGGCAGCATCAGCTTACATCATTCTCAGGCGTGTTGAGACTAGACTTCTTGTGAGAATATGTTAAGAGTCTGAGTTTTGCAAACTGTATTGACTTAGAACCAAAAAAAGTAAGACTGTATAGGAAGGGATCAGCTGATATTTGGACCAGGAGTCAGAATAGCAAAAAGAAATATTTAGAAGGCATTGTAGGCAATCAAGATACCCATTATTTCCTTCAAAGAGCCTACTAAAACTATAATACAATACAAGAAAGACTTTGCTAGGTGATGTAATAAAGCTGTGAGAAATTAAAGGAGGGCAAGGCAGGTGCCAATGGTGGGACACATTGGCGGATTTCAGGAAAGGCTAGATCTAGGCAATATATTTGAGGTACCCCTTGAAGCATGAGTGGGATTCTCAACATACCAGGATAAGAAGCAGAGTATTATCCTGGAGAAGACTGTCAGGGAGAAGACTGTCAGGAAGGCACCACTTTAAGTGTCAGGAACGGTGGAGAGGGAGTGCAACAAAAGGGTACCTATTTCAAGAATTGTAAAGGATTTATATGCTATTGATGACATCACATTTCTTCTCCCTGATGTCTCTGTTTAGAAGTTGCTTACCTCTCTCTTGTCCACTTTCATGTAGAATATTGTCTATTTTTTTTCAGTTGTAGTTCTGGTGGGGTCCCACCAGGTGTTGGCTTGTCTTGTTTTTCTTGAGAGTGCTGTTGCTCTTGAGAATGGGTTATGCCTTTTTAATCTGAAACATAAAAAAAAATAGAGGCAGGCAAGAAACCCGTACATCATTTCACTGCCAAACAACCTATCTGTATCTGTACCTTGTCTTTCGTTCACTCCTGTTTGTTTGGAGATGGTGTCTCTGCACCTATCAGAGACCAGTCCTAAGGCTTTTGGTCTGGATCCCAGTCTCTTTCAGCTTCTCAAGGTTTTGTTTTGTTTTGTTTTGTTTTTTGAGACGGAGTCTCACTCAGTTGCCCAGGCTAGAGTGCCATGGCATCAGCCTAGCTCACAGCAACTTCAAACTCCTGGGCTCAAGCAATCCTTCTGCCTCAGCCTCCCGAGTAGCTGGGACTACAACCATGTACAACCATGCCCGGCTAATTTTTGTATATATTTTTAGTTGGCCAATTAATTTCTTTCTATTTTTAGTAGAGACGGGTCTCGCTCTTGCTCGGGCTGGTTTTGAACTCCTGACCTTGAACAATCTGCCTGCCTCGGCCTCCCAGAGTGCTAGGATTACAGGTGTGAGCCACCACGCCCGGACTTCTCAAGGTCTTTACTCCTGCAATTTTATCTTCCTTTATTCCTGAATCATCACATTATCCCCCTCTACTAGTTCATTTCTATTATTGTACAAATATGCTCCTGGATCTCGTATAAAAGAAATTGATCTCCTGTTTCCTTCTAGCTACCACTCTCCTCCCTTCATGTAAACTCTTGAGCTTGCTGTCTGCAGTCACTATTCTCAGTTCTCACTGGCATTCTCTTCTCAACCCATCTGATCAGGCTTTCTTGCACACCACTCCACTAATGTAACTATAACCAAGGTCACCCGTGGTCTATTGCCAAATTTGGTGTGTCTATTGCCCTGTTCTTATCTGCCATAACCTTATGGTAGCATCAGGTATAGCCACCACCTCCTAGAGCTCACAAGACTCCAAGTCTTTATTCTTCCTCTTTCTTAACTGGCCCCTTCTCACATTCCTTAGCTGGCCTTTCCTCCCCTGATAAATCTGTACATATCTCTATGGATATGGCTTAGGAGCCACCTGCTGAATATGCCAGGTCTTCTGCTCTAGCCCTGACAGCTTGTGGATTCTCTAGGACTCTTACTTCCAACAGCCAACTTGACATCAATGCATGGATGTCTGTCTAGTAGCCATCTCAGACTTGCCATGGTCAAGTGAAACTCTTGGGTTTTCCCCTCGGACATCACCCACGCTACAACTTTCTCCAACCAAGTAAACAGCCCCAATAGGCAACTAATTGCTAAAGCCAGAAACAAACAAACAAAAATTAGATACCTGATAATTCTATCTGAAGCCTTATGGACTCTACCTCTGAGACAAATCCAAAACCTCTATAATCTCTACGGCTGCACATCACGTTTAGAATGAAATCTAAATCCTGATGCTGACTAATGCAGGTCGATAGGATCTAACCCCTTCCTACCTTTTCAATGTCAATGTATTCTACCCCAACACCTGCTAATTATGCTCCAGGCAGCTAACTGGCTTTCTTGTCTGTGAATACATTAAGCTCTTTCCGGCTTCAAATTCTAGTACCATCTATTTTCCTGTCTGTAATGTTTTTTCTTATCATCTATACATGGTTTCTTCCTGCTAGTCATTCATATCTCAGCCTAAATGGTGTCTTCTCAGAGAGGCCTTTCCTGACCACTCAATCCATTGTAAGTACCCTGCCACTCTCACTTCTTGCTACTATGCTCAGCATAAGACTTAACACAATATGAAATTCTTCCTGTTTATTTATTCATACATTTTTGTAGCATATCTGACCCCAGTAGCATGTAAATTCTATGAGAAGAGGCACTTTGTCTCAGTACCTTAAACAGTGACCTCAAGGGATGAGTGCTCAAGCACTACTTGTTGAAGGAATACATGAAATATTGCAAAGAATGTGTCTCAGAGTCTTAGCTCACTGGAAGGTTGCTTTAATTTAGCAATGGACCTTTAGACAGGCTAACAGAAGCACAGGTGGATAGTCAGATGTATAGGAGGTGTACTTCTCTGTGAACTGACCTGGTTGAGTAAGAGTCAGGTTTTATAGCCACATCCCTACATCACTAGCCTCAAAAGTAGGATGGCTGCAAATATATATGTTTGTACAAAGACATATTTTCACAAAGGAAAGATACAGATATGTTGAATTTAACCTTAGCCCTTCCTAAAAAGATCTAGTGGACTTAAAACAGTATGTGCCCATAGTGTGACCCTGTTGTCAAAGAACTGATATGACATTGGGCTGGCTTGTTAGCAGTGTTGGGCTGGGATTAGGAGGATGTTAGTCCAACTATATTCCGAGCTGATGAGGCCCTTGCTACTCAAAATATGGTCCTCAGACCATCAGCATCTGCAGGGAAGTTGTCAGAAACACAGAATCTCAGGCCCCAGCCCAGACCTTCTGAATCATAATTTGCAATTTAACAAGATCTTTAGATGGTTCATGAACACATTAAAGTTTGATAAGCACTGTGCTTAGACTGTTTCCTCAGAAACCTAAATGTTGTTTTAAGCACTATAGTTTATGAGGGATAAAGATAGACCTGAAAGAAAACTGGGACGGTGAGAATACCTGAGACCAGGTCTCAAGTGAAGGCAGCCCCTCCCGAAGGAGACATTCAAAATATGTTCTGGCCATCTGCCAATCTGAACAGGGGCCAGATGCAGCACAGGTGCGGAGTCCTGGGGTACCCCCCACACTGTGCCACTCCTTTAATGTTTGTATATTGGGGGGCTCTCCCTACAAGAGTGTCTAGGTGATGGGTGGGGGGAGATATACAAGACGTTTGTGACAATGGCTACTTACCACAGATAAATTTTATTATGGAATTTTCTCACCACTTTTAATGGTGTGGCAAAATGGTAAATATCTGTTAAAATCATCCTCATTCTGTCCTCCCTTTGTTTCTTGTGCATATCATTACGATTGGGCTTACCATGTTGTTGTGCTGTTTGTTGATTTGATGTCTGCCTCCCTTACTAAACTGTATCTCATCAGTAACTTGACCCGTGTCTTATCCTTGACTTTAGTGAGTACTTAATTATTTACTGAAATTAATAAATGAATGAATGGATGGATAAATGAATGAACAAATGGAGGTGTAAGGCAGTCATATGAAAGAAAGTTCAGACTTATTTTCTGTCATTCCAGAATGTAAAACCAGTATACTAGATGGAAATACCAACAATGCAGATTTGGATTCAATCTTAAAGAAGAAACTTCTGAAAATTAGAGGTGTGAAAAAATAGATTGAGATTTGCTAAGAGGAGTAAAATTTCCTGGAACCAGAATTACTCAAACAATCTAATAAACCATTTGACGTACAAACCATAAAAACAAGACTGTTTATAGATGAAGAAATTCCAACAGCCATAAATATATGAAAAATTTGCTCAGCCTCACTGGGATTCAGGAGAAATTAAAATTGCAGTAGCATACCATTCCAAACTCATCATATCAACACACATTTAAAAATCTGATTATACCAACTGTGGGCAAAGGATATGGTAGTTTAAATTGTTATAACCACTTTAGAAAGAACTAATTTATTTCAAGATAGGCATAATCTACAATTGAGCAATTCTTCTCAGCATCCAGAGTTTTGTTTTTTTTTTTTTTAATGGGATATTCTAGTGCATAAACAATGAGATCTACACAAGGATATTCATTGCAGCCCAACTTAAAATGGCTAAAAACAGAGGAGGGGGATCCAACTATTTTTCAGTAGAATGGACAAATCAATGGCCATTTATGCAATGGCTTACTACACAGCAGTTAAAGTGAATAAATTGAATCTGTATTATGTTAAATGAGAAAGGCAAGTTACAAAGTATAAACAAGGCTAGATGCATGTTATATAACTTTAACGAGGATTGCGGATAGAAAACCCAGAGCATGTATGCAGATTATTTACACCAACTTCAGAAGTACGTTACCTCCAGGGAGAGGAAAGATAAGGAAAAAGGATGAGAAGTGGAACGTCAGCCCTGCCCATCATATTATTTTTTCCAGGAAAGAGATCTTAGTATTTAGGAAAATATCAACATCTCTTCCAGAAGGGTGTTGAAGACATTGGTGTCCATTATATTATTGCCTGAACTTTTTGGTATCTGACAATATGTAATAATTCTTAAAAATTTAGGGTAACCACTTGTCATGGAAGTTGGTGAGATTGGAGACACAAGATTGCTCACTCTGTCCTTGGAGCCAGTTCCTATCTCTCTCTTCTACAGTCAGCTGTTCCAGGGTGGCCAGAAACTTTTTCTCTAAGGATGGAGAGAAGAAGGCATACCAGAGGTTCTGAGTTTCCTGGGCATTATCCAACCAATCCTTTTGAGACACTCTCACAGGCTTCTCGTTGAGTCCCCTCTTTCTGACAGCAGAAGGTCTGTGTTCATTAGTGGGAACACCCATCAAGTTCCAGAAAGGAAATGTAGGTCAGAGAAAATGTGACAGATGGGGAGTAATGAGATCCTCAAGCTGTGGTGGGGACACTCAACCTGCTTCCTCAATGACATCAGCCCATGCACCCCTATATGGCAGCTAGGTGAACCTTACTACCTTGCTTTCCTAGTGCTCACTGTGCTTTTCACCTGCATTATCATCTCCTGAGATGTTTACAACACCTGTGAGGTAAATGGGGCAACCTGGTATTTTTTAGAAGTGAGGGGCAAAGGTTCAATAAATTGAGGAGTTTACCCAGGATCACACAGATAATAAAAGGATGTCTAGACTCGAAGTTTTCTGATGCTGAATATTATGTTCATATACTATAGGCAATATTATATTACCTTTCAACTTCTGTCCTTAGAACCTTGTTCATTTAGTACATTGTGTTATGCCCTTCCCTGCACCCAACATGGTTTTGAGATCCTGAAAGGCATACATAAAAGATTTTCATCAGGATGGAAATGGGGCTGGAGTTTGGGGAGTGGGCAGCAAAAAGAAGGAATGGAGGTAAATATACCAAAACCCAGACCAGAGTGATTAATTTAATATTGAATTAGTATGTACTTCCTGGCACAGGAAGACATGGCAGGATATATTGTTTAATTGTCTGATAAAAGGAAGCTTGTCAGGGTGTCAGGAGAGACAAATGTTTTCCTTGGACCTTAATTTAAAAAGGAGAGATCACATAAATTCTTCTACAGAAAGCTGGTATAGTTATATTTCCATTCACCATTATCTCCTCATTGGGAGACAAAGTGCTATGTGATTGATTGATTGCATTTTATTGAGATTAACATAAAATGCACTAATAATTGTGCACATCGATTAATTTTACATATATATATATACCCGTGTAACTATCAGCCAGGTCAAAATATAGAACACTTTCAGCACTCGAGTAGGCTTTCCCTGGTCAATTACCAACCTACACCCCTCACCCAACAGAGGTAAAACCTATTCTGACTTTTATAATCAACTTTGTTTTGCCTGTTCTTAAATATAAATATCACGCAGGACGTGCTGTTTATATCTGGCTTTTTTTCATTAAACAACCTGCCTGTGAGATTCACCTACGTTGTTGCAGGTAGCAATTGTTTCTTCTTTTTCATTGATGTGCTGTATGCCATTGTATGAAAATACAAAAATGTATTTACTCTGCTGTCAATAGGCGTGTGGCTTGTGTACAGTTTTTGGTTGTAATGAATAAAGCTGATGAAAACATTCTTGTACATGTCTTTTAATAGACATGTGCACTGATTTCTTTTGCACATATACCCAGGAGTGAAATTATTATCACAGTATGTGGATTTTGTAGTTTTTATTAACTTCAGAAAATAATGTCAAACAGGTTTCCAAAGTGGCTGTACAAATTTATGAGAATTCCAGTTGCACCACATTCTTGCCAATACTTGGTTAATTTTAGCCATTCTGATGGTGAAAGTGGTATTTCATGGTGGTTTTAATTTGTTTGATGAGTAATGATGTTGAGCAAGTTTTCATATGCTTACTGGCCATTTGGATATCCTCTTTTGTGCAGGATCTATTAAAGAATCTTGCCCGTTTTAGAATATTGGGTTATTTGTCCTTTCCCTATTAATTTGTAGGAGTATTTCTGGATGCTGTACGAGTATATTCTGGATACAATATATTCTAAACTCAAGTCTTCTGCCTGGATGTATCGTTTCTCAAGTCATGAGTTACTTTTTCACTCTTTTAATGGTATCTTTGGGTAAACAGAAGTTCTTAACTGTAATGAGGTTCAATTTATCAATCTTTTCCCTTAGTGGTTAGTGCCATTTGTGTCCTATTAAAGGAGATTTTGCCTACCCAAGGTTTCTGAAGATACCTTCCTATGTATTCTTCTAGAAGCTTTATTGTTTAGTATGACAATTTTAAAGACATAAACTTAAGAGTTGCATCTTGGTTTCAGGTTCCAACTTTCCTACTTATCAGGTGAATGATTCTGATCAAGTTATTTTGAGCTTCAGTTTCCTCCTGTAGAAATAAGATAAAATCTACCTAATAAATTTGTTGCAAGAATTAAACAATATATGCCTGTAAAGTATCTAGTGCAGAGCAGACTCTCAGAAAATTTAGTTATTATCCTTTCCCCATTCTTTCACATAAAAGTTCACAGCACTCAGGATTATTTGTCTCTTACACTCAAAATATTAATAAACATTTGTTTAGCATCTACTCTTAGAAGGTCAGAGTGAAGAAACAAATCTAAGGTTCTCTCTGTTGAAGAGACAGTGACAACAAGGGAAGAGTGAAATAACAATACAAAAGTTAAGCAATGATTGAAAACACCACTTAAAGAGTATTCACAGAAAAGTATAGGATAAATTGCCAAATAAATGGAAACTGTCATAAACATTTAGAGAGGAGCCTCTGTTCCACTCTGCAGTAGCAAAGGAGTTGGTGATGGTTTCAGCCAGGGTGTAAATAGCATTTGTAAAGGATGGGGAGGTATCTCAGATGGAATTTACTGATGGAGTAAGAAAACAAGTTGCATTTATAGGTGGCATTTTTCTAGTTGGCTGGAGTGAAAGACTCGATTATATGAGAATTGGGAGATACTACGAGCAGTTAATTTGTTAATTCAACAAATTAATATATTAAGCAGCCACTGTGTGCCCATTGCTGTGATGCTTAGTTTTCTAACTTAATTCCCTGATATGTGTGTACATGTGTGTGTGTGTATATATATATGCGCCTATATGTATATATACATACACACGTGGACAGTATGTCCTCACTTAATGTCCATAGCTGCTTAGAAACTGTGACTTTAAATGAAACAATGTGTAACAAAACCATTTTTTTGTCATCAACATTATAACAAAACATTGAAGGAGATGACATTATTCTCCTTCTGTACTACTGTACGTTGCAGTTTCCAAGAACCTGACGACATTGAGGACTTACCCTGTGTGTGTATGCATGTGTACACATAATTATTTTACCTATTATTTTTTAATGAGAATAAATAGAAATTGAATGCAGTATGTTACAGAAACTAAGGAAAAAGTAAGTTGAGTGCCATGGTGCTCAATCCTCAGAGAGAACGAGTACAGTAAGGACTGAGCAGTGGGCATTGGGTCTAGGACATTTGAAGCCCCTTGGAAGGATAAGTTCACATTGTCTAGGGAAGGAAAATCGGGTTGCAGGAAGTAAAAAAGCAAGCTAGGAGAAGGGAGTGAAAGTGGGAAGGATGGAGGGCTTGTTGCTCTGTGCTCTGCTGTCTTTATACCTGTGGGTTAGGTCAGGTCACATCTTAGGCCATGGAATTCCCAGCCTGTAGATTGGGAAGAATAGCCCTTGTTGTACTACAGAGAGAGTGCTCTCTGCAAGCGTGTCCACATACCAAGAAAGGTGTTACTCCAGAGGGTAACCACGGCAATTCACTACCAATCAGCCATGTTTTGTGATAGACAGCCTTTGGACAAAATCCTTCTGTGAGCATCAGTTTCCTGAATTCATAAGAAAAGGTTTTTTCCTCCTCCTAGGGTTGCTAAATGGCTTGAACTAAATAATGTATATAAAGTAACATAGTACCAGGAAAAGTAAATATTATATAAGTCCCTTTCCCTTTTTTAAAATAAATTCCATGGACAAGAAAGAAGGGATGTTGTACAGAGAATTGGAGACAGACACCAAGAAAAAGACTAAAAGAAACAGAAACACACAGAGGCAGAGACACACACACACACACACACAGAAAGAGAGAGAGAGAGAGAGAGAGAGAGAGAGAAGGAAATAGAGACAGAGAAGGACGGACAGAGATGTCAGCATGCAGAAGTTTGTGTGTGATTTAGAAGCACAGGTGTAGAAAGTATAGGCAGCGCACACCTTTCACAGGTACCATTTATGCCATTCCACACCTGGCTCCTGAAACCCCATTAGCTGTGCAGAGACCAGGTCTTTCCAGGGCACGCTTCATTGTGCAGCTGATGTCCTATTAGGAAGACGCAGTGTCATGGAATTGGTCTTCGGGTTCCCTAACGGTATCTGAGATTTCCTGGTAAATTGGAAGTTGGCATATACAATGAGGCCTCCCACAGTGTGATGTCCATTGTCATTTTCTGCAGCAAATCAAAATTGAGTCTAAAGGATTATCAAGTTTCCTGAGCTTAGAGTAACACTCCAGGCTCCCTTCGTTAATAATCACTCTTAAGGAGATTTCTCTGATTTGACATGTATCTTTTATGCATGAGTCAAAATGAGTAACCAGGAATGAGGGGAAATTGTTTTGCCAGCAGCAGAGTGGCCAGTGTGTGAGTGAGAAATTATACTCTGGAAACAGTCAGTGTCCTTTGGATTTTCTGGCTCCCATCTATAGGACTGAAAATTAAATATTAATGTTGGGGAAACTCATTATTTTTACTACTAAGAAGAGAAGTTCTTAGGGTCTTCACTGAAATCCGGGTCACTGGTTCTGAGGAGCTCAAACACAGTGGGAGGGTTTGCCTCTTTAAAATTTTTATAACATTTTTATCCTAATCATAAAAAATAAATACACATTGCAAAAAAAAAGGTTGGAAAATACAGAAAAATAAAAGTTAGAAAATTGGCTTCACAATCTAACCAACTAGAAATAACCTTGCTTAACATTTGGTTGCATTTCTTTTCATAATATTTTTTGCTTCTCAAAATTAGTATCATATTTTTATGTATATTTTTTATCCTAATTTTTTCATGTATTTTTTGGTGAGGATTTTTCTGTGTCTTTAATTTTAAAAAACATGATTTAATATTTCTTTGTATGGGTGTTCCATGACATATTTAGCTAATGCTCTATTGCTCAATGTTCTGTTACCTATAAATTTATTAATAAGAGTATAGTCAGCAACCATTTATTTAAGTCTGTCTTCCTAGGCTCATGGTAATTTCCCCTAAGGGGTGCTGTAGGGTATCCAAGATCATACAATCTACGCAAACCTATAACCTAGTTTTACATCAGGTTCCAGCTCACCTCCCATAGGGGTGTGGCCAGGATTGGTTTCAATTTCTCTGATTGCTCTGTGAAAGGTAGGCTGCTGGTCTACCTAGAATACATAAACAGCCCCTAGGTTTAAGGGAAGAGGGGGACCTACATTAACTTCAAGTTGCTTTATTTCTGACCCAGAACAAATATTATTATATACTATTTATTTATTTTTAAATTTATATTTAACTCATTAATCCATCTAGAATTTATATTGTGACAAACAGATTTAATAATTTTTGTTATATTTAATCAATTTTCTTAGTAATTGTTAAAGGACCCACTTCTTTGGCATAGATTTTAATATTTTTATTATTAACTTAAAAATGCTAGGAAATATTTCAATATCATAAGTGCTATTTCATTGATCTGTCTGCCAATCACTTGTGAATAACTCATTATAATAGTTATTGTAACTTTATGAAGTTTTGAGATCTACACATGTAAGTCTCTAGCAATATTCTTTTTTAAAGGTCTGATTAGTTTATTCTTCCATATCAACTTTGGAAACAGTTTAAGTTACTGAAGATTCTCTTGAGGATATTGAAATAGAATTTCATGAAAACTATATTTTAAGAATTGACATCTATTCAGTCTATCATTTCTGAAACACGAATGATCTTACAGATCTCTATTTTACTGACTTGTCTATCTTACTCATCTCCTATGCTGTTTTTTCAGAGTTAAATCACATGTGTAAGTTTATCTAATAACATGTTTATTTACAATCATACCTCTTTCTCTTTGCCTATTTCAAAATTATGGATTTGTTTAAGCCTACTGGAAAAACTACTGAAGACATATCAAGGTACCCATCATTCTGAAATAGCAAATAAGATTTTGCCATATTTGCTTCAGATATTTTTTTTTTTTTTTTGAGACAGAGTCTTACTTTGTTGCCCAGGCTAGGGTGAGTGCCGTGGCGTCAGCCTAGCTCACAGCAACCTCAAGCTCCTGGGCTCAAGCAATCCTTCTGCCTCAGCCTCCCGAGTAGCTGGGACTACAGGCATGCGCCACCATGCCCGGCTAATTTTTTCTATATATTATTAGTTGGCCAATTAATGTATTTCTATTTTTAGTAGAGACGGGGTCTCGCTCTTGGTCAAGCTGGTTTCGAACTCCTGACCTTGAGCTATCCACCCGCCTCGGCCTCCCAGAGTGCTAGGATTACAGGCGTGAGCCACCGCGCCCGGCCAGCTTCAGATATTTTTAAACAAATAAGAATTGCAGTAATCAGTGTACCCCTTTCCAATTCCATTCTCCACTCTCTCCTCTCCTCTCAAGATAGAGAAACAATTTCTTGAAGTTAATATGTATCCACATTTTTATATGCTTACTGCATGTGCATGAATACATAAAATTTATAGTTTGTGAGTTTTAAAATGTATATTACAAATATATATGATTATATACTATATATGCATTTCATATTATCAGTGTTCAAATAATCTGTATTTCACTTAATTGTTCTATTTTATCATTAGTTATTACTGTTAATCTCTTACTGTGCCTAATTTATAAATTAAATTTTGTTGTAGGTATGTATGTATAGGAAAAAAACATAGTACATATAGGGTTTTGTACTATCCATGATTTCAGGCATCCTCTGGGGGTCTTAGAATGTAGCCTCTGCAGACAAGGGGGGGCTACTCTGTAACACTGAAGAGGGTGGATGTGAGTTTAATGAGTAGGTGTATGTAAAGTGCTTCGAACAATCCCTACCTATCAAAGCTATTTAAATGTTAGCTATGATGATTTCTTCTCTTGGCTGACTGTTGGCTGCTAAGAACATCTTTGAACACAGCTCAAATCCAAAACCTGATGCCAGCTCACCCCTGGCCCCTGTGGTGGCACCTTCACACATCGCATACTCACCAAGACCAGCATCTTTTCATGTAACACCTTAGTACACTAGTGACACAAAAACTCAGTTAAGGTCAATTTGGCATATTTCATGCAAACTTCTTCAATCTTCCTATTCTATCTTTTTGACCTTGAAAATTAGAGCACAACATTTGCATGGGCAGCACACATCATTTTCTGTGCCTGGTTTTGCCTACCTTTTGAAATTTATGATTGCATGATCCTGGATGTTCCAAATAAAGTGAACTTGTAGAATTGCAGAGCATTAACTTAATGATGAAAGAGCATTTACTTACTTTCTAAACAGAATATGGTCCAGGAAACCTGGCCAGAACGATGAAAGCATTTTATTGACTGAGCTCACTGTATATGATTCACGGTGTATTTTTTGTGCTTAGTGATTTTTTTTCTGAAAATCGAGGGTGCTGTGGCTCTCAGGAATGGCATCTGCCTGGCCTCTGTGATTAGATAGTATTTGTTTGTAAGAGTGTCTGTCTTTTTATTTCTCAGTTTTGTAATCATATGCCTGTGTGCAATATTTATAGCAGAAATAGAATGCTCTTGGCATTCCCAGAAATTTGAGCAAACCTATTGTTTGAGGGAAAAAATGGTAATTTTAAAGTACATTTACCTTTGTTCCTTTAGAAATTAACTTTTGGATGGGGTCTCAGAGGAAGCAGGCTCCTATATATTCTCTCTTTTCATTTGCAATAATATTTGATTTATAAGTGGATAGACCTTGAGGGTACACGGCAGAGTTCTGTAGGGGGATGATGGAGAACAAAAGGCACTTACTACAACTTATAACTCTGGAACTTGTCAAACTGTTCTTCTGCTCCATTTTCCCAGACAGAGAGGCACGTCCTGTTCCCTCTGTATGTTTCTTTCCCAGGATCCCTTTTTGCACATGCCTATGAGACAGAATCTAGTCATTACAGTAGTTTGCTCTGGTGGAATTAGTGCATGTGCAGTTGGAAAAGTTTAGACTTTGCTGCCTATTGAACTAATTTTCCAGAATAACTGAGTTCAGATGTTCTGTTTAACCTGACAACTGATCTTTCCTTTTACAACTCTTACTTAAAATCCTTTTAGATATAGTCAGAAGAGCAGCCATTTGGTCCCCAGAAGCCCTGAGTCACAGTATTGCCTCCTGTTGTTAACACCTCTGAAGATTTTCACTCTTCCAGGTCTCAGTTTCCCCTTGATAAACAAGGGGGGCAGAAAACAGTATTTCAAAGCTCCCTGTCACATCTATAATTCCATGTCATATTTTCCCTTTTCTGAACATGCTGGCCCATATTTAGAAAAAATTTAAATACAAGATAATTATAACTCATTATATTCGATATCTTGTAGTTCATTCCAGCAGCCATTCTTACTGGACAGAACAGGAGCTGAAGAAAGCATAGGGGCCATGTCGAATATTTGCTAAAGTTACTCAGAGAAAGGGGAGCCCCCCCATCCCACCTCTTACCACCCAGCCTTTAATGCCTTCAATAAGCTTACTCCCTTGACATGTGCCTCTTTTCTTCTTTTATATACAAGGAAAAGTATCTGGGTCATCACATTTCTAATTATAATTGTGTGTTTTCTGTAGTCAATTGAATTGGCTTTATTGATTGATTGGCTGCAGGTGGTGATGAGGAAAGCAGGAGAAAGGGTATAGGAGGAGAGGAAGGAGGAGCACATTCTTTAAAAAAAAAATTGATACAGATATTTGTACATACTCATGGGGTACGTGTGATACTTTGTTACATGCATGGACTGTGTAATAGTCCAGTCAGGGTATTTGGGGTGTCCATCACCTCGAGTATTTTTCATTTCTATATGTTGGGGACATTTCAAGTCCTCTCTTCCAGATATTTTGAAATATACAGCACATTGTTATTAACTATAGCAACCCTGTTGTGCTATCAAATATTAGAATGTATTACTTCTATCTAACTATATATTTATGCCCATTAACCAACTCTCTTCATCTTCCCGCCACCCACTCACACACCCTTCCCAGCCTTTAGTATCTGTCATTCCACTTTATACCTCAATGGTATCAACTTTTTTAGCTCCCACATGTGAGTGATAACATGTGATATTTGTCTTTCTATGCTTGGCTAATTTCACTTAATGTAATAACCTCCAATTCCATCCATGTCACTGCAAATGATATTTTATTCCTTTTTAATGGTTGAATAGTATTCCCTTGTATATGTATATACCACATTTTTCTTTACATGTTCTTGATATAGATTAGACAACACACAAAACAAAGTATGGGTTAATATGTGGAGGATCTGATACAAATTTAAATGCCCTATGGGCAGTCTTCAAAATGGCTAAAGCTACATGTGGCAAAGACTGCTGTGTGTAGAGATGATCATATCACTTACCATCTAAACTGGGACATCTCTGAGAGCAAAAGAGGACCCTATTTATAATTATATCAGAACAACAAGTATATAGACTTGGAATCACCTAAGCAAATTAGAAGTTATGTTCACTCTGGCTATGTGTTTTCCAAAACACATTTCTTCCTCCTCTTGGTTCATCTCAAGGGATAGAAAGCTTTCAAATTCTCTTCAGTATCACTGTGGGGTGTGAGGGATTCTACAGGACTGACTTCAGTTCTATCCAAACACCACTGTTTAGTCCATGGTTAGACTATATTTCCCTAGCCTCCTTTACTTTTAGGTGTATTCATGAAACTAAGCTTTAGTTAATGAAAAGTAAGAAGTAGTGAGTATCTTCTGTAGGTTTATGCCAGGAAATTAACTTATGAGAGACTTTCCATGCTCTTTTCCCTTCTGGCTTAATATACACAGCATTGTGGCCTTTGAAGACAAACATTACAGGTAGCAGAGCTACAAGATGGAAGGAGCCTGGACCCTCACTTGGAGAGTTGTACGCTAATCAGGAAAACCACTTTGGGATTTTACCTGTGTGAGAAACAAACTTGTACTATGCCATTGAGATTTTAGAGTTTGTTTAAGCAGGTAAACTAGCATCATCAGCACTAGCATTATCTTAATTTATATATTACATAAATATTAGCCTAGAATATGTTAAATACATCCCTTTCTCATTGAACTATAAACCTTTCCAAAATAGAGACCCAGAGTCAGTATTCAAATACAATGAGTATATTCTAAATATTTTCTGGATTGGATTGAATTGAGTCATACTGAATTAGATTAAAATGAAATAAATTTTATATAAAATAGTTAAGAAACTTCAAAGATAAAAAGCTTTCTTCCCACTGGAGAGATCATGGAAGATTTCGAGAAGGTGGCCTTTGAGCTAATACTTGAAGAATTGGTTACCTTTGGATATGCAGTGAAGAAAATGATATTCACTGAAAAACAAATAACATAAGCATATGACAAACATAAACAAGAGCAGATAGTTCAGTCTGAGAAGGATACAGGGTCAATAAGAAATAAATGTCGAAATTGACTTCAGTTTAAACATATTTATTGGGCAACTATTCCAGCAGGAGGACAAACCCATGAGTAGGCAATTTAAGAAAATAGTATGTGTGATCATGTAAAAGTATATAATAAATGCTATAAGAACACAGAGAAAAGATACCCAAAGGAGACTAGAGTGAGTTTTGAAAAACAGGTAAATTAACCACACCATACAGATTGTTAAAAGCCTCATTGGAGCACTTACACATTATTGCATAGCCAACAGGAAGCCACTGGAGGGTTATTGTGGAGAGCCTTGAAAAATGGTCAATGAGTTTGGATATTGCTTTGTAAATAGTAGGTAAATGAGCTTTGTAAAATGACTTTGCTCATGTCGTTCACTGTCCCTTCAAACGTGAATGACGAGCAGAGAGATGCTTTAGGCAGAGGAATCTTATTAGTATGGTAGGTGTGGAGACAGCAGCGGGGCACATGGAGACAAAGAGTACAGTTATTAGGGGGTAGTAATTGCCCATTTCAGTAATTATCGAGGACCTATGTCTAGGCAGTGTAAATGTATTGGAAGGAATGAGAACTATAACAGAAGTAGAATCAATGTCTTAACTCCATGCATGTTGGAGGTGAGTATATTATCAGTTAGGATTAGTTTCAGCTGTGAGTGACAGGCAATTCTAAATAAGATGGAGATTTATTTCTCCCTTGTAAATGTAGGGACTCTAGGGACCCTAGCTCCTTCTGTTTTGTTGCTGGAAATGAGGCTTTTGCTTCCTGGTTCAAGATGGCAATTTGAGGTCTAGTCATCATGTCCACATTCCAGCTTGCTGGAAGGGATGAAGAGAGGCATAGCATCTCCCTTTAACACTTCCTGGAAGTGTTATACACTTCCCTAGTATCTCATTCACTAGAACTTAGTCACATGTCCACACTTAGCTACTAGGGAGGTAGGGGAATGTAGTCTTTATTCTGAGAAGTCATGTCCCCACCTAAAAACCAGGGCTTCTCTTATTAAGGAAGAATGGGGAAAATAGATATTGGTGGGTTAGTAGCACTGTTTTTGCCACAGGGGCAGAATACAACTGTGACCACGAGGTCCTGGAAAGTAATGATACTCTATGTAGTGAGCTGCTGAAAATGTTGGAAGGAACTAGAATTTTAAAAACCCAGTGAGGAATATAAGTTTGTGTTATCCTCGTTGCAGTGGTAGCTGAGATAGATAGAATGAGCACATCCTCTTCCCAGTTACAACTCTCCAGATAATTCAAGTTCCAAATTTTACTCTGGTCTTGATTATTTATATAATGGAACACTAGTCTGGCCTGTCTGGACAGCCCAGATATGCTCATAATTCACAGGCTCCCCTTAGAAGTAGGTGACAGCACCTGTCATGTAGTGCATGCTCAGCAAATACTGAGTAAATCAGAATCTGAATGAAGGACAAAAAGATGTTAAGCTATGGTATATGAAAAAATAAACGAATAAAACTTCCCTGGCCTTTTCCTAAGGTTTGCATGTGGCCTTATGTCCCACCATGGCTGATTGATTCCAGCTGGTTAGTTTGTCCACTTTCCTACTGGGCATTGGAGTCTTCCTGGGCTTTGTCCCAGCAAAAAGATTCCTGCATGAGTTCCCTGAATCAGTTTTGCTCCTGCTTCAAGTCTCACGTTCTGTTCCCAAAGTTTCCTCAGTGACTGTATTTTGACTCACAAATGTCACAAGTGTCCTCAGAGACTGCTGAGCTCTCCCTCAGTCCAGTAGAGCTTTTTACTCTCACAAGTTGCCTCAGAATTTAGAGGATGGAGTGTGCATATTGATGTTTCTTCAGGCCACGGTATATGTGGTATGTGTGTATATATATATATTAAATTTTAACCAGATTCAAGTAAAATCATGCCACAGCTTCCAGTTTCTTTTTCTGAGCAATTCTTTACTCACTATACCTCCAGCTCCCAGTACCACCACCACTAACATCAAATCATGAAGGTAGTGAATGCCATTTATTGAGCCCAAACTATCGTCTCATGTACATTAACATATTTAGTCCTTTTGATAGTCCTTCAGGTATTTTTGCTCCCAATTTTCAGATAAGGACACTGAAGTGTTTTGGGTTTTTTGCTGTCATTGTTTTGCTTGTTTATTTGTTTTAACTGAGCATTTAAAAGATGGAATAATTTGTTCAAAGTGACACAATTGGGATTCAACTGCAGGCTGCTGTGTAGTTTCCATTATTTTACACTGTCTCTCAACAGACCAACAAGCTTAAAGATATATAAGGAGATTTTAGTCTTATTCAGAGATACTAGTCGTGATGGAAAGTTTTCTATGACGTGAGATTAATCCCAAAATTGACTAACCCATGGATTTTAGGAATCATCAATAATTCTTTGCAATTGTAGTTCCCTTTTAGTATTCTGAATACAGCACGCACACATTCTCCTTATTGCTGTGATTTATGAGAGGCTAGGTGAACCTGAGCATGGACTTGAACTCTTGGGGTCCCTAGTTTCATCCATCTGCTTAAAACCATGAATAGACCCTACTTCCAAATTGAGCTACAATATTTATGGGTAATATACCAATACTTCATTCTAAGATGATAAATAATAGTTCATATTTTATCTTTTTTTTACTATGTGCTGACTCTGAAATGTTTATCTCATGAATTTGTGATAAAAGAGAATCGTTCATTAGAATAGTAACATTTCTTGATTAGTTGCCTATTTGTCAGAAGTCAAAAAATTTTTTAAATGGGTAGCATTATTCTATTATTTGTCTTGAGGATACCCCAATATTTTTTTTTACAGAAATAATCACTTAAATCACTGTGGCAATGCAGATTATTATAGCATTTTTTACAAAGTAAGCTAACATACACATTTATGCCCCTCAACCCTGATTTTGGCATGCTGTGCTAAAGAGAAGTTCTAGAAGAGAAGGAGCAAGGGAAGCCCCATCCTTGAAAAGGTTAGCTGCAGCACTGAAACAACTGAAGGGTGAATAGGAAAGGAATCATTGTTAAATTATGGCATGGCATATCTATGAAAAGGACTATTATCTGCACATTAAAAACAATGGGAAAACAACTCAAGTAATATTTGGTGAAAAACACAGAAAACAAAATTATAGCTATACTTTTATAATTAGGGTTAGAGATAGTCTTTGTCCCTTTTATTGTGTGTTCCACTATTGTTTGAATTACACCATTCTTGAATTCTAAGGAGCAGTTATCATTAAATTTATTTCAAGGAAAACGTGGAGTGTAGTCTGAAGAGTGGCTATTCCTACAAAGCTTGCGAATAACGTTTATAAATGGAGCTTTCCGTGTGTTTCTCCCTTTCCTGTATTTATTAAACAAATATTTATTAGAGACTAAGCCAGTGTACCTATGATATGTGCTGCATTATGGTAGACAGGGCACAACATTCTTTCCCCTTGAGATAGCTTTAATTTAGTCAAGGAGACAGAGATAATAAGAAAACATAAATTAAAAATATATGAAAAATTGATGCATCCATGAGGAAACACTGAAGACGCGGCAATTAAATGTAGTGTGGAATCCTGCATGGGATCTTAGAAAAAGGACATTAGGTTAAAAATGTAGGAAATCTGAATAAAATGTGGACTTTAGTTAATAATTATCAACATGGACTCATTAATTGTGACAAATGTACTATGCTAACATAGAATGTTAATAACAGGGAGCCTGAGTATAGAATATATATGGAACTGTCCACACTATCATAATTTTTCTATAAACATAAAACTATTCTAAAATGAAAAGTGTGTCTATATACAGAGAGAGAGACAAATAAAGATACAAGAAATGACACTGGACTGCTATTTTCTCTCCTATTTCTTTTCTTTTCCCTAAATTAAGGACCTCTCACTCTAGTCTCATTTTAATTATTCGTCAGTTAGTTAATCTCTAAATACCGAACATCCTGGAGCCTCTTCTGTGTCCCTTTTGGTCTCTTTCTACACATTTTCATATTCTTTTTGGTGACCTCTTCTAGACTCATGGCTTTAAATATCATCTAAATGTCAAAGAGCCATAAACATACGTCTCCTCTTGATCCCTCACAACACAACTCATTTTGTGTTCATGAATGTAATGAACATCTCCCCATAAATGCTCATTAGCCATCTCCAATGAAACTCTGACTTCCCTTTACACTCCAGAGCTGCTCCTCCCTCAGCCTCCCTAGTCATCTCAGTAACTGTCAACATCTAGTCACTCAGGCCAGAAAAGGTGAGAGTTATCCTGGACTTATGGCCTTCAACTTCCCTCATCTGATTCAGTAGCAAGTCTGATTCACTCTTCCTCTAAAACATATAGTGTTGGATCTTTGCCAACACTACCCTAGTTGAAGCCACCATCATCTTCCTCCTTGACTCCTACCTTTACCATCAGGCCTCATCTTGAACCTCTCCCCCCTGCATCTGCTAAGGTCACACATAATGGCCACTTTTGTATTTTCTGAAAAAGCCAAGCTCTCTTGTGTTATCTAAATCTGATTACGTGCCACAATCTCAAAGAACATCTCTGTCACACAATCTAATATGATCTTCCAGTCGCTCTAT
This sequence comes from Cheirogaleus medius, assembly GCA_008086735.1. Lineage (NCBI taxonomy): Eukaryota > Metazoa > Chordata > Mammalia > Primates > Cheirogaleidae > Cheirogaleus > Cheirogaleus medius. Next base: position 20,301,147 of record VBSM01003215.1, on the reverse strand, counting down.
TACTGCACACTCTTTAATTATACTACAGAGTACTTTTCTCTAATATTTTTCTTATATTTTGATTCAGTCATTTCCTTTATTCTGTCTCCCACCAGTAGAATGGAACTTCTTGGAAAAGAGGAACTTTGTTTGAATCCTCAATGCTAACACACTGCCTGACAATCATAGGCACTCAGTGAAGTTTGTTGAGTTAATGAGAGTAGGGAATGAGGAGTAGACACTAATGTTCTGAAATTCAGGGATTACAGTAGAGTTGGAATGATCAACAGAGGTTTCTTGAAAGGAGTGGTATTTGGAGAGGCTTTGAGGATTGAATAAGGCAAGTCAAGAAGTAGTACCGTGTTTCCCCGAAAATAAGACAGGGTCTTATATTTATTTTTCCT
>VBSM01003215.1:20278567-20297273 GCA_008086735.1 Cheirogaleus medius | reverse complement strand
AAAAAAAAAAAAAATGTAAACAACAACAAGGTGACAGCTGAGGATCTCGTGGGAGGGGTTAAAATCGCAATCCTGCATTTCTCTAGGTTCTCCATCTAAAATAACCTGCTTGTAGTACTGTAGCAGAACTTTAAATGGGGAAATGAAGAACCTTTTAAATGTGCCACCCTGTCTTTCTAAATTGCCAAACAGTACGAGGCCAGACTGAGCATCCAAAGGCAATAGAAAATATATTATATACAACACCTTCATTTTCTTCAATTCTAGCCTGCAGCTATCATATTTTGTAATTGATAGACATCAAATGGGCTCTACTGGGGCTGATTGATTTTTGCAGGGTGAATTGGGTCCTTCACAATGCATGTCAAAGAAAGCTCACAGGAACTCTGCAGCTCTCCCATTACAATAGGCTTTATTCAGATGGTCTGATTGTCCCCTACCTGTTGCGGAAATCTTACATCATTCTACTTCTGAATGGATGGAATAACTGAAGAAGCAGTGATTGGAGCTGAAGAGAGAGTAGTGTGTTTGCAACTTCCTGGGTGGAATGGAGGCTTTCATGATGATTTTGTCAGTTGTAACGCTCTTACTTATCCAGGGACTTCTTTTTCTTCTTCCTTTCAAATGATGTTTCTTAAATTGATGTTTCTCTTGGACTGATAGTCTTCCTTATAGGGGGATGTGTGTAAGGGGAGAGGGGTACATGCACGTGTGAGAGAAGGGGGAGAGAGACTATGAATGCATCTAAAAATCTGAAAGCCTAGTAATCTTACTCAGGGCTTTATTAGAGTTAGCTTTCCCTTTTTTGCCATCTTGATGACAAACATCTTTGCTGACTCTCTTTTCCTCACTGCCTTATCCTTTGTAGAAATAACAGTTTTTGGTTTTTTTTTTGTTTTTTTTTTTGAAATAACAGTTTTTAAGGATATGTTAAAATGACAGGGAAAAGTAGAAAAAAATACTTGAATGTGCGATGGGGTGGCAAATGTACTCAACATGACACTACAATTCAGATGTTTAGGGGAAGATGTATCTTTCATCTAGATAAAGCACTATCCTCTGATTAGTGTTCAATGTAATGTTTTACTCTATCTCATTTAGCACATATAAATAGTACTATAAATAAGTCCCATTACGTCAGCAGCTGTCAACAGGGATGTTACTGTTTCTGGGGGAATATTTTGGAAATGGGCGAGGGCAGTTGAGATTGTTAGTAAAATGGAAGAGGTTGCAATTAGCATCAACAGAAGGGAGGCAAAGATGCTATGTGCTCAGCAATATATTACATAGTTTCAAACACATTCAAGTGAGTGAAAAACTGTTTAATTTTTCTGAGCCTACAATCAAACTCCATTTTACATGTGAACACAAAGCATTTCTTACAAAGTTTTATTATACCCTGTTCTTCAGCAGTGCAAATACCATGTAAATCAAGAGAAGGCTTACTTTATCTTGTTCTGAACTTTGCCAAGAGTTGTTTATTTCGGAAAATCACACTGCCGAAACCAGTGACACTTGTGGATTCTGGAATCTCCAATACAATACAAGGGTATTACCTGTCCCTGTTTCAGTCAAGCATCCGCCTTCTCCATTTTATCTTCTAGTGCATAATGCTCGAGTATTTACATGTTGAAATACATATTTTATTATAAATTATGTTCCCTGTATTTCTCTCTTATATTACAATTAAAGCATGACATTGATTATATTGATTGGTTTTCTTTGTGAAATTATGTATGTAAATTAGCAGTCAACAACCTTTTCTAATAAAGAGCCATAGAGGAAATGTTTTAGGCTTTGCTGGCCAAATGGCATCTTTTACAACTATTCTGTTCTGCAATTGTAGTGAGAAAGCAGCAATAGACCATATGTGCATAAATCGGCATGGCTCTATGCCAATAAAACTTTATTTATGGACACTAAAATTTAAATTTAATATAATTTTCACATGTCACAAGATATTATTCTCTTATTTTTTTCAACCATTTAAAAATGTAAAACCATTTTTAGCTCTTGGGCTAAACATGCAGTGGGCCATATTTGGCTAACAGAAACTAGTTTGCCAAGCTCTGTTCTAGTGTTATCACGCTCAAGCATTCACACACTGAAATATGTATTGTAAATTATATGTCTTTTATTTCTCCTTTATCTTATATCTAAAACCCTTTTGTGAGTTTTTAAAATATGTGTAAATATGACAAAAAATTTGTATAACAATTAAGTAAAAGTTTTAATGTAAAATAAAAATTTTTGAGTGCTGAGTGGATCTTTACTTAGAATAATGAGATATATGCAAGAGAATGCAACTTCCCCAATTACTAGCCCTGACAGAAAAGAGAGAAGGTTGTATTTATGGTTTAAGTTGTTCAATGATAGGCATCAATCCTGACTGGATAAAACTCAGTGGGTTTTGATAAAATTCAGAAGTTTATGTCTGTGATAAGGAAAACCAGTCCTGGCTTATCTCTGATGCAAAGCTGTTAGGTGATGTTTGCAGTTCATTGCTTTTGAGCTCTTAGAAATGTGTATCTTTTCCAGGCTTAAGACATGTTCCATGTCTGAGATAGGCTGACGTTTAGTAAAATATCAGGGTTGGGATTTTATTGTTTATAGTAGGTTGTACTGTCTATGAATTTTATGTAATTCTAGTCAAGGTGAGCATTCCAAAGTGGTAGTTTCATAGAAGGGCCATTAAGCCTGAGTGCATTAGGTCATATCTGATCTTACTGATTCTAAGCTTTTGGGATTCCCCTCTCATTCTTATGATGACCCTCAAATGAACTGGGGAGAGGGAGAATGGATCACGCAGTGCCAAGGCCCAAAGGAAGAATTAGAACCCTTATGAACTCTAGAAAAATGTTCCTTGACTACTCACTTGGTGGATTTTTGCAGCCATGTAATTCTTTATCTCGTTTCTCAACTTGGTCAGGCCCAAAGGCCTCTTGGCTGATCTCCAATCTTTGTCTTTCCCTAGTGCCACAAATTCAAGGAATTCCACAAATTCTTGATTGGACCTTCCTCTTGGCCTGATGGCTGGACTAAGCCTTTCCAGCCCCTGCTTTGAGGCCACTTCCCCCTTGGCCTGCTGCCCCAGAGCAGATCACTGGCTTTCAACCTAGACACCTTCAGGATCTTTAAGGGCTGTGGAAACACCTGAACAAAATCCACACCACATAGGAAGTCAGAATACCAGGAAATTCATGTACATTGATGTAGCCATACCCTAGATTTGTGCTGGGCTTTGTGAAAGGTGTTATCTTCCTGGAGCCTTAAATAGGCTCTTTGTCCGTCTTCTGTTTGTTTCTAACTCCCACTAACCCCACTGCCAGTTTCAGAAGGAGTGGGCTTCACTTTTACTTAGCCTATATCATAAATTCTTCAACCACAGAGCTACAAACCTCAGGGGACTTAATGTCACAGGCAGAAAAAGTATTTCTCTATACTCCGGGAAGACCACTTGGAGATACACAACACAATCCCATCTGGAAGCTACAGGAATTTGGCAAGTCCTTTCATAAAACCTAGCTTCCAAACCCATTGCTTTGTATGCATTTTTCCTAACCCAGAGTGATGTGTCTCATGGCTAGGACTTTGAAGGCAGAGGCTGAAAAAGCAAAACAAACAAAAACAAGATTTAAAGAAGGAAATTAAAGTGAAGGGTTATCATTTGCTATATACTTAGCCAAATTACAAATATGGTTGAATTTGCCCTATTTTCCTCCAATGTGACTGAGAACTGAAATATGAATGAAGTTTAATTAATAAAGGGATAAACACAAGTTTATATGTCACCTGTACTTTGAGGTATACATGGATGTGTTGTGGAATTGCCCCAATTCACCTACTTGACTGTCATAAATACAACGATTATTCTGGGATCATGTTAGTGTGAGTTCATAGATTTCTGTGGTATTTCTCAAATCTCAAGTCCTCCACCATTTCTTGCTGTGATGTCAAAAGCCCCCACCATGGTTATTTATACTCTTGTTTTCATTTCCCTGGGACCTGAGGAAGGCTGGCTGGTTGCCCTTCAGCCTTTCTAGCCCAGCTCCTTCAGCAAACTCCCAACCTATTCAAATATGATGGTTCATGCACATGCCAAGTTCTTGCTGTGGATGGGATCTGCCTCCTCGCCTCAATTCCAGCAGGGGTTCGAGTATGAGTGTGTGTGTGTGTGTGTGTGTGTGTGTGTGAGTGTGAGTGAGTGAGAGAGAGAGAGAGAGAGAGAGAGAGAGAGAGAGAGAGATGAGGTCTCAAATACGCAATTACTGTCTTTCACTTCAATCAAAATATGAGCAATTTTTATAAAAATCTGTGGCAGTATATTTACATGTTAATGATTTGGGGAAAAAAGAGTAGGGAGGGAGATTGCTGTTTTATGAATTTTGGATAGAAAAGGGTTATTTAATGGATATTCACCCTTCTTGTTTTGATAGCCAGGACACAGTAGTACTTCTCTACCGTCATCTTAGTCTCTCTTCTCCTTTGCTTTTCCTTTAGCTCAACAGAATTCACCAAAAATCCATGAAGGCTGGTGGGCATACAAGGAGGTGGTCCAGGGAAGCTTTGTTCCAGGTAAGTATACATTTATTCTTGTTATCTATTTTATTTTATTTTTTAGAAAGAATTTATATTAAAGCTAATATTATTACCAGGATTTTACATTTGCTACATGGCATAGAATGTATTGCAAAAGGCACTGTTGTCTAACTGATGTGTCAGATGAATACTCCCTCAAGAGAAAGTTTGTTAAGCGAGTGGCAAGTTAACCAGAACACGTTTCTCTGAGCCGATCCTTCCATCTGTAGGTTGCTGTGTCAGGGAGAAAGGGATGGGTGCCTGAGGGCCAAAGCTCTATCTGCTGACATTTGACTAAGTGAGAAAGAACCATTTCTTAACATTAATGAAATAGAAAAGGCCCACCATGGCAACAAAGCTTGCTGGGTTGCATGTCACTGGTGCCACCTCAGTAGCATCCATGGCCAAGACTTAGCAGATTAGGCCAAGCACCAGCTAAAAATAACAGGCAAAGTGGATGCTGTCAGCATGGGGGCAGAAGGCAGAGAACTGAAGACAGGTTAGAGCCAGAAACATGCCATGACTTTAGCTCAGAAGCAGGGTGGAGGGTCCTTGTCTTCTCCTCCTACTCCTACCTTCATTATGGTCCTCATCCTTCCATTGCTTCAAGACTTTAATCGGGTATGGGAGGAGGGAAAGAATAAGAATATTAGAGGGAAGGATGAAAGGGAAGGCAGGTGAGACATTTCAAAATATTTTTAATTCCTTAGATGTGAGAGAGAAAGAAAGCCCTCAACAGGAGCCAATGTGCGTTTTCTGCCCAGGCACTGAAGCCAGAGTGCCAGAGGTGTCTGTTGATGTCTCTGTAGTTGGTAGCAGGTAGAAAGGGCAGTGTCCCAGGTCACCTGGTTCATTCTTGGCTACTATGTCGTCTTTTCCTGTTCTTTTGTGGAGCCTGTTACATCAGCTGTACAAAGCTAAACAAGCTACCTAATTGCTCGGAGCATCTCTTTTCTCATTTTTATTATGGGGCAATAATAAGTACTCTTGAAGGTTTCCAATAGGAGGAAAGGAGACATGGTGAGGGAGAGTGGGTGACCCAGGCAAAAGCAAGCCTCCTGGCAAATACCCTCGTAAATTAACATTAACTCGATGAATTTACTCTAGCACATCTATTCTGTGGCCCAGGGAGCATAAAAACTGAACCTGATTAATTCATCTGAAAATGACCAGGTTTCTATGGAAAATACAACAATTTAATTGACACAAGATGTGTTTGTATGAAATGATATAGATACATGGCATTTGATATTTAACATTAGGAGTGTCCCTTTACAACAAAGAGAATGTTCATATATTTTTGGGAAGGAATCTGCTTCTCATATTCCGGATATCCCATAAATTACATCTATAATTGTATTCTTGTACTTTGTAAGTATGGAATCGGAATAACACAGGGGGTTCCCTCCAGGTTATGATAAGTCTTGCTAAGTCGGCACTACCCCTGCGAAGAACATCCTCTGTAGTGACAGAAACGCCCATCGAGAGCACTGGATGGTCACTGCAAAATTTTGCTTTTCTGCTCACATCTTTTTCTTTGATGTTTTCTCCTCTGTTGTCATATTCTTTCTTTATATGTGTTCAAGGCCCTGTTTTGGGTTAGTTGTTGCTTCTAAGACAACCACAGGAAAGAATTTTTATCCTTCCTTATATGTGTTGATTGAAAAGAATTTAACTTTTCCTCATTTCCAACTTTAAGACAGTATTTGTCAACCCCACTACATGGGAAGCAGTAAGGTGTGGTCATCTGATCTTGGACTCTGAAGTTAGATATACCTAGGCTTGAGTCTGGGCTCTCTGGTTTCCTATTAGTAGAACTGTCAGCAAGTTACCCACCCACTCTCAGTCCCCTGGGTTTCCTCATCCATAAAATGGAGATAAGAACCAAATTGGCCTCATGAGGTTTCGTGAGGACTAAGTTACATAATGGAGGTAATGACTGGTGCATGGTGGGAGTCAGTACATGACAGTTGTTGGTACCTGCTTGAGAAGAGGCAGGAGCTACACTGGAGAGTGATAATGTAAGAGAGGGTCTCTCAAAATGCCTGGCACACAGAGGATGCTTAGTAAATGCCCCTCAAATTCGTACGCTCAAAGGTCTCTACACAGGAGCCAACTGCTAAATGACTTCATTGTCCTCTGAATTTAGCCATCCCAAAGCCTTCTGGCTTCCTACCAAAGAAGGCTGGAATCTGATGATTTCATTTTCTAAACTTTTGGGAACATTAACTCTGTTAAAAAGCATAAGTCATGAGAATTTATGCATTAAGTGGTTGAACCTGGGGCTGTAACATCTGACAGACTCCAGATGACCTGCTTTCTCTGAATTGGTATTTGGGGCAAACAGTGCACCCTTTCTCTCTCATCATGACTTGAATATAAGGTTAGATGTGGTCTTCAACTTGCTACTGAGATTTTTTCAGGTTCTAGATGGGTGAAAGAGGAAACAACTAGATATGACTACTTGAACTAGTTTTATTGTTCCATGAGTTTCTTACTATAGTGTCTGGAAATAATTGGCAGTTGGCATGACAGTTGTGAATCTGTGACTGCAACAAAGCTGTGGCAGATGAGAATAGATGAGCTCTCTAGTAACGGTGAATGCAGGTTAATTTAGCACCAAAATACCCCACTTTGGTCAGTTCAGTAGCATTATGGACTACCTACCTGGTGCTGAGCATCATGTTTGGGGCTGTTAATAAAGAGGTAACTTATCCATGATTCTTTCGCAAGGGTGAGCCCACAGTTGAAAGCCATAAACCCATGATTTAGGATAATAATTCCCCCAAAAGGGTTTATATAACATATAAAGGAGGCTATACAGCATTGATTCTGCCTGCCAGGTGGTTAACAGACCTTGTAGTTTACCTGCTCAAATCCACACCTTCCTCTGACCCCACCCACAGCCAGAGTGGGAAAGACACCTACCCCCAACACCAGCCAGGGTTACTCTTAGCTAATATCTACACCAATCATGGTGATTTTTCTCTTTCTTATCAATGATTGGCTTAGACATTGTGAGAGCTAAGTTTGGGGTCCCTTTGGCGAGGCATAGTACCTTGACATTTGATCAAACACATCTGGATGTTGCTGAGAAGGTACTTTTCAGATTTGATTAACATTGAAATCAGCAGACATGGAGTAAAGCAGATCACCCTCTGTAATGTGGGTAGGCCTCATTCGATTAGCTGAAGACCTTAAGAGAAAAAGATTGAGGTCCCCCGAGGAGGAAGAAATTCTGCCTCCAGAAGCTTTTGTCCCTGGGCCTGCAGTCTATCTGACCTACCCTGTAGATGCCATGCTTGCCAGCCCTTACCAGCATGTGAGCCAATTTCTTAAAATAAATCAATCTCCAACCCCCCAGTCCCCTCTACTTCTGTTGGTTCTGTTTCTCAGGAGAAACGTGACTCATACACTAATACAGACCTGAACGTGTGATGAGCGGTTCTACCCATGGCATGTGAGGGGAAGGCCGCTGAATAAACTTGGGTACAAAAGCCACACTAAAATGGCAATGTGGAAAGCTGGGACGAGCCCATGTCTTTTATGGCCCACTTGAAGGTGGAATTTGCCAAGGAACCACCTCGCCGCTGACTGCATTGAGATAACAAACTTCTTATTGTGGAGCCACGTTGAGTCAGGCTTCCTGTCATTTGCATCCCAAAGCATTCTTCCAGATCCAGGTGTCTCAGCACAAGGCGGAATAGTCACGATTGATCAAAGTGGAGGAGGAGGAGAATGAGAGGAATATCAGGGGTGAAGAGGGGTGAGAGTGCACGTTGCCTTTGGGGAGGGGTGGTACTTCTGAGTACCCGCAAGGCAGAGCACGGGGTAGAGATGACACACTAGAAAGTCAGAAAGCTTGGAGGGTCCTGGTGATAAATCTCTTTGCATTCTGTGTGCAAGAGTGTGGACACAGTTCCTTTAAAGATAGGGGAATTATAAGACATTTCTAAGCTCTGGAGTGACGCAATCAAATGTGTATTTTACAAAGCCAGCTATGGCCACAGGAATGGAGATGCTCTGTATCCCAATGAGGGTATCAGAGTCAATGAGGTATTTTGTTTGTTTTCTTTTAATGTAGTCCAGGTGAGAGATGACAAGTATGTAAACTAAGACTGTAAAACCAAAAATATAATGTTAATTGTGTTATTGAAGGATGGGCATGGAGCTTGTTGGATAGCATTTAAAGTGTGTGTATGTATACATTTATGAAATATATAAATGGAGTGTGTATATATGTAATATATATCACAAGTAAAAAACATATTTATAATTTAGCATAAATATTCACATATACATTTAACACATTTCAGGGAAATTTGTGCCAAATATTGTCTATTCAAACTCTATCGAATATAGTAGGAAAATTTGAGCATTCTCATTAGAGGAGGCCCTATACTAGGAACTGGGATTGCAAGAAGAGATGAACCCTAACATCTTGGAGTTACGATCTAGTGGGAGAAACAGACATTAAAAATAATAAATAACCCTTCAACCCCAGCACCTACTTCACATGGTAATGTTTGAAAGGAATGTTCTGTCCTCCTTTAAAGATTGGGATGCCAGGATCTTGGGGCTCTTTTTCATTTTGAAGCATTAAATCATGACCCTTAGGGTATGTATTTTTCCAACTTTATGGAATCCGAGAGGTCTGTACACCTTCTGAAGGCTCTGAGGATAATCTCTTTCCTTGCCTTTTCTACCTCCTAGAGGCCACCTTCATTGCTTAGCTCATGGCCTCTTCCTTGCATGACTCCAGCCTCTACCCTTGTGATCACATCTCCTCCTCTGACCCTGACCCTCTTTCCTCTCACTTATAACATCCGTTGTGATTGCATTTGGCACATCTGGATAATCCAGGATGATCTCCCCATCTCTCAAGACCCTTAATCAAATCATATCTGCAGAGTCTTTTGCCATGTAAGGTAACCTGCCATTCATAGGTTTTGAGGATTAGGAGTTGGACATTTGGGAAAGACCACTGATTCCAAAGCTCATGGCGGCATAATAATCCATCATGTGCATATATTAATTTGTAGTTGTTAAAACACCTTCACTTATATTCATTCCACCCTTCCTACATTTGCACTATTATTCCCCTTTTTTTAAGATGAGAAAACAAAGCAAATGAGGTGACATCATTGTCTAAGTTTCCAATACAGCCATATCAACATAGAAACAGCACTGGAAATCAGTAAACTTTGCTTCTGATCCAGTGCTCTTCTCATTACAGATATGTTCAGGTGTGATGAACAGAAGATACCACTTCTTGGATAGAATTTAGTTCTGTTCAGCTCACCTTCTAGTAAAAAGCAAACTAAGCAAGAGACAAAAGTCAAATGAAATGCCAGATTAATTCATTCAAAGCTCTTCAACACGAATTTATCTTCTCTCTAGACATGATCTAGCATTTGAATATAATTGGTTACATTTTAGAAAGCCTATCCAATTATCTTTTAAAACTTTATTTTGGAATGATTTTAGATTTACAGAAAAGCTGCAAAGATAATACAGGGAGTTCCCATATACTCTTTATCCAACTTCCCCTAATGTTAACATCTTACATGAGCATGTATATTTATTAAAACTAAGAAACCAACGTAGATACGTTATTATTAATTAGTTTTTTGGGAGTATTCCAGTTTTTCCATGAAGGTCCTTTTTGTGTTCCATGATCCAAGTTAGGATATCATATCACATTTAATCGTCATGTCTGCTTAATTTCCTTTGGGCTGTGGTCTCGATCTTTTTGCATTTTTTATGTCTTTGACAGTTTTGAGGAATAATGGTCAGCTGTTTTGTAGACTGACCCTCAATTTGTGTGTTGTTTGATGCTTTTCTCATGATTAAACTGAGATTGTGAGTTTGGGCCATATTTGGTGTCATTTTCATTACATCATATCAAAGAGTACAGGATATCAAACTGTGTTATGTCTCGTTTGTGACAATTTATAAAGGAAAAACTTATAGGTATTTCTGTCACTAATCAGGTGTGGAAGACTCATTAAGGCTATGGATTTATCCATAGTGTAGAACAGGTGAATGGTGGCGTTGGATCTAGAACCCAGATATTTGCACTGACAGGCAGTATTTCTCAGACTAGACCATACCCCAAAACCCCTCCTAAAGTCACTTTATGACATCAATTTCTTTGTGACAACAGTATATGCAAACCCTTTTGCTTAAGAGTAGAATTTTGTTTGAATTTCTCTCAAGAATAAAACTTGCATCTTGAAGAGCCCTGTGGCATACTATTTGGTCAAGGAAATAACCGTCTCTGTTGGAGGTAGTTGGTCCTTACTGTGTAAGTTCCTGTTTTCAACATTTTTTCTTGAGCAGGAAATTGCTCACTGGCTCTTCCACTAACCAAACATGAAATCTTGGGCAAGTCACTGAGTATCTCAGGACCTTGATTTCTTCACATATAAAAGCACGGTATTGAGCTGCATTGTTTTTCAAAGACCCATTCCAGCTTCTATATTCTCTGGAAGTTTGCTAATGTGATAGAAAGTTGGTTTGGAAGATCTATTTAGCAGCATTAAGAAATAGAATATTGATCTTTATTCACAGGATAATTTTATTATATTCTCAAGATCAGTGTTTGGAAGTAGAGTCAGTGACGTAAATATCTCTCTAGATTTCTGATCTCTCATCTCTAAGAGGAAGCAAGTAGAATTTAACGGTAATATTCTCTCTCGATATGGAAGGGTGATGTTACACTGATTCATTCTCTATTATAGATACTTTCAGTTATGTTTTTGTTTCTCAGAAATTGGGATGCATAGTGTTTAAAATTTACTGTGAGCCTGATGTGCCAGACACTGGGGATACAAAGAGGAGTAAACTACAGCTTCTGATCTTAGGAGCTCACAGTTGAGTTTAGAGACAGACATGCAAATCAGGGGTTATAGTTTAGCCTAATTAAGGATGTGAGACCTGTATGGTGAGATCCATTGTCTGCACAAAAGAGAAAACAACTTACTGTACCTTTGGAATTGGAGAAGTCTTCACAGATGAAGGCTTCTCTCGAGTTAGGACTAAAAAGGTGCATAGGCATCTGCCAGGTAGACAAGATGAAAAAGAACATCCCTGACGGATGAAACATAATGGAATCTGAACTATTGCTAAATAACAGATTTTAAGCTTCTTGAAAGTGGTAAGCGCTCCTATTTATCATTACATCGATGACAGTCCTTATTACTGTACTTCAGAGCTGTATAGTGGAAAGTGCACTGGGCTTACAAGTCCCCCTCCATCATTTAGCAACTGTTTGGAAAATCATCTAATGTGTCAGAGCCTCGCTTGACCCATTTGTAAAATAAGGCAATAAGACCCGTGTCTCAAATAGTTCTATAAAAATAAGATTAGACCTAGTTAGATTAGGAAAGTGAACAAAGTTATTACTATCTTTATTATAATTTTGCATTAGGCTATTTAAGTTTGCAAGGAAGAGACCTGCTCAGTTGTACCACTACTATGAGTTCCTAATACATCCTTCTAATCCAGGGAGGCACTGCAAGCCTTTCAAATATATGTTAACTAAAGAATATTGCACATGAAGACACAACCTCAGTACAAGTATACCCAAACCTGCATACAAATTCAGCACAGAGAGGGTTTGTTTGGCCCAGGTTGCAGTCATATGGAGTACTCCTATTAGCTGGGCTTTTGCACCAGTCCTTCTCAGAGATGCATGGTTTTCCTGGTGTCACATACAAATCCCTGGCCAATCAACACAGGTGGCTCTAGCTAATCAACCACTTGGGAAGTACTTCTCGAGTTTAGTTCGATGCGTGCCAAAGGAAGCACAGTGGGAGTGGTTCATGCTGGCTGCAGACAAGGGTATACATTGGCTATAGAGAATTTAAAAAGAATAATGAAACCTACCAAAAGTTCGATCTTTTATTTTTTTATTTCAGCATATTATGGGGGTACAAATGTTAAGGTTACGTATATTGCCCATGTTCCCCCTCCCCCCTCGAGGCAGAGCTTCAAGCGTGACCATCCCCCAGACATGCACATAATGAGTGCACATCTCACTCATTATGTTTGTATATACCCATCCCCTCCACCCCCTCCCACCTGCCCGACACCTGATAAATGTTATTCCTATATGTCCACTTAGGTGTTGATCCGTTAATACCAATTTATTATCCCCAGATGCTGGAAATTCTAAAAATGCCAGTGATAAAATATCTCTCCCCCAAAAATCTTTCACTGGTCTCACTTTAAGCAATTTCTCTAGTTACTATTAAGTTTTAATAATACAATTGACCCTTGAACAACATGGGGATTAGGGGTGCTGACTGGTCGTGCAGTCAAAAATTCACATACAGCTTTGACTCCCACAAAACCTAACTACTTATAGCCTACTGTTGACCAGAAGCCATGCTGATAACATAAACAATCGATTAACACATATTTTGTATGTTATATACGTTATATACTGTATTCTTACGATAAAATAATCTAAAAAGAAAAATGTTATTAAGAAAGTTATAAGGAAGAGAAAATATATTTACTATTCATTATGTGGAAGTAGATCATTGTGAAGGTCTTTATCCATATAGTCTATGTATTAAGTAGACTGAGGAGGAGGGGGAAGAGGAGGAGTTGGTCTTGCTGTCTCAGGGGTGGCAGAGGAGGAAGAGGCAGAAGAGGCAGGCACACTTGGTGTAATTTTTATAAAAAATAAATCTGTGTGTAAGTGGACCCATGCATTTCTAACTCATGTTACTGAAGGGTCAACTGTATGTGTGTAATCTTCAGATTAGCACCCATTTTTGTTACTGATCCTTTAATAAGCACTGTGTTCTACACCGAAGTTACTTGAGGGAACTCTGCATCATTCAGTTAGGCTCCAGCACAACTCAGCTACCAACGGGACATTTCTAAGTGTTCCAGATTGGTGGAGATCACTGCACACTGTACGGTAGTTTCTGTCTCCAATTCCTGTAGTACTACGCATTCCTGAATTTAAACAGTTTATTTAAAATGAGCAACAGTAGCACTGTGATTGTAAACACAAGAACAGACCTTGAATTAGTTCAATTATGTCATTCTGTGTGACTATCTGGAGTTTTTATTTGTACTTAAAATTTAAAACACTGAAGCAGAATGTACCCTGTAAGGTGTAATATTTCTGTTTAGTAAGTGCAACTTTCACCTCAGACATGAAACATTTTATTGAATTTGAGTCATACCTTGTTGACCCAAATAAGTGACTGAGGCAAAAATCTCAACCAATGGAGGTTTATTAAGCCAAAGTTGAGGACATGTCTGGGAAAAACATGAACCACAGACAGAGATGTGGTGGTTTTTCTGAAGTGGAACTTGGAAGCTTCAGCATTTAAAGGCTTACAGAGGGAAGGGAAAGAGCAGGGGGCCAGTAGTAAGGCAAAATGGTTACTTTTTGTGAGGCCCGGGAAATCTACATTTTACATAAGATAAGACAAAATGTTAAAAAAAAAAAATAAAGGGACTGAAGGAAGCATCAATTTGGTAAATGTCCCTGGGTAGGTGGAAGAATGTCTGATCCTGTCTTGTCTCCTGTTCTGCACCTGTGAAGATAAACTTGTAATTCATTATTAGTGTGGAATTGAATAAACATTAGTTTTGGGAACTAGACATAGTCTGTGGAACTAAAGTTACAGCTTGCATGTCCTTGCTTATGGGAGGTCAGCAAGGAATTTCCTTTATGAATGATCTGTGGGGCCAATAATGCACAGATGCCCAAAGCCTTTACCTTCCCTTTTGCATAAACAGTTGGGGGAAGGAGTGGCCCTGAGATTTTTATTTTCTTTTGACAACTGTTAACATTTAAATTTCTTTTTAAATTGTTGTTTTAAAACTAAAGAGACGTCAAGAAAAATGATCATTTTATTATGATTGATTATTGTGTGATTATTACGGAAAATAACTGTGGTGTTTAGTGTGGATGTTAAAAAATTAACTCCTCTCAGGTCAGATACTTTAGGTGTGTCATCATAAATAGCCTTAGTCTCAGTAACTATCTGTTCACTGAAAACCCATTCAAGGAACCACGCAACCCAAAAGCAGAGCTCATGACTGTCTTGCAACTGGGGTTAACATCCACAGTGTTGGTCTCATAACCCCCTGATTTCTCAGCTAGGTGAAAATTCACTTTTCTCTTCTCCTAGCAAAGCCTTTCTGAAAGACAATCTTGGTTGCCTTCCTGAGCCACAGATATGGTTTTATTGAAGAGCAGCTTGGTTAGTTGTTGGTGATACTTTGTACGGGTGAACAGTGCTCACTGAGTTGTTGTGTGATAATGCAGTTGTTTACAGTATAGACAACAGGATGCTTTAACCTCAGGTTATGCCTTTTGTCAGGTAGAATATAATCAAAGACAGGAAGGCTATCCCTACCAGGGACCCTACTACTTTTACCTGCAAAAGCATGACAGGGAAGTGCCTGTGGACTCTGTTATAGAATATAGTATTCTATAACAGTCTCAAAAAGACACACTGTATGGCAAAAGCTTTTATGCAGCAAGTATCCGGCATGGGATTCTCTTACTTTGGAAATTTGACGATACTGAGCAGCTAATTCCCCATCCCCAACCCAGCCTGAGTCACAAGATCCCAGTGTGATAAGGGCTAGGGTTGGGGGGGGCTCCTCTCTCCCCACCAACCCACTCTATGCCTTGTTATGAATAGACCCCATGGTGATTGTGACGACTTTTACATTCTAACTTCAAATTGTCCTGCAAGCTGTCTTCGCCCCTCCCTGAACAGAATCAGGTCATCAGTTCCTGCCAAGTGTCAACTGACTCTTTTTCAGCCCCCACTCCAATCATCAGTGATTCTCCTTTAGAACACTTCCTCTTCCTTTCTGAAGAGTGCACATTTCTAGATGTGAGGACTATTTTGCAGCCTTCTGTTCCTGCTCTTCATGTCAGTTCCTAAAAGATGGACTTCCAGAGCCTCTTCCTTTGCCTTCTGAGCTCTTCTCACAGCCTTAGTTGGTGATCACCTGCTTTATGTGAACAACTACAAAATCTCCAGCACTAGTTCTGGTCTATTCCCAGTTACAACCTCATAATCCAAGTATTTGGTTAGCTCCGTCTTCCCACCCGAGCACTTGAACTTCACAGGGTGTAGCTGATATCAATTATAAACTCTATTATGCATCATTGGAGGCTTTCTGCCTTATGCCTGGAGATGACTTTTTTTTTTCACAAAATGATCTTTCTCACACTGCATCAATTACCCAGAATTATGCCTCATTTTAAAGTGTTTTGTATTTAGACCATGCATTTCTTGCATTTATTTTTCCTGGGAAAATATCACTTTTTTGTATGGTTAATCAGGAGAAAATATGCCTTCATCTCAACAGTATGAAACTGTATCAGTAATATATTATTTAATACTTTTTGAAATATGTCACACTATAATGTATCAGTATCACAATAGATTTATACTCGTGATTTTTAATCATGCATTTTGTATTATGGTAGCCACTTTTTCTTAGAGACATTCTTTTTGAAGCCTCTAACAGTCTGTTCTAATGTAGACTGATTGCTTTCTAAGCTTGTTGCTCAGCTATCACACTGCGTTTTTGTTTTTGTTTTGCTACCTGGGTTATTTCTATTCCTTCTCATATATGATGGTATACTTCTGGATTCACTTTATGGTTTTCTAAAGTACATAGTTAAGTTTTCCTTTTTTGTCTTTTTACAGGAGGGCATATGGGAGAACAATTTTTGGGGTTCTCAGGTGTCTGATCAAAGGTCTTTCTTTTGCCCTCACATTTGAGTGATAGTTCATCTGGTAATAGAATTCTAGTTTTATAATTACCTTCCTTCATATTTTTCCAGGCATTATTCTACTGTCATATTGCAAACAGTGTCGTAGATAAGAAGTCTGATGTTTTTGTAGATAAATGTTCCCCACCAGCCGAGGCCCTTTCTAGCTTTTAAGACATTATCTTTATCTTCGAAGTTCAGAAATGTCATTGAGATACACCTAAACAAATGTCTTTTTTCATTATTTGTGTGCAGCATGCTGAAATGCAAGTTCCAAAAGGCAGAGATTTTTTTCCCCCTATTTTGTTACCTCATCTATGCTAAAAATCAGTGCCTGGCAAAAAGTAAGAGCTCACTAAATCTTATTGACTAAAATGGACTAATTTTTAAGTCAGTTCTTCTTCTCCTTTTTTATTTATTTATTAATTTTTTAATGATAAGATCTTGCTATATTTCTCAAGCTAATGTCAAACTCCTGGCCGCAATCGATCTTCCCACCTCAGCCTCTCAAAGTGCTGGGATTACAGACATGAGTCCCCATACCTGGCCCAAGTCACTTCTTAGAAAAATTTTCTTCTAGTATTCCTTTGATTATTTCCTCCCATCTGTTCCCTCTGCTCTGTCATAGGAATACAAGACTTCTATTAACTTTTTAAATTTGACAATTGTATTTTAATTTTTTAAACTATTTTTGTTTTTTATTTATCTTTTTATGAACATTTTCTTGTTTTATAGATATATTATTATCCTATATCCCTACAAGGGCTCCCCTTACTCTACATCTTCACCAGCATTCATTATTGCCTGTCTTTTTGATAAAAGCCATTTTAACTGGGGTGAGATGATATCTCACTGTAGTTTTAATTTGCATTTCTGAGGACTAATGATGTTAGCATTTTTCATATACCTGTTGGCAATTTGTATGTCATCTTTTGAGAAATGTCTATTCCAATCCTTTGCCCATTTTTAAATTGCATTATTTGATTGAGTTGTTGGAGCTCCTTAAATATTCTAGTTATTAATCCCTTGTCAGATGGGTATTTTGCAAATATTTTCTCCCATTCTGTGGGTTGTCTTTTCACTGCCTTGTTTCCTTTGCTGTGCAGAAGCTTTTTAGTTTGATGAGATCCCATTTATTCAATTTTTCTGTGTTTGCCTGTGCTTTGGGAATGTTACTCAAGAAATCCTTGCCCAGACCAATGCCCTGAAGCATTTCCCCAATGTTTTCTTTTAGTAGTTTTTGGATATTAGATTTAAGTCTTTAATCCATTTTGATTTGATTTTTGTATATGGCAAGAGATAAGGTCTGGTTTCATTCTTCTGCATATGGATATCCAGTTTTCCCTGTGTCATTTATTGAAGAGACTGCCCTTTCCCCACTGTATGTTCTTCGCACATTTGTCAAAGATAAGTTCACTGTAGATGTGTGGATTTATTTCTAGGTTCTATTTTCTGTTCCATTGGTCTATGTGTCTGTTTTTATGCCAGTACCATGCTGTTTCAGTTACTACAGCTCTGTAGTATTATTTGAAGTCAGGCAATGTGATTCTTCCAGTTTTGTTCCTTTTGCTCAGGATGGGTTTAGCTTTTCTGAACCTTTTGTGGTTACATATAAATTTTAGGATTATTTTTCTATTTCTGTGAAGAATGTCATTGATATTTAAATGGGGATTGCATTGAATCTGTAGATTGCTTTGGGCAGTATGGACATTTTAACAATGTTGATCTTCCAATCTATAAGCATGGAATATCTTTCCATTTTTTTGTGTCATCTTCAATTTCTTTCATCCATGTTTTATCATTTTCATTGTAGAGCTCTTTTATTCCTTTATTTTTAGGTATTTCATTTTATTTCAAGCTATTGTAAATGGGATTAATTCTTTGGTTTCTTTTTCAGATCGTTTGCTGTTGGCATTAGAAATGCTACTGACTTTTGTATGTTGATTTTGTTTCCTGAAATTGTACTGAATTTGTTTATTCTAATAGATTTTGGGGGAGTGTTTAGGTTTCTCTAGATATGATATCATTTGAAAACAAGGATAATTTGACTTCTTCCTTTCCAATGTGGATGTCCTTTATTTCTTTCTCTTCTCTGATTGCTCTAGCTAGAACTTCCAGTACCATGCTGAGTCATAGTTCTCTAGCTAGATCTTCCAGTACTATGTTTATGTTTTCTTATTCAGGTTTGTTTATGTTTTAAACAAAGAATTCAGTTGCTTGATATTAGAAACTGGTCTGGTTTCCTCTGCAGTTATGCCTGTTTCTATGATAAGCCTCTACCTTGAATGGGTGGGTTAAAAATGGAGGTGTTGGCCGGGCGCGGTGGCTCACGCCTGTAATCCTAGCACTCTGGGAGGC
>VBSM01003215.1:20158013-20278301 GCA_008086735.1 Cheirogaleus medius | reverse complement strand
AAATGGAGGTGTTGATGAATAGACTGTCTTCCTTCAAGGTATAGGAGCAGAGGATAAAGGGGCAAGCTGGTGAATCCCAGTCTCTAAGGAAAACTGCAGGAGTGATTTAGTGATTTGTGTGGTTGCATTTCATTCCTCTGAAGACTTGTTCTTCTTATTTTTCATTTCTGTGTAAGCTATGTGGTTCTAAAGTTACTTTAGTTTGATCTGCATCTCTCTGGCTCCAGGCACATACTAGTAAGCCATACACACACACACACACACACACACACACACACAGTTGATCTCTGCTTTATTGGAAGGGCCTTTTCATGGTTTCAGCATGAGAGCAGATTCCATATCCAGCCTTAGCATTAATGTGCCAAGAGGAGAAGGAAACACAGCCAAGGCTTACCTGGGTTGTATGCTAATCATTGCCCTAGGCTTAGGCCTGCTTCTGCCCCATGGACCTTTGCCTGCAGGTTGGGCCTTTTTCTAGGGACCCAGTGAAAAGTTAGGAAGAAAAGCTATTACCACTGTAAGGGATTTATTCTCTTATTTATTTATTTATTTATTATCTTATTAAATCTGATCCTATCTACTTTCTTCTGGAAATTTCTCAGCATCCCTGGCCCTGCAAATGGTACTTGTTTATATTTATTGGAGTTGTTATGTATGCATTCCTTTTACACTATCTGTTCTGTCATTATATTTAGGAAGTGTGAAAAGGAGGGAGAGTAAATATGTATGCCCTGAATGATGATGAGCCAAAACCAGAGGGATTCTTCTTATCCCACCAAACAAGTTCTTTCTTCCCAACTCCCCACTGTTTTAATGCCCCACCAGGTCTCAGAGGCAAAAGTTAATGGCTATTGATTAGGGTTAGTAAAGGCCTTCCCTCCCTCCCTCCATTCCTCCCTCCCTCCTTTCTTTCCTTGTCAAAATATATATTTCAATCCAGGCACTGAGGGGGCTAGGTGTATAGTAGTGAACAAAACAAATATGGTCTTGTCCTCTCAGAGCTTTAATAGGGGAGACAAATGTCAATCAAAATAAGCCCATAATTAAATATGTATTTACAAAGTATGGTACATTCCAAGACAGAAATATGAGTGGGAAGGCCTTCCTGGGAGAATGTCATTTGAAGTGAGCTGTGAAGGGTAAGTAGAATTTGACCAGCAAACCAACAATGTAGGAAGGTTGCAACAAGGTGGAGTACAAACACTGGAAGTCCTTGAGGTGGGAAGGAGCTTGACATGTTGGAGGATGAGAGAGAAAGCCAGGGAAGGGATTGAAGGACATGAAAAGAGAATGAGAAATTGGGAACAAGGAGTCTTGCAGGCCATCTTATTGTATTGAGGATCAATTCTTTATCCGGTAGTAAGCAATTAAAGAGTGTTAACCAGTGGAGTGGCATGCATGACACACATACTTAAATAATTAGTTTAGCCATTGTTGGAAGAATTGACTAGAAGAGGATGGGAGTGGAGCTGGGGAAATTAGTTACAAGACTATTACAGAAGTGATGTGAGAAATAATGGTAGCTAGACCTGAAGAGGGAAGAATAAAGATCAAGATAAGTGGACTGATCCTGGAAATGTTTTGGAGGCAGTGCCTGCAGGACATGCTGATGTATTGAATGGGAAAGAGAGTAATGCAGGATGAATCTCAAGTTTGGGGTTTCGACAACTTGGTGAATGATGATGCCATTATCTGAGTTGGAGAACTGTAGGAGATACAGGCTTGGAGTGGGGAGAGTCAAATATAGTCATGAATCACTTACAATCAGGGATATGTTCTGAGAAATGTGTTGTTGGGCAGTTTCATCCTTGTGCGATCATAGAGTATACTTACACAAACCTAGATGGCATCGCCTCCCGATAATAGGCTATTGTTCTGAGGCTACAAACGTGTACGGCATGTTATTGTACTGAATACCATAGGCAATTGTGACACAGTAGTAAGTATTTGTGTATCTAAACATGTCTAAATGCAGAAAAGGACCAGTAAAAATAGTGTATTATAATCTTATAGGATCACCGTCATCTATGCAGTCCATTGTTGGACTGAAATGCCGTTATGTGGCATATGAGCTGTATTCTATTTAAGTCATGTTAATTTCGACACACTTGTGAAATTTTCAAAAGGAGGCATCATTTTGGGAAGAGAAGTCTGTGGGTACATACATTTTTGCCTCCTGACAACATACAGTGGTATTTACATTTGCTGAGTAAATGAGATTGCCTAAAGAGAAAATACAGCTCTCAAACAGATTAGGAACTAAAAAAAGTCAATATTTTAGGAGATGGGCAGAGATGGGAAAAGTTTCACCCACTATGACAACTCACATTCACATAGGACTGCATGAACATAGTGAGGTTTTGTTTGTTTTAACAAACATTTATACAACACTTTGCAAATGTTAAGTCATTTATTCCTTGTGACCATCCCATAAAGTATGGGATGATTATTGGCTGTTTCACAGAGGCATGTGGAGTTTTCGTAACTTACTCAAGGTCACACAGCTAGTAAGTGGCAAAATTAGGACTCAAACTCAGGCAGCCCGGCCTCAGAATTCACACTTTTAAGTCCTCTGTCACCATTTAAAGTCAATATTGCCAAAACTCATAGCTTTTAACCACAAAATCAGTCTCGTATGTGTCATTCCATTATATTCCTTCTGCCACCATCCTAATTCTAGACTTTCAGAATACTGTGATAAACTCCTAGTTGGTTTTTATTTTCTCCATGTTCCAATTATCTTTTTTTTTTTTTTTACCCACTGTAACCAGATTATCAAAGCACAATAGCATCCTATTATATCCTTGATCAAAAACCTTTAGTGACCTCACATTTCTTACAGGGTAATGTCTACACTCCTCTCCTGATATCCAAAGCCATCTGTAATTTGGCCTTAACTTCCAAGCTCATCAGTCACAATTCCCCAGCATGTAGCTACTGCTGTCAACCTGGACTAATTAACTATTCCCTGGGTATGTCCTCGAGATTCTCAGCTCAGCAGCTTTATCATGACTCTCAGGACATACAGGTAGTTTTTCTACTCTGCCCCACCCCAAAGGCTCCTACCCCTGCCTGTCCAAATCCAACTCATTTCACACAACCCAGCTTCAGAGTCCTCCCTTTCATGATTCCTTAATTTATCAGCTGGAAATGATCAAATTCTATTCTGCAATCTTAAACTTTCTTTGTATTCTCTGCAACAGTCATTACATTACAGGAATTTGTGTGTACAGATTGTCAAGTCCTAGAGGGCAAGTCGTCTGTGTCTTCCCACCCCACTATCATGCCTGCACTGAGCCTGGCTAACAGTAGGTGCACAAAGCATTTATGTGCCCCATAAACAGATGTAGGCGGTCTCTCCCAGCTGCTGCTTCCTGTCTGATTAGTACCTGCAGAGTGCTGGCCCCTTTGTCTTGCTTTCCAGTGGAATGATTCTGCTTCCCAAATGCATTCACATCGTAGAGTGATTTATTACATCTGTTCCAGAAACATAAACTAAAACCAAGGATGCTAAGTGACTCCAAAGTTAAGCCTTTTGCAAATAGGATGAACTACAAACAAGATGCTTTTTTCCTCCCAGTTTGGTTGTCAGCAAACTGCTTCAGATGTTTCAGGAAAAGAAATAAAACAAACTAAAAAAAAAAAAGTGTTTTTTGGCGGGGGTGGAATGGGAAGAGCTATCAGTTTATAGATGGGAAGCAAGTCCTGAAAACTCATTTGTGTTCATCAAAATAAGAACAAATGGAACTTTTTCAGGCTTTCATTTTACTAATATGATATTTCAATATAAAACATATTTCCTAATGGGAATTTATCTTTGAGTTGGAGACAGTTATTTTGCAATACTTATGAACTAGATATTTTGAGTATTTTGACTAGAAAAATAAACCCCATATATTAAGTTTTAACTTTGTAGGTTTAGTAATAAAAGCAAGATATGAAATCAAATATACAGTATGATTCAATTTTGTTTTATATTCTCTCATAACTATGTAAGAATAACCCTGGAACAAAAACTGCAAAGTATAAAAAGTGTTTATCTCTAGGTGATAGGGTTATTTTCTTTTTTATACATTTCTGCATTTTCTAATTTTTTTGGTAATTAGCATGTATTATCTTTATGTGAAAATTTTATTAAAATCCATCTTTTAGAAGAATTGTGAAAAAGGGAGGTATTGTTGAGAGTCTTTATATAAAATCTAGGAATTGTGAAAATCTCAGTCTCTTTTAAAAATCTATTTTATTGAGATGTAATTTACTTGCAGTAAAATTCTTTAATTTCAGATTTATAATTCCATGAGTTTTTACAAGTGTATACAGTACTGTGATTAACCCCACAATCATGATATATAACATTTTTATCCCAAAAAGTTCCCTTGGGCCCCATTATAGTTGATCAATTCTCCCTACCCTTTGGCCTCTGCAGTCAGTGGTATGCTTTCTATCAATGTAATTCTCCATTTTCTAGAGGTTCATATCAACAGACTCCTACATATATAATGTTCTGTGGCATTTCTTTCCCTAGCATGGTGCTTTTAAGATTCATCCATGTTATGTTCTTGGCAGTATTAGCAGTTAATTTCTTTATATTTCTGAATAATGATTTATTCTATACGTACATGACAAACACTTTTTTTATTTCAGAATATTACAGGGATACAAACATTTTGGTTACATGAGTTGCTTTTGTACAATTTAAGTCAAAGTTATAAGTATGTCCATCACCCATATAATGTACATTGTACCCCTAGATGTGAATTTTCCCATCCCCCCTCCTCCCTTTTCCTACCTACTTGATTTCCATTGAATTTTACTATCATGTGCACATGAGTATTGATCTATAAGTTTTGAGTTAGTAGTGAGTACATATGGTTTTTTGTTCTTTCTACTCTTGTGATACTTCATTTAAGAGGATGGTCTCCAGTTCCATCCAGGTTGTTACAAAAGGTATTAGTTCACCTTTTTATTGGCTGAGTAATACTTCATGGTATACATACCGTATTTTATTGATCCAGTCATGTATTGATGGTCATTTGAGTTGTTTCCAGATTTTGCCTACCTGGAATAAAGCTTCTATGAATATTCATCTGCAAAGTCAGTCCATGTGTGAACGTATGTTTTCATTTCTCTCGATTACCCAGGAGAGGGATTGCTGCATCTATTTAGATGATTACGTGGTCTTTTATTTTGTTAATATCATGAATTACAATGATTGATTTTTGGGTATTGAATCAACCTGATATTTCTGGGGTAAACCATATTGGCCATGATATATTATCCTTTAATATATTAGATTAAAGGATTAATATATTGGATTCCAATTGCTAATATTTTGTTAGGAATTTTTGCATTTATGTTCAAGAGGTGTATTGGTCTAATGTTTTTTTAATATATATGATGTATTTTTCTGGTTTTTGTATCAAAGTAATTCTATGTCTGGTCTCATGGAATGAGATTAGAAGTATTCTATCTTCTCTTTTCTGGAAGGCTAAATATTTGATAAAATTCATCAGTGAAAAAATCATCTAGGCCTAAAAAATTTCTACTGGAAGATTTTTTTTTTTAGCAACTACTTCAATTTCTTGAATAGTTATGAAAATTCAGAATATATATTTCTCCTCTAGAGCAAGCTGTGGTAGATTGTGTTTGTAGGGAATTGGTGCTTTTTATCTAAGATGTCCAAATGATTAGCATAACGTTCTTCATTGTATTCCTTTTTATACTTTTAGTGTCTATAGTGTCTTAGTAATGACCTCCTTCCTTCTCTTTGTGCTATTGATAATTTGTGCCTTTTCTTCTTTTTCTTTTTTTTCCCTTTTTTATTTCTTTCCTGACTTGAAGCCCACCAATTTTATTCACTTCTGAAAGAACCAGTTATTCATATCATTGATTTATTTCTTTCTGTTTTCTATATCATTGGTTTCTCTTCCAATCTTTATTCCCTTTCTTCTCTTTCCTTTGAAATCAATTTCTCTCCTCTTTCTAGTTATTTAAGGTGAAAGGTAGATATCTTACTTGCATTCTTTTTTAATATAAGAATTGAATGCTAAAAATTCCCCTCCAGGTACTTATGTTAACAGCATCCCAGAAATTTTAATATGTTGTGATTTAATCTTCATTCAGTTCAAACCATCATCTTATTTGTTTGTGACTTTTTTTCACCCATGGATTATTTAAAATATGCTGATTAAATTCCAAATATTTTTAAATTTCCTGAGATATTCATATATTCTTGTTATTGATTTCTAGTTCCTTTCTGATGTGACCAGAAATACTTCTTTGTGTATTTTAAAACTTCTTAAGTTTATTAAGACTTGTTTTATGTCTTAGAATATGATCTAATTGGAAAGCAGACCATGAGCATTTGAAAAGAATGTATAGTCTGCTGTTGTTTGGTAGAGTGTTTTATAAATGTTACTTAGGTTCCATTGTTTGAAAGTGGTGCTCAGATCTTACTGAGTTTTGTCATTAATTATGTAAATCATTGAAAGAGGTGTGTTGAAATCTTCAGTCATCTTTGTGGACTTGCATAGATCTTCCGTCAGTTCTATCCATTTTTCTTCATGTATTTTGCAGTTGTCTTATTAGTATGTTGGAAACTTATAACAGTATATGTCTATTTCCCTCCTCCTGGCTTCGTGGGATTAATATCATATATTTTACTCCTACTTATGTTATAAACCCTATTATATTAAATACATTGTTATTTTCACTTTAAACCATGAATTATCTTTTTAAAATTGAGTAAAATGTCTTACATATTTAACTTTTCTGATATTCTTTATTTCCTTGTGTAGATCCAAATTTCCACCTACACAGCTGTCATTTTCCATCTAATTGAAGTAGCTCCTTTAATATTTCTTTTAGTGCAGATCTATTGGCAGTCAGTAATTTCATATTTTGTTTTTCTGAAAAAGATTTTATTTAACCTTTATTTAGAAAATGTATTTTTACTGGGTAACAAAATCTAGGCTGGTAAGTTTGTTTTTCTTGCAGTATTTGATATTACTTTGATGACTCTAGCTTGCATAGTTTTAAATACGTTTATTATCATTCTTATCTTTGTATCTCTCCATATAATGTATCTCTTTTTCTTTGATAGCTTCCAAGATTTTTTTCTTTTTTTCTGATTTTTATCAATTCAGTTATAATGCATCTTATCATGGTTTTCTTTATGTCCAACTGCTGTGGTTCATTGAGCTTCTTGGATTTATAGGTCTTTATCAAATTTGAAAAGTTTTTGGCCACGACTTCTTCACAGTTCTTCACTACCACTCCCTCTCCCACCTCAGCTCCTTCTGGGATTCTAGTTATATGTATCTTAGACTGCTTGATACTGTTTCTCAAGTAATTGAGGTTCTGGTTAGTTTTTAAATTTTTTGTACTTAAAATCTGATAGTTTCTACTGCTATTTCTTCAAGTTAATGGATCTTCTGCATTGTTTAATCTGCTATTAATCTCATCAAGTATATTTTTCATTTTGGATATTTTCTCTTTTTATGTCTAGGAGATCTTTGTGTATTTTTTGAAAGCTTCCATTTCTCTAAATAAATTCCCAGAAACATACAACCTACCAAGACTGGATCATGAAGAAATAGAAAATATGAACAGACCAATAATGAGTAAGGAGATGGACTAGTAATCAAAAACCTCCCAACAAAGAAAACCCAGGACCAGATGTATCATGAGTGAATTCTACAAAACATTTAAAGAGTTAACACCAATCCTTTCAAACTATTCTAAAAAATTAAAGAGGAGGGAACTGTTCCAAGCTCATTTTACAAGGCCGGCATTACCCTCACACCAGAGCCAGATAAAGACACTAAAAGAAAAGACTATTGTAGATGAATATTTCTGATGAACATACATGCAAAAGTCTTCAACAAAATACTAGTAAATGGAATTCAACAGCACATTAAAAGTATCATACACCATGCTTAAGGATGTATCCATGAAAAGCAAGGATGGTTCAACATACAAAAATCAATAAAAATGATATACCACATAAAGAGAATAATAAAAAATATATGATCATCTCAATAGATGCAGAAAAATATTTGATAAAAGTCAACTTTCTTTCATGATAAAACATCTAAAAAAATCAGCTATAAAAGAAATGTAACTCAACATAATAAAAGCCATACATGACAAGCCCACAGCTAACATCATACTCTACAGTGAAAAGCTGAAAATGTTTCCTCTAAGATCAGGAACAAGATAGCAGTGCCCAATCGTACAACTTCTCTTCAACATAGTACTGGAAGTTCTAGCCAGAACAATTAGACAAGAGAAAGAAAAGGCATCCAAATCAGAAAGGAAGAAGTTAAATTGTCTCTGTTTGCAGATGACATGATCTTATATAGAGAAAACCCTTAAAAATCCACCAAAAAACCTTTAGAATTAATAAATAAATTCAGTAATATTGCAGGATATGAAATCAACATAAAAACAGTTTCCTTTCTATACACTAGCAATGAACTATCCAAAAAAGGAAATCAAGAATACAACCTAATTTACAAAACCATTAAAAAGAATGAAATACTTAGGAGTAAACTGAAGCAAGGAGATGAAAGATCTGTACACCGAAAACTATATAAGACATTGATGAAAGAAATTGAATGAGACACAAATAAATGGATATGCTGTGTTCATGAATCGGAAGCATTAATATTGTTAAAATGTTCACACTACTGAAAGTGACCTACAGATTCATTGCAATCCCTACCAAAATTCCAATGGCATTTTTCACAGAAATAGAAAAAACAATCTTAAAATTTATATGGAACCACAAAAGACCTGAATAGCCAATGCAATCTTGAGTAAAATGAACAAAACTGGAGGCATCACATTTCCAGATTTCAATGTGTATTACAAAGGTATATTAATCAAAATGGTATAGTATAAAAACAGACACATAGACCAATGGAACAGACTAGAGTGTCCAGAAATAAACTCATGTAATACAGTCAACTAATCGTTGACAAAAGGGCATCAGTAATACACAATGGGGGAAGGATAGTATCTTCAATAAATGGTGTTGGGAAAAATATATTCACATGGCAAAGAATGAAATTAGATTCTTTTCTTACATCATATGCAAAAATGAACTCAAAATAGATTAAGACTTAAATATAAGACCTGGAACAATAATATTCCTAGACAAAAACACAGGAGAAGAGCTCCTTGACATTAGTCTTGTTAATGATGTTTTTGGATATTACACAAAAAAATGGGCAAAACAAACAAAAAAATAAACAAGTTGGACTACATCAAACAAACTTCTACACGGCAAATAAAAAAACATGAAAAGACAATCTACAAAATAAGGGAAAACGTTTAAAAACTGTATATTTGGTAAATAATTAATATCCAAAATGTATAAGAAACTCATACAACTCAATTGCAAACAAAACCAAACAATAAACCAAATAACCTTATTTTAAAATGTACAAATGATCTGAACAGATATTTTTTCCAAAGAAGACATACAGTTGATCGGCAGGTAGATGGAAAGGTGCTAAACATCATTAATCATCAGAGAATGCAAATTAAAATCATTATGAGATATTACTTCATACCTTTTGGGTTGCTATTATCAAAAAGACAAAGATAATGAATGTTGATAAGGATGTGGAGAAAAGAGGACCCTTATATGCTGTTGATGAGGATGTAAATTGGTATAGCCATTGTGGAAACAGTATGGAGATTCCTCGAAAAAGTTAAAAATAGAACTACTGTGTGATTCTGCTGTCTCGCTTCTGGGTGTATATTCAAAGGAAATGACATCAGTATCTATGAGAGAGATTTGCACTGTCATGTTCATTGACATTATTCACCAAAGCCAAGATACGGAAACAATCTAAATGTCCATCGATGGATGAATGGATAAAGAAAATGTGATTCACACATATGCAATGTAATATTATTTAAACACGAAAAGGAGAAAATTCTGCCATTTGCAACAACATGGATAAACCTGGAGGACATTATGCTAAGTGAAATAAGCCAGACACAGAAGGACAAATTCTGCACGATCTCACTTGCATGTGAAATCTAAAAAGTTGAACTCATAGAAGTAGAGAGTATAATGATGGTTGCCAGGGACTGAGGTAAGGGGGAAAGGGTCAGACACAGGGAAAATGGGGAGATGTTGGTCAAAAAATACAAACTTTCATTATAAGATGAATAAGTTCTCATATCTAACGTACAGCATGGTGACTTTAATAAAGAATGTATACTTGAAATTCACTAAGAGTAGATCTTAAGTGTTCTCACCACACACACACAGAAAATAATGATGTGAAGTGATGTGTTAATTAGCTTGATTGTGATAATCATTTCACAATGTACATATAAATCATGTTGTATACCTTAAATATATACAATTTGGTCAATTATACCTTAATATAGCTGGGGGAAAACACTTCCGTTTCTTTTTATCACATTCATGCTTTCCTCTACCTCCTGAACATATGGTAAATAATGACAATAGCTGTTTTAATGTGTCTGTCTGTTAATTGCATCATTTATGTTATTTCTACCTTTTTTTTCCATCGATTGATTTTTCTCCTGGGTACAGGTTGTCTTTCCTTGCTTCTTTGTATGACTTGCCATTTTGAATTGATGGCAGATAATGTGATATTACTTTTTTGGTTGCTAGAGTTTGTTATATTTCCTTCTTGGAGTTGAATTTTATTCTAGTATGTAGTTAAATTAACTGGAATGTTTTGAATTCTCTGAAGCCTTGCTTCATTAGGGTAGATGCAGAGACCATTCTAAGGCTAATTTAGCTCCTCTACCAAAACCATACCCCTCTATGGATTCTATCTGATGCCATGTATATTACACACCTGTGTATTTATGCTTTGCTTGCTGGGAACACAAGCTATTCCTAGCCTTTTGTGACCTTCAAAAATTTGGTTACCTTTTTCGGTGTTTTTCTCCTGGTTTTTGGGCATTCTTCTCTCAAGCATGCTAGCATTTGTACTCAGCCAAGGACTTTGAAGGATGCATCTGCACATCTCCGGAACTTCATCTTGATGTAGTTCCCTTCTCTTCAGTAACTTGTACCACAATTTTTTTTAATTTCAGAATATTACAGGGGTACAAATGTTTTGGTTACATGGATTGCTTTTGTACTGCTTGAGACAAAGTTATAACTACATCCATCACTCAGATAGTGTACAATGTTCCTGTTAGGTGTGATTTCTCCCATCCCTTCCTTCCCCCTCCCATGTACTTGATTTCCATTGAGTTTTACTTTCATTTGTACTCATGAATGTTTTTGGGTTAGTTCCAATTTAATAGTGAGTACACATGGTATTTATTTTTCCATTCTTGTGATACTTTACTAAGGAGAATGGTCTCCAGTTCTGTCCAGATTGTTACAAAAGGAATTAATTCATTTTTATGTCTGAGTAGAACTCCATGGTATGCATATACCACATTTTATTAATCCACTCATGAACTGATGGACACTTGTGTTGATTCCACATCTTTGCAATTGTGAATTATGCTGCAGTAAACATTCGAGTTCAAGTGTCTTTCTGATAAATGACTTTTTTTCCTGTGGGTAAATACCCAGTAGTGAAATTGCTGGATCAAATGGTAGGTGTACTTTTAGTTCTTTGAGGACTCTCCATACTACTTTCCATAGAAGTTGTGCCAGTTTCCCATCCCACCAACAGTTTATAAGTGTTCCTTTTTCTCTGCATCCATGCCAGCATCTGTTTTGGCAATTTTTGATAAAAGTCATTATCACTAGGGTTAGATGATATCTCAATGTGGTTTTGATTTGCATTTCCTGATAATTAGTGACTTGTACTACAATTTCTAGCTGCCTTAGCCTCTCCAAACTCTAAACTCTGTCTTCTCAACTGAGTGAGATCATTGGATTCTCCCTTTCTCTGCTTTGAAATGCTGGAGACATTTTTCAGGTGGTGGTCTTGGCCCCTCCTAGGGGTCATCATCTTGTTTATTTTACTGCTGTCCAATGTCTGAAAACCATTTTTCACATATCTATTCTAGCTATCTCATTGTTTAAGGCATAAAGGTGAGCTTATTCGTGTCATTCCATGGTGGTCTGAAATGAAAATTTCTTCATCCATTCCCTATTGGAGATCTACAGTAAACATCTGTAGAATGTACATAGGCTTTCAAGGCAAAACAGGAAGCAAATTGCTATCACAGAAGATGATCTGAGGGTCCAAGTACTGGTAATAGAAAAGATATCATTGGTGGAAAACAAACAAACACTTATAAATAGAGCTGGTACCTGACATGGGTTTGCTATTAGAGTTCCATGTTTACAGGTGAGGAATGAAAGCCACGTCTTCCCTCCAGTGGTTTTTCTAAGTTACTGATTTCGAAGATCACTTGAGAATGACTCCAACAAGAGGCAAAAGATAATCTTAATGCTACAAAGAACCTTTGTTATTTCCCAGCCATATCATCCCTGACAGACGGCCATCGTCCCTCTCCTTCCACACCTTCTGTGTCCAGTCAGTGTCACCTTCTGGGAGGACCTTTTCTAACGTAAGAGGGCTTGATCATTTGGGATCTTCTCTGTACCATTCAACCAAATACCTCTTCCTCCTACTTATCTATCTGTCCTCCTGAATAACATAGACTATATTGTGTTAAATATTTGGTAACAATTATGAGGTCTCCCTTAAGTCTTTTTTTTTATATCAATTACAATCCTCTGTCGTCTTATAGAGAACACGGCTTTCAGACTCTTTCACTGTACTAGCCATTATTCCTTGGACAAACTTTAATGTGTTACTTTTACACTTAGCATGTGATTGCAAGAAGCGAATACTCTAATTTAAATATAGAGTGAAAGGGTTGATTATTTCCCATGGCAAGGAAACTAGACTTCTATTAATGCAGCTTAAGGTGGTATTAACTTTTTTTCAAATATGTAGAGATTTAATTTCTAGGTATATCTGGAACCACAGGTAATTTAAAACACATTTATTTCCTACCCTATTGATATATGGGTAGCAGAGATGATCACAGGGAACCTATTGGTTCATCCGTCTGTCTGGGCTTTGGATGGAGATTCATGCTGGTTTCAGATCACTTTTTAAAAAACCAATGTAACTTTCATTCCCTGAATTAAAGCCGGTGCCTGCTGTTTAAGATGAGCACTTGTCCCCTGAAATTTTCTATCAGCTGCCAGCTGACAAAAGGTGCTGTGTAGAATGAAAGTGTTTTTTTTTAAATCCCTGTCAACGGTGAGAATGCGAACTCAATCTAATATTTAGAGGAGAAAGTTATTCATCCTGGATTTCAGTGCTATAATAAGAATACTTACAGACACAGGAATTTGTCTAATATGTATTTTCTTCCGCAGAATCATCTCAGGAACAGGAGTAAAGACATCTCCAGATTCCTAAGAACCAAGTTGGAAAGGAGGGGGGTAATTAAACTGTGTTTCCCTTATCATAGGGACTTCAGAAGAGTCAATAATCATAAATACATGAGTTGGGAAAGATTTTAGAGATCATTTAATTCCACTCTCATTTTACAGGTAAAGAAAGTGAGAGAGGCCAAGAGAAATAAAATTATTTCCATGTGGTTACACAGTTGGTTGGTGCCAGAACATGCCTTCTGACCCCAGCCCAGTCAAAACTTCTATACTATTTGAAATGTTTCTTGAAAGACCATCTTTACTAAATTAATTCTGAACAGTACTTAATTGCAATCACAGTATTATGATTATGGCAAAAACAAAAGGGTAAGCAAAAATTTTTTGAGAGAAATATTTTAAAGAGTATAGGATGGGAGAGGAAGTCAGGGGGCCTACATTATTTGTGTCTTAAGTACATATGGCTTCTCATCACAACTCTATGAGGCAAGTAGATGGATCTGATTTCTCTATGAATGAGAAACCTCAAGGCTCAAAATAGGTGAGTGACGTGAACAAGGGAACTCAACTATAAGTGGCCGAGTCATGACCAAAGTCTAGGTTATTAAAGCTTGTTCAGGGTTGTTTTCAACACATAATACTGTCCACACAATAATTCATTTTGATTCATCCTTTTAATTACACGCTTACCTGTTCTTGCATCAGCAGTATGGATGCCTTACCCACTCCTACTTCATTTCCCCAAACTTCAGTTATCTTTATCTCACTCAATTCCCCAGTGTATGTGCATATTTCTTAATTTTCTTATACTTGTCCTAAATTATTTTAAAATGCATTTTAAGCATGATACCATGTTTCTCCCATCCTTTCAATAACTATTGAGTGACTTCAGTATACCAGGCACATGGATACAATAATAGAATTGAATAGAATATAGGTTGACCAAGATAGGTGTGTTTTTTCACTTTCATAAATGAAGTATAGGTTGTGAAAAAAGTGCTAAAAAGAGTGCGGGGACAGAGGGTAGTAGAAGGGGTGGGCAAGGTAAGAGAGTCTGATATGGCACAAGATTCAAGCTCTTAAGTATGAGTAGAATTTTTCCTCATTTTAGGAGAAGATAAGGGAATTCTACACTGAGGGAACAGAATGGCCAGAGGGATGGAGGCCCTTGGGCAGAGGAAGGAAGTAAAGCATTCAAATCTTTATTCTTCTTGAGGTTTTCAAAACGAAAGGTTTGTTTGTTTGTTTTTGGGAAAACTTTGCTCTTCAACCTAATTTATGTCTATTTTCTTTACCTTTACCTTCTTATATGCTAATCTATATTTCTTTATGAAATGTATATGATACATTCCATCTAATATAAAGCAGAGTTTTAAATTGCATCTCCTGGTTCTAAGTCCACTGATCCTTATCTTGCTCAATTTCTGGAGCACTCTGTATTATTGACTACATCTCCTTCTTGAAATTCTTCTCTTAGCTACTGGGATAATCTCATGAGCCTTTTCTTCCACTCCTCAATACTGACTTTTTAAGAATCCCCATGGTGGGAATTCTCTTCTCTCTACACAATATCACTGGGTGATTTATTTCACTTCCATCTATTCATCTGCCAACTGAGGGATTCCATGTTTGTTTAGTGAAGATCTTTCTTTTGAGTTTTAAACATGTCCATTTAGATATTA
This sequence comes from Cheirogaleus medius, assembly GCA_008086735.1. Taxonomy (NCBI): domain Eukaryota; kingdom Metazoa; phylum Chordata; class Mammalia; order Primates; family Cheirogaleidae; genus Cheirogaleus; species Cheirogaleus medius. The sequence continues at coordinate 20,263,247 of VBSM01003215.1, read as the reverse complement.
TACTTGTTTCCAAAATTGACCTCAATCTGTCTCCTTCAAAATCTGTCCCTAGTTTCTGGATTATACATCACTCATCTTAATCATTCTCCCTTTCTTCAGTTATAAGGCAGGCTTTTAGCATGCCACTCCTCTGCCTAAATTCCTCACTGGCTGCCCATTGCCTTCATGTAAAAAGACACTGTACTAGACAGAGTCCTTCATTGACTGACCTTGCCTGCCTCAGTCGCTCCACCTGCACCTCATATTCCAGCTCGTTGATGACTGTGAATGCATCATGCTCTGATACATCTCTGGCTATGATAGTAATGCTAAGAACAATCGGCTAATTGTGTCTTAGGCACTATGCTAAAACACTGTACATTCATCATTTTACATAATCCATACATCAACCCTATGCAGTAGGTTCTTTTGGTGTCCCTATTTTTGGAAGAAGACACTAAGGTTTTGAGGTTAAGTAATGTACCCAGGCTTGTAGCTCGTAAGTGGCAGAGCCAGGATTCCTACTGTTAAGCATGATGCTATGTTGCTTCCCTCATGCCTTGCACAATCTGTTCCCCCTGCGTGGAATTTCCTCCTGTCACCTGCCTATTTTGACTGGTTGATTACTATTTATCTTTCAAGATACCCCAGGTGTCACTTTCTTCAAGAAGCCAAGTAATCCTCTGTGGTCCTGCTGTTTCCTGTGCTCCCAGGAGTCTTGCATACTATGTCATCTATTATCTCATTCCTTCCACTAGACTGCAAGCCCCTGGAAGACCATGTCACATTTATCTTCTCTTCCCCAGAACCTAACACAGCACCCAGGATACAGCTGGAACTTCACATGAATTTTTAGAATAAATAAGATTTTGAATGAATCCTCAATTCTCTCACTTGCTTGTTCACATGAGAAATTGAATCGATGTTTCTCATCTCATTCTCTTTATGTACAAAATAAGAAAATTAGATCATGGCAGTGGTCCACCAAATGCGATCCCTGGCCCAGCAGCACATCAGCATCACGTGAGAACTTGTTAGAAATGCAAATTCTCAGTATCCACCCCAGACCTACTGAATCAGAAACTCTGGGAGCAGGACCCAGCAACCTGTGTTTAACAAGCTCTCCAGGTTAATTCTGGCTCATGGCAATAACTGAGAACTGCTAGACCAGGGGTTGGCAAACTATAGCCTAAAGAGTCCATGAGCCAAATTCTACCCAAGGCCTATTTTTATGTGGCAAAGTTTTGCCAGCTTTCCTAAGTGACAGGATCACAGAGGAAACTTCCATTTCTTGATTCCTTTGTTACAAGCCCCGTGTGATTTCTCTGACTGATAGTGGATTGCCAGTCATGAGACAGATATCTCTTGCTTTGTCCGCTAAGGGATTTCAAACACTAACTTGTTCAGTCCTCATAGCACTGTTATTAGCCATGTTTTACAAGTAAGGAATTGAGACTTGGACAGGTAAGGTCATTCTCCCAAGGTCACGCACTGGTGAAGTGGTAGAACCAGGATTGGACCGGATTCAAGCAGTCTGGCTTCAGACCCCCACTAATCGCCCCATAAAAATATCGTGGACTCCCATGGACCCATCACTCGCCTCTCTCAGATCTAAAAATGCTGCCTTATTTGTTTCACATTTCTCTCTTCCCTTTTATAGAAATGAAGGTGCCAATCAGTTACAGGTATCTGTGTACTTCTTAATCCTCTTCTTTTTCTTTCCTACCTAGAACAAACCACTATTCAAACTTTTGTATTCACATTCCTGTGCAAGCTTTAAAAATAACATTTTATTAGGGTACAGATGACATAGGAAAGACTGTACATATTTGATGTCTACAACTCGATGAGTTTGGAGAGAAGAATGCACCCATGACACACCACCACAGTCTATGCCATAAACCTATTCATCAGCCCCAAAAGTTTCTTTCTGCTCTCTTTATGATTATTATTGTGTGTGTGTGATAAGAGCACTTGACATAAGATCTACCCTCTTAGCAAATATTTAAGTATATGACACAGTATCATAAATTATAGGCTCTATGCTGTACAGTAGATTTCTGGGACTTATTCACATTGCATGTCTGAAAGTTCATACCCCTGGACTAATACTTCTCCATTTGCTCCTCCCCCAGCCCCGGGCAACCACCATTCCACTCTCTGTTTCTGAGTTTGGCTATTTTAGATTTCATATATAAGTGAGATCATACGGTATTTCTCTTTCAGTGTCATACGATGTTTGCATTTCTGCACTTATTTCACTTAGCATAATGTCCTCAAGGCTCACCTATGTTGTGGCAAATGGTGGGCTTTCCTTCATTTTTAAAGCTGAATAGTATTTCACTGTACGTGTATGATCTAGAAGAGAGATCTGCATTCCCATGTTCGTTGCAGCATTATTTACAATAGCCATGCAAGCTTTTTATCATGCAATTTTGCTGTTCTTGTATATACATATTCATTAAACAATTTATAGTACTATTTTCATGCCATTAATCTTTATTGATATGGTGTCCTATAGCACATATCTTCAGCTTGTTTTTTTTTCCTGCTTAATATGTTTGTGAGATTTATTTGTTTTGATAGATACATTTTAGTTTTAGTTCATTTAACTGCTGAATAGTAGTCCATTAAATAGATTTACTACAATTTATTTTTCCATTGTGCTGTTTATGAGCACTTAAGTTATTTCTAATTTTTCACTATGATAAACAATACGTAATGAACATTTCTTCTGTATTTACTCTTGGATACACATGTGGGTTTATAGCAGGAATTTTATTTCTGGATTATAAGGTATAAGCTTCCCCAGTTTTATTCGGTAATTCTGTAGTACTCTCCCAACTAGCTGTACCCAAACATGGGGTATTAATCCACATCCTTATCAGCACGTGCTATTATCAGGCTTTTGTATTTTTTCAGTGTGATGGAGCTTAAATGGAATCTTCTAGTTGTTTTCTCTGAGTTCTGCAATAAGGTAGTTGTTTATTCTGAGTTCATATTGGAGTAAGCTACACTGTGCAATTTTACAACTTCACATCTTTGTGGTTGCCGTTTCATTCTGCACGATATGTTCTTCTGTTTCTCCACTTAACACCTACTATTTTTTTTTCGTAATCTAAATCAAAAATTCCTCTGAAACCCCTGGGGGCCTGCATTCCTCCAAATGTACATTGCTGCTTTCTGCTTTGTGTTCCAAAGCACTTTGAACTAACCAGGGTAGTGTTTATGACAGTTGTCCTTGCATAATAAACATTGTCCTTTTCATTCTCAAAGGTGACCCTATTTGATAATAAATCAGTGTTGACCCTGACGCTAACTCCATTATGGACTTTTTTGGAGTTCATCGGCATCCCATTTTTTGCCTATTTATCCCCCCTTGCAAATCTGAGATCTCCTAGACCAGCGATTTCTTCATCCAATGTGCCTGACTTCTAGTGGTTGCTCAATAAAGGTTTGTTTCAAGCCAGCCACTCTTTTGTCAGCCAGAAGGAAGGTTTTCAGTCATGTTTTATCCTCTTTTCATGGGTCCTTACTTGGCCCAAACTCCTGGCCAGGGAGAAGTATAAAGAATCCTTTCTCCGCAGCGGCATATCCCATTTCCTTAGGAGTACTCTGCCAAGAGTAAGACACCATGAAGTCAGTAACAGAAAGAAAATAGTCCTCTTTCTGTTTTTACTGCAGGTTTTATTTAACAGTTGAGTTTCATAATTAGAATAAGTCAGTGTGTCCAGCATGCAAAAAGACATACAAAGCCTCATGGATTAGAATTATTCAGAAAGCTATCAGGTAGATCTATGCATAAAAGGAATTGCTCTTCAAAGAAAGTTCCTTGCAAAATGAAAATAATAAAATGTGATATTGGTAGCCTTTGGTTGCCATGGAAATACCAGTTCACCTGTTCCTATTAGATTGTGGTTCATTTCACTATATTAGGTTTAATGGAAAATCACATATCCAACTATAGGTTTTAAAAATGTCTGGGATTTAAAAACGTTCACTGGGCTGTAGTGGTAGTGGGTAAGCATAGAATTGTGCATTGTAGTTTGGGCCTTGATATGACTTCCCTGTTGGATTTAGAAGGAAGAATAGTCAGTGCTTTTAACTTAATCCATGTTTGTTTGTGCATATGAAATTAGAAATGTTTACCGTGTGCGTGGCAGCTCCTGTATTTTTTTTAGAGTGCTTCCAATTTCAAATTCCTATCCCTCTGTTAAAAGTCTGCATTGCACTGAAAATGTGGTCATGGGAAAACTAAATCTCAGAGATTGCAAGGGAGCTGGACATTCTCAATTTCTAATGTTTATCAACTTTATTAGTCTTTTCCACATTTGTGGATTAAGCAAGTTAGTGCAAAGGGGAAGGTTGGGGGACGGTGGGGGAAAGAGAAGATACTAGCACTTATTGAACACATGATATAACCAAGGAACTGTGTGAAAAACGTCATAATTATGATCATCTTTAATCATTAAGATGTTAAAAACCCTTGATTTTTCTTTTTTAATATTTTGGGAAACTCTAGAACTAGAGACTGGAGGAGGTTTGTATGAATCCTTCTTATGATTAGTGACAGAATCCCCTGCCATTCTCAGTATACAATGATGATTGATCAACATTACATATATTTTTAAAGTGTAGAAATTTACATTATCAGATGCAGGTAATTAAATGTATTTGTGCTTTACTTGTTCAAAAGTTGGAGTCATTGCCAACCATTTGATAAGACAAATATGTTATTTCTCTTGACTCATGCCTTGATGTGTACCCATATTAGGCAGGGTTCTCCAGAGAGACAGAATCAATAAGATATATACATATCTAGATATCTATATACAGTTATATATATAGATATATAGATATATGAGAGGCGATTTATTAGGGCATTGGTTCATGTGCTTATGGAGGGTGAGAAATCCCACAACAGGCCATCTGCAAGCTGAAGACCCTGGGATGCTTGGAGTGTGGCTCAGTCCAAGTCTAAAGGCCTCAAAACCAGGGAAGCTGATGGTGAAACTCTCAGTCTGAAGCCAAAGGCCTGAAAACCTAGAAGGAGGCGGGTCCTGTTGTAAGCCTGGAGTCCAAAAGCTGGGGAACCTGGAGTTGTGGTCTAAGGGCAGGAGAGGAAGAGTGTATCCCAGTTCCAGCAGTAAGATCAACTCATTTGCCTTTTCTCTGTGTTTTGTTCTCTCTAAACCTCCAGTGGGTTGGATGATGTCTGCCCACATTGACAGTGTATCTTCCCCACCAAGTTCACTGAGACTCACATGCTAATTTCCTCTGGCAACACCCTTACAGAAACACCTCAAAATAATGTTTTCCAGGTTTCTAGGTATTCCTTAATCCAGTCAAGTTGACACCTGAAATTAACCATCACAATACCCAAGGACCACATATTTGGAGCAGAGATGGAAGTGGAATCCAGTTTGTACTGCCTTTGCTTCCATTTCTGTGGGATTTCTCAATTCGCACAGGAATAAGGCAAGTTTCCTTTGTCATCCTAAACATCCCTTTCCCACTCCACCCCTGCACGGGGGCTGCTTCTGTGTACACATTCTTTCACACTCCTTTCCATTAACGTTATCCCACTGTTTTGCAACTCACCATTAAGACAGAAAGGTCAACAGGCCCTACTGCATGATCTTTAAAAGGCTGATAATGTCAAGATAAATGCATCCTCTTAAATCTGTTTTTAAAGGCCAGAATCATTCATGCATTTCCAGGAGCAGATAATGACATAAAAATTATGACCAGGAGCCAGTCCCTGTGATTATCAGGGGCAGCCAGAATTTATTGCCCAGCTGGACAGAAGCCTTTGCTACCGAGAGCCTGTGTTTCATCCCTGGTGGACTCAATTTTAGGGTGTGAAGGAGCAAGTCGTTCCTCTGCTCTCTGCAGCAAAGCAGTGTGCCCTCCATACAAATGAGCAGATATCCTCATTTGACATAAAAATTCTTAACTTATAAAAAAGTCTTTCTTCCTAGAAGTATAAATATATAGTTGTGAGATACATACACACATGTATTATGATACAATAAATTACAGAATAAAACCCACATTTTAAAAAGTTCAGTTACATGGCTTTTTTGATACTTGGATTTGAAATGCAACATATGGCTGAGGAGTTATAAATTTCTTAGAATATTTGAGATCAGAATTCAATGTCTCATACTCCTCAATCCAGAGATTCAGGTTCAAGGTGACTGTGAGGTAGCACTGTTGGCCAGACACCAGGACAGGCACTTTGTATCTTGCTGGTCTTCCACAATAATAGTGGGGGATGGGAATCTTTGGCATTTTACAGGTGAGAAACAGTTGTGGCCTTGAGAGCTTGAGCACCTTACCCGAGGCTGCGTGATTGGGGCTCATGACTCCAGTCCTGTGTTCTGTTAACTTCTCCTCTGCTGCAGTCTCAACAGGATCATTGTCAAGGTGAGGCAACAGGATGCTGTCGGTCAATGTTCATTCTAGAATCAGGAAGAGCACTCAAAAGTTGTTGGAATATAGTTAGATTTGTGGACCAAATACAAAACCTTAGACCTTGACATATTAGGGCTATAATAGCACCCTCAGGAAGAATTATCCAGTCGTTTTAAATAGGATTCCTGAATAGGTTGGGGGGGGCAGGGGGGTAAACAGGGTTTGGGGAAAATGTGATACCAGGAAAATAGTTCTCCAGGCCACAAGCTGGAAAGAGTTTTAGCGATAAACTCTGTAGAGAAAGGTAAAAATTGAGATGTAAAAGTTAGTCTTACCCTCTTCATGACCCTAAAAGGCCGAGCATCAAAGCAGAAACTTTGTGGGCACCCAAAGAACTGGCAATTCTGAGGATTCACATGAGAGACGTGGACAGTCTAATTCAAGATTTTGCTCCCACCTCTCTTGACAAGCACCGCCCCTTTGCAGTGCAGTGGCTCTCAGCCAAGCGTGGCCCCCTTCTTATTTTGTTCACACCCAGGTGGTATTCTTAGTTGCTTTACCAGGGCAACAGCCTCCAACATTTGCAAGTGATGCAGTTGGTTGGTAGAATCTTATCCTGGGTGGGCAGCACTGCCGACGTCTCAAATGGTATCCTAGAAACTTCACTTGCGCTTCCCTTCATGCCAGAGCTGTGCCCTTGAAAGCCTTTGAGCAAATCACTGTTTCACAATTCCAATTTTGCTAAAATGCCACAAAGCATGAAATATGCTGAAGAAGTCTTTTTTTAAATAAAATCTAGCTCTATGGAAAGTATATATAAATATAGGTCCCTGATTGGTATACTTTTCCTATTAATTGGGTTTGCATATAATAGGTTTGTTTGAAAGTGAAAACACTCTCGTTGTCAGTTTCATTATTAGGAAATACAGATTTCATATCTATGTTTGCTTCCTAAGAAAATGAGATTATAAAAATTTGGCCAAATGTAACCCTGCAGCCCCTGCATGTTGTTAATAACATTGTAGGACCCCATGGGGATTTTGGAGGTTCGTTTTATTTTGTTTTGATTTCAGAATATTACAGGGGTATAAATGTTTTGGTTACAATGATTGCTTTTGTACTGCTTGAGACAAAGTTATATGTGTGCCCATCACCCAGATAGGGGACATTGTACCTGTTAGGTATGATTTCACCTATACCCTCTTCCCCCCTTCCACCTGCTTGATTTTCATTGAGTTTTACTTTCTTTTGTGTACATGAGTGCCATTCAGTTAGTTGCAATTTAATAATGAGTACCACCCTGAACATGCTCCATCTCATCTGATCTTGGAAGCTAAGGAGGGTCAGGCCTGGTTAGTACTTGGATGGGTTTTTCACACTATCATTAAGAGAAGCTCATCTGGCTCTCACCTTTATCATCTCATCTATCTTGCTGTCCCTGGGAGGCATGGGCTCAGATATTGTTACTTGAATATTTACGGAGGGGAAACTCAGAGGTCAGCCAATATTAAGAAATGGTCAGCTAGAAGGCTCCAGGGGAAACTCAAGTGGGCCGGAATAGTCCAGTCCATGAATGTTTATTGGAAGTAGGATCGCAGAAGCTCTTGGCACAGGGACCCAAGGAAAGTGAGATGCTATCAAATGATTGCCCTTATCTCCTACCTGTCCCTCTCTGCCACTTATTAGAGACACCATGTGACTTTGGGCAAACTACTCCACTTCTCTGACTCACAGCTTTCTCATCTGCAAAATGCAGAGAATGTTATCTGTCTCACTTCTAGGAAGAGACTCTTTCCCAAGAAAGATTAGCACTGATCCTGAGTAGGGGTGAGGGAAAGAAAAGGGGGGAGGTGATCTGTGTCCTGCTTTTCCTGCTGAACATGGCTTCTGCAAGACGGGCAACAGGGTCACTGCTTCACACCTCGAGGCTCCTTCCTGCCTGTACTATATAGATTTTGTTAGAGGTGACTTCTATGTGCCTGACTCCTGTCCCTAATTATATTGTACATTTCAACTTTCTCATCATCCCATCCTATAACCTAGAACAATAGGATTCTGAAAATCTGTGCTGGTTTGAGAAGGTTGGGATGATTTTCAGTCCCTGTACTTATTGGGAAGAGCTAGAGGAAACATGGGATCATAGATTCCCAGATCCCCCCATGGGGGTAGACTTCAGAGAATTGTAGTTCAAACCCCTCCTGTTATAGATGAGAAAACTGAGATCCAATGAAACGATTCCAAGAAGAAAGCTAGTCAGTTGCGTTTTATTTCCCTAGGAGGTTTTCTCCTGTCACTTGACTTTCTTTTTGAAAACTTGAGGTCACTGGGGGGAGTAAGCTAGAGAAAAGGGACAGTGGTAGGTGCCTTTGAATAGAGAACTATGGAAGTTGTGTGGGAGAGGAGAACACGACTCCCCAAGTCTGGAAAGACAGTGGTGGCTCAGAGGAGACCCAGGATCTGATTTAATCATACTTAAGTGCACATTTATTGCACACCTCGCTTTGTGAAGCAGGATGCTCACCTACATGGGGCCCCTAACCTATGTCACTCTGCTCTACCTCGGTAGGAGACCTTTGGATTTCCGAGACTATTTTCTCTATGTTCGCTCATTAATGGAAGCCCATATTTGCCAGAATATTAACCTCAGCCAGGTCAGAGAAAAACTGCTATTCTTCCCTCAATTTAAAAGATATTTTTCCTGCACTGTGTGTAGGTGTGTATATATAATATGTATATTTATGCATAATATATATTTATTTTTTCTTCATGAAAAAATAGAGCATAAAAGTACATCCGGTTAAGTTAGTGGTTTCTCCTTTTATTTACTTATTTGCCAGCCATCCCTGTGTGGTCTCACCTGTTCCTGTTATGATTGCTTCCCCCCATATCCACAGCTTGAAAAGCAGTCATCAGATTCATTTGTATCAACAAAGTTGTCTATCTATCCCATGCTGAACAGGCTGGTATTTGATGCATGTTTACTTCTCTATAATCAAAAATATCTTACGCTGAGAACAGGAAAGATATTCATGAATAGAAATGGCAATGTCCTGATTTTATGTTCCTATCTAGGTGTCTTGCCCATTTGGTTTAAGTGGTAGTTAGATGGTTTTTTTTTGTTTTAAATTATCTCCTTTGAAAAATGCAGTGTATTCTAAGCAAAAATCCATCTAGTTCTAAGTGAATGAGCCTTAGGAAAATTGCTTTGTATTATCAATATTTTCCAGCAAAAGCCACAATGAGGAATGTGCCCCTTCTGAAATATGTGCTGTTTCTCCTTGGATACCTTGCTTGTTAATCATCCTGAAATTCCAAGCCATATAAACTAGTACAGAGTGCTTCACTGAGTCTTATGACAAAGGGTGAGTCAGCTTCATTCACTCCCTGACACTACTGGTATGAGAGACATGGTTGTAGCATGTCTTGTGTCACAGGGAGGCTGTTTAGGGTGCTGGCCCACCGGATTTAGAACATCAATCAGAGAGAAGCTCAGGAATGTGACCAGTTCAATCAGATGGAAGCTCAGGAACATGACCACTTTAAAGTAGAACAAATAATTTACACACATTAAATGCTAGACTTTCTCTTTTGCCTTAATCTGCAGTATATGTATACATACCCCTAGAAAGTCAGCTATGGTATGTCAGGACCATGCACTGATATCCTCTGTCTTCCTCCTGATAATAATGATAATTATTTTCATTTCATGATCATCATCACAATGATCAGTATCTCCAGCACAGTCACCATCATGATCACCATCACCATTATCATAGCTCCGACTTATTAAGCAATTACTACGAATGAGACACTATTTTAAGCAATTTGCATATTTATTATTTCCAATCACTACAAGCCTGTAAGATAATTATTCATGATTATCATCATTTTAGGAAACCTGAAGCTTGGAGACAGGAAGTTGTCTGTTTTTAGAAGGATGCCTGAGCATCATCTGTGCATGAGGAAGTAGCTTGTACCCCATAGTGTTTTGGGGTATCTTCTAATATCCACTCTTCCTCTCCCTCCACCTGCTTCCCTTTCTCTGCCTCTTTTTGGCTTGAATTTCTGGCAGAGGCTTTGCCTCACCTGACTCTAGCCTATGACTTGGCAGTCCTTCCTGGACCCATGGGTTTACAGTGAGGGTCACGTTGCCCTGGCACTCCCACGTAGGGTAACTGGTGACTAGGACAGCAGAAGATCGAAATTTTACTTAATAGGCTTGAATTACTGCTTTCTTATCTACCTTAAAGTTGGCCCACATTTCACATTTGTGACTATGTCTAAGTAAAAATAAGCACATTGTGTGTTCAGTCTATGACTGGGATTATTACAATATAAAAAGTATCACCTCAAAAGGGAATGTTCTCCTTCTGGCTATGGAAGATTAGCTTGTATCAGATTGATCCTTTCGCTAAGAACTAGATAATGTGCATAAAATATTTTTTAAATATCCCAGAAGGGATCATAGAGTACTAAGGTTGCCAAGCCTTAAGCAGCCAAGAGCCCAGACAGCAGGGAAGTACAGAACAAGGTAGGAGTCATGTTTGGTGAGATAACAGCTGAGAATTTTCTAAAACTGATAAACACACTAACCCACCGATTCAATAAACTGGACAAACCCCAAGCAGAATAAAATTAAAGAAAACCACACCTAGGGATAATGTAGTAAAATTGTTAATAAAGACAGTGAAAACTTTAAATGCAGACAGAAGGGAAAAGAGATAACTTTCAAAGAAGAAAAAAATAAAAAACAGATTTCTCTATCTGAACAGAAGTTATGAGAGGAAGAATAAATGGAGTGACATTTTAAACAAATTAAAGAAAATCACAGAAATCCTGAAATTCTATACCAAGGGAAAATATCTTTTCAACACAAAGGCAAAGTAAAGACATTTTTAGACAAAAACTGAATGATTTTGAGAAAAGCAAATACAAGGGAATCCTTTAGGCAGAAGAAAAATGATCCCAAATGGGAGCAAGAAAATTCAGAAGGAAATGAAAAAAAATCTATAAATTTTTACCCTATAAATCAATAATAAAAATAAAATATGCATAATATTGTTTTTAGTTCAGAATGCATGCAGAATTAAATGCCCCCAAATAATGGCATAAAATGAGGTAAGGACATCCTTGAAACTGAAACTTCTAAGAACCTTGAATTGTTCAAGAAATGGCAAAAATATTAATTTATATTAGACTTTAATAAGTGAAGTATTTATGTTATAATATCAACAACTAAAAGAACAGTAAGATCATATATCCAACAAGTGATATACCTTTCACTTGAAGTGAAGATGACAAAGATTTAATATATTATAGAAGAATGTAAAAAAATATACCTTCCAAATAGCTTAATATCAGAGTAATAAGACTTTAAGGCAAGAAATATTACTAGGGATAAAGAGGACATTTTGCAATGATAAAAGGGTCAATCCACTAGAAAGATATAATTCTAAATTTGCACGCACCTAAAACAGGCTTAAACTTGATAAAGCAAAACTTGACAGAACTAAGTAAAGAACAGAGGAACTTACAATTATAATGGGAGACTTTTAACAATAATTTTCAATAACCGATATAACAAACATCCAAACACAAGCAACATATAGAAGATTAAATATGTATTCTCTTCAGAGTGATATTACATTGTAAGTAAATAACACAAATGTAACTAGAAAATTCCCAAATATTGAAAAATTAAGTGACATGTTCTAAATAAATAATCTGTGGATCAAAGAAGTTACAATGAAAATTACAAAAGATTTCTTGCATATTCCTGCTTCCATGTGGGGCTTCTGGGATGCTAGAGGGTAGTAATATATTTCTTGATGTAGGACCTAGATTTTAGGTGGCAAACACATACAGAGTTCACTTCGTGAGAATTAATCGACCTATACATTTATCACCAGTGCACTTTTCTGCATGTATGGTATACATCAACTTAAAGTTAAAAAATTATAAAGTGTAGACTCCAATTCATTCTTGTAAAAAATAAACCCCCAGATTGCTTTTACTGCTGAAAGCTGCTTGTTGGAATAAAACTAAAGAAAAGTAACCCTTTTCTCCCAGTATTCAGAGTGGCTGAAACTATGAAAGGTAAACTTTTGGGCATGAGAGTCAATTCAGGAAAAAATTAAATCGTTTATAAGCTACAACACTAAAACAAGTGGTGATACTGAATTCCATTAAAAAGTTCATAATTTCAAAACTAAGATTACATTCTTTATTAAAGAGAATAATGGCAGTGAGATAGCTGACTCTAATTTTAAAACACTAAAATACCCGAATGTTGTTGTTTGTGAAAAGAAGCTAGAATTAACTTTTTTCCAATCAATACAACACTTACTGAGGGGTGATTGAAATCCCAGGCCTCTGCTATGCACTGGGAATACAGAGTCAATAAAATGGTGAAAGTGGGCCTTTTCCAAAATGGTTATCCCTCTTCTTTTCTTTGTTTCCCCTAATTTCTTACAACAAATTGCACAAGTCAGAGCAGAAAGAGTACCTGCATTTGGGGAAAGGCTAGCTTACAGGGTGCTCTGTGTGCTTCACATGGAGATGCTCTGAGCTTCTTTGGTCACTGGTGTCTGAAAGCCCCAGCCTGCTGTAGCTCTCAGCTCAGACCATGTCAGGACACCGTGATGCCTCTTGCAAAGGATTCTCCTCCTCCATCCACCCCAACCCCTGGATGTCCAATCCAAGGCCATCCCTACCCACCTGGAATGTACCTTCTCTGAGGACCCCTATTCTAAAAATTCCTCTCCACATCCCAAGTTGGTTGCTCTAAAAGGATCTCTGCTTTGTTTCAGTAAAGAGCAGCATTCAAAATTAGGTCACATGCCAGTGACGTGTGGCCCAGGATTGGTGTGGTTCATTATCAGTCCGCAACAGAAGTTCTTAATAATGGATTTCTTTAGATTAGGTTTCAGATCTTAGGCTTTAGAAATTGTAGGCATATTTTGCATATATGTGCCTATTTCTGGGAGAAAGTCTTTAAGCTTCCTTCACACTCTCAAAGATGTCTCTGACACAGGAATTTTAGGTAACACTGGCTTAGAAGAAATAGCTGGTGATCTATGACTTTTAAAACCTTACATCTGAGGTGTCATTTGGCCTCTGGAAATTACCTTCCTCAGTGAGCCTTAGTTTTCACTTTGCATCACTTCCTCACAAGTTCTTTTAAGATCTGTCTATTGACTTTCTTAGGATTTGTTCGTTTCTTCCGTGTTCTCTTCATCACGCTCCATGTGGTCAACCCAGATTTTACCATATCAGTCACTGAAAAATATCCTATTTGGGGCAAACTTCCTGATTGCTTTTAAGGAGCTGAAGAGGCAAGTGAATAGAAAACAAACAACATCTGTACCATCTACATCAAGTTACCAGCTTCATGACCCAACTCAGTGTGACCTCGGTTCCAAAGAGAAGAAATGGCAACAATAAAAAGTAATCAAGTGTTTTTTGTATTTGTCTCAAAGATTTTATTTTTAGAGAAAATAATATATACAGTTAATATATACTTCCCCATTCCAGTTTCTTTCTGTTTGTCCCCAGAGTGGAGCACTACGTTGAAGTTAGTACACCACCTTTTATTCTTGGTACATGTGTCTTCTCATCATTATTGCATCATACTACACATATCCTTTTGCAACTTGCCTCTTTAATTATTTTTTTGAAATATATCCATGTTTATGCATCTAGGTATGGTTTATTAAGTTTATCTTTAGGATTCCATTGTATGAATGTACCACAAATATTCATACATTTTCTTCTATGAAGTGTTTGCCCAGTCACAAAATTTTGCTGATGATGTGAATGATATCTTTTTTTTTAAATATGCATTTCTCTGAATTACTAGTGAAAGTGAGCATCTAGTCACTTGATTGGGTATCTTCTTTTGTGAATTTTTAGTTCATATCATTTGCCTATTTTTGATTGATTTTGTATGAGTTCTGGATACTAATATGCCAGTTATGTGCCCAACAAATATCTTCACTCAGTCTAAGACTTTTCATTTTGCTTATATAAAAGATTTAAAATTTTAATGTGTTACATTTACCCATTTATCAAACTTTTCATATATCACATATTTTATATAAGGGACTTGAGCTTCTGGGAATTGTAGCTTTTGTATCTTATTTCATTAACTTTCCTCTATGCTAAGGTTAGAAAGATAGTTGTCTATATTTCTCTCCAAGTTTTACAATTTTGCATTTCACAATTTGATGTTTTATCTATATGGAATTAATTCTTGAATGGTGTGAAGTAGGAATCCAATTACTCCCAACAACCAATTGACTCATTACAATTTGTTAAATAGTCTATCTTTTAGTCTATACTGATTTTAATACCACTTCCTTCATATTTCAACATCCTGTATATATGTGCATGTGATTCTGGTATTTCTTTTCTGTCACCAATTTAGTTGTCTACTGCTTATACTTGTATAGGTCCTGATATCTGGCATAACAAGTCATCATCCTCTATACTTCCAGATTTGTCTTCGTGCTTTCCTCTTTCATATGAATTTATTATTTGTTTTTTATTAATATAAAATGTGTAATGTTGAGATTTTAAAAAAAATGGAATCTGATACTCTGTTTTTTAACATGGAGATTTAATTCTATTATCATTTATTATGATTACTGGTATATTTGATCAAACCTCTACCACCTTCTATCATATTTTTGTTTGTCATGATTTATCTTTGCTTATTCTAGATTCTTAGAGTTCTATTTATAGTCATTTAACAAAATAGTTATACTCACATTTATGCTATGCTTACATGAATTAGCAAAATTCAAATTTGATCAGTATAGTGCAGTTGGGCCTCCATGGATGCAGAAACCACTGATACAGAGGGCTAACTATATTACATATTTTATATAAGGAACTTGAGCTTCTGGAAATTTTAATATCAAAACGAGATCCTGAAACCTGTCCCCCAAGAATACTGTGTGATGAGTGTATTCAAAAGCAAAAGTGGACATCAGTAAAATGCTATCATCAAAGAAATAAGGGAAGACTAACAAACAATTATATACCCAAATAAGTTATTTCTTGGAAGGTAATCTATTTCTTTCCACCCTTTATCTCTCTTAATCTGTCTTTTAAAATATTCTATATTTTTCTCTCTGTGTGGAATTCTATGTGGCTTTCTCATATCTATTTTCTAATTCTCTCTTCAGCTGAATCATCTCTGTTTAATACATCCACTGCATTTTAATTTTATTATAATTTTCATTTTTACTAGTCTCTTTTGGTTTATTTTTTAACAATTTATGATGTATCTTTTTTTACCCTGTATTTTTTTTTTATATTTATGGTTATAGTGGGTACAAGTGTAGTTTTGTTACACGGATATATTGCATAGTGGTAAAGGCTGGGCTTTAAGTGTACCTATTATCCAAATAGTGTACATTATACCAAATAGATAATTTTTTATCCCTCACCTCCCTCCCACCTTTTGGAGTCTCCTATGACTATTATTTTATTCTATATGTCCATTTGTCCCTGTTTAGCTGCCATTTATAAGTGAGAATATGCAATATTTGACTTTGTTTTTCTGAGTTATTTCACTTAAAATAATTGCTTTCAGTTCCATCCATGTTACTACAAAAGACATTTCATTCTTTTTTATTGCTGAGTAGTATCCAGGGTGTATATATACCACATTTTCTTTATTCAATCATTCATTGACAGAGATGTAGGTTAATTCCATGACTTAGCTATTGTGAATAGTGCTGTGATAAACATATGAGTTTAGGTGTCATTTAGTAGAATTGCCAGATAGAATAGTAGTTCTATTTGTTTGAGAAATCTGTATAGCGTTTCTCATAGAGGTTGTACTAATTTGCATTCCCACTAACAGTGTATAAGTGTTTCCTTTTTTTCCCACATCCTTGCCAACATCTGTTGTGTTTTGGCTTTTTAATAATAGCTATTCCGACTGGTGTAAGATGGTATCTCATTGTGGTTTTAATTTGCATTTCTCTGGTGATTAGTGATGTTGACCATTTTTTCATATATACATTGGCTGTTCATATGTCTTTTGGAAAATGTTCATTTCCTTTGCTCATTTTAATGGCTTTATTTGTTTTAATCTTGTTGAGTTGTTTGAGATCCTTATAGATTCTGGATATTAGCCCTTTGTCAGATGCATAGTTTGCAAATATTTTCTCCCATTCTGTAGGTTGTTTACTCTGTTGATTATTTCTTTTGCTGGGTAGAAGCTTTTTAGTTTAATTGAATCCCATTTCTCTATTTTTGTTTTTTGTTGTGTTGCTTTTGAGGACTTAGTCATAAATTCTTTGCTTAGGTCAGTAGCCACAAGAGTTTTTGCTAGGTTTTCTTCTAGGATTTTTATAGTTTCAGTCTTTAATACATCTTGAGTTAATTTTTGTGTATGTTAAGAGAGAGGGATCAAGTTTCATTTTTCTACATATAAGTATCCAATTCTTCCATCACCATTTATTGAATAGAATGTCCTTTTCCCAGTGTATATTTTTGTTGACTTTGTTGAAGATCAGTTGGTTGTTGGTATGTGACTTTATTTCTGGGCTCTCTATTCTGTTTTATTGATCTTTGTGACTATTTTTGTACCAATACCATGCTGTTTTGGTTACTATAGCCTTGTAATTTGAAGGTAGGCAATGTGATGCCTCCAGCTTTCTTCTTTTTGCTTAGGATTGCTTTGGCTATGTGGGCTCTTTTTTGGTTCCATATGAATTTTTCAATTATTTTTCTAATTCTTTAAAGAATGATAGAAATTATGTTGAATCTATAGATTGCTTTAGGCAGTATGGTCATTTTAACCATGGGTCTTCCAACCCATGAGAATGGGGTATTTTTCCATTTGTTTATGTCATCTGTGGTTTCTTTTGTCAGTGTTTTGTAGTTATCCTTGTGGAGATCTTTCACCTTCTTGGTTAAAAGTATCCCTAGGTATTTTTGTTTATTTTTATAGCTATTATAAATAAGATTCAGTTCTTGATTTGGTTCTTAGCTTGATCATTATTGGTGTGTAGAAATGCAATTGATTTTTATATGTTGATTTTGTACTCTGAAACCTTACTGAAGTTAATCATCAAACCTAGGAGTCTTTTGCAGGAGACTTTGGGGTTTTCTATGTATTAGATCACATCATCATTGAACAGAGATAATTTGAGTTACTCATTTTCCAATTTGGATGCCTTTTGTTTCTTTCTCTTCTCTGATTGCTCTAGGAGCAATAGGAATAGGAGTGGTGAAAGTAGTTATCTTTGTCTTGTTCCAGTTCTTAGGAGAAATGATTTCAACTTTTCCCCGTTCAGTATGATGTTGGCTGTGGGTTTGTCCTATATGGCTTTTATTATTTTGAGTTATATTCCTTTGATACCTAATTTGTTGAGGGTTTTTATCATGAAGGGGTGCTGAATTTTATCAAATGCTTTCTCTGCATCTATTGAGATGATCATATGGTTTTTGTTTTTAATTCTGTTTATGTATTGACTCAAAACACATGTGTTGAATCATCATTGTATCCCTGGAATAAAACCCATTTGACTATGGTGCATTATTTTTTTGATGTGCTGTTGGATTTGGTTTGCTATACTTTGTTGAGAATTTTTACATCTATGTTCATATGTAGTTTTCTTTTTATATGTCCTTGCCTATTTTGGTTAATTTTTAAATCTGTGTTTTTCTTTTTCCTACATGGAAAATTCTTTCATTATGATTGTTATCTCTTCTTTTCTTTTTATTATAAACATGTTATTGTCTTTTATCCTGATTGTATATTATTTTTGGTTCTCACAGCACACATTCTCACTTTCATTTTAGATTTTGATTCTTCCCCATGTTGACTTATTTCCTTCTGTTGTTTCTAATTTTAGTTAGGGATTTTTTTTTGTTCAATGGGTATTATTTTTTCTGTGGGAGTTTCTTGTGGGGATGGTTGTAAAAGTGTTTCTATAGAATGATTTTGTTTTTCTTTCTCCCAGTTGTCATAGGTTTGTTACTTTTTGAGTATAGGATTTTCTTATCATGTTCAGTGCAAGATTTGTTAAAATTCCTCACATAGCACTGATGTCTATCCATACTCTTTGGCCAGCAAGTAAGCTACATTTATCTTTTTCAGTAAATATATATCACTTCCCTAATTCTCTGTCTATAGCAGAAAAAGCCCTTTCAGGGTCAATCCTGGGCTGAAAAAGCACTAACAGCTGCTTAACTTCAAAATAAGACATTCTGAATGATTAACATATTTCCATTCTCTCTTTTATGTTTAAACTTGCCATTCTCCAATCCTTCAGTTTTACAAAGAGAATTAATATGGTATTGAAAAATCATAGGCTATTAATCATTAATCAGAAAACTTTGAATTTGGTATCATAAAACTATACATGTAGGTAGGATAGATTAGTCTTCTATGTATGTATGACTTTCATCCTTCATCTTAAAAATTATTGAACATACTGAACACAGTTTAATTCTGAAGCATTTACTTCCCTTGAAGTATTTCCTCATGTATAAAATAAGCATATTGGAATAAAAGATATCTAAGGGCCTTTCCCATCTCTATAATTCTATACAACTTTGGCCTTTGCACATGGTACTCAGTAACCATTTGAGCTAGACACAGATACTCAGTAACCATTTGAGCTAGACACATCCTCTACTATATAGGATAGTAGGAAACAATGTGGTATCCCAAGTCTTAATGCATACATATATGTGATTCTGCATTTTCTCACAGACTTATATTCAAATTTTGATTCTTCTACCTGTCAGCTATGTGACCATTGTTAAGTTACTCAAATTTTAATTTCCTTGTATGGAAATAAGATTAATAATGCTAAACTAAGGTTGTTGTGAGAATTGGGGATTTTGAAAGAATCCATGAAAGTTACTTAACCTCTTTTTTTCCTCAATTTCTTCATTTGGTCAGGAGTTTCCTCATCACAGAATCATTATAAGGATTATAAGAAAAATTATAATAAATTGCTTAGTGTTATACCTAATAAATGACAAGCTACCATAACTAATTCAGTTCATGGCATATTGGGGATGAAAGGTGAAAGGTCTCCCTGGCCAGGCTTCTTCCTTACCCCTGCGTTGGATTTGGGCTCACCCCCACTCCTTTCTGGCCTCCCAGAAAGTCCTGCCTCCTTGTCCATGGATAACATTAAAACATAACTGTGTTCACAGCCGTACCATTGGGGCTAGTTACCTGGGAAAACAATGGTCATTTCTTTTTGAGTTTTTACTTTTTTCTTCCATGATGCTGAAGGCATTTCTCCACCAGCATATATCTTCTGGTCTTTGCCTCCTTAATGATTCTCTCTTCTCCACAAATCTGTAGACCCTAGGTAATATCGTGATCTCTTATAGTTCTTCCCAGGTCATGTCACTTATAACACATGTAGTCCTTGTGTTGCATGTGTAGTTCACACACACAGAAAGTGAGAAAACAGTTATCCCATATTACAGCCCATTGATTTATAGTAAAGAAGAAGAAAAAAAATTTCTAAATATACTTCTGTCAATTTAGACATTTTTTCCTCATTTGCTTTAATAAAGCATCTCATGTTTTATATATTGGTTAATATAACTGAATAAAATTATTTAGCATTATCTTCATTTTATGATAGACTGTTCTACTTCATTATGATCACCTATAAAAGATTAATGCTCAAGCCATTGAGAATGTAATTTTTAAAATTGCCCAAAGTATTTGCACCGTAACATACTGTCATACTCATGACCCTGAGGACAAACGACTTCTACCTCGTCAAAGCAGAAACTCAACATCCAATTTTTAGGGCTGATCCTAGGGCCTTTGCCCCCAGGACACATTGCTTACTTAGTGGAAAATTTTCTTCTTCATCATGCTAAATGACCATAAATTATAAATGATAGTCTCCTAAGATGGTATTAAAAGCTTTCATACTTTTCAGTAGTCTTCACAAATATTCTGCAAGGTCAGAATTATAATTCACAGTTTTCGGGCACAGAAAGTAAGGCTTGGAAGGGCTAAGTGACTTTCCCAGGTTGGTAGCTGGCTGACTCAGGACAGGAACCTTGGTCTCTGTGACTCCACTGCTTATGCATCTGTAGCATTTCACTCTGTACACTGCTTCTCAGCATTCTCTATGGTAAATTACTGAAACTTCATTCTCTGATCATAGAACTTACACCTTAATCACATACCTTCAGGGCTTTGATTTGCTTACATCAGCTTTTCTAAGTCTAATTGAAACAGGGCTAACATGCATTTTTCTGAAATAAAAATATATTAATACACCTTAAATAAAATATAAAAATCCTCCAGGTGTTTCAACATTTTGATTTGCAGTATAAAGTTTGAATCATAAATTTTTCTCCTCTAAAATTAAACATCTCACAATTATAAATTCAGAAGAGAAATGCCCTTACAGATTTACAGATTACAGTTGACCTTTGCTTTAGAGATCCTCTAAAAGCCTGGGAATTGTATGTAGCCTTGCTATGAAACCACTATTGAGGGGTTGATTCTTCTTTGAAGGGAAGCAAAACAACATGTAATGCCCAGAGGACATCATCTCTCCAGATGACATGACATCATCATAGTTCAGGAATCTTCATAAAGACCTGATGAACATAATGATTAAATAGTGAACAAGTAAAAAAATCCAAAAATGTTCATTTATCTTTGTTATAAATCATTCAGCAAATATTTATAATTTGCCTTGCTATATGTATAGAACCAAAATTAGACATATCCTAGTCTAAGAAAGTTTACAGTCCTATAAAAAAGGAGAGTCTGTGTCCATAAGTCACTAGCCTATATTATAGAAAATAATAAGTGACATAAAAGAGATATGGTAAAATACTTTTCAAATTAAAAAAGGAAAGAAATTATTTCCAGTTAGGATTGTGGAGAAAGGCTCTATAACAGAGAGTAGCTGATTCTTGAAGGAGTATAATTAGACTTGTAGTGTCTTTAAGGTCTGGTATTAGTATTCTTATTTGTAGAGATGAGCTAGAATAATATCGATGGCAGAAGAAAGCACATCTGTCCAAGAAATAATTGTTGATCACTCTATGCCAGGCACTGTACTAGGCAATAAGGTCAAACCGATAAAAAAAACTTTCCATCTTCTAGGACCTCAAGGTCTAGTGTTCAAGGAAGGGACTAAGGAAAGGTAAAAGAATGGACGAAGGCAGAAAGGCAGCAAAACACCAAACCTTCAACAGGGGCCCTGGTTGTTCTGTCTGGATGAGGGAAGTGTGTGCAAAAATAGGATCAAGAAATCAGCTCAGATAGGAAGCCCACTGCATATGTGTTTGAATTCAATTTTTTTTATTTAGCACATTCAAAGAGATTTATGTAGCTAAGGTCTGCATGACACTTGAGACTGAGGTTATCTTTCAAAATTTCCTGAAATGAGAGTGAGGTGCTGGAGTATCTGTAACTTCCAATAATGTCTGCTGTTGACTTCTAGTCAAGATAACATTGTAAGTTTATATTCCAAGCCCCTCTTTTGCTCCAAACACAGAGGTAGTGATAGAAAAAATCTTAAAAGAGACATTAGAAAGGCTTAGGCTGAGTACTCCCTTAAGTTATTAACATACTTAACCAACGTGTAAATTATTTAGTTTCTCTACATGGTTTCTGCCAAAAACCAATTAAGCATTAAATACTTTTTGCACTCCCAACTCCCTAGTAGGTATTGTCTAAAGCCTTATCTCTTCAATAAAAAGTATTTCTTGTAATATTTTAATCTAGTTGTGGATTTTGAATCTTCTCATTTTAAATTTACTTTCTGTTTCCTCCATTATTTTCTTTCTATCTGGAGCATATTCACATCTTAATTGTTGATTTTATTGACTCCCTTTGCAATAGTTATCCTCAAGTATTTTAGAACTTTATTTGCAAAGGAATCTTCTGGAAAAAAGTAATAATGAAATAGGAAACAAACAAGATGATCAACAAAATCAAAGTAGGCCCTTTGAAAAATAAACAAACAAGATTGTATTAAAAAATAAATAAGATTGATTTTTTAAAAAAAGAGTGAATGAGTAAGGAAAAAATGTTATAATTATACATAAAATGAAGGAATAAAAGAAATGATAGTATTTTATTCTTAATTTACTTTGTTTTATTTTATTTTTGAGACAAGGTCTCACTCTGTTGCCTGGGCTAGAGTGCAGTGGTGTCATCATAGCTCACTGCAATCTCAAACTCCGGGGTCAAGCGATCCTTCTGCCTCACCCTCCCGAGTAGCTGGGACTACAGGCCCATGCCACCAGGCCTGGCTAACTTTTAAAAATTTTTTGTCGAGATAGGATCTTGCTGTGTTGCTTGGGCTGATCTTGAACTCTTGGCTTCAAGCGATCCTCCCCCGTCGGCCTCCCAAAGTGCTAGACTTATAGGCATTAGCCACCATGCCCAGTCAATGATACTATTTTAATCAGTTATTCTAGTATGACAAATATTTAAAATTTTAAGGGATGAGTAATTTTCTAGAAAAACACAAATGATTAAACTTGTTTGAAAATCTAAATGAACCAGTAATATCATTACAAAAATGTTTCTCTTAGGAAACTGTAGCTGTAAATTTATGAGTAGCAGATAGTCCATATTTAAAACAAACTATTTCATAGAATAGGAAAAGAGGAATGCTGCCTAATTAATTTTATGAGCCTTATATAATCTTGAACCAAAATCAGATAAAAACAGAAGAGAAAGTATAAGCTATTCTCATCAGTGATCATATGTGCAAAATCTTAAAACATTAGCAAATGAAATCCAACAAAGTATTAAAGAAACAATGTATTATTTTTAAAAAGTCATTTTTTCCAGGAAATTTATAATGGGCTACAATCATAAAATTCCCTCACTGTGTGTAGGTGAGGCGCAGTGGTGCACGTCTGTAATCCCAGCTACTGGGGAGGTTGAGGCAAAAGGATCACTTGAGCCCAGGAGCTCGAGGCTGCAGTGAGCTATGATCGTGCCACTTGCACTCCAACCTGGACAACAGAGCGAGACACCTGTTTCTAAGAAAAAAAATCCCTCAGTATAATTTGCTATGTTGATTAAAGAAAAAAATAATATCGTCATCTCACGAGAAGCTGAAAAATATTTCTAAATTTTAGCATTATTCATAACAATTCTTATCTAAGTAAGGCTCAAATAAAACTTCCTTAATCTATTGAAGGATATCCACCAACATCCTCTATCAAACCCTTACTTAAGGATGAAAGGTAAGAAGTATTCTCATTACAGACAGGTATTTGGTAAGATATTTAGTACCATTGCTAGCATGTAAATTTGTTACTGGAAGTCTCAGCCATGGAAAAACAAGAAAAAGAAATAAACTGTACAATGATTGGAAAAGAAGAAAAAAATAATAATCACTATTTGAATATGATATGATTATATAAAAATTTGAAAGGATTTATAGCCAAATTGTTAGAAGAGTGCTTAACGGGTTTGTTGCATATAAGATCAATGTGAAAAATTGAGAGTACTTTTATACATCAGCTATAACAAAATAGAGACTATAATAGGAAAAAAAGATACCATTCATAATCATGAATACAATGAACCTATAACTATGGATATGACATGCGTGAAAGGACGTTAACAAGAACTAACAAGCAAGAGATGTTCAACAAAACCAAAACTGCCCCTTTGAAAAATACACAAAGCAGATTGTATTAAAAAATAAGCAAGATTGATTTTAAAAAGAAACTGAATGAGTCATGATAAAAAGTAATGTAAATATAATTATACGTACAGAAGAGAGATAAAGGAAAACTATGGTACTATTTTAATCATAGTTTTTGCACGTCAATTATGGCAGTTGGAGGATCTAAAAGACTGGATGAAAAGGAAAGAATCACAATGTACATGAGTGGCAAGAGGTAATGTAATAAAGATGTTAATTTTTCCAGATTACTTTTTTTATTTCAGCATATTACGGAGTACAAATGTTTAGGTTACATATATTGCCTTTGCCCCGCCTGAGTCAGAGCTTCAAGCGTGTCCATCCCCCAGATGGTGTGCACTGCACCCATTAGGTGTGTATGTACCCAGATTAATTGATTCAGCAATATTTTAATTTAAATCTCAAGAGGGTCCAAGAATCACAATGACATTTTTAAAAACAGGTATTTATGCAGTAATACATTGATATATCTCAACCAATCATGTATGAAAAAGTATATGATTGCATTTATGTAAAACTTAAAAACTCAACAAACACTATATGTTGTGTGGAGATGCATATATGTAGTAAAAATATATGAGCAGTGATCAGAAAGGATATAAAGCAGCTTTAGGACATTGATTGCCTCTAGTGGGAGAGGGGCAAATGGGCTTTAAAATGATGAAAATGACTCTTCTACCCCATTTTCATTTTTTTCACAAAGAGATATCTATCGAAACAATGGCCAGTGTTAACATTTGGTAAATCTGATTGGGGGGTGCATAGGTGCATAACATTTTTATATTTTCTGTATTTTATGAAATATTTTTATTGTAATATTTCATAATTTTAGCCACATATCTGCCCTATTTTATGTTTTGGTGTAGCTGGTTGGAAACTAGGACAAAGAATAGGGTAAATTGCACATCATGACTTCATCCTTTCCTCTGTAGAGATTGCTGGTATAATGATGGATCACGCAATAGAATTTATATCAGGTGCTACTTAGAGACCAAGCATCTCTGGTCATTTTGCTGTTGATCAGGGATTTTTTGAAGTATGTGCCTTCTGCACCTTCTTCTTTCTGGCCCTCTCATTACTTCACAGGCTACATCAGATGAAAGTTGCAGTCTAACATCATCTCTAAGACCCTAGGAAGCTCTCGATGGGATAAAAATGTTTATACATAAGGGCAATGTTTTCCATTCTCTTTTCTCCTTGAACCCTTAAACCATTTCACCCTCACCTTTCATTTGTCACTCTACTTTTTCCATGTCCCAATATTGAAAGTAAACCTGGTTTATGGCCCACCACTGCAGCCCCTGGTTGCTTCTCATGTGACTAATTAGTATGAGTCAGTAGAGCCAAGAGATCAGTATATTTTGGAGAAAGTTCTCTGAAACTGAGAATTTGTGAGGATACAAAAGGATCTTCTGGTGGGGTGGATGGATGTAGGAGACCACAATCCCAAAAAGCCTTCACTGTAGCTACACTGTGCCATGAAAGTCTGGTGGAGAATCATCCATCCATGAAACGGCTTTGACAACTGCTTTCCAGACCAATGAAATGGAGCGATCATGGTGTTTATGGACAAATTGCCCTAAAGAGTCATAATGTTCAATGAGTATCATGTCACTGAGCTATAGACTGGAAGCACACAACGGGGATTTGTGGTGGAGCAATCCCTTAGCTAGGGAGTAGCCCTGTAGCCTGTTTATCTCAATACGCTTTGGAAGTTATCTATTACTCATTGCTTGGAGAATTACTCTCAAGTGGTCAATAACTAATGGAGAAAAAAAGTTTCTTTTAAGATTCCAGTAAGTTTACAATTAATGTTACAACAGTAATGTGGAAGCATAATGAGGTATAGTGTTTATTTTAGAAGCAGAATTTATATGGCTTTAAATGATTTTATTAGTGTATTTATAGAATCATTAAGGTTCTGAAGTATTCACTGAATTATTTTGTACTTTACTACATTTTATGGAAGAAATGATGTGCTATAGGTATATTCACAACTTTGGGGATGTATGAAGATCCAGGTTCTAATGTTTCTTAGTTATATACTTCACAGTAACTTGCTAATATACCAAAGAAGTTCAAAAGCATCTAGGTATTTGAGAGTCTTAGTTGTTAAGTCTTTGTTTTGTTTTTTAGACAAGTTTAAGATTTGAATAAGAAAAATAAGAGTCTTGGTCTTGACCTAGCTTTGAGATGTCTGAGAACAATTAGCAAATTTCTTCAGAGGCTAAAACTAAATTGGGATTTTAACAATTTTATACTAAAAAAATAGAAAGTTTTTCATTATAGGATGTTGTTTATCTGTTATAAAACAAGAAGTAGACTTAATAAATATTGTTCCATTCTCTCATTTTTTGAGGCTTTCACTGAACTTCTGATGCCTCTCTAAAATATTGAAAAAACTTACTGAAACACCTAGATCTTTTTTGTAGAAATGGTGTGAAAATAATTGGCGGCATGTATATTAATGCAAAATTCATATCGTATTACGAATCTTAGATGTTGCATCATTTCACTAACTCTTGTTAAGCTATAAAATGACTGTGCTAAGAATTTCTACTGTCAACTTATAAAAAAAAGTACAGGCCAGGTACGGTGGCTCACGACTATAATCCTAGCACTCTGGGACGCTGAGGTGGGAGGATTGCTTGAGCTCAGGAGTTCAAGACCAGCCTGAGCAAGAGAAAGACCCCCGTTTCTACAAAAAATAGAAAAATTAGCCAGGCGTAATGGCACGTACCTGCAGACCCAGCTTCTCAGGAGGCTGAGGGAAGCTGATCATTTGAGCCCAGGAGTTTGAGGTTGCAGTGAGCTATGACGATGCTACTGCACTCTCTCCAGAACAACAGAGCATGACTCTGTTTCAAAAAAAAAAAAAAATACAGACATACTTACATACATATACATATGTCTTTTCCACAGTGTTGGTTATAAATTACAATTTTGATGGAATCAGCAAGATACTGTATTTATTCTAAAAATATACAGCTGGTTTTCTTGTTATCTGGGCAATTTTGTTGTTCTTATTCCTAAATAGGTTAAATATGTTTTTCTGTATCTTTTGGTTTGGGTTCCAGTTAAGAAATTATAAGGTGAGAAATTTGTTTCATTAACTCTTAAAATACATGTCTGTATATAAGGCATTGTTTTTGATTGACTGCTAAAGGGGTAACATAGGGAAATTATATACTTATCACGGGGATTTATTCTGGTGCTGAAAAACAAGATATTAAATTATACCATAAGAAGAAACATAATTCAATGAATTTTTATCTGTAGAGATGGGCAAATTGCATTGCAAATGACAAATGAGTTTGCGGCATCAAGATCTATAAATAAATCATCATAAGTAGATATTTTGATTTATTAATATAACTAGGAAGTAGCCCCCTTGGGATATGCATGTTATTTTCAGTGGTTGTCCTGGTAAGAGACAGCTAACTTATTTATGTGTTGTGTTTTTTTAACTATAAGTAACTACTCTGAATATTTTTAGGAAATGGTTTATTCCCTTAGAAATAAGCTTCCTTGTAAGTGGGAATAGATGCTAATTTGGTTAGCTCAGTACCAAAGCACAGTAAAAGCTGATAAAGCTCAATAGAACAGTTGGGAGGTCTCTTTCTCTGACTTTTCCTTTACAAAGCCATTACAACCAAGTGTACCCAATTCCTTTATGAGTAAACTCTGAGTGCTTTCTTTTCTAGCTAAGTTGTAAGTTCCACATCAAATCCCTCTGTGTTAAGCTTCTCCTACTCCAGTATCACTGGAAAACTGAGAGAGTAATTAGCATTCTTGTATGTATTTCCTTCATCAGCTACTATCCAAAACTGAAGCCTAAAACTATTAAATAGAAAAAAAGAGGTTTTGTTTACTCATTCCTTTAACAGATGCTAACTGACCACTTGTTAGGTCAGTGACTATGCTGGAGCCTGTACAAACAAAATACAGCCCTGCCTTCAAGGAGTTTACCTTAAAGCAAAAGAAATAAATGTGCAAACTGGCTATTACAACGTACTGTGGTGTATGCTTGAGAGGGAGAGAGTTAGGTACCATGAGAACCCACAGGACAGACATCTAAACTGGAGGGCATCCTTCGGGGGCTGAGTTGGTTGCCACAGTGAAAGAGTCATGAGGGTAAACTTCCAGGAGGAGCTGGTGCTCAAGTTCAACTTGAAAGATATGAAGATCAGGTAAGGATATCCCTAGCAAGGGGGATGGCATCTGCCATGGTCCATGGATTAAAGGGAATATATTCAGGGACCAATAAGAAGATCGGTCTCTTGACAGGTCCAGAGTGCAACCTGAGGAGTAAAGTGGAAGCAACATGGTTTATAGAAAGAACAAGAGATTTGGAGACAGCAAACCTAGTTTAGGTGCAAATCTGGCTTTCCTTATTTCTTAAAGAAGGATAATCTTATATAGATAAGGAAGGGTTGGAAAGTGGCCAGGATTACAGCAAGTCATAGAGTTCAAATTCCAACTTTAGAACTTGCTGCTTACGAGTTCTTACCTGAACATCTCAGTCTTAACCTTCGCATAGATTAAAAGACAACAGTTGCAATAACTAAATACATGATAATAAGCAAACCAGATTCTTGTGATGCTCACATGAGGTAATGTGGAAGTATCTATAGAGTGCCTGAAATATCAAAGGGAATCAATGGATGTGTTTCATTTCCTTTTTTTTTCTCCTAATTTCAGAAATAGAGGACTTGATTCTTCCTCTGTAGATGGATTTTAGTGATCAAATAAAATTATGCACGGGAAATAACCAGTAAATGTACTTAGATATATTACATATTCATTATTTATTTGTGTGTGGGGATAAATTTAGAGACCCCATGAAGTCTCACCATTTTTTAAAATATTAGCTCTTCTCTGTTTGTGTGAGTCCATATGTGTCCATCTCTGTTCCATGCCCTCAAACTGGTAACTTCTTTGCAGCAGCACCTACTGTTTGTAGCCCTGGGGACCCCAGTCTTTTTATGGCCCTGAGTGGATCTGTAGGCTTATTTCACATGCCCTCTAGCTTCGCCTTTCTCCTTGATACAGATCCACTGCTTTTCTTGCTCACACACCTTACCTCTGCAGGGAACCAACCTAGAAATATTTCCAGGAGATTCATGTTTTTAATTAAAGTTGCATGGCAGCCTTGGAAGCACATACTTGTTTTAATATGTGGCCTCTTTACTCTCTTCCTAGCAGGTCTCTGATAAAACCAGGGTAAATTCCAGACTGGCTATCAAGTTGTCTGTCTCAAGTGCTTCTTGCTCCTTCTGCTTCCCTTTTATCTAGAGACTGGGCCAGTAGCCTTGAACCTCAGGGTAGCTGTTGCCTTCAGGGCCACCCAACTGGAAGAGTGCCCAGAGTCTTCCAGCACAGTGACCTGGCTTCTGTTTTACTGTGTTTTTCACGAAGATACATGCTATCTTCTAAACTCACATTTTTATCATAAAAAGGTATTAATAATAGAACCTGAAAATCTGCCACAGACAGGATAGTTTTGAGAAGATACATATGTAACCCTAATATACTTGGGCTGCCTCATGGCCTATTTCCATACAGTATGACATTCTAGAGAAAATACAAATCTACCTTCACAAAGTTAGATGAATCTTTACTAGAGTGTATTAAAAAATGGTAAGAGCTTATATGGTGTGACAAGTAGCAGTATCCTCCAAAAATAACCTACTGCCCTGTAGTTAATTAGCCTTCAATCACTTATAGCAAGGGGAGGCAGCAATGGCAGAGAGAACATCTGGTATTTCATTCATTTTTATTCATTTCACTAAAAAACACCAAATACAGCTTTCTTCTACCTCTTTCACTCACTCCTGTCTTCTGAGAGAGCTATTCATTCTCTGTGCTAAGCTCTGTCTTTTTAGAGTAAATCAATGTAGCCTTTATGGCTCTTTCAGTTCTACATCTCAGGGTCAAAGAAGCTGCATGAATAGACCATGGGTTGCTGAACTCTTTCTGTAAAGGGCCAGGTAGTAAATATTTTAGGGTTTTCAGGCCACATAGGCCTCTGTTTCATAGTCTTCTTTGTTTTCTACAATTCTTTGAAGATGTAAAAACCATTCTTATAGGCCGTACGGAAACAAGCCTCAGGCTGGACGTGGGCCACAGACCACAGTGTCCCAACCCCTGGCCTAAGCAGGAAAGGCACCAGCTCGTTTTAGACTGACTAAGCCCTAGCAGATGAGGCAGCCAACCAAAAAAGGAGTACTTGGTACATGTCAGGTATGGTATCAGCAGCTTTCTTCTGTTAGTTTCGTTAGTCCTCAGAGCAATAGTATAGGACAAGTGCTATACTGGTCCACTAGTAATAAGAGGAGGCTTGGAACGCTGTCCCCACCCCACCTACAGCCCCTCGATCATCTGTAGTCTAGATTTTAATCCTCATTTACCTGCTATGTAACATAAAGAGGTAATTTAACGTCTCTTAATCTTTGAACCTCAGCTTCCTAATCTGTAAAAGAGTGATACTATTATAACCCTCGTAGGTTTGTTGTGTGTCTGTCTGTCTGGCTGGCGAGGATGAAATAAGTCGATGTGTGCAGGCTGTGTCTGGCACAGACGACACACTCCATACATATCAGCTTGATCATTGTTATTTCAGTGGATGAGGTTACTGGTCCTTGTCCCATCGCTTGCCAACCACATGACCTTCAAACAAGTCATTTATATACTCTGTGATTATTTCCTCTTAAGTGGGTTTTGACAGTGTTTCAAGATACCTTTGAGGATTCATTGAAGAATGCTGGCAAAAGTCATAGAAACATACACATGTAAGAAATGTTAATTACATTTAATTCACTCCTGTGCACCTAGCTTCATCCTGAGGTCTCCGCATCTATTTTCAATGTGTTTCTCACAGCAACTCCATATGAAGCAGGCATTTTGCCAAGTGTGGGCACTAGCTGTGAAAGCCCTTGAAAGAAGCGAGGTGTTAAACACATATGTGAATTTATTACTTTGATGAAACTACACTCGGCAACCACAGATCTTGCTCTTAATCTTCGTCTTCATCAAGGACTTCTTCACGTCGGTGGCTCAGGGTGTGGGGACTCCCTTGAAATGTTGCTCATATCATGAAGTCCAAGACCAGTGGTGACTCTTATCTTCACAGCAGCCAAACCAATTAATGTAGCTCATGATTATTAATGTGCATATTACCTATTTTGTGAACTATCTGTGAACAAAAGGAAAAATCCCTTGGCACAATTCTGGGTCACCCCTCATTTTCACTATAGAACCAGAGGGACTAATTACTGATTAAGAAACAATTATCTGCAGAGAAGAATGATTTCGTAGGATTTTCTCATTGTCAGAGTTTGATCAGAGAAGCAGATCTAATAGGAGCTATAAAGAAGGAAGGATTATTATAAGGACTGGACCTTATGCAGTTATGGGCATTGGATAAACCGTCTATATGAGGCTACTCCTTCTGGATCTTCGTCCTGGAGCCTGAATCCACAGGTAAGGGAGTGGAGAAGGAAAGACAGATGTGAAGTTGGGAAACAAGGACAAAATGGGTGGGCTGGAACCCATGAAAACAGCCCAAACCCACATCAGTCTCCCACCACCCCCAAGCCTTCAACTTTCACGATGGAATGATGTGCAGACAAGGCTGGCACCTTCCTCACAGAGCTGAAACACATAGAGGACGTCTAGCAGGAACTGAAGGGGCTGCAGACACAGCTGCTGACCCACACTAGCAACACAGGCTGGCAGAATAGTGACCATGACTGTGTGCTCCCCGCTGGCATGGCTGCTGCTTTACTTCCACCTTCTAAACCCACACAAGATGTTTCCCATGCCCCACACACCAACTCAGACAATGCAGCAAAAGGAACTTTGAAAATCAAAATTCCAACTTAGCTACCTTGACACAATATGTATCTTCCATTTTCAGTACATGTGTGATGGTCCAGAACTTGAACTCTGTTTCCCTAACTCTTATTCCAGAGATTCTCCCACAATCCTCTGCTGCCTCTGAATTTCCTTCTTTGTAAACTGTGCCTTCCTCATAGTGATGGCATAAGATAATATTTATAAAGTACCCCAGACAATGCTTGACATTCTAAAAAGTACTGTGTTTTCTTTTTCTTGCCATCTACTTGGGTATCAAGAAAACATAATTAACAAGAAAGGCAAGTCTTTTTTAGGGTTAGGGTTAGGGGAAGGGAACAAACATATATTGTATTGCTCAAGATGAGTATCACTGATTCAGAACGAGCCATTAGTTTAAATTATTCACTCCACTGATCCCCATTTCTAGTAGGGATAATGGAGAGTCAGTTATAATTTCACCAGACCAATTTGGAAGCTGGTGGAGATCATGTGGAGTGGAAGAAACGTGCTATTCCATATGGAAGAAAGAGGACACGGGTAGAGAGACTCATTTGGTTACTCTCAGTTTATGGCCTATCTGACACCACTGGATGATGACTGAAAATTATTCTGTGAACAAAATAAGTTGATTAAAACCAGAGTCCTGCTGAAGTGAAATTAAACTACATAGTGTGCTTTTAATACCAGGCTCTTTCCCCATGGTGTGTTGCATAATAGAAACCAATTGAAAAAATATATATTAGGACAAATAAATATAAATAAATTGATGTGCTGTGCAGAAAGTGGGCCCAGGGGATCCCACAGTGAAAGGAGGTTCTGTCAGAGTTAAGAGCAGTATCTTTTAATTAATAAAAGGGGAATGGGAAGGAAGAGAAATCTATCAGAAGAAGATGGGATGGTACTGTAATTTTATAAGGTTGGTGTTTTATGGGGTAAGGAATTCCCAGGGACAGGCATTACAATAAAGTAAAGTTAAATTTATTCTTGGCTGACTACAGTCAATGAAGAATTACAAGGGAGCAAATACTTATATCCCATCCTTCTCTGGATGCTCTTTCTCTCGTCTCTAAATACCTATAGCACCTGTAGTCTGAATGTGTAATAGAGTACAAAATTATTACACTGCTTTTATTGTTCCTTCTTATTCTTACATGTCTTTTTCATCCTTGTTCCCCAGGATGTAGCAGTCTGGGGTGGATGAACAAAAGACATGGGCAGCCACAGCTTCTGTAAAGAACATAGGCTTTGACCTGGGTGTCCACCCAGGGGAAAAACTGAACCCCCAGCACATCCTGTATCTGTCTTCACTGGGCTGGGTCCCGGGCAACCTATCTTTTACCTTGTCAGATAATACAGTTAATATGTGCTCTCCAGTTGGCCACTTGGTGGCCATAATCCCCAGATACTTCCTGTGGTTCCCACTGGGAAAGTGCCCTTGGTGTTGTCCCTGGAGGCTGACATTGTTACAGAAGTTTACGTTGACTTCCTTCTGTTACTCTGAATGCTTCTCTCGCTGGAAACGTGGTGATATGATTCCTCATTGGTGTCAATTTTGTCTGGGGATCCCCAAAAGTATTGCCCTGCTCTTTTAGTTTCTCAGCGCATGCTATTTTAACTATGCTAATTTTCCCAGGTTGAGCCAGATAATATTTAATTGTCCCCACATTGTGTTACACCTAAAATTATTTTTTTCCTCACACACACACACAAATCAGCATGTTTCATGGAAGGAGCTTGGACAGCTTGACTCTCTTCTACCTCAGGATGATTTTCCATCCCCCAGAGAGCTTGGGAAGGACTTTGCTGAGCATCATTGCAAATGTTTAAAGTTTTTCTTTTGCTCTCTTTATCTCAGGGCATCCGTGGGTTCTTCATATACATGAAACTCTTGGAAACCATTTAGCTACTCTCTTAGGAGTAGATCTTCATTCATAATTGATTTATCCAGCAACCAAACTGTAACTCCTGAGGGCATGCCATCTACTACTATACTTCTATATCATCTGCATGATGCAAAACTGAATTGTATATATTCAACCATATTTATTGAGACTCACTCTGTGCTAGGCTAGTACTGAGTATGCATGAAGTTTATGCACTAGTGCAGAAAAGGATAGTAAATAATAAATTTATAATGGTAAATTAGAGTAAGTACTATAAAAGAAAAGAACCAGATTTTATGTGAAAGATAATATCAAGGACAAATCTGAGTTAAACATCTAGGAAGATATCTTAAGGAGGTCGAAGATAAGCTGAACCTTAGAAGATAAGAAAGGGACCAACCATACAGAGAGATTGGAAGTCAGGAAGTTTAAGGTACAATCCAGTCTCTATCACCTAGAAGCTCTGAAACCCTAGGCTGTACCTGTTAGCTGTGAGAAAATTAGATATTCTGATAAATGCATCTGCATCTTTAAACCCATGGAAAATAGTTGAGCATATTACAGAAGTGCTCTTGGTGAACATTTTTACTGCATGGGATTGCTTCATGCTAGCCTGGAGTGGGGTCCTCAGCTGTTATTTAAAAGTCAAGTTTTTGATGTCATCTGGAACAGCCTTCAGTTGTCGGCTGAGTGGCTACCTGGTAGCCCTTTGCAAACTGGGTGCCAAAAAGGCCAAATGGGCAGCACTTTTGATCTACTGGATAAGAATTTTTATGAGGAAGATGGAATCAGGAAGAAAGTTATACCACGCAGAGAAAAAGGCATGCTCTGAGCTATAGATAATGTAAAGAACGTGGCATGTTTAGGGAATCAAAAAAAAAGTTTAGTGTAGTTTAGAGAATGAGATGGGAAATAAGGCTGAAAAAGTGAAAGCCAGACTGTGAAGAGTTATATGGACCACGTCAAGGAGATTCAACTTGTTCTTGTGGACAGTTCAGACTCAATGACAATTTTTGAATCAATGCTGCTTAAAAAATAACAATTTGGGGAGCGAAGACCGTAGTGGCAAAGAGGTTATGGTAGTTGTCCAGGCAGAGATGTTGAGGACCCAGTTCATTGGCAGTGAGAAGAGATATCAGAGATATTCCCAAAGGAGAAGTCACCATTTGATGTGGCAAAGTGAAAGAGGAGCCAGGGTATGACTTCACAGTGTTGGGAGCAGGGTGGATGAGGACACCGTGAATAGGGCTGTCATCCCTATGATACTCCTATTTGAAGGAGCTGCATCTTCATTTGTGTGCTTCCTCTGACGTGTCCATCTGCTTACATATTTGCCTCCCTTGGTTGACTGGGAGCTCCTCGAGGACAAAAATGCTTTATTTATGACTGAGTCCCCAGCATGGATAGCAAGGCATATTTAAGGAATTCAGTAAAGAGTAACCACTATTCTTATTAGGCTTTCCATAGTTGTGTTTAGTGAATGCATGGATGACACACTTTTGACAGTTCTGAAGGTTCCAGAGAGAGTGATGAGAAGTTGATTGAAAGAAATTCTCTTTAGGCGAATTTATTTCAAGGAGAAGAAAAGTGACAGCTCCTAAGGGAAGAAGAAATGTAATATGTGAGGGGAGACAATAGCTGACCCAGTTTGGTTCCACTGCTAAAAGGCAGCCACGGGAAAGGTTTAAAAGCAAGAATAACACAGGAAATGAGTTCTGAAAATCCAACCATCTCAGTTGAGTCATCCTTAGGCCTATAGACAGAATAGACAGGGAACCTTTGCACAAAGAACATGTAACTTTTTCAGATATTATAGAAATTTTGGAATTAATCTCAGCCACACTTTTCTCCATTTATGTCCTTTTTTTGTTAGACCCAATTCCCTTTATTTAAGGAATGTCACTGAATGTAAGGATTTAATATAACTTTCATGAAAATGTTAATTTGGCCTGCTGGGGTTTTTTTTTAATGGTTGAATGATGTTTTATCCTAATAACCAAATTTCAATTATTTGGTTAAATCATTATTTGCTTAAGTTTTTTTTTAAAAAAAGAGCTAATAAACACATAAACAAAATTCTCAGTTGAAAATTCAGCATTTGTGTTTTGAGCATTTTATTCTCTGATTTTTTTTACCTATTTGTAATAAATGAAGCACAACATAAAAGCAATTAACAATTTTAATTAAAGAATGACATTTTTCTAATAATCCAAATCCTGGGTGTTAGGCTCTATATTCTTTTCTTGGTTGTTTTGTTTGTATTAAGTATTTTATGAACTTGAGATTTGACAAGTAAAATATATTATGTGGTTTTACTCCTCTGTGATAACTTTGTGTATCAGTCATGATCCTGACATCAGCTTTATTTCCTTTCTTCTTATCTGACTATGCCTATTTGTTGATTTCTGGGTTATCATCACATTCAATTCTATTCAAGCATCTTCTGTAGTTCTAATATTTTGCAAGCCATGAGACAGTAATTTATCATATGTCTTAGAATTCTAAAGTTGGAAGATGTAGGTGGGTCAGTACAGTATTAAGAAGGAACCTCTAAGAACATAGCTTTAAGAGAAATAAGATTGCCCTCTCCAAGTCAAATTTTCAAATCAACTCATGAACCATTAGGAATAAGCACTCATCTTAAGAAGGAATGCCCCATAAAGTAGTAGAGACTTTATTGAGGGATCAATGGTTGTAAACAACATATATTTACCATAATAATTTATAAGAAAGAAAAAAGAGATCTACAGAAAAGGAAAATTGGTGAGTAATAAATGTTTAGAAGAAAAGTAAGCCTGGGAGGGGACTATTTAACACTGTCCTTAGAAAAGATTTCCTGGCCCATCTTATTAAAGGACCATTCCCCTGAATAGATAAAACTCTACCATGGAGACGGATATATTGAGGAAGGTGTTTTGGGGGCCTGATGTCATAAAACACCTAAATCATTTAATTCCCTTTGCTTTGAATCCATGATTAAGTAACCTTTGACTAAAATATAACTTCCCCTATAGTTTTTCTGTAAGAAGAAAATTTCAGGGCAGGCTGACAGGAACATTAATGATACATTAAGAAGTTGATTTGTATACTTTAATCTCTTAAAAATTCAGTCTATGTAAATCAGGTGCTCAAGTTCAGATGTCTATAGCCCTGATAAGAGGAAGTTTCTGGACTTGCAAAGCTAGAAGCTAGACCCTGAGCTATACACAGTAAGTTCACTAAAGTAGTCTTTCAGCCTACTTTTCCTGAAGGCAGACCAGCCTCATTCCCTACTATCCACCAGAAACTCTGCAAACCTTCCGGAGGATGTGTCCTGCCCCAACTCCTTACATTAGAGTTGAAGAAATTAAAGCCTAGAAAAAGAATGTGACTTGACGAAGGTCACGTACAAATTTGATGTCTTGGCAGATCTATGTTTCTTCCATTGTACCACATGGCTTCTTAATACACCATTATCTTTGGAAACCTAAGGAGACAATTCAAGAAATCTTATCCAAGTCACAGGGAGAAACAAAATTTCTGGATTGTTTACCAGTCTAATCCCTACTCTTGTACTTCAGTGGGTAATGGGATAAAAAATGCAGTTCAATACACCCTGTTCTCTTTTTCTTCTTTCTAATGAGTCAGGACCATCAAGTAAGTAATTTCTACTTACTTTTCAATATTCATCATTTGTGACTTCCAATTTCAAAGCATTCCCAATTTCTCCAAGTAGGGTTAGTCAATTCCTCCTCTGCCTATTTGTATCTCTGTTTTGAACTTGCTGCATGTTATCTATATACCTTTTATCGCTTATTAAGATGTGAGCTCCTCTAAAAAAAAGTAGCTCCAGGTGGTTTATCTCTGCATGCCAGCACCCATCGTAGCATCTGGCACTTAGCAATCTCTTAATAAAAGAAAAGAGAGAAGAAAGGGAGGCAAGGAGGGTAGGAGAGAATGCATCCTCCACTGAGAGAGACTTCTGTTTTCTCAACAGCAGACATTAGGATTGCATGAGAAGAGGAAGGTGCAAAAAATGTAGGCAAAACCACATATGTGGCTCAAAACAATACTTTTATTTTAAAGGCTAATTTGGCAGACCCTGAGTTATTTTCTCTTCCTACTACCTTAAGCAGAATATAATTATACATTATTAGAATTTTTCTTTGCATTCCACAGTGAATTTAAATAATAATACCCTTAGAATACTGGAAACCCTGGGGAGGATTTTTGCTCACGGTTACACAGATGCTAATAAATATATCATTTCTCCAAAGTGACCTCGTGTCAGAACTGAAGGATAGTTGGTTTCGGTAGCAACTGAGATGTTGCATTGGTTGAACAGATGGGAAAGAATCAAAGTGTATGCTTGAGAAGAGGTCTTTATGACATTCAATTTCAGAGACAACAGTGGATGTTAATCCAGCAGAGCTAATTCTATAGTGGGGAGTGAAATATTATTTAATCAGCAGTGCTTCATACATAATTCAATTAACTGCCTTCACTCATCAGTATTAACGAGAACAGGAGGCTGGATTAATGGGCAAGAGCCTCATAAAGGAGCTCCCAGCCTACCTGAGTGCTGCCAAAACTTAATAAAGTCCTGCCAATCAAATTCTGGTATCTGGACCCAATGCATCAGTGCACTGATACTACAAATTATTCCGAGCACTTCTCATTGTTTCCTAATTCTTTAATTATGCTGATATCTGCACTAAAATGTTTAATTAGTGTATAGGGGAAAACGAGTAAGATTGCCTGCCATTTCCTTGACTATCAGTATTTAGCATCAAGTAAACAAAGTTGAATTTTATTGCAAATAATGTTAAATGGCAATTCAGCTTTTCTATTCTGTAAATCTCAATAATTGAATAGGAGACAGCAAGTTGGGTTATAGCAATCTAAAAGGATGCTTTTATCTTGAGAGGCTACTGAGAATGCAGAAGACTGGGTGCTTATCTGCCCTTTATCTTCTAGTTTAGCCTCTGAACTTTAGGAGCCTTAATTTTGTCCTGTTCTCTGGAGTCAAGTACTGGAGATGAATAAGTGATAGCAGCAAACAGGGGATCAGGGCCACTTTAAGGAATGAAGAGATTGTTATTACTCTGGATTTTTCAGGATGAATGACTATTAGCTTGCATGCTCTGGACAAGTTCCTATTTTAGGAAACTGATAAAGAACTATGCCTAATGTGTTTTAAGCCCTATGCCTGAAAGCAGAGAATGGAAGACAATCCAGCCTTTATATTCATAGCATTTATTTACCTTACAAGTTTTGTGTGCTACCTGTGTATCAGGAACTGGGCTAAGCTATAGGTGTACAGAAAATAAATACAGTTCCAGATCTCAGAAAGAGCAAAACCCTACCAGAGAAGACAGATAAAAGTGCCAAGAAAAATAATAATGACAATAATGATGACGACGATGAGGAGGAGGAGGATGATAGATTCAATTACTGTTTTAACTCTTTGTCAGCCACGATATAAATTTTATTTTACTTAAGTCTTATAAACCTTTAAGAGATACACTTTAACTCCATTTTTTTTGCAGAAAGCAAAAACGAAACTTACAGACAACAGGACAGTAGTTTCCTGTGAGGAGAAAGGAAGAGAATAGGATTGAAATGTTCACAATTATATCTGAAATATTTATAGATCTTCAGAAGCCAGAACGTGAATAATAGGACAAAATGTCAACATGCATGAAATATGAGTAGTAGAGATGTGGGATGTTTTACTTCTGTGTACTTTTGAAATGTATTATAAAAACAAAAGAACAGCAGGAAGCGAGGTGAGGTCTATATGATGGAGGGCCCTGGGGTAATATGAGAGGAGAGGGGCTCACAGAAAGTTTCCAAATACTTTTGGGGTGCCTTCATCAACAAAAGGTGTTTATTAAGCACATGTTTGTTCCTGGCATTGTATTAGATGTCCAAGAAGGAAAATGAAACTGACCCAGACCCTGTCCTAGGGAATGTCCACAATACACTTGTGAGGAAGTAAATATAGTACAGTATTGCATACAAATATTATTTAGCATGAAATTCATCTGAAAGATAAATGCATTTTGGTGGGGATAGGCATGGACACATTTGTGTTTGGCCATTAGAAGTTCTAAAATAGTGATAACATCAAATCGAGGCCTCAAAATTCCTGTACTTCAGAAGGAAAAGGACTACAGGGAAGTCCTACCGGGATTTTATTTTTCAGGTGCAAGGCTTGGCACTGTATTTTTTCATATCTTTTTTTTCTCAATGCTATCAGAAACCCTAGGAGGTAAGTAAGTAAAAATGGCACAGTATTATAGATAGAACTTGAGGCTCATAGTGGTTATCTAGTCCAAGTTTCCCTTCCCCCAACTACCAAGAACATCTTAGCCACTTTAGTGCAGTCAAGTGAGAAACAGAGAGTTGGGAGTTCCAAAGGTAGAAGTGGACCATTTCCAAACAATAGGCATGTTCACTGAGAAATGGTAAATGGAATTAGACTGATTAGGTTAGAATAAAAGGCAAGAAAATTCAAAACAAGGATCACTAAGGGATGTGCAATAAAAGTTATTGTTACCTAGATGTTAATAAGGTGGCTATTTGGGTTTAGAATTAGCTCAGCTTCTTTTTTTCTCCCATTCTGCTTCCTTTGTGGCCTTTCCACTAGTTTAAACAACTTCCATTTGTAGAACTCAGACCTATTAGATCATCAATTAGATAAAAATTATTTCTAAAAAATTTAGGAAGAAACATTTTTAGCAAACATTAGGTTTGGCTATTATAAAATTTTATAAATATTTGCTTAATATTATTGAGAAATAATAGACAAAAGACTGGTACCTACGAGGTGTTTTGACCACCACCTGCCACTCAATAATAATGTGTCTACCAGCATCTATAAAACAAGAATCATGAGTATTGGAAGCGTACATTATACTGAAGGTATTTGGTCCTGGAAGGGAAGTCCTCCTAGGAGAACAGAAAGGAAGCTCTCTCTCCCTCCTTTACTAAAGCATTTACTATATTATATAGGTGTTATGGAGTGAAGATGTGTAAGATATATATCCTTGAAGGGCTCAAGTAGAATAGACAGATATATAAACAAAAAATAGTTGGTTAAGACATAGGACTCTGTAAGAAGACTGGTATCAAATCCCAGTTCCAACAATTAATAGCGGGGTGATCACGGACAAATTGCATAATCTATCAGTGCCTCTGTTTTGTTTTCTGTAAAATGGGCTGATGGGATTTGTAAAACAGTAGCACACCGTGACCAGAACATAATAAGTGCTATTTGGAGGAATGATGGAGATAAATAGAGGGAATTGTGCCAGGAAATAGGTTAGGGAACTGCTGCAGAATTTCTAGAGGAAGATTGGGTTAGATATATACAGTCTTGCTACTCAAAATGTGGTCTGTGGACCAACAGTGTTGGTGTCATCTGCCCACTGGTTAGAAACAGAGATTCTGATTCAGTAGGTCCAGGGTGGGACCTGAGATTTAGCATTTCTTAGGAGTTCTTGAGTAATGCCAATACTGCTGATCTGTGGACTAGATTTTGAGTAACAAGGGTCTAGAACTACACTATCCAATATGGTAGCCACGAACCCCATGTGGCTACTGAGCCCTTGAAATGAGTATGAAATCAGATGTGCTATAAGTGTGAAATACAAACTGGATTGCAAAGATTTCATATAAGCAATATAAAAATATTAATGAGCTTATATTGGTTTTATGTTGAAATTATAATACTTTGGGTATATTAAGTTAAATAAAATGTGTTATTAAAACTAATTTTACCTACTCCTCTTAACATTTCAAAATGTGCCTACTAGGAAACTTTAAATTATATGTGCAGTTCCTGCTGTATTTCTTTTAAACAATTGTTGCCCTAGGACATTTTTGCCGACAGATTTCCTTATAACATT
Organism: Cheirogaleus medius; assembly: GCA_008086735.1. NCBI lineage: Eukaryota > Metazoa > Chordata > Mammalia > Primates > Cheirogaleidae > Cheirogaleus > Cheirogaleus medius. Next base: position 20,221,526 of record VBSM01003215.1, on the reverse strand, counting down.
GCATCTCCTGAAGTAATTTACATAGGAGCTGACACTAGTAGAAAGGTAGAAATAAAGAATGTATATTCTGGAATACTATAAAGGACTCAGTACTTTAAAATAATTTTCATTTCATTTCTTATTACAGCAATGTTGCATAGTTATTGCAAAACAGTTTTGAAAGGTAGAAACAGAAAGAAAAAAATTAAACCACACACAAAACCACTACATTGAAAGAATCACTGTTTAAATTTTGTTTTATGTGTATTTAACATTTTAATACACTTTTAAATATACTTTTTAATCTCCTTTTATGAGAATTTTTCTTCACTGGCATTCTGGAAACCATCCTGTCTTTTGTCTCCTATCTCACTTCTACATTTTATTTTCTTACCTGATTTTTCTTCATCCCCACCTACTGGATTTGCATGTTTAAAAGGTTTCTCAGAGTTAGTGGTTAAACTCAACTCTTGATATCTGTCTGTTAACTGGATATTTGGGGTGTTTTTTTTTCCTTTTTTTCCCCTTTTCTTAATGGTTGCCATAGAGTTTGCAAAATACACTTACAACTAACCCAAGTCCGTCTTCAAATAACACTATACCACTTCACAGGTAGTGCAAATACCTTAAAGTACTTGCACTTCCTCCCTCTCACCCCTTACAACATTACTATTCACTTATCTGCGAATTGTAATTATTGAATACATTATTATGAACAAATTGTTATCCATTAGGGTACTTAAGAGTAAGAAAAAGAAAAGAGTTTAATCCTACCTTCATTTATTCATTCTCTAGTGCTCTTCCTTTCCTTATGTGGATCTCAGTTTCTGACCTCTTATTTTTTTTTTCTTAACTTATTTTAATATTTCTTACAAGGCAGGGCTGCTGATGACAACTTTCCTAATTTTTGTTTTCCTGTTAAATATCAATTTTTATGTATTTGTGCTTTACTACTTTCTTCCTTAATTGGCTTGGTGGATAGTTCATCTATGTTTGTGACATTATTGCTGTTACTTTTTACTGTAGAACAAAGTATCAGTGTTAATATTCAAATCTGCAATTTTTCTTCTTTTTTATGTTCTCTTTTTATCTGGCAAATAGAAAATTCTAAATAAATATTTGTTGAGTGGAGTTTTAAGTAAATCTTTCCCTGTGTGATCTATTTTTTGTTGTTTTTTGGGGTTTTTTTGTTCTTCTATCTTATTAAGTTATTTATTAATATAATTTTCTAAACTTTTCTCCAAGTGGAGCTTAAACTATATTTCATAGGTCAAATAAGTAATATTGTAGTTATTTTATAGATAGTCTTTAATGAATAAATTTTCTTTAGGATGTAAAAACTAATAGAGGAAATTTAAATCTGAGTAGCTTGTTTTCATTGTTTATATTTTATCCAGTTCTATATTTCTTTATTGAAGGTATTTGTAGCCTAAAAACATATGGTTAAGTTTTGCAAATGTTCCATGAGTACTCAAATAGGTGGTATTCATAGGGTATAGAATTATATACACACACAAGCACATATGCTTATTAGATCAACTTCATTAATTATGTTGTTTAGATGCTATATTTTCTTCCTTTGATTTGACATTGTATTAGTTAAAAACCAGGCAAGATTATGAAATCATCCTCTGCCACACTGTTTCCTTCACTTTCTCCCTAAGGTGTCCCTGTAGGTATTTAAATGCTATATGACTCAGTACATAAAAATTCAGAATAGTTCCAATTTTAATTGTACCCATGAAATTATTTTCTCAATTCATTTAATGTCTTTTGGCTTGAGTTTAACTTGTTTTTATTTTCATATTGTGACATTGACATTCTTTTTGTTTGCATTTGTTTTGTATGTTTTTGCCCATCATATTTTTACATGAAATTGTAGACAGAATTATAGATGAGTAAATGGGCATTTTTTTGGTGAAAGAGTACAGTGCTTTCATTACATTAGTAGTCTAATAGAGCCAGAATCCATTAAATGTTGAAAAGTACCAGAATAGGAATTATTTGGGAAAACTAATTGAAAGGCAACAGTTAGGATAGCCATACTATGCAAAGTCAACTCTCACGTACAGATTTCACATTGGGAATATTTGCCAAAAAGAATAGAAGTCAAGGCACTCTTATCAAAGCAGTTGAGGCAATTCTTCCACCTTGCTTTGTAGCAAATTCCCCCTGCCACCCAAGCAGTGACTGCCATTCTTGATTTGTTGGCATAACATTTTTTAAGTTGTATCTTCAATCATGAAAGTTTGAGTAACAAAGTCATTGACTTATTTTATTACCATTGTTCAGTAACTAGACCATCTCGTTGCTGGAGCTTTGCTGAAATTTTATCTAATTATGGTATTTTCATGCTTGGTGTACAGCCACAGGCAGTGTCTTATTTCATTTTTCTTTTGCATAAGGCTTTAAATCAATAAAAAGTAAACAAATAGAAGGTGAAATGCATGTGTGGTCATATGGCAAAAAAAAACTAGATTAACTGGGATCCATGAAAGCAAATAAGGCCTGATATCCATTCTCAGAGTTATTTAAGTAGACTGTATCATTGCATTCAAGACACAGAGAAGAGGCACTTTAGGTACAGACAATTCATTGAGATTTCCATGGTACTTTTTACATTGCACAGTATACTGGCAGAAATCAATCAAACAATCCAGAAAGCCTGATGTGAGAGAGATTGTGTACGTTAATCCCCAATTTGTTTTTAGGAGAGAAAGAAAAGTTATTCATGATAGCAGAAAGCGCTCTGTGTTACGAATGCCCTAGATAGAAACATAGCTTGAAACGTGCTCAGGTTTGCTGATGCCCAGAAAACTGACAGGGAACATTAAATGATGAGTAATCTGGACAGAGTTGGTTTTATGATGGATAAAATGGCATACTGTATTGAGGGGTAACCAAATATAAAACACAAAAGAGTTTGGAATGAAGAAAATAGAAAAAAATATATCATTTGCTATAGCAAAATTGAAAGCAGACTCAAAGATGTGAAACCAGATTAGACTGGAGATTAGCAGCAATGTTATTGTAGAGGAGGACGCAAGTGAAAAAAAAAGTCCAAAACATAACTATCTTGAGCTGAAATTATCCTCATGAAGTTGACACCTAATAAAATTATAGGGGTTATAATGTTCCAAAATATCTCCTTCATATAGGTCATTTGTCCTTCATATAGGTCATTTGTCCTTCATCAAGCAGTTATTTAGCACTTGCTATAGGATTGACCACAGAGAAAAGAAGATTAATATTACAAAGTGCCTGTCCCCAGTGAGGTCCCAGTCTTCTTGAAAAGACAGAGATGCGAGCAAATATATTTAAAATACCTAAAGTTGGGGAAATAATTTATGGGGCAAACGTGGTGGTATTTGCACTGTCTTGAGTGAAGAGTAGGTCTTGAACCAGCAGGGAAAAGGGAAGAGAACATTCCAAATAGAGAAACAGACATAAAGGGGCATGAGGACTCTTGAGCACTTGGCACAGTTTGGAATGGACTTTGCAGTTTAAGTCAGTTTAAGCAAAGTCTGAGCATAAGAAACTGGGAAACTAGGATATTCTTTATTATTTTCTCTACTTAATGTTTTGTCCTTGAAGGTTAAAATGAATCAGGAACTTAAATTTCCTTCCTTGGACACCTTTAACTCATAGACACTAAAGGCTCCATAATGGATGACAGAATATAGCTGAATATCTGGATAAATTGTGATTGCACAATTTAAGGCAACCATGAAACTGAACACATTGTGATTATTGATAGTAGTGATGGGAATCTTCCCTACTTCACTGCCTTCACTGCCACCCCAGCTAAACCTCCAGGGCAGGGGTTGTATACAGTAGACGTGCTGGCAAATGTTAAATACCAGGGAAAACACTCTGTGAAAGATACAGTGCCTGTATTGTTTATGCATGATTTTTCCCTTGATGTTTACCGAGCCACCTCAGTTCTAAATGTTTGCAGTAACAGGGAGAAAAGGTTCTAAGAAAATTTTACAGTCTGATAGTAAATTATAAGTTAAAATTCATGACTAGGAATCTACTTCCACATCTGGTATTTGTTTAATCTCCTGTGAGCCTGAATGGCAATTTTCCAAGCGTGCCTTCAGTTCTTAATACCTTTACATATTTTGTTCTGCTTACCTGTGGTATATGTTAGGGAAGATAGACAACAGATAAATTCAGCTGATTTTCTGATTTCAGCCCATTCCTTCTTAATATTTAAATGAGTTCTTTTGTCTTAAGTGATATCTTCCTAGTAGATCAATTTCAGTATTGTCAGAATCTTCTATTTTGCTTATTACTTAAAATACATATCAGAAACAAGGAGAAAAAGAAACTAAATGGCACGTAGAAGCAAATATCAGCTTTTATTACTAATCACATGGGCAGTCTTACAAAAACGAACATATAATTTATGTATAGTGAAATACATATAACTTAACTGTAAAATTCAGTGCATTTTGACAACTGCAAACACTGACTTAACCCGCCTCTTTGAGAGAGAGAACACTTTCAAAGAGTTTCCTTGAGTCACTCCAATCAATCACCCCCTCAAGAGGGAATCAATGCTATGATTCTTTTCATCATAGATCAGTTTTGTCTATTCTAGAACTTCCTACAGTGGAGTCATTTAGTACACACTATTTTATGTTTGACGTTCTTATTCAACATAATGTTTTGGAGATTCATCCATGTTGTGGCATGTGTCAGTAGTTCTTTGACTTTTACTCCTGGACAGTATTCTATTGTTTGACTATCACAGATTATCTATCCTCCTGTGGATGGTTATTTGGGGGGGGGTTCAGTTTGGGGTCACAATGAATAGAGCTGCTCTGAAAATTTGTGTACAAATCTTTATTTAGATAGGCACTTGGGTTGTTTCCACATCTTTACAATTGTGAATTGTGCTGCCGTAAACATTCTCAGGGATGGACACGCTTGTAGCTCTGACTTGGATGGGGCAAAGGCAATATATGTAACCCAAACATTTGTACCTGCATAATATTCTGAAATACTGTGTGTATGTATATATATACACACACACACACACACATACAAACACACATACACATAACTAAAGAAACTTGAAAAAAATCTTTATTTAGACATATACTTTCATTTTTCTTAAGGTAATACCTAAGAGTGAAAAGGCTTGGTCCTGTAATTAGTATATTTTTAACCTTTTGAGAAACTGGCAATACTTCTTCCAAAACGGTTGTACCATTTTATACTCGCAACAACAATGTATAGGTATTGGATGGAGTTGTTCAACTTCCTCACCAGTATTTGGCGTTGCCACTGTTTTTCATTTTCCCTAGTCCATTGAATGTGTAGTGATAACCTTTTGTGTTTTTAATTTGCAGTTTTTCATCAATGATGAATGATGTTGAACCCTTTTTCATGTGCTTATTGTCCATATGCATATCAGCTCTTGTGAAGTAATTGCTGAAGTCTTTTGCTTATGTTTTTAAATTGGGATGTTTGCTTTCATAGTAAACATTATTAAAATATTTATTCTGGATATAAGTCCCTTGTCAGATATGTTATACATGTGATAAAAATTCTTTTAAGTCTGTCATTGCCCTATTTATTTTCTCAACAAGGCTGTTTATCATAAATAGGGGAGCAAGTCCCCCTTGCAGAGTCTTTAAGGATCACTCACTCCAACATGTCTGTAGAAATTGCAGTGGGAAAGGCATACGAAATCAAAGGATTTATTATACCCACAGGTCCTGGAGAGAGAGGCACCATGTGCTCAGAGGGCCATGCAAAGTCACCCAAAAGCCAGAATTTGGCTCTTGGATGACAGGGAGGAAACAGAGCAAGGACCTGTGAGCAAGTGGCTTTACTGAGAGTCACGGAGCAGTAGCTCTGGTGTGTGGGAAGTGTTCTTGGGGGTGATTTGAATGTAGCTGAGTTAACTTGGACAGGAGGGAAGGCATAAAATGGTGAAGTCATCATGAGACATCACTTGAACACACGTGTTGGGGAACGAGTACCCAGAGATGGACATGAGTAGGTAAAATTTCAAAAAAAACATTGTGGGTGCCAGTGCTCAGAGAGGCATTGAGGCAACAAATAGCTTTATGTTGCAAAGGCCTTTTGATGAGCAGAAGAGTTTTCATTTAGATGAAATATAATTTTTCTTTTAATAATTAATGACTATTTTGTGCTCTCTAAGAAATATTTACCTACCTTACGATCAAAAAGATATTCTTCTACATTTTTTATAATTTTTATAGTTTTAGGTAGTCTGATTCATCAGAAATTGGTATGGATATAAAGTGGAGGTTGAAGTTTGCTTATTTTTTCCCCATATGAATTTCCAGCTGGGCTAGCACCATTGGTTGAAAAGAGACTCTTCTCCATTGGATTGCTTTGGTACCTTTGCAGAACAACAGAAACCAACTAAATATATAAGTGTGGGTCTGTTTCTGGAATCTCAATTCTGTTCCCTTCATCTATTTGTTTATATTTATGTCAGTACCTCACTATTTTCATTATTGCACTTTTGAACTAACTTTTTAAGTTCTCCAACTTTGTTCTTTCTCAAGATTGTTCTGGCTATTTTAGATTCTTAGGATTTTTATATAAGCTTTAGAATCAATTTGTTTCTATTAAAAATACAAGGCTGCTGGGACTTTGATTAGAATTGCATTGAATTTTTAGATGTATTTGTAGAGAAAAGACTTAATAATACTGAACCTTCTAATCCTAGAGCATGGTATATCTTTCCATTTATTTAGGCCTTCAGTTTCTCTCAACAATGTTTTAATAGTGTCAGCAGAGAGCTCTTACATAGGTCCCATTAATTTAACCTAAATATGTTATGATAGGATGGTATTTTTAATGATGTTTTTGTTTTTATTTTCAAATGTTTATTGCCAGTATGTAGGCATCTAATTCTTTTTCTGTATTGGCTTGTATCCTGTAGTATTGATGAGTTCACTTTTGAGTTTGGCAGGAATTTTTCTTTTGTATATTTCTTAGGATTTTATATGTACACAATCATGGCATCTACAAATAATGGTGGCTTCTTTTTTGTTTTTTCTTAGCATCTTAAAGTCTGGAAACTTCTTTTACAATCTGTATGCCATTTATTTTTCTTTATTGCAATATCCAAGACTTCTAGTAAAATATTAAATAGAAGTGCTGTCAATGTACATCTGTGCCTTTTTCTAGATCTTAGAGAGGGTAGTGTTGAATGTATCGTATTATTAATAAGTATGATATTAGCTATAGCTTTTTAGCAGATACATTTTATTAGGTTGAAGATTTATCCTCTATTCCTAGGTTGGTAAGAATCTTTCTGATTAAGTGTTGGAATTTTGTAAAAATTTTTGTGTATGTGGCAGTCAAAATGATTATATGCTTTTACTCTTTAATCTTTTCATTTGGTAAATTACATTAATTTTGTATATTTAACCATCTTTGAATTTCTGTACTAAACCTCACTTAGTCATTACATGTAACCTTTTTATAATATGTTACTGGATTTTGTTTGCTAATATTTTAAGTATTTTTGTATTTATGTTTATAAGAGGTATTAGTCTATATATTTTTTCTTATAATTTCCCTTTCTGGATTTGGTATCAAAGATATGCTAGCTTTGTAAAATGAGTGCAAAGTATTCCATTTCCTTTATTTTCCAAAAATATATATAAAATTGATATATATTTCTTAACTATGTAGTAGTATTATATATTTCTTAAATATTTGGTAGTATTCTCATGGAAATACTCTATTTCATGGAAATTTTTAATTAAAATTAACTGTTTCTAATGTATACAGCATTGGTCATGCTTTCTATTTCTTGTATCAGTTTTGCTAAGTTTTGTTTCATGGAATCTGCCCATTTTATCTAAGTTGTAAAATTAATTGACATAAAGTTGTATATAACCTTAATTTATTATCTTTATAATGCCTACAGAAAAGTCCCCTTCTTCATTTCTGATACTGCTGATTTTATTTTTCTTCTTACATTGATCAGTTTTATTAATCAATTTTATTAACCTTTTCAAAGAAGCAACTTTTGATCTTACTGATTTCCTGTATTATCTTTTTCACACTTTTATTTTTATCATTCCCTTTTATTTACTTGCTTTGAATTGAATTTGTTCTTTTTTCAATATTCTTAAGGTGAAATCTTAGATCATTGATCTTTATCAATGATCTAATGTAGGCATGTAACACTATAAATTTCCCCATGAGAACTGCTTTAACTGCATCTTACAAATTTTAATATACAGTGTTATTTTCCTCTGTTCAAGGATTTTTAAAAATTTTTCATTGGGATTTCTTCTTTGACACATAGGCATTTTTGGACTGTGTTGTTTAATTTAGAAAGATGTGTAGATTTTCTTAAAATAACATTAACTTCTAATTTAATATCATTGTGGTCAGAAAACACAATCAATATGATTGTGATATTCTGAAATTTATTAAGATTTGTTTTATAAGCCAGTATATGATCTATATTAAAAAGAATGTTGATCCTGCTGTTGTTAGGTGTAATGTTTTATAAAAAAGCTAATTAGGTCAAGTTGATTTACAATGTTATTTAAATCTTCTGTATCATACTATCGTTCATTTGATCCAACAATTACTGAAATGTGTCCTCTGGCAAAAAGTCAGGATAAATATGGGGCTTACTTCCTATGCTTTTCTTCTCTCAAAGATCACAGCCTTGGTTTTTTCTTACTAATGCCTGAAAATAGTTAACTTCTAGTCGTATCATTGTTCATGGCAAAAAGGTTGGTCTGGTATTCATTACTCCATTGTATCAGGAACTAAAAATGCTTGTGCTTTATTAGGTTTAGACCCTGTAGAATGCTGCCTCATCAATTGGCTCATACTCTGTAACCCTATTTTGCATTTCCTAACCTGTCTGACCAGGTACTGAAAAGCCACATCAGCCTGAAGTGATGTGAGTGAGAGTCTGTCCCTGAGATTCTCCATAGAGATGCTTGTATTTTGTCCTCATCTTTATTTAGGTAGTATTTGGATGGTCCCTTGATTTAAACAATCGCACGCTATAGACGATATTATACTAAAGAGGATAAGCTGGTCATCATGTTTTGACTCTTTTTCAGTACTGCATACTACGATTTTTGTTTTTGGTTTTTGTTTTCTAGTTTGTGGAGTTTTTTTTCTTCTTTACTTCTTACCTGTACTTCCTCATTTAATCTTTTCTGTTGTCTTCAAAAGTGAAAAGAATAGCACGCTAGGCTAGATGTTTGACTTTTGGCTCACTGTTTTAAGACATAGTTTTTAGGAGTGCATGGTATTTTCAAACAAGAGCCTTCTTTGGCTCCCCTGTACTTTGTGCTCCTCATAGTATATTAAATTTATCTGTTCATGAATCTGCTTCCTTTAATGGCTGGATGTCCGCTAAGACAGAAGTCTTATAAATATCCATGCCAATTGTTTTATCCACCCCTAGAGCAATTATCTGATCAATCTCTTTAAGAGTAGTGAACAGTAGTGAACAGTGAACTACTGTTCTTCAGATATCTTAGATGTTTAGAAAAGTGCATTATACACAACTTAGAATACCATTTATAATCTTGAATATTAAGAGTTCTGAAATCTAAAATAAAGATTGAGGATTCATGAATATCAGTGAACATAAAAAGTAAAACATTGTTTTTTAGTTGGTCTCAAAAAATTTTTTTAGTGTGCAGTATGAGCCTTTCCAAGACCAGGAAAAAATGGAGGCATACTGAGTAATTTCGTGTTTCTTCTATAACTTGTTCCCTTCCTTTATATATGAGGTCTGTCCAGTAAGTATCCAGCCATTGTCAACATAAAGAGAATGGTTTGTGCCACATCAGTGTCACCTGGCAGCCAAGGAAAGTGGACTGTAATGCGCATCCGTGAATAATGACGACTTCGCTGTACTAGTCAGTAGGGCGCTAGATGCCATTGAGTCAGCATGTGTACTGTGTGGCTGTCACGTTCAAAATGACTTGAGCGAGTAGGGCAACGAATCTCCATCAAACTTTGCATTCAGCTTGAACATTCCTCCACGGAAACTATCGCATGGTTTGGAAGGCTTTCAGGGATGATGCAATAAGCGCAGCGCAAATAAAAGTGTGGCACAAATGATTCAAAGATGGTTGAGAATCTGTCCAAAGTGATCCACGTTCTGGAAGGCCTGCAACAAGCAGAACACCTGAGAATGTTGAACGTGTATGGGTTATGTTAGGAGAAGCTGGGAGAACTAAGTGAGGTCCCAAGGTACCTACTTTCAAGGGGACTGAAGCATCATTGTCCTATGTACAATGTTTCTTATACCTTGTATCATCTTCAGTAAATGTCTCTATTTTTCATGTTACATGGCTGGATAATTGCTAGACATATACCTCATATAAGCGAATAATTCATATATTATATTTTTCATAATTTTCTGGTTCTGTTTGGTTTTATAATCACATATGCCTATATCTTTTTCTTCCTCCAAGACTACAAGGTATTTGAAAGAAACAAATTGTGCTCAGACTTTTTTTTTTAATCTTCCTCTAATTTGATCAAATACCTAGTCTGAGAAACCAATAGAAACTAAATCAATGTTAGTTGGTAGAATCAGGGAATAAATCATATAAACTGAGAGGAAGTCTTAATTAATGGAATTTTCAATTATAAAGTAATTTTTATTAATTTCTAAGAAAAATATTTAAAATAACTTTTAACATATACTAGCTTAGGCTAATAAAATAGACCTCTGGTCGTTTTATTCTCTGTATAAACAAGTAATAATAACTTTTTATTAACACAGGATGCTATGTAAAATATGGGGTCTTTTAGAATGGTGAAAATGGAAAACTTTAAAATATACCAATAAATGTTTTTAAAAATTTCCAATATTTTGTTAAATTTCTCTATACTACTAATGTAAATTAGTAAATAAGATTAACTTTCACACATCAATGTTATCTGAAATAGCACAAGTTCCTATAAGCAAATAACACTTTTCTGTAGTGGTTGCTGTCCAGCTAGATTATCCCAAAATAGTTGACTAAGCTTTCTCTTGCAACAAGAAAAGGCTTGCCTTTCTAAAGATTGCTTTTATAATGAGGGATCCATATCTTACACACACATATATTTTTGATTCATCATGCCCAAGGACAGATTTAAACACAATCTTACTAAGTATTTTGTGCTTCTTAGGGAAATAATTGTTTGGTAGAAGTTTGATATGATTTTTTTTTGCTCCTAATCCTATGCAGATAATAAGCATAATATTTCCCTTTGTGGATAAAAAGCTCACAGCTGCCTGTCAAAATGCACATGTCATATTCTAGGTTCATTTCTAGACTCTATACTCTAAAAATATTGGTCTGAGGCTAATGAAGAGCAATAACTAGGTCCTTAGCTACTAAATCATTAACGGAAATTTTTCAATCAAGTTGAAGTCTGATCTAGAACTTCTTTTATGGTGTATTTTGAAATCCATATTTATTTATTTTTTAATTATTATTATTTTTTTTTGAAACTGAATCTCACTCTGTCGCCCGGGCTAGAGTGCTGTGGCATGAGCCTAGCTCACAGCAACCTCAAATTCCGGGGCTCAAGTGATCCTCCTGCCTCAGCTTCCCTAGTAGCTGGTACTAAAGGCACACGCCACCATACCCGGCTGATTTTTCTATTTTTAGTAAAGATGAGTCTCGCTCTTGCTCAGGCTGGTCTCGAACTTGTGACCTCAAGTGATCCTCCCACCTCAGCCTCCTAGAGTGCTAGGGTTACAATTGTGAGCCACTGCACCCAGCCAAAATCCATATTTAGATTGCATCCATTAACAGATGAACTCTGATTACCATATATCTACTCAAATGGGGAATAATCTGGGTAATATTTCCTATGCGGGTCCATGGTGTAGTCAAGTAAATGTTCGTCACTTCTTGCCCACTTTCTCTCTTGCTTCCCTCCCCAGTCTCCCTATTACTATTGCTGGTTACTTCTTGGCTCCTCTTTGCCTCTGTCTCATACCTGGAATGTGGTATTTTACCTTTCAATGTAAATGTTACTTTATTTTTAAAAGGAAATAGTAAGGGGAGCAAATAAAACTTACCTGTGACTTGTATTAAGTAAATAAACAAAACAATGAATCCTTTCAGAATAAAATTTGAAAGACTCTTCAAAGAACTTGCCTTCCTAACGTTGGAAAGGCTGATGAATTAGATCACGAAAGGATTAATGCTTATCATGCTTATCCTGTATGAGCTAATAGCTCAAATAATTCTGAATAAGACAAATAGTCATTTTAGCATGGGATTAGCAACACATCTATGCCTTACTCTACAAAATGTATGTAGTGTGATAATAGAATCCCTTTTCCTCTGTGAAAGCCGTAAAGGATAAAACTTAAAATAAGCTGCAGTAGTCGCTTTTAATTCAGATTTTAGACTTCGCATTTCCTATTTATTCCTCATGTATAAGAGGAAAAAATAATAAAAACTAAAGTATTACTTTTACTATGTGGAGGGCTTTTGTTTTTCTTACCTGAAGGAAAAATGCCTTTTTGGATACTTGCCTCTGTTTTTCATATGTATTTTTTAATCCACACTCCCATAAAATTAAATTGAAGAATAAGACTTTCTAGATATCATAAAAGAATATTTGAGAAGATTGGGCTTTAATAGGATTTAAATGAAGTAAAGACTTAGCCTAGGTAGCTTGGAATTGGACAAGCTTTTCACCCAGCCTTGCATAGTATCTTTTTAATTAAACAGGCTATAAAAATTCTATTTGGAGTACGAAATCTGCATTGGCCTGAGGTGTGTGTTCTCTCTTCCCTTTCCCCTCCTTGGCGCTAGCTACTCCGTGAACTTCTATTACTCTAGAAACTCCATCTGCTTTGGCTGCTTCTCTGCAGTTAGTGCATTCAATCCCTACTGACAGACCTGTGAAAAGAAACAAAGAGTATTTAAGGGCCAGAAAAAAATAGTTTCCCAGAGCATAATTGCTTCCCTCTGCCTGGAGTGGACTTTTCTGCTTATTTCTTACTTATAAGATCCACATGAGAGTTCCTTAAGGTTTCTTTAATTTATAAATTTTTTGATCTGATCATCTTTGCTTAATACCTGGCAGACAGAGGTACTCAATAAATATTCATTAAGGTAGGAGAATAAACACATAGTTGAGTTCAAATAAGAACTAGGCTGTTAGGATTCACAGCTATTCTTTCATCTGCTCACAGCGGATTAGGGAAAGCGTTTTGGAGAGGACGCTGTTCTCTGTAAGTTCTCTGTAAGACTGTAAGTTTGCTAGAAATGAGGAGAAAGGCATAAAGTTTGAAGGAATATTATAAGGAAAATACAAAGGTATGAGTGTGGTGGAGTAGAAAAGGCACAGTCTTTGGGATTAGACACGCTGAGATCCCAGCTCTGCCCACTCAATGGATACATGAACTTGAGCAGGTTGTTTAACCTAGATAAGCGTCAATTTTCTCATCGTAAATAGGAATAATATCTTCTGCGTGGAATATGATGGCATATGTAAAACACCTAGCAAAGGGCCCATCACATAGAAGATGGCCAATAATCGGTAGCTGTATTATTATTGTTAATTAGTTCATTGTGGCTGAAATGTTGAATGCAGAAGCAGGCAGAGAATGGCAGGAGAGGAAACTCAAAAGGCACACTTATTTAGATTTGGAAGGCATTTTAATGATATTTGAAACAGATTGCTGCCTTTTATCCAAATATATGCAACAACATGGATGGAACTGGAGAACATTATGTTAAGTGAAATAAGCCAAGCCCAGAAAGATAAATCTCACATGTTCTCACTCATACGTGGGAGCTGAATATCAAACACAATTGATCTCATGGAGACAGAGTAGAATGACAGCTACCAGAGGCTGAGAAGGGTAGCAGGAGAGGGGAATAAAGGGGGCATGGATAATGGGCGCGAAAATATAGTTAGATAGTTACATAGAATGAACAATATGTGATAGCACAACAAAGTGACTCAGGTATCCTCAAACTACGGCCCGCGGCCACAAGCAAGTGTTTTTGCCCGTTTGTTTTTTCACTTCAAAATAAGATATGTGCAGTGTGCATAGGAATTTGTTCATAGGTTTTTTTTAAACTATAGTCCAGCCCTCCAACAGTCTGAGGGACAGTGAACTGGCCCCCTGTTTAAAAAGTTTGAGGACCCCTGAGTTAGGGTATACTTTAAAATAACTAAAAGAGTGAATTGAAATGTTTCTAACACAAAGAAATGATAAACATCTGAGGTGCTAGATGCCTCAGTTACCCTGCAGGATCTGGTTAATTCACATTCTATGCCTGTATCAAAACATCACAGGTACCCTATAAAGATATGCAATCATTATGTACTTATAATAATTTAAAAAAATTTTTTTTAAAGTAAAGAAGGAGAAAATATGCCCTAATAAATGTTGTATTTTCTCAAATAAATATATGTGGATTTTTGTTTTCTCTTTTAGCAAAGCTGGATGGAAAAAAAACAAGAACAAAAAGCACATGCTTAGATGATCCTTTAAGACCTGAGCAATGTCTATTAGATCAAAACAGCTTAGAAAAAAGGATATTCAATTTAGTCCAAGTTAAAAACAAAAGAAAACTAACATTTAAGAGGGTTTTAAATGAGATTGTATTTGCCTTATGGATTTGTGTTCACGTTAAATATTTACTGGAGTAAACCATTTATTTCCTAAAACTATTTGGTGAGTATTACAAAGCCCTTCCTTGCCACACAAATATCAATTTGAATTTAAATCATTAGATTACAATGTAGGCGCTACCTTATCAAAGCAGTTCATTTTTATTTTTTATTTACATACAGTAAAATTCACTTTTTTGTGGCATATAGTTCTATAGGTTTTGATAAGTGTATAGTTATGTAACCACTGCCACATTCAAGAGACAGTTCATCCTCCAAATTCCCCTGTGGTGGTCTTTTGTGGTCCATATTAACCACCACCCCGTAACCCTTGGCAACTACCTATATGTCTCTATAGTGTTGCATTTTCCGAAGGGTCACATAAATGGAACTACACAATATGCAACCTTTGAATCTGGCTTTTTGCATTCAGTGCAATGTATTTGAGATTTATCCATGGTGTTACACGTGTCAACAGTTAATTTCTTCATATTGCTGAGTAGTATTTTATTGTATAAATGTACTCCAGTTTGGTTATCCATTCACCAGTTTGAAGGACATTTGGGGATAATGTAGAATGCTGCTGTAAGTATTTGCATACAAGTTTTTGCATGAACATAGTGTTCATTTCTCTAGGGTAAATGCTGTGGAGTGGCCTAAGTGAGTTATTGAAAGGTATATGTTCAACTTCATGACAAGCTATTAAACTGTTTTCTAGAGTGGCTTTACCATTTTATGTTGACACTAGCAATGTGTTAGAGTTTCTGTTCCATATCTTCACCTTGCTTGGAATTTCCCATCTGCTCCCAGCTGAAGAAAACTCTATGCTTTTAAAAGGCTCATGTGATTAGATTACGTTCCCCTGGATAATCTCCCTTTGCAGTATAGAGTAACATAAGGGCACGATATCTTGTCATAATCACAGTCCCAAGTACTATGGTTAAAATTAGAATTCTACTTCTACATTTCTTAAGTGAGTTTGAGTAGTATTCTCTTTCAGAAAATGGATTCATTTCAGCTGAGTTGTCAAATTTTGGGGAATGGAGTTGTTCATAATTTTCCCTTATTATGTTTTAATGTGTGTGTGGTCTGAAATGCTATAGCCTCTTTCATTCCTAATGTTAGTAATTTGTAACTTCTCTCTTTAGTCAGTCTTATTAGAAGTTTTTAAATTTTATTTTTCAAAGAAACCCCTTTTGGTTTCATTGACTCCCTCTATTATTTTTCTATTTTAAATTTCATTGATTTTCTTTTCTTTGTTGATTTCTTCTTTGTTTGATTTTGGCTTAATTTGGGTTTTATTTTCTAGTAATTATAGTTTTATTTTCTTTTATAGTAATTTATTTTCTTTCTATAGTAATTCTAGTTTTATTTTCTTAATGTGGAAGCCAAGTTATTGATTTGAATTTTCTTTGTTTCTAATTAAGTATTTGATTCTCTACCTTTTCTTCTAAATAAAGTTTTAACTGCATTGCAGAAATTTTTATATAGCATGTATCAGTCAGGGTTCCACAAGAGAAATAGAAATGTGTGTGTGTGTGTGTAGAAAGAGAGAGAAAAAAATTGCAAGAAATTGGCTTATGCAATTGTAGGATCTGGCTAGGCCAGTTGCAGATCCACAGGGCAGGCCACCTGATGCTAGAACTCTGGTGAATGAGCTGGAGCTGAAGCTGCCGTCCACAGGAGAATGTCTTCTACAGGGAAGCCTCAGTTCTACTCTTAAGGCCTTTCAACCAATAATTTTCTTGCTTAAAGCAAAATGACTATAGACTTCAATCCCATCTACAAAATACCTCACAGCAACACGTAGACTCACGTTTGATTAAATAACAAGGACTATCACTTAACCAAGTGGACAATATAAAACTGACCATCACTTGTGGTATTTTCATTTTTAGTTCAAATTTTTTACTAATGTTTTTTCAGATTTCCTTTTTGACCTATGGATTTTTCAGAAGTGTGTTATTTAATTTTCAAATATTTAGAATTCTTTGTGTTAATGATTTTTAGTTTACCTCCATTTTGGTCAGAGAACATACTTTGTATTATTCCAATCACTTAAAATTTGTTAGTTTGTTTTACGACCCATGATATGTATCTTGATGAATTTTTCATTTATACTTGAAAATAATGTATGTTATACTGTTCTATTAAATGTTCTATATATTTAATATAGAACATCAATCAAGTTGGCTGAATGGTATTTAAGACTTTTATATCCTTGCTGACTTTGTTTACTTTTTTATTAACACTAAGAGGAATATTTATAATCTAAGTATAATTTTTATTTGAATGTTTCTTCCAACTCTATCAGTTTGTGTTCTGTGCATTTCAAAGCTCTATCATTTGATGCATACACATATAAAATTGTTATGTCTTCTTATTGAAATTACTCTTCCAGAATCATGTAATGTCCTTCTTTATCCCTTTTAATTTTCCCTGTTGTGAAATCTACTTTGTCTAGTATTGTTATAGCCCCTTTAGTTTTCTTTTGATTAGTGTTTGCATAGCATATTGTTTTCATTCTTTTCACTTTTAACCTACCTATATTATTATGTTTAAAGTGGTGGTCTTGTTGACAACACATTGTTGGATCTTAATTTTTTAATGTGAAAATCTTTCAATTTTGCCTAGGACATTTACATTTAATGTAATAATTGATATGATTGGATGTAGGTCTATTACTTCATTGTCTTTGTTCACTGTATTTTTCATTCTCTGATTACCCTTTTCAGCCTTCTTTTGATGATTTTTAGTATGCAACTTTAATTTACCTATTTGCTTTTTGACTATGTATGTCTTTATAGCTTTGTTAGTAGTTGCTCCAATAATTAAAATATACATCTACGTAGAGTTCAAATTTTACTCCTTAAATAAAATTGTAGAAACATAACAACTATATAGGTCCTTTTATGCTCCTTCTTTTATGCTATTGTTATCAAATGTATTACACCTGTAAAAAACATTGAAAACCCCATTTGACAATGTTATAATTTTAGCCTTCATCAATCATAACATATTTTAAAGAACTTAAGAGGGGAAAAAATGCAACTTTATTTACTTGAGTAATTATCATTTCCATTTCATTCCTGAAGCTCCAAGTTTCCCTTTAATATCATTTCTCTTTTGCTGAAGAACTTCATTTACCATTTCTTTTATAGCAGGTCTGCTGCTATGAATTCTCCTAGCTTTTATATTTTATGTAAACATTTCTTTATTTCACCTTTTCTCTGAAGGATATTTTGAGGAAATGTGGAATTCTGAATTAGAAGTTCTTTACTTTTCAGCAGTTTAAGTAGATTATTATATTATCTTCTGGCTTCTGTGATTTCCACTGAAATACACTGTCATTTGAATCATTGTTCTCCTGTATGTAAAGTGTTGGTTTTACTTGATGCTTTCACATTTTTTTTCTTTATTTTTGGATTTCAACAGTTTGATTATGAGGCTCTACATGAGGTTTTCCTTTTGGAGGTTTTCTCAGCCTCCTAAATTTGTAAATTTTTGGCTTTCCTTAAATTTGAGAAGTTTTCTGCTGTATGTTTTCTATGAAAAACTCTTTTCTCCTTCTGGGATTCTAGTAATACAAGTAAAAGACCTGAGGTTCTGCTTGTAATTTTTTCTTGGCTGTTTTATTTTTATTTTTTTATTTCAGAATTTGATGGAGTACACACATTTTGGTTACATAATTTGCTTTTGTACAGTTTGAGTCAAAGTTATAAGTTTGCCCTTCAGCCAGTTAGTGTGCATTGTACCTGTTAGTGTGAATTTACCCATCACTTCCTCCCCACTACACTTGATTTCCCTTGAGTTTTACTTTCATATGTGCATATAAATGTTAATCAATTAGTTCCAATTTAGTACTGAGTACATGTGATGTTTTTTTTTCCATTCTTGTGATACTACACTAAAACAAATGGCCTCCAGCTCCATCCATGTTGTTACAAAAGATACTAGATCACCGTTTTTATGGCTGATTAATGCTCCATGGTATACATATGCCACATTTTATTAATCCACTGATGTATTGATGGGCATTTGAGTTGATACCACATCTTTGCAATTGTGAATTGTGCTGCTATAAACATTCAAGTGCAAGTGTCTTTTTTATAAAATGTCTTTTTTTCTTTTGGGTAAATACTTAGTAGTGGGATTGCTGGATCAAATGGTAGTTCTACTTTTAGTTCTTTGAGGTATCTCCATACTACTTTCCTTAGAGGTTGTACTAGTTTGCAGTCCCACCAGCAGAGTATGAGTGCTCCTATCTCTCAGCATCCTCAGCAGCATCTGTTGTTTAGGGATTTTTTGATAAAAGCTGTTCTCACTGGAGTTAGGTGATATCTCATTGTGATTTTTATTTGCATTTCCATGATGATTAGAGACGTTGAGCATTTTTTCATGTGTTTGTTGGCCACTAGTCTATTTTCATTTGAAAAGTTTCTGTTCGTGTCCTTTGCCTACTTTTTAATGGGGTTGTTTGAAATTTTTCTTGCTGATTTGCTTATTTATAGATTCTGATTATCAGCCCTTTATCAGATATATAGCTTGCAAATATTTTCTACCATTCTGTAGGTTGTCTATTTGCTCTATTGATTGTGCCCTTGGCTGTGCAGAAGCTTTTTAATTTGATCAGGTCCCATTTATTTATTTTTGTTGTTGCTCTGATTGCTTTTGGAGCCTTCTTCATAAATTCTTTGCGTAGGCTGATACCTATGAGTTTTTCCAACATTTTCTTCTAGAATTCTTATAGTTTCATGCCTTAGGTTTAAGTCTGTTATCCATCATGAATTAATTTTTGTGAGAGGTGAAAGGTGTGGATCCTGTTTCAGCCTTCTACATGTGGCTACCCAGTTTTCCCAGGACCATTTATCACATAGGGATTATTTACCCCAGTGTATATTTTTGTCAGCTTTGTCAAGATCAAATGGCAATATGAGAATGAATTCATATCTGTGTTCTCTGTTCTGATCCATAGATCTATGTCTTTGTTTTTATGCCAATACCATGCTCTTTTGGTTACTATGGCCTTGTAGTATAGTTTGAAGTCTGGTAAAGTGATGCCTCCTAATTTATTTTTATTACGTAGGATTGCATTAGCTATTCAGGGTCTTTTCTGGTTCCACGTGAACCACAGAATTATTTTTTCAAGGTCTGCAAAAAATAATATCAGTATCTTAATGGGGATTGCATTGAATCTGTAAATCACTTTGAGTAGTATAGACATTTTAACAATGCTGATTCTGCCAATCCATGAGCATGATATGTTTTTCCATCTGTTTATATCCTCTGCAATTTCTTTCCTCAGTGTTTTAGTTCTCCCTTTTAAATTGATTTTTGTCTCTTATTTAGAAAGGATCATTTCTGTTTATCTATCTTACAGCTCAGTGACTTGTTTTTGTCGTCTCCTTCTACTATTGCACTCATCCAGTAAGATTTTTATGGTTATTATATTTTTATTTCTAAAATTTTTATTTAGTTCTTTATATTTTCTATTTTTTTCTTAGAATATCTTTCCATTTATTTCAAAAGACTTTTTTTCTTATTTCATGAAGCCTATTTATAATAACTACTTTAAAAGCTTTGTCCAATAGTTTCAACATATGGCTCACCTCAGGGATTAATGTCAGTTGATTGTGAGCTGTTGAGATTTTCCTTGTTATTTTCATGTCTAGTAATTTTGGATTGTATTATGGACATTTAAGCATTATGTTTGAGACTCTGGTCCTTTTGAAATCCTCTAGAGAATGTTTTTATTTTGTTTGTTTCTGTTTTTTGTTTGCCTTAGAAGGTAATCAACCTGCTATGGTTCTAGCCACAAGTCCCAACCTGCCTTCTGTAGGCTGTGGTTCCTATATCAGTTTAGTTTTCACACCTTTTGTAGTGCTGTTCTGTCTGCTCCACATAGACACTATCGAGTGGCTAACCTGAACCTTGTTCTATAGCATAGCTTATCCTGGAAGCATCTGCTACGCTTCCTTGGGTGATTTGAATACATGTGCCACTCAGAGGTGAGCCTGGGACTTCATACACAAATTTAGGGGCTCTTTTTCTCTACCACCTTCCTCTCCATGGTTTCTCTTCACTCTCCAGTCCCCAAGGGCTCCTTTCCCTGGTTTTCTACCATGAAAGTCAGGGTTTTAGATTTTCCATGCTATTTCACACTTCCCATGATGACTTGGTTCATTTTGAGGGCAAAGCAATGAGAGAAGGGAAAGAAAAAATTAATGAGGATTCTCTCTCTCTCAAACACACACACACACGCACATGCACACGCACACTGACCACAAGGAACCAGTTTTCCAGTTCCTCTGGTCAGGAAAAGAAAAAAAATATTTTTCAGAGTTTTAGTTGTTTGCATAGCTGCTACTTCCACTGATGCAAGGCTTTGCGAATGGACCTTGTCTAGAAGGCCAACTGAGCAAAACAAACAAACAAACAAACAATTTCCCTCTACAATCTCTATCCTACAGACTCTTTCTTCCTGGTCCTCTAGACAGAAAAGGATGGAGTAATATACTCTTGCAGCATTTTCTGTCTGTGCCTGATGTGCAGTTCTGGGATTTGGGCTGTCCTGGAAAACAGGAAGAAAGTGAAAATAGCAATAAACTCACTACCATATTGGTCATACTTTCAATTTTGATTTCTCTCCCCAATTCACCTGTTGTTTACTTTTCTGAATTTTCAGATAGACTCTTTACATTTATTTCTTTGTAGTTGATAGGAGGTAGAGGGTGGCATATGCTTACTCTATCATAGCCCAACTGAGATTGAACTAATTACACATTACTTTTCCTTCTCTTGGTATTCTCATTTCTTACTTGTTTTGTTTTTGCTTACCTATTTATTTGCTTTGCTTTGTTTTTGAATCATGAACATATTGGCCTGATTTGAGTTTTAAAATAACAATTTTTAGCTTGCCTTGCTAAGGTATATTTCTCTTTTCCTATAAATTATTTAGAAAAAAATAGGAGGGAAAAAGCAGACATTACCTAGAGGAATGCCATTCAGAATTGTTTCAAGAAATATAATGAACTATAAATCCAAGGGAAAAATAATACTTTTAAATTCTGTGTCTAGCTTTTTTCTTCTTGTCTTCTAAGTTTTCTTTTCCAGGAACAAATTTGAACTAATTATTTACTTTAACAAAAACAAAGATTTCACCATATGCTATCTAGGAAAGGTGAGGAATCTATTAGGAAATGGCCTACTTTGAACATAATTTGTAAAAGAGATTGATGCGGAATACCTTCACACACCCACTCAAATGTTACATAATTTGGTTTCTTGCCCAGGGAATTGAACCTAAGACCTCTTGGTAGAGCCATAGGACTTATGCCAATTATCAAAAGAAAAAAAAACCCTCACAGTTATTTTAAATTTTCAATAGAATCATACTTACATGGAGTTAGAGGCAATTACACCACCAGGATCTGTCGCCTACTACTAAGTTGTTTTTATTTCCCAGCTATGCACATCATTTAATGAACTTCACATTGAACACTTACTATATGTTGGCATTTTGCCAGGTACCAAGGTGACTACAAAGATGAATTACATGAGTCCCTGTCTTCTAAGAGTAGAGGACACGGAGGCACACAGAATTTATGAGGCTGTTTGTCAGACTGTGCTGAGTGCTTTATTTGACAGAGGCAGAAGCAGCCTTCTCTGGGAAAGCACGCAGGGATGATTCACCCATTGAGGGGAGCGAGGAAGGTTTCCTGGAGAGACGATGCTTAGAAGGAACTTTAAGGATGTATTACACCACAGAGCAATGGAGAACACAGGGAAAGTTACTCAAAGAAGGGGGTGGGGCATCTAAGCAAAAGCTTGGAGGCTTGCAAATGCATGGCACTCTTGGGGAATAAAAAATAGTTCAGCATAGCTGGTGCATAGCACATTCCACTTTGTTTTTATTCTCTTGAGCTAAGTGATATTATTTCTCTTACATCATGATTTGAGCAGTGATGGAGTTGAATTATGGAAACCAAGACTTGGGTTCCAAGTAGATGTGTTGTTGCAGGTGTTCCTGGGAGACTGTAATGGTTTGTTACTACTTGATGCCTTTGCTTGCCTTGCTCTCTCTATGGGGAACATACTTCTACTCAATCTCCTGCCTCCTGCAGGGAATCATGCCGCCACCTCTCTCTCTTTTTTCAAAAAATTATATTTTCACATATTCAGGGAGTAGCAAGTAGATTCTTAAGAGCAGACACCATCTTATTTACCCCAATGTTCTGCCACTGTCCCTGTGAGATGAGATACTCTCATAATAAACCGAAATAAAAAAGTGATAAATGCAAATGTCCCAGGGGAACCAAGGGAAATTGAGTCGGTACAACGCCTGTCTTGAATACCTTGTAATAACATTTCTTGCCTTCCTTTCAATTTGTAGAAAATCATTAAGAAATAAAATCCAAGTTCTACTTTAATTAGCTTACAAAATAGTTGGGCTGGTGTATGCACTTCTACTCTGTAGAATTATTTATAGGTATATTTTAAAACTGGGAAAAAACCCAACCATATCTTGTGTAGCCTGGGTTTGTTTTTAAAAGGAGTTTATTATTTCAAGGGGAGATTAAAGCAATCTGGGCCAGTGCTGAATAGAGAAAACTAGGATTTAGAGAGATAAGACTCTAGGTACCCTTTGGACTTAATTCTACCCTTTTGGATAATAACATGAACAACATTTCCTACCTCCATTTTTGAGATTTGGAAGAGTTTGGCCGAGGCATAAGGGGCCCCAGGTAACATGTGTAGTTCCCTGAAAATTGCTGGTTGATTCCCCTATGCTTTTAGTGTGGGTCTTAAAAAAAAAAAAAAAAAAAGCCTCTGCTTTTTTGTAGATCTAAAGAATAAAAAGGTTTTTGCTGAACCAAAAGGAAGAGGAAATCTCTCACCGCTGCCAAATATATTATTTTGATGTTCCTATAATTTTTTTCCTACCCTGAAGGCTTCAATGATGTTTAAAGGTGGAAAAGCTTAAACAGTTTAGCAATCCAGATGCAATTCCTGTTTTTGCTAATACAAGCAGTGCTGAAATGTGCATTGTTGTATGTTTCTCTTCATCCACATTTAAACACAAAGTGAGAAACTAAAATGTCTATGAATCTAAAAGAATAAATTTTTATGTATTCACATGATAAAATACTATACAAAAGATTAAATGAATGAACTAGATTTATAAAATCAGAAAGACAATGTTAAGTGAAAATCAAAATATGTACACCTGAATAATATATATACAGGATGATGCCATATGTATAAAATTTGACAACATACAAAACAATCATGTATAACTTCTGGGATCCATACATGTGTAGTTGAATATATAAAAGTATGTCAATTAACCATAAATACCAAATCAAGAGAGTGAGTAATTCTGAGGAGAAAAAGAGCTTAGGCTCAATGAGATATAAATTGAGGACTTTAAAGATAACAGTAATGTTTTATATCTTTAAATCTGAAGCAAAATGTTGAGATTTGATAAAGATGGGAAGTGAGTATATAGGTGTTTGTAATATCATTCTTTATACTTTCCTATAAGATATTTCTTGATTCTAAAAGTTATTGGATGGGCACTTTTTTGTTTTTATAAATCTAAAGTTAATCCAAAATAAAAAGTTTTCTCATTAAGTTATTAGATTTGGCATCGGCCTACAAATGGCTTATTCTTTACATCTAATCAGAAGAACCAGAGCTTAAAGTCGAAGGCTCTGAGTCCAGAAACAAAGTTCAGGTAAAGGAGCGAATCATTTTAACTGGAGATTTCTCACAGATGGGAGCTTCTGACCCGAGCCTTGATTCATGGGGAGAATATTGTCTGTGAAGGAAAGAGAAAAGGGCATGTCCAAGAGAGTGGGCTGCAAGTGGCATGTTTGAGGATGGCAAGTGGCCGGCGTGGCTAAGACATGAGTTACCTGGAGCAGTGGCGCAGGAGACGAAGCTGGGTTTCCAAGGGCTGGGACTGCCATGCTGAGTAATGTGGAATCACAACGTGCAGGTGACAGAGGTCTCCATGGGCAATGCTTAGCAGGGTGGAGAAAGGCCAGAGTGAGTTAAGGCCCTCAAGAAAGCCACTCAGAGGTGATGAGGCTTTGAGGTCAAAGAGATGCCCCGTTTGAGATCCAGAAAGATCCAGGAGGAACAGCAGTGAGACCAATTTCTCTTCGTCTTTTTTGCCTCTTGCTTTCCTATCTCTCTTTTTCACTCTTTATTCCTTTCGAGACTTCTCCCGAAGCTTTCAGTTCCTTTATGAAGGCCATCAAATACTCCACCCAGAAGCTAGGCTATTTTTAAAAATGAGATGCAGTGTGTTCTATGGGAAGGTCACCCGTAATAGAGCCTCAAACTCCCTATCTCTTTTGTGAATCTTGACAGCCTGAAAAGAAGCATACATTATCTTTTACACAGACTCCCTGGAACAAACTGATGTTCTTTCCTCTGGCGCTGTAATGGGGTCTCTATAGAAAGAAGCCTCGTCCCGCGACACGCGACCTCTTTTCATTCCTTTACAGAGGAGCTGCTTTGTGCCTGCAAAGGGCACCAGGGCTTCCAATTTAATAATTTTGAATATCACTGTTGCACAGTATTGCACTCTTTTGCAGTCCCTTCCCTGCATCTTTAATGACCTTTCTTGCCTTCAGAGAAAGTGGGATAAAAGCAATCTGATCAGGACTTCGTTCCAGCCGGTCATTCTCTGATTGAGTCAGTGCCAGATCCTACACGTGTCAGAACACTGGATTGGGAGCCAGGATGTCTGGGTTTTTCACTTGCTTAGGACTAGGCCCTTAGCTTTCTTATTTATAAAAAGGGGGATGTAAGTGGTGAGAAATTGCTGAATCCTACATCTGGGAGGAAACATTCTGTAAACACAATAACTTCTATGTGCATGAAGGCATTATTTAGAAATCCTCTAAGCCCATTCAAATCCTAAGCTTATGTGACTCTGTGACTCCCTGGGGTCTGAAGATGAACTGTCATCATTTGTTCATATTTTATGACCATCTGCTGAGTGCACAGCAGTGCATGCCTCAAGTACTTGGAGAAGCTTAGAGAGAGATGGTTGGCCTGCGAGATACTCTCCAAAATTTACATTCCAATGGAGGGAGGCATAGAAAAAAAATGAAAGGTAAATGAACTTTTTAAATATTTCATTTAGTTTTGCTCAGAACAATAAAAATGCAGAAAAGGGAGCATTGGAATTTGAATCCAAACTTGAGATAGCATACAAGCTTTGTCAAGCAAGGCAGTCATGCTTTAGTTAAAAAATCACTTATTTTTGGACCTCAGTTTCCCTTTCTATCAAATCAAAATAATGCTTGTCTCTCAGAGTTGACAGGGAACAAATGAGATAATGGATTTGGAAATATTTTGTACTATAGAAACTCTAAACACATGTGAGTAATTCCTTATCACTATTAAAATTCAACTTATTAATGTAAACTTTCTTGGAGCACAGAGTAAGGACCAGCTACCGTGTCTGGCACTCAGGTTTTATTTTTCAGTACTCAAACCTACGTTTCCCTTTCTTAATTCTCCTATTTTGGTAGACATCCACAAAGCAGGCAGGTGTAGCTATGCCAGATCAGTCCTTGGGTGGCTTTTCCATATAGGACGGGCCACTGCTGCTACTTCACCCTCCAAAAATACAGGTGAGTCTCAGCTTCAGGAAGAAAGAAATAAAGGTGGTGTGTACTTAGGAAGGCACCAGGGCAGTGCTTAAGCCCTGTGTTCTGGGTCTCTAACTGGCAGGTAGCCCTGGATGAGTGAACTTACCTTTCTATTTCTCACTAAAAAACAAAAGGGTTGGGCCAGGTGGTCTCTTAGCATCTTCTTAAGGCCTAACTTTTTAATTTTTACCATTTGTTCTGGGTTAAATTGTCCCCCTTCCCAAAATTTCCATATTGAAATCCTAACCCCTGGTACCTCAGAAGGTATGTGACCTTATTCGGAAATAGGGTTGTTGGCAGATGTAATCGGTTAAGTTAAATGAGGTCATACTGGAATATGGTGTGCCCCTAATCCAATGTGACCAGTGAATGTCCTTACAAATTTGGACACAGACATGCACACAGGAAAGATACCATGTGAAGTTGAAAGCAGACACACAGGTGACGCAGAGAAATCTTGGAACGCTGAAGATGGCAATCAAAGCACTAGAAGCCAGGAAAGAGACATATAACAGATTTTTCTTCATAGTCCTCAGAAGGAACTAACTCTGTCAACACCTTGACCTTAGACTTCTAACTTTCCAGAACTGTGAGACAGTAAATTCCCGTTGTTTAAGCCACCCAAGTGCAGTACTTGTTACAGCAGCTCTAGCAAACTAATACAATATCGGAGAGTCACACACACCACTGCTACCAGTGGGAAAATATAAATGCTGTTCAAGTGAAAGAAAATTTTATCTTATTTTGCATGTATCTATTTGTTCAAGAGATTCCATTCTGGCTGTAATAGAAAGCAGAGTTCCATTTTAATAACATCGGCACTTAATTTCCTCCTCTTCCCAAAGACTGAACATCACAATGTTTTGACTTACAGCTCAAGAAACTTAAAACCACATGAGAAAACTCTTACTCATGCCACTATATTTAGCCAGAGATGAGCACAGCATTTAAAAATGTAGTCACATGCACATAGAAGTTATTGTGTTTACAGAATGTTTCCTCCTGGATGCAGGATTCAGCAGTTTCTCGCCACTTAACGTTCTCCCTCCCAAGGCAACCTCAGCAGGTTCCACGAGGTTGTCTTGAAGATCAGATTTTTTTCAGTACAGTAGGAGCTCTTGGAATCCAGCTGCAGATATTGATTAATGCAGAGAAAAGAAACTCGGGCATGTGTAAAATGATCTGGTTTATCCAAAAGTAAAGTGCTGGGCATGTTTAATAGGCACAGAATAATTCATCAAAAAGCAATCACCCAAATTGTCACATGAAGGACAAAAAAGTATTTGTATGTGTTTCTGATTTAAAAAAAAAACAAACATTTTCTTTTGAATCAGCCCTTCTGTTCCAAGGGATGTTGTTACTAAAGACAATTGGTAAGTCTGATCTGGGCAACAAAGCCCTAGAAGTTATAAGTTAATTAAATAATGGAGCATTGTATGCAAATTAAGTAGCTGAGCTGGGGAACAGGATTTTGATTGATTTTCTCCTGTTTCGAGAAGGGACAAAGTGAACCAAGTCTTTACTTCCTTGAGCAGTTTTTATATTCCTTATTGGAAGAAAAGAAAAGCTCTTAAAACAGAAATCAGGAGGGAGAAGGGCAATCTGTTCACTCAAAGATAGCGTGGAAAGGTGAACTAAAAATGTCCTGCCCATGATAGGAATCCTGTCAGAGGCAAGTATGATGTTCCAGGAGGGTTTGGTTCTAAATTACATTTCTCGTGATTTAAAAATAATCAGAGCGCTGTACTAGATGGGAATTGGGCTAAATTAGTTCAACATTTAGTAAAAGCTGGTGAAGAATGATATATACGTGTCCCTCAAGCTGGCGATTTCCAAAACGGAATGCACAAAGCAATCCCTAAGGGCCAAGGAGGAAAATACTCTTCCTCACTTTATTTGGTGACTACAAGGGCACCTACTGTGTGCGGTGCACTATCCTAGGAACTGAGCATACTGGGATATTTGATGTTGATAAATGTTGTAGCCATCAGAGTCCTGGACAGAAGCAGATGACATGGTCAAAGTAAGTATCTGAGGAGAGTTTATGAAGAACTATTTATATAATAGAAAGCTAAGCAGGGTTTAAGGAGAAACCAACAAGGAATGGCGAAGCACCCCGGGGGCTCCCAGGAATGAGGAGCTAACCCCTAGGGAGCAGTGACCCAAACTCGACTAGAAGCCAGAGTGCAAGAGAGTCCAGTTTCTGTGATCCATGCAAGTCATCTTCTTAGGGCACAGAGAAAGGGGTAAGAGGTATGTTCAGGACAGAGAAACCCAGCACAAGTGTTTGGGAGAAAGGAGGTGACAGAGGGCACCGGGAGGTCAGGAGAGGCCTTCTGAGAGTGACATTTGAGCAAAGTGGCTAGCTGACGGAGAAGCATCCAGTGCAGAGACAGAGAGGTGGGGCATGCTTGGCAAGGTCAAGAATCAGTAAGAAGGTCAGTGTGTCTGCAACTGAATGGGGAGACGGTGCTGGCTGAGATTCAGTGTCTTAGAGGTACCCAGTACTAATTGTTAATAATTGTACTAATAACTAGCACAACAGCATCCAGATGTATATAAGAGGGTTGAGTACTAAACTTATTTTTCACGGATAGGTCCATGCTATCCAAAATATTTGCAACCACTGCCTTAGACTGAGTTGCTTTAAGACACTGCAGTTAAGTGACCTTATATAATGGCAGCCTGCAGAGGGGCAACAATGCTCTGCTAGTCCAATGCCCATCTTCACAGATTAAGATTAGCCCACAGCCACGCTATAGAACATCGACCTAAACTCAGACCTTCTGGAGTTTGTGTTCAATGCTTGCTTCCCTACCTCATACTCCCCTCCTGCTTTATAAAATCTGAAGGTCAACTGTCATATTGAGGAGTTGTATTTTGTCTTACCTGCTAAATGAAGATTCTCTGGCTGTGGAATCTTGGTCACAGTCAGAATGTAGCCTCATTGCCTTACAGCACCCCCTCGTTCCCACAGCTCTAAGTGGAAATTTTGACAAAGGAATCAAAGTGTGGAAATTTCAAACATATGTGTAGATATTCAAACACTGTCATTTTCTGACAGGTATTTATGGCTTGATTGAAGGCAGAGGCACAGAGTTAAAATTAATTCATGAATGGGCTTGAAAAGAGAAGTGTAAATGAGACCATAATTAAAGCGTTTGCTAATTCTTCTTCCCAGCTGTGGACTTTAATATGAGTTGGTTTTAGCTATATTTAGCTAAAGTTAAATTTTAGATGCAGTAGCATGTGTGCCTTTGAATTACACATATTTTATGAATGTTTTGGGTTTCAAATTATGACAAAAGCATCAAAAAATTGCATCTTAATTGTGTGATAGTTACTGCAATTCCAGCTAAATAGTGGGCAAAAGAAAAATCTTGCTGTCCTGATTACATATGTTAAAGATATTTGAAGAGTTATTTTAACAGGGATAATAAAGTGCTCTCATAGAGATCATAATATCCTGATATTTTATATTCTGTAACAATTTTCTTTATTTTTCTCTCATTATAAAACAAATGTTTCCTGTTTATAAAAAGCATTGCTTTTATCCGTCAATGTATTATGGACATCTTTCAGGACAGTAATATTGATCTATCATGTCCTTTTTAATAAATGCAGATTGACCATACATTTTTAGTGCTTGAGTACACCTTCCAAAATATAAACACACTAACAATATAGTAAAAGTCTGTGTAACTCTATTACAAGTAATTTATATCAATTAATGCTCAATCAAGAAAATAGAAACCATGCAATTATTTCAAGTGAACTAATTTAATATAAAATAATTGTTTAATTGATATTAGAGGGCCAGAAAGGCAAATAAATAAACAGATCCTGGTGTACCACAAGTCTTAATAAAAGGAACCAGCTACCACCCTAGGGATGACAGAACAGGGAGAAAAGACTGGGATGAGAACTTGGAAGCTGAGCATTGGAGACCACACATCTGGAGACTCAGACAGAGCAGGGCTTCCCCAGCTGCTGTTGAGGACTCTGGATCTTGGAGGAGGCGCCGACAGAACTGGGACCCAGCACTCTAGGAAGTGTTGCAAGCTGGTGTGTGTTGGTGTCTCCAAGGGGATGCGAAGAGGCTGGTTCTGAGAGGATGGGAGGGAACATTGGCACAGTGGAACCAAGTGTTCCTGCCAGGTGACAGCCCCTTGCTGGGGTCGTGGGACAGGAGCAGCAAACAGGAAGGAGCCGGTCCTTTACCTCTAGCCTGCGGGGGTCCCTCTAGGTCTCCCCATGGGCAGCGCCTGCAGGAATGAGCTGACAACGCAGAGCTGTGGCTTGTGCAGGCCCAGCCCCAGCGTCGCAAGGCCGAGTGCAGAAGGGCAGATTGAAAGCTGAGAGCATCTCACAGGGGTGGGAATCTTGTTGCGAAGTCCCAGCAGTAAAGGAAATTCCACTGTGTCTAAATTTGGGTCCAGCTCAGCTCCCTGGGCCTCCTTGCTTAGAGTCCTGAAGGACAATTATCCATGACAACAGCAAGCATATTGAAGATAGATCTATGCCAAAGCCCCCAAGAATGAATCTAGATATGTGGATTTAGTCTAACCCCACCCACCTTTTTCTTTTTCCTTGAATGTCTAAATCCTTCCTAATATCCCTGGAATAGACATGTTTCATATTCTCCTAGGAGCAGAACCTCAGAATAGGACATAAGTCACTCCATGTTATTCTGTAGGAATTTGCAAGTAGAAGCATTTGAAGTTCTCAGAGAGACTGATAAATGTCATCACAACCACCTTCTGCACCATCCCAGGATTGCCAAGGCGTGCTAAGTGCACTGTGGCCCCTGCAGGTGACATTGCCGAGAGGGGCTTGAAAGAAAGCAGAAAGGTTTTAGTCAGAGGTAATGGCTTAATCTATGCTGCAAAGTGCTATGTCGTTAAAACTTGGCATGCGCAATTTTACCCTAGCTCCAAAAGGACCCCTGTCTCACATTAAGAATTCAGATTATAGTGTCATATTAGCTGAAGTTAAACATCTGTCTGTTTGCTGGGAGAATAATTTCCCTGAGTATAAAGTGCCTTTACAATTGAGTAGAAATATTTGCACAGCACTAATATAGTCTGCAAAAAGACTGGCAAGGTCACGTCTACACCAAGGGGAACATATGCTCTGTTTACAAGCCTCAGGTAGGTGAACCTCCGTCAGATTTTATGAGGCCCACCCATTTACTATTCCACTGTGGTTTTGGGCTGCTTCTTGCAGACTTTAATACCACACAAATGGAAGTGGCTCACAAAGTCTAGACAAAGCCTTTGGTTTTTGTTTTTTTTTTCTTTCCACATGCAGAAGCATCCTAAAATCAAGACTTTGCATTGTAAAAAGTGCCTGGAGGTCTCTACAGAACAAGGTGGATTCTACATACAGAAATACTTAAATAATTACATTCTAA
This sequence comes from Cheirogaleus medius, assembly GCA_008086735.1. NCBI lineage: Eukaryota > Metazoa > Chordata > Mammalia > Primates > Cheirogaleidae > Cheirogaleus > Cheirogaleus medius. Next base: position 20,189,840 of record VBSM01003215.1, on the reverse strand, counting down.
AGGCCAAGTAGAAAAAGATCTGTCATTTTGGAGACAATAGAAGCATTAATTATTATTTTTGTTTTACTTCTATTTTCTGTCCCCTTAACCGTTTCTTTTTCAACTGAGATAGCTGAATTGTCTTCACTGACCGTGTTGTTCAAGTATATGAGAGCAAGGGGGGGGGAAGCAAGAATAAGAGAAAGCCATCAATGTGGCGTGGTGGTATTCACTCAGTTTGTGCTCAGGACACCTCAACAATTCATTCCTTACTCATTCATCAAACAATTGAGATTTTGTTCTCATACTGTAAGCTATAAGGAAAATGAAGACATAAAAACCTGATCTGTGCTATTATTATAAGACATGTTATTAAAAGGGGCATACGAGAGACATGGATACAACAGAATTTTAGAGGAAGGAGAGGGTGCCACTTAATGAAAGAAGCACTGAGGAAAGTTCTCAAAGGAAGCGATACTTCAGCCCAGCCTTGGAGAATGAGTGGTGTGTGTTTGTTTTATTTTTTAAATTTTTTAAAAATTTATTTCAAGAAAATATGAGAGTACGAACATTTTGGTTGCATTTTATATCTTTGCCTCTCCCTAGCAAGGGTTAGAGGTATGCCCTTCCCCTCCACAATGCTCACCACATCCCTCAGATGCGGGTCTACCCCCCAACCCCTGAATCCCTGGAGAACACCACCACCATTTGAGCACCACAGTGTTAATCAGTCAGGACCAATTTGATGGCGCATACATGTGGAACACATTCTTCTGATCTTGTGTCACCTCACTTTGGATAATGGGCTTAAGCTCAATCCGGGATAATATAAGCGGTGCTAGCTCACTGTCGTTTCTTAGAATTGAGTAATATTCCATTGTAAACATATACCAAATTTTAATAATCCACTCATGAATTGACGGGCACTTGGGTTGTTTCCACATCCTTGCAAATAGTGAATTGTGCTGCCATAAATATTCGGGTGCAGATGTCTTTATAATAGAATGTCTTATGCTCTTTTGGGTAGATGCCTAATCTATCGCTGGATCGAATGGTATTTCTATTTTCAGCTCTTTGAGGTATTTCCAAATTCTTTTCCACAAAGGTTGCACTAATTTGCAGTCCCACCAGCAGTGTAAGAGTGTTCCTGTCTCTCCACAACCTCGTCTGCATTTGTTGTTTTGGGATTTTTTGATAGAGGCCATTCTCACTGGGGTTAGGTGGTATTTCATTGTGGTTTTGATTTGCATTTCTCTAATGATTAGAGATGTTGAGCATTTTTTTATATGTTTGCTGGCTCTACACTTCCGATAAAGGTCTGATAACAAGAATCTATCTAGAACTCAAAAGAAATAACAAGGAAAAATCAAAAACCCCGCCAAGAAATGGGCAATGGAAATGAAAAGAAACTTTTCCAAAGATGAGTGTTGTTTTAACGAGTAGGCATGTCTAGGAGAGGCTATAGTACAAAGAAGAAAGGAAAGCCATCGGACACAAGGGTATGGCAGAGGTCCCAGTCAGATGGAGGCCAAGGTGCATGGCAACAAGCCCCAAGGGTAGATTGCTGCCAGGCAGGGGAGGGACTGGAAGGCCAGCCTGAGGAGGCCTGGTACCAGTGGCAGTGAAAAGCCACTGAATGTTCTTGATCTCCAGGGATGCTACAAGTATCTGATCAGCAGGTTGAAATAGATCCCACGCAGGGACAGGGAAGCAGGCAAAAACTGAAACTTGTAAGACCTCTGAGTACATTATTATTTTAGATTAGAGGAGACATTAAAAAGGCATACACAAGGAATGGAAAGGGAAGGACATGGAAGAGACTTCATTCTGCATTTTTTGGTAAATTAATGGCAAATCTGCCCCCTGCCTTCCTGAGAGCCCTTTCATTTGCTAAAATGGCAGATAGCCTGAGCCTGGGGACCTTTGTCAGCCAGTCTAGGGTCCGTGTTGGTGGCATGTTAGCTCTTCTCGCCGTATGCTCTCTTTCCTTATTCCTGCCCACTTTGTCAATTTTGATGTCTTCATTTTTTACTTTTCCAGTCATTTAGTAGTAGTATTTTTAATTAACAAAATTATATATATTCATGATGTGCAACAATGTTTTAATATGTGTCTACATTGTGGAATGGTTAAATCAAGCTAATTAATATAAGTATTACCTCACAGGCTTATATTTTGTGTTGAGGACACTTAAAATCTACTCTCAGCATTTTTCAAGTAGACAATACATTGTTTTTAACTATGATCATCACGTTATACAATAGATCTCTGGAACTTATTCCTCCTATTGAAATGAAATTTTATATCGTTTGACAACATGTCCCCAATCCCACTCTCATCCCAGCCCCTGGTACCACCATTCTACTCTCTGCTTCTGTGAGTTCAGCTATTTTAGATTACACATGTAAGTGAGACCATGCAGTATTTGCTTTCTGGGCCTGACTTACTACACTTAAAATAACGTCTTCTAGGTCCATCCATATTGTCCCAAATGACAGGATTTCCTGCCGTCTTGTTAGGATAGTTGGGTGTAGTCCTCATCTGGCCCAAATTTCTGATCTAGCAAAATGTCAAGCATTCTGCCTCCCTCACAACCCTCACCAAGAGCATGTTTGCACATGTCTGGTCCTAAGTACCGATTAGTAGTTCAGACTATGTGAGGAAGGCTGAAAGGAGCAAGAAAGGGAAACACAGATCACATGGTAAGGGAACCAAGGAGAAGGTGGTTTAAAAGGCAGGAAAAAAGGTGCAGAAAACCAGTCTAGTCTACCTCAACCTTCTGCAGAAGCCTAGCTCCACTAAGTGGGTTTCTTCTGATTCTTTGATGACAGTGCCAGGAAATGAGATTGCTAATCCCCGTGTCAAATGGCAGAACTAACTGTTGTATTGCTTCATCTGAATTCAGTCTTAGATGACAAATTAAATGTGTGCCATCAGTTTCAGTTTTTCCTCAAAGAGACAGGAAGGCCTGTGATGTCCCAGTAGGGACACTCACCCCTCCATTGATGGAGCCCCTACGCTCCAGGAAAGCTGGTCCTCTGAACCTTAGAACCTCAGACCTCCAGACACATTAAATGCAGTCTTTTCATACATCAATCAGCAGACAAGCCCTCCGGTTACTTGTTTCCTCCTCTTCAGTTTTTCTTAAGATTGGAATATATCCGTCAGGCAATTAGGATGAAAACCAGCCAATTAACTAAATCCCTATTAACTTCTCATGTCCAAGGGCAGGGATGAAAGGGAAGAATTCTTGCTCAATATATTGAGGTTTCCCTTGTCTTCTCTTTGGCAATTGCAAAGTGTGACTACCATTTCTCCTTTCTTACAAAGGGAGGGCTTATCACTTGCATTTTATTCCTGGGTCCACCTGGATCATGCAGTTGGCCCAGAAATTTGGAAAGTGGGTACAGGCAAGTAGACAGTCTTTATCATTTCCCTGCTAGTGAAAAGAAGTTGTGATAAGAAAATTAATCCCAGTATAATAGAATATAATTCTCTAGAGGGTTAAAATTTGGCCCAAATAAGCAGTCTTTTTTTATTTTTTTGTGAAAGTACTACCTGCTCATTGTAAAAAAGCTTGGAATATATGAACACACTTGCATATATATTAATATTCACCTGTAATTTCACTATCCAGAGATAACGTCTATCTACATTTTGTTTTTTTCTTCCAGTGCACACTGTTTTATATATTTCGGGCAATATCCTATATAAAAATTTGCTGTGTAGTTAAAATTTATGTTAATAACTACACCAATGTTCTTTATGTGGGTGTACCCAATTTACTAAACCAGTCTGTTGTTGTTGTTGCACATTTAGATTGGTTTCAGTGCTTCATTATTATAAATTATGTTCTGGTCTGGTTAATGTCTTGGTGCACAAATCATTTTTTGTTTTTAAATGCAGTTCATTGTTCCTAACGTAATGATGAGTGCAGCCTGTCTTTCAGTGAGGTGGGGTAGCCTATTGCAGAGGCAGGTCATTGGGAAGTGGGGTCCAGTTGCTGGCAGTGCCTGTTGGGGGCTGAATACTGGTTAAAACCCCATGGCCCTGCCTGTGTCTGATAGGCAGATTCTTAAATCCAGAGGCAGGATATTCTTGGCATATCCACTGCTGATCAGGTCCCTGGGGCTGATTGGTGCTCATTAAAATAGCATGTCATGAAGAATAAACCATCATGACAATTCACTTAATAATGTGGACATCGGGAAATCCCCTCTCCATTCAAGTCTACTACCTAAGACAACCTTTTTCTTTCTTTGGATTAGAAACCTGGGAACCTTTATCTAAGGGTTGCTTAGTGAACAAGGAATTAGAACAAATGTGGGCAAATTGAGGGCTAAGGTGGGTCCCAGTGAAATATTACCACCCTCACCAAGAAATGCCTTTCTGAGCCTCTCACATGGCAGGACAGGAAGCAAAATTTGGATGTTTGTTTCTCTGTTCCATACTCTCTCATCGACCCTTTAGTAGTCGATATGTTTTTCTCTTTAGATCTATCATTGTTAAGGTCACATTGCTGACTTTGTGATGCTGGGAGACCTGCTCTCTTCCAATAGATGTTAATTTCATCAGCTGGTTTTTATCCCATTATTATGGTCTACGAACAACCTGCATTGGAAGCACCTGGGCTGCTTGTTAATTGATGCAAATCCCTGGATCCCACCATAGACTTATTTAATCAGAATAATTTAATCAGGATCTTTAGTATGAGTCCCAGATAGTTCTTGTGACAAGCCCCCATTTGATTGTTGTGCATCCTTAAAGATCAGGAATTGAGGCAATAATATAGGGTCACATGGTGGTTAAGGTGTGCAGGCTCTGAAGCTAGACTGCCTGACTTCAAATCCTGCCTCAACTACTTACTAGCTGCAATACTTTGCGCAATGTGCTTCAGATCTCCCTCTGTCTCAGTTTCCACAACTGTAAAATGGGGATAATAACTATACCTGCCCCATAGGATTGTTGTTAGGATCAGATGAGTTAATACATATGTAAAACACTTAGAACAGGGCCTAGAATGGGTTTAGCATTTAGTAAATGTTAACCATTCCACCATGGCATTAGACCAACTCTATTTATGGCATCCTACAAAGACGTTTGACTCTTTAACCATCTTTTATTTTCTTTCTTTTCAAGCATTAATCTACCCACTTTTTTCCTTACTAAACCAGTATTAACTAATGCCTCCTATGCTTACAGCTTCTTGCTATATACTGAAATTAATGTTTCATTACTACACTACGGCTCCACTGGATTATGTTTAGAGCTGTCAGTGATCCATCACCTCTGATTGCTTTTGGATTTGGATTTTTGCTTCCTGCTTTCTAGATCAAAGAGAAATTTCAAAAGTTGCCTCCTTCTGAGAGAAGAGGGTATACAGTCTCACGTTTGGTGGCTTAGACTTTATACAAGGGGTTTTTGTTGAACTGCCCAATGAAATCGTCTACCACTGTAGGGTGAAAACTGAATGTTTTAAGAACATATTTTATAAACTATAAAGTATCACAAAAATTAGGGATCTGCTGATTTAGCCAGATTTCCCAATACAATAAAATGAAAAGAGGCAAAGGGTAGAACGGGGCAGCTATGTGATGAACCGGGAGCTGAGACTCAGGCCACTTACAGAAGAAACTTTTCAGGATGTGTTCACTACTGATTAAATTTCTGAGCAGTCCTGCCTGACTTTCTTAGGCCTTTAAAACTCAAATGCTCTTTTAATCTCTTGTCACCATGAACTGCCATTTCCTCAGGGCAGTTTGAGTTCTCAGTGAAGACCAGGCTGCCATCTGACTAGAATGAGAAACTTCAGATTCTCACCATTTCAAAAAGGAGATGTTGGACTTTAATGTCTCGAGCCCTTGATTTGAGAGTCTTCTGAGCTTGATCAGTGTCTAAAAGGAAGCTCAGCTCAGATCAGCATGATTTTCTTTTGCTGGATTGTTGGGGATCTCCTAGGGAGGTTGAAAGAGTATTATGGTTTGTTAAGCACCTCACTGTTTTCCTTAGGAAGCAACGCTAAAGGAAAAGGCCATCATCCATGCCTTCTATTTGAGCAAGCATTACAACAAAGATGTATTCCTTGTGTTCACTACATGAACTTGAGTTGTTTTCCTGCCTGAGAGCAAAATTATACTGAAATGCAAAGACCATAGTGAACAAGAGAGTGCTGGTCATTTATATGCATATTTCAAAAAGATATGAATAATTAAGAAACCAAGAATATATAACAGTTTGCAAAGCACTTCTATATTCATTTAGCATTGAATTTTTGTGCTGTGTGGAAATGAGAAGTACCTTTAAAAATGGAAACATGAGTACCAGAACAGGTAGGCATTCTTTTGTGTCCTAAAATCTGATTGACCAATGTCAGGGTCTCCTGGAGTGGTGCCATTTTACTTCTTCTTTTTTTAATCTGATTGTCTGATGCCGTCTTAAATCTGTCTATCATGATGGGTATAAGGATGGATCAAATGTCTGCCACAGGGCTGTACTTTTGAAAGCTCAGAGCACACCAGGCTTGTGGATATGCAAATGAATAAAATGTTTCTCTGCTTACAATCTAACTCATAAAATTCTTCTATTTCCTTTCCTACTGCCCATCACAAATCTCCTTGCTCATTCACTTTCTTCCCTTGGTTTTGCATCTTGAATCACTCTTTTTTCTCTGTTCCATTTGGCATCACAACTTTGGACTTTTGCCTTGCTAAGAATACCATTAGATCCCCACTGTGCCTGGTATTCATACTTTACAACGTTGACAAACAACACCATGTCCCTGGGAGCAGGCTCATTTGCCACTTCATCTGGGAGGGTGATCAGGCATTAAATAGATATCCCGAGTAATGCCTGACACTGGGGCTATCACAAAGCACATGCTCAATAAAATGACAACCTTCCCCTTTCTCCACCCTTTGCCTCCTCTTCCACTAGTGTATATCAGGTTTTGAATAATGTCCATCCCTTTTTTAATTTAAACAACATTGCCTGTGGATCTACTAATATTGGGCACTGTGCTTAAGAATGGTAATTTAGAGATGGAACTTACTGTTTTCAAGAAATGTCCATTCTAGTTGGGGAGACAGACATGTACAAAATTACAGCACAATGTGAATATTAGAGTAAAGGAATTGCTGCAACCTTGCCAGGTTCATTGCCCACTGTTCAAGAGGAAGCCAATAAACTGAGACAGCAGGGGTTACAGCAGAGAAAGAATTCAATGTCACAGGCGCCATGCAAGGAGATGGGAGGAAGTTTCTCAAATCCATCTCCCTGAGAATTTGGGAGAAAGTGTTTTTAAAGATAGTTTGGTGGGCAAAGGGCTATGCAACTGGATCTGCTGATTGGCTGAGTTCGGGTGGAAACCACAGGGGTGTAGAAATTGTCTTCTTTTCCTGAGTCATTTCCATTGGTCTGAGTGGGTCAGCCCTTCCACTGGAATGCAGAACCTGGAAGATATCTCAAAAACTAGGCTTAGGTTTCACAAGGGTGATGTTATCTATAGGAGCAATGAAGAAAGCTAAGAATCTATGACCATGAGCTATGTGACTCCTGAGTAGTAAGCAATTATAGGAAAGCAAGCTAGGAAACAGTGGCAGTTTACATATATATTTCCCCTACAACAGTTTCCTATCTTGTGGCCCTCTACTAATTTTATAAAGGGTGGTTTCAGAAAGCCCAAAGATGTCACGGGTCAGGTATGTGACACCACTGGAAAGAGTGGGGAGTAGAGGGAAGTGTTAGATGGGAAAAGCTTCCTGGAGGGATTGCTTGACCTGCATCTTGAAGGGTAAGAGTATACTTTCTGCATAGGCAGGTGGGGAAGGGCGCTCCAGGCAGTGGAACCAACACAGGCAAAGGCATGTTTGTGGAACTGCAAGGAGCCCATAAGGCTGCAAGGAGCCCATATAGCCACACATAATTAAATGCAAATTATCTAGCACCTAACCAGCTTCTCTAGAAATTCAGAGGGATGACTTGAATAGCAAAGGATGACTTAATAGAGGGATTGGGATTTCAATTAGGGGTTGTAAGGTATGTAGAATTTGACTAGGGGGTGTTCAAAGTGGAAAGAAGAATCAAAGCAAAAGAACAAAAGTAGGCATGAGCACACTGTATTGTTGAGGGTACTGAAATGAAGTACAACGATGATCTTCCATTCTTTCTGCAAGTTTCGAAGGACTATAGTATGACAAGCACTGGGGAGAGACTGGCATGCAAAGCAGGCAGCATGGTCCTGCTCTCTCTTATCCATCCCATTCATTCATCAGCCATTCAAAAAATAGTTGTTGAGCACCCACTTTGCGTCAAGCATTAGAGTGGGAACTGACAACTTAATGGTGGCATCAAATCAGAGCTCCAGGGCTAGAGTAAGTCTGCAGTAACCTTATCTTGACATTTGCTGTGCTCTAAATTCTGCTGTGGGCCATGGATCTAGCCCAATTTCCAGTCCTGGCTCTTTCTTGTTCACCTGCCTCTCCTGTCATTTGTGATGTGAAACTGCCCCTGGAACTAGGGAATTTATCTAAGTAATTGTTGCAAAAGCTAAAGGACATAGCAGTGGGAACCTGGACTAGGCTAGTGGAAACTGGGTTAGACAAGGAGTGTGTCAAAGCAAACAATCACTCAGATTTGACCATTGATGAGATTTTGGGAATGATAGACATGTACAATAAATGCCTGTAAATTTTCCACCTGCCTAATAGGAAGTATGATTATGCAAAAGTTGAAAAGGAAAGGTAAGGGGACAAGTTAAATGTACTGGTGAAGGCACTATATCATAGAATCTAAATCTGGCATCTTAACAAAAAACACATTGCAGGCTTATTGGACAATCCATCCTAGTGCAAAATTGGTAAAAACAACAGATCATTTGTGTGTTTTATTCCCCAGTTTAGTGACCGATTGTGTTGTGTTGAGCTCCAAGACTCAGTGGAGGCATAAAGATGAATTCTCTTGATGTCTCATGAAGATAACTAAGCCCTGTTCTTTTTGCAAATGATAAAGAAAATGCCCTAAATACATGTCAACGTCAAGACAGACTGGAACAGCTGGAGGTTTCTGTAGGATTACACAAATGTGAACACAGTGGGAAATTGCCAAAGAAAAAAAAGACTGAGGTATCTATTGCGGGAATGGGTTGTAAGGACAGGTTCAGCTGATCTCCACATACAATTCAGTGGTAGAGTGATAGGGCTTGCATTACTGTTTTACCCTTCCTCATTTGCCTATCTTTGATGTTTGTGTAAGGGTATAATTTTGTACACACCTACAGAGAGAGTAACAGAAAGGGAGAGGGAAGTGTTCACATATTAAAATAGATAAAGGACTCTGTATTCCAAGATATCCAGATGTTTTGCAGGATTTAAAAAATGTTTTACCAGATGTAGGAAATCATTGCTTAATACTGTCTTGGTGAACTTTCAGAATTTCCAAAGGCTGAAAAAGATCACTTATTTTCAGTGGCTATATCATTTTTACCTGGTGTTTAATTATCATATCCCAGCTGGCCTCAGCATTACTGGTACATGCTGCTTGAAGCCAAGAGGATTTGGCTTTTGTAAACTTCAAGTAGGTCATGTGGTTACCCAGAGCATCAGCCTGGTCATTTTCTTCAGAGATGAGTAGGTAGAAATAATTAATGGGCTGGTTTATTGACATGCACTGAGACATTCTTCTCTTTGTGGTTTCAATTCCCAGCTTCAATAAACTAATTTCAGATTTTATCTGAAGCACCAGTAATTACGTGGGACAAGAAAAATTGCCACCCAAATGTAATCTGATAATGCTTAATACCACTGTTAGGCTAAATCTTAAATCTGAGACAGGCATACAGGGGCTTTATGCTTATATAAACCACACTGTGTTTTATGCCTTCTTGTGGGTTCTCAAGAACCAGCCATCTGACTCGCTGGCCTTCATTCTCAGAAAGCAAAATACTGAGGAGAAAATAATAATGGCAGCTTAGTTTGGCTTCGTTCTGTGCTGGGTCTGAGGAATGAATGAGAACAGAATGGGATGGGAGTTGGACCTGGGTTCAAATCACTAGCTCAGCTATGTACTAGCTGAATGTCCTTGGATAAGTTATTCAACTCCCTGAGCCTCAGTTCCTCATCTATAAAATGAGGCAACTAGTACCCATCTTGGGGTACTACAGTTATAAATAATTTGATGTTAAGCTACCCTCTCTCCAATCTACCACCAGCATGCTTCATGGTATATGGAGTACATCATGACTCAATCCGTAAATAGAACTGGCTGTGAGATGATAGTTGCTGATTTTGTTGTTTTGATTTTCACTATCACTTTGGTAGACACACGCGTTCAGCCAAGTGTATCTTTACACAGTCCTCATTTTGCAAATTAGAAGACTGAAGCTTGAGAGGCAATGTGTTTGGCTCCTGTCAGGGCTCCAGGACAGGAAGGGAGGTATAGCACAGTAGTTAAGAACAAGGGATCTTGAGCCAGATAAGCCTGAGCCTTGAATCCTCACTTCGCTGCTTGCCAGTTTTTTGTATCTTGAGTAAGTTACTTAACCTCTCTATGCCTCAGATTCCTAAAAGACCTGTGAGAATTAGGGGAAACACAAAGTCCACCTCCTAGATGATTAAATGGAAAAATGCATGGAAAGTACTTAGGATGGTGCCCAACACATGGTCATACTCGGTAAACGTGATTGTTAACAAGAGAATCAGGATCTGAACCCAGTTCTGCAGTCCATTTACATCACACTGCACTGCGTCCCAGGGAGTCACTCTCAGAGTTTCTCTAGGTGTGTTTGTTATACTACAAAGTCTCCAAGAGTAAAATTTCCCTTTGAGGGCTATTTGAGGACAGGAGCAGACACTGTCCTCTCTATCAAATACGATTCAAATATATAACTACCTGAAGGCAGGAGGGACCGGATAACCTCTAATAGTCATATGCCCTAAAAGGTGACAACCGTGTGGGGTTTCTGGGATCACTAATCCTAGCAGATTTCTCTGGAGCTCAAGCATTTATGGTCCCACAGTGGTAGCAGGGGAAGAGTATGGGCTTTTTGATCAGGAAGCTTGATCTTGTAAATTACCATAAATGTTACCATACTCAAAACAGCATGGCACTGACACCAGAATATACAAATAGGCAGAACAATCTAGAAAAATCAGGAGCAAATCCACTATATAGAGAAACTTAATATGTGATAAAAGTGGCATTCAGTTTAATGGGGAAGTGTAGTTTTTTTAATGAATAATGCTGGCATTACTCACTTTTTATCTGGGGGAAAAAGCTTAGACCCCTGTCTCATAACATAGACAAATATTAATCACTGGCATATTTTAAAAACCAAATTATAAAAGTATGACAATAAAAATATTTTATAAACAGTTAAGGAAAATACTTATATAACCTGTAGTTGGAAAGATCATCTTAAATAAGAGAGAAGGCACAGAAACCTTATAAAGAAAAAGATCAACAAAACCAACCATAAAATGTTGAAATCCCTATATAACAAAATACCAAAAAGGAGGTTAAGAGCTAGATAATAGGCTAGGAGAAAATATTTATAGCACATGACAAAGAGTTAAATATCTCTAAAATTCAAATGGCAGCTAAAATTGATACCAAAAAAACATAACCTAGAGAAAAATACATGAAGAATATGATCAGAATAGAAATGCAAATAACCAATGAGCATATGAGAGTATACTCAACCTCAGCAGTTGTTAGGAAATGCAAATTAAATCAATGAGATACCATTTTTTTCTATTAGATTGTCAAAAGTAAATAAATAATAAATAATATCCAAAGCTATGGAGATTGTGGGGAAATGGACACATCACACACAGCTGATAGGAGTGTAAATATTCATAGATACTGCCAGTATCTTTTAAATGCATCTGACAGCATCTAATAAAATAAAGCATGTGCATACTTTGACAGGACAACGCTACCTTTAGGAATCTTTCCTACTGAGATGAAAGTGCTGATACAAAAAAAAAAGAATATCTTTGGGACTATTTACTACAGCATTGGTTTTAATGGTAAAATAAGGTGAAAATAAACTTGTCTTTCATTTAGGGAATGGTTGAGAAAAGTAAGATACATTCAAATTATAGAAGCTCCGTACCCTTACACAGGAATGAGTAGCTCTATTAGTATTGACATGGAGGGACCTCCATGGCATACTATTACTGAAACAAAAAGTAGTTTTATAAAAAGAACTCCTCAAAATATATGTATCTGTATTTGAGTGTGTTTGTATGAGCGTAGCAAAAGATGCTGAATGATGCCTAATACACTGTCCACACTGGTTACCTCAAAGGTGTCACTGGAAGAAAGGAGAGATGATTACCTCTTGCTTTGTATACCTGTGTGTTGTTTGACATAGTAGTACCACATAAGCACTACTTTGTTTTAAAGAAAGAAACTGACCTTAAATTCTAGTCCCTTTACTTACTGGCCAAGTGACCTTGGAAAGTCGTTCAGCCTCTTTGAATCTTATTTTTTCTCATCTATAGAATAATGATAATATTATCTCCCAGAGTTGTGAGGAAGAGTAAGCAAGATATGTCAAGTTCCCAGGCCAGAGCTTATTAAATGATGAGTGATCAGAAAAAGAAAACCCCCTTCCTTCCTTTCTCTTCACCCTTAAGTGATGTGTTTTCAGGGATGCAAGCCAGGCACCACGTGGGAACCAAGCACAAACGAGGAGGAGGATGAAGCCGCTGCTATACAAGCAAATAATCTGACAACCTCCAAAAGCTAAATTAAAATCATCTTTCCTTGGAGTTCAAACCCTGGATGACCCACATTATTGCTCACTACCCCCATGCATCCAGTCACTGAGAGCTATGGATCTAAGAAATAAATGCATGTGGCTCATTAAAAGTATGAAATTAAGCAGCTAATCCTACGACCTAGACTCTCTTCAGAGCTCCCTGCTCTGAAACCAGGCTGGGTTGTGTGGACCTCTGAAAGCTGCCTCTCCTCACCCTCCTGCCTGGATCCTTCACCCTCCTTTATCTCTGCCCTGGGGACACTGCAGTGACTGAATCACAGTGTGGCTCATGCTGTTCCCCAGTGTCACCCCACTCAACCTCTTCTCCAACATCATTAAATATCTATTATAGAACCAATATTATGCTAGATCTTTGATAAATATATTCTCACTTAATCTTCTCAATGACTCTGAAGTAGCTATCATCCCCATTTTACAGATAGAAAAACTAAGGCTATAGAAATTTAGCCACCTGTTCCTGGTTCTACAGTAAGGATGTGGTAGCTCACAATCTTGCTCCTATACTCTCTAAATTGAAGAAGTCAAAAGATGTAGTGGCTTAATGCTCCCTGTAGGATAGTAATTCAAATTCCAGGGATAATACATCTCCGTTGTTAGAACTGCATGTGTCTCTGTATGAGGAAATGCTTCAGTGTTTTAACTAGTTACAAGACTTTTACATCTTGCAGCAGTGCCCATCTCTGCCAGCAAGGCTTACCCTCGCACTTGAGAAAAAGGTCTGGGTCACCTTGCTTCTTTCTCTGCATTTAAGCTTTAATGTACACATACCTTTATGGGAACACATATCATGTTTTGTTATAACTGTTTGTTAGCTTACTCATCTTCTCCCCATATTGAGTGTCCTTAAGAGTGGGGCATTTCATTTATCTTTCTATCCCTGGTTCATTAGAGACAGTCCGTTAAGTTTTTAGATGAATGCACACATTAATGATTATGTGTTAAATAGGATATATACAATTCCTTAAAGATCCCAAATGAAAGAATGGGAAGCCCTCGTTAAAGACCCTCCCTGTACTGTGAATCAGGGTTCCCAGCAGCAAATTGAGGAAGACTCCAGCAACGAAAGGATTAGTTTCAAGGCCGATTCCCTCTGTGAAATAAATCTGAAATCAGAAAGGGACCACAAGCCGGCAGCAGTGGGTATTCTAAACATGCTCATTAATAATGGCTCAAAGTGGAGATTTATTACAGTTGAGGATAGAGGAAGGGACAGTAAATCAGCATCAGTGAGGGAAAGAGCAGGGCAAAGATATGAGTTCTTATTTAAAATGTATTCATATGTTTTATAACCCCAAAGTAGAGATTGCTATATTGAAGTGGAAGGCTTTATTTGTAGGATTGAATTCACTTTAGATATGTTTTATGCCAATATTCATTTTCCCAACTTTCATTTGCTTCCCTTTGACCGAAAAGTTGGGGACTTAGTTTATGGCTCTAAGACGAGAGAAGATTGCCTTCGCTGAGTCTCCTCATGAAAATATTCCTTGCTTCACATGATGACTTGTAAAGCGCTAGCTGGATCCTGGGATGGTGCTATTTTGTTGGCGCACATGTTGAAGAGAATAGTTTTTAAAACATTCAATTAGTTCTGCTTTCGATATAAAATTTGAACACACCCGAAGCAATAGGATTAAATTCACATAAAAACCCATGTCCCCAACTGTTGCTTGGGAACCAATTCTTTTCCCATTCAAACTACTCCAAGGGTAATCAAGCTCACTCTTGGCTGTTTTCCAGCCAAGACAGATACTTGCTTTGAATTCACAAATCAGACAAAACTCTCCGCAGCTTTCTATTACAGTGGAGTAAAACACAAACTCCTTATTGTGGCCTGCAGTGCCCTGAATCATCTGTTCCTGGTCTACCTGGCCAGCCCCATCTCATCTCACTTTTCTCATCTGGTCCATCAGGCTCAAGTCAACTGGCTTCCCCTTAGTTTCCTTGAATACATCAGGGTCGTCTCCTCTTCTGTGAACACCTTTCCCCTGCTGCCATTCAGAAGCAACTTCTCCAAGTGCTTCTAGGGTCTTCTAGGTGTTACTTCCAGAGAGATCATCCTTGACCATTCTACCTAGGCTCTCTCCCCATCCGTGCTTTATGCTATATGCATCCCCATCTTTTTTTTTTTTTTTTTTTTAGAGATGGGGTCTCGCTCTTGGTCAGGCTGGTTTCGAACTCCTGACCTTGAGCTATCCACCCGCCTCGGCCTCCCAGAGTGCTAGGATTACAGGCGTGAGCCACCGCGCCCGGCCTGCATCCCCATCTTAATCATCTCTGCAGCATGCTTACCCAAAGTTTTGATTACATAGGTAGGCATGTATAAACTTTTCATCTCCCATATTTCCCACTAGACAGCAAGATTCATGAGAACAGGAGCCATATCTGTTTCATTCGTTACCGACTACCCGGGACTGAGGGCAGTGCCTGGTACATAGTGGGTCCTCAGCAGACACTGGCTGTATGAATTCTCAGTGCCAAGCCTAAAGCCTGGCACATCACAGGCTGTCAGTAAATGCTTTTGAATTGAATTTATCTTGTTCCCATAGGATTTAGCAAATTCACATAAGGTGTATAAACTAATTCCTAACATCCTGCCCACAAAAGCAAATTCTGCTGGCTCAGGACAAATGAATAGGAGGATGCCTGAAAGCATGATGTGACTTTGGAGCACCTTCGCTAGGACAAAAACGTCATCAAGGCAAATTTTAACTCTCACTATTGGATTTGACTCCTCTGGTTCCTGGCTCTCCTGACCTGTTTCTTGTTTTGGTGGCAACTTTTGTTGTTTTTGTCTGGGAGTTGCCAAGGTGTGTTAATAAACTAAACTGGAACTTCTTTTGTTTCACTGTTTGGAACAAGCAGCTGATAGGTTTTGCTTTGAGTTTGCCAACGCTCACGATTTAAGCAGTTGAAATCACAAAATCACTGAGCATCTTTTTTTCATAACTCACTGGACCCAGAGCCAAGAGACTGTTTGGGATTTATTTGTAGTTGATGGTAAGAATGGCAGTACTGCTATGGGGAAATATTTTGGCAAGGTAACACATAGCCGTGATGCAGCAGTTAAGTTCCATGGTTTAGACTCTGTGAAAATTAACTTGCAAAAATATTCAGGTCTGTTGTGTGTTCTAGTTTATATGTAAATTAGAAGATTGTGTAAAAAGGACACCAGGGATGATGAAATTCAAACATTTCCAGACCAGTTGTCCATTAATTAGAGTAATTCTCCCTTAATTTTGCGTTATTTACATTTTTTCACCAATAAGTTGTATCGATCAAGCTAGAAAAAGACAACAACATTAGCTAATAAGCCATAATAACTGATGCTTTAAAAAATAAAAGCTTAAAAAATCTGATTTATTGGGATAGCCATGGAAACTAAGAGGCAAAAGAATTCAACACTGATTCTCTGAATTTGGAAATAGAAGCAGTGCCATAGTATTTTATAACCCTACCTCTGTTCCCAGAGGTGACATGGGGTGTCTATAAACCTGGAGGACAACACTTTAGAGGATGGTGAAGTACTGGAACCTTGGGAGTGGGGTAACTGAGAGTTCTGCACAAGCCCAGAGGGAGAGTTTCTCACTCTAAATCTTAAAGCCTCAGTTCATACATCCATCCTTGCACTGCATGGAAAGTCAGCCCGCTCGCTCCCATACCAGGACAAACATGGGCACTTAATATGCTCCTGTTTTCATAGGCTTTATCCTAAAGCTTTTCCATAGCATCTCGATGACACCACGTGTGCAGACCTATCTCTGGTCCGTTTGGCACTTGAGGTCCCTGGACTAGCTTCAGCACTTTAAGTATTGCCCCAACACCTAACACTGCTTCTAACAGCAGCGACGTCTCCTTTATCTAGACTAAAACCTGCCCTGTCCAGCTGGCCCCAGGACACTATCCCTGGAGCAGCTCTTCCTGGACAGCTATCCCAATCAGGTCTCTTTGGGACCCCACACGTGGGACACAAACACATCCTCCCTCTCCTGAACTGAAGGCGTTTCACCACCCAGACCATTCTATGTTACCCCATGGTTATATGGCTCTTCTAAAATCCTAACTCTATTTGGGACAGTTGACTTTCAAAGCAGTTTGATTTGAACCTTTGCACTTGAAATGTACTTTAACTGGAAAACAGGCACTAATGTTAGTCTTGATTTTACCAAAAGAGAAAGGGTAGGAAAAGTCTTGCAAGGGTATGGCAATAATTAATTGTAAAATTTCCTGGCTACGATAATCTGCTCATGCATGGAACCTGCTGGGGAGGAAGGTGTTTAGAACAGCAGAGGCTCCGTCGTCACACCGGACACCTCAAGACCTTGTGTCCTGGACTTTACTGTGTCCTTCCTTGCCTCTACCTGGCTGCGTGACCTTGGGTTGAGAACTTTACCCTCTGCCTCTGTGGTCTTAATTTCATGTATGTGTTTAGATCAGGTGATCTCCATGGTGGCTTCTATTTCTGAAAGGCTATTAATTTATGGCTGACTTAAAATCAGCAATCCAGCAGCAAATAAACTTAGACACCCCTTTAGGAGTGGAGCAAATGAGGGGCACAGCTGAGCAGGGGAGCCTGTTTTTCAGTTATTCCTCAATTGGCTGAGCAGGTGGTTAGAATCAGACATAGGCCTTGATAGTGAAGTGGGACTATAAAACCCCAAAACTGTGTGTCATAAAGAATTCCATGTCCAATAAAAGGGAAGGCAGATGTTCGCATAAAGTTTTTGCCGTTTGTGTTTTTGTTGGGGGGGGGGACTTTTTGGGCATGACGTTTATTAGTCAGGCACAGCGGCAGCTGCCCCCCCCCCACGTTGCCACATAACAGCAGTCTTACAATCCATTTATGGGCTTGGGATTATTTTTGTTAATGATTTCCATGGGAGTAGATGAAATGCAGTGTGCACCAGCTGTGACTTCATTTGTCACACAGCTGTCTTCCAGGGAAGGCACTCTCCCCCCGCCAGACATCATAGATGTCTTGATTGTCAAAGAGGTTATTGTCACACGGAGTTTTAAGAGTAAAAGTCATTAGTTTCCTATTAACTGCTGTAACAAATGATCGCAACTGAGTGGTTTAAAATAACATGAATTTATTATTTACGTTTCTGGAGGTCAGTAGTCCAAAATGACTCTCGTGGGGTTAAAATCATGGTATCAGTAGACAGGTATTTCTTCTGGAGGCTCTAGGTAGGGGACCCGTTGTCTTACCTCTTCCAGCGTACAGAGGCCACCTGCCTTGGTTCGTGCCCCTTCCTCCATCTTCAGAGTTAGCAGTTATGTTCTCTGCTCTCTGACCTCTGTTTCCATTTTTGTCTTTTCTCTGTGTCTCTGACCTTCCTACCTTTCTCTTATAAAGACTCTTGTGATTACATTGGCCCACCCAGATAATCCTGGATAATCTCCCCATCTCAAGATGCTTCACTTAATCACATCTGCAAAACACCTTTTAGCATGTAAAATAGCATATTCCCAGGTTCAGAGGATGAGGATGTGGACATCTTTGTAAGGGAGCCATTATTCAGCCTTCCACAGGGGCCACAGAGACCGACCAAGGTCCAAAGGGCATGTGACTTATTTAAGATCACGTGACTCACTTGTGGCAGTGCCATGGCCATACCCCTGGCAAACTCACATTTGCCACTTTTATGTGTATCACTGACAAAGAAAGATAGCAGCATGCCCCGATGAAGGCTTTATTTTTTATAATACGTTTGAAATGACTGAAGAATAAGTACATGTATTAAGTCCATGGTTTTTTTTAAGAAAGCAATTTAAAGAAGACAGAAGTTTATACTTTTTAAAGTACATTCATAATGCAAAAACTTTCTTAAATATAGCTTTGCTAGGACAGGGTACCTTCTAAACATATTAAGTAACTTATAGAGATAACACTTTCTGAGCAAGGATAAGAAATGATAGTGCTAAGAAAGCACATGCACAGGCGTAAATGTTCTTCTACAGTTTTTCCTACTCGTCGTCATCCTCTTCCTCCCTCTGTAACTCCGGCCGTTGCTGCCACCTTGAAAATCATTAATGGCCAGAAAACCAATTCAAACTTCTTAAACTAAAGGGAATGGAGCCACCAGAGGCTTATGGCACAGATTAAACCAGGTTAGGTATTTGTTATATACAATGAGGCTCATTGTATTTTGATGTGGAAGTGTTTGGGAATTTAAGAAACTTGTTTTTAGTTCTCCTCCCACTTATGCTACAGTTGCCTGTGACAAATAAGGTCATAGAATTTTCGATTTAGATGGGACTCGATGTACCATCGAGCCCAATTCTTCTCCTGAATTATGGGTCTCTTATAGTGTATCTTTGACAAGTATATGCCCAACTCCTCTCTTGCCTCAGTTTTCTCCATCTATGTTATGGGCACAGGGATGATGGCTGCTGTAAATTAAAGGCTGTATTAAATTTGAGTTTAATTAAATTTGAGTTCCAGAGAGGACATTTAAGAGAGCCATGACTCGATCTTTAGGCTTATCTTCTCCAGGAATTACTCCCTGACTCCACGCTACCAGAACAGGGTTGGGTGCCCATCATGTCTCATGACATATATATAGTCTCATATAGTCTCCTAACATGCTCGACTTCGCCTCAACTCCCTGGTGTGTTAGTAGTTGCTGTGCTTTTCTGCCTTCCTCGAGATCCAACCTAACCCAGGCCAGGACACAAGATAGGAGTTCACTGCACATACTGTGGGTGGATGAATGAATAAATGGCCATGTAGTCTCAAGGTCATATGGAGGACACATGGCTGCAGGGCCTCAGTGGAAATACTGCAAAGAGCAGGAAAAGACTGAAGGTGTAGTTTCTGGTCTTCATGGACATAAAATCAGGAGGTTGGTTCTCCCCCAGCCTTCCCTGATAACTTGCTTAAATAGAGGGAAAAGGACAGGAAATTGCCATAGAAATTTCCTCTAATAGATGTTTTAACGTGACACTGAAAATGAGTAGACAGTTTCCTTTGGATGTTTGCATCCAAAAGTGTCATTTTTTCTGCCTATCAAGTGACCACACTCCTCAGATGCTGGTACATCAGGTTAACAACACAGTGCTGCACTAAACAAAGACAAAGTCAAGTTGCTAAGCTCCTGTCTGGCATTGATTGGGGGTCGTAAAAATAATTCAATTCCCTCAGTTTGGTCTTGACATCCCACAGAAAAACACCTTGAATATGTTGAATGATACCGTTTTTGAATAGCTTCAAGTCCCTTCTAAGTAGGACAAGGTTGGTTTTCACATCATTCTTGCCAGATAGGAGAAGCAGCAGAACATTAACTCAGGAATTACTAAATATGAGTATTTGATGTATCTCAGATGTACTGCAAAGATGATGAGGCTTAAAAGATGATGTTAGCATTAAAGCAGTAATGCTGACTACACTCAGCAAAGAGGCCACAGGGCCTGAAAATCTAACCATAGATGATTATGAACTCAGGACTTAGAGAAATTGACCAGGATGTAGGCTAGAAAAGCACCATAGCAACACCCAAGGACCTCCATGGGTGGAAACGTGGTGGTTCTCTTTGATTTTACCACTTTTGTACATAGCTCTTTTTACTTTGCTTCCCCAGCCTTCTACCCAGCCTAAATGTATAATTTCTTGTTGTTTCCAGTTCCTTCTTTCTGGGGATTGGTGAACTCAGCCTGGAACCTTTGCTCTGTGGGAAAACGGCAGTCGCCAGTCAACATAGAGACCAGCCACATGATCTTCGACCCCTTTCTGACGCCCCTTCGCATCAACACCGGGGGAAGGAAGGTAAGCCACTGCGTGGCGTCCATCCTGAGTTGAGGACAAGGCAGTGCTGCTTCTGAATCTTCAGCCTCAAGGCTGAAGCTCTGTGATGAGTTTGTCTTTCCACCTAGGCATCCCACAGACCTCAGACCTGCTGCCAACAAATATATGTCTAAATTGTGCTTTTTCTCCCTAGCTAGTCAAACTCTCATGCTTCTAATTACTCTGCACCCTCTGAGAGTTGCCTGAGGTCCTAAGCCTGGGTACCCCAAGAAGGATAGAAAACATAGTTGCCATCCCTGCATATCATGCTGGGAAAATCCTTCCTCCCAGACACTGCTTTACTAGGCCTTCTTTTAACCTCAACAAAGTGGGAGAAAATAATTAACGAAAGTAAAATCAGACCTTTATCATCCTAGGAGGAAAAACAAACAAAAATCCCCTTACATGATTTATAAGAAAATCAATAATTAATCTTCCTAGGGGTGTCTTGCTGGCTAAGAATCCTAGCTGCTGCCCAGAAATGCTGAGCTGTGTGTTGGGATTTCCCCTCTAAATCCCTTCTTCCCTCTCCACCCCCCCAGGATGAGCTCCTCCTTAATTTGTGGAAGGGCATCATGCCCATAGGGTCTCCTCATTGCTGGAATCTAGCAATTTCTTTTGCTGGTTCATGTCTATTTGACTACGTTTTACTGTTGAGTAGGTTGTCAAAAGTAGGAAAAAAATGCACATGCAGAAAATTGTGTTTGAAGGTGATTTAGCTGTTGTGAACTCAAGAGGAATGGAAAATCATTTGTGTGCAAAAAATTGGGGTTAAAACTATAGCAACTTTTGTTACTGCTGGCAGCTGATTCTCCAGGGCTGGGCTCACTTGGCTCTGCTCTCTCTTCCTCTTATGTGGTCTCTTCACCATACTTAGCACAAAGTTTATAAGTTAATTTTTCCCCTTTTTATACATTAGAATATATTTTCTTCTACCATGTAACTGTCACAAATGAAAAACAACTAATGATCAACAAAAAATTGTTAGTGACTTTGACTCAGGTCCTAAGGTGGGTTTTAAGAAGCATTGCATGTGATTGCGGTCATTTCGTTCTATAGTATTTGTGTGCTGTTTTAAATATGACTTAAGAAGCATTATTGTGGAAAGGTTCTATGTAGGTCATTTGTTTTATTGTTCTGGTTCTATAGAAAACTAAGCTGCCCTGATTACCATTTGCAGTTTTACTTTTATAAACCCTAAGACGAACTTGGTGTGGCTTCCATGCACACCTCTCTCTAAAAAGGTGTATCATGTATTTAAAGGCATGAACAGGTGTGAGTTCAGTGGTCGGTATTTAAGAAGGAAACTTGCAGTTTCGACTTAATATTCCATCATCCTTTCTTTCTTGGAGAGGGTACTGGAGGGGATAATTGCATTCTAGGCAAAGGAAAAAGCACTGGAGAAAAAAAGAAAAAAAAAAAGAAAAACCTAAAAGCCCAAGACAGAATGAAGTTTGGTACCTGAGTCCCAGAAATCACCTGAAAGGTGGCCAGCAGGGCTAAAGCACTGAGACTGAAGATGGGGTGGCAGGAGGTGGCAAGGACAGCAGAGGACAGATCCTGAGGCAGTGTTAAGGAACTGGATCTTTTCCCTAAGAATTAGAGCAAGCATTTGAAGGGTCTTGGAAGTGAGATGGAAAAGGTGGGGAAACTAACACAACAATGGATATATACATTTCACTTTCCATTCTTTAACCTCTTAAAGGAAAATGTTGATGTGAAAGAAAAAAAAAAGTCAAAACAGCTCCCTAAAAAGTTATTGAAAAAGAAGGGACTACGAGATAGTCTGGTGTTAAAAGTCACTCACATGTTATGATTTTGGGGTTTTTGTTTGGGCTTTTTGATTTTTATTTTTTGGACAAGTGACATTTTATCTTTCCAATTCAGTAAAATACACCTGATCCAAATCAATTTTCAGATGCATTGGAGTTTGGAATTTTGGAAACATTTATTTTGATGATGTAAATATTTATATCTGGCTTGATTTCTGCTGTCAGCAGTTTGAAGAGCTAAAAACTGTCTGATGGTTCTCTCTCTGTGTTTGTGAAAAATGGAAAATAAGATATGGATGGTAGTAGGATAAACTAGCCTGTGATGAAATGCCTAAACTTGACAGACAATAGCTAAATCATGTTTGCAAGCTTTTTGAAGGTGATGTTCAATGAGTTGGAGACTTGTTTTAGAAGTGAAGATTCAAATCATACTCCGGATTTAGTTTTACCTTAAAGAAATAGCCTACTCAAAAGGTTTAAAAAGTACCTTGTAGGACTAGGAGGTTTTGTAGAATTTGAGAAAGCTGCCACATTTTGAAGTCTGAGATCAGCTGAATGTTAGTAGGTTAAATGCACCCAGTAACTATATGTTTTATGTCACATTTTTTCCATGAGCATTATTCCTTCTGGCATTTAAATGTATCTTATACACAAAACAATGACACTCTGCTGCAGCTCCTGACTTGTGTTACTGCTTTTGTTTTAATATATTTGATCTGACATTGTGCTCAGATGTTGGAACAAGGACTTTCCTTAGCATAGATGAGGGCTAAAATACAACCTCAACACAAGAATAACAAGGAATACTAATAGTTAGATGAGAATCAAATGCATTGTGTCATGGATATAGTAGAGAATATTTATTTTTATTTAAAAATGACATGCCTTTTACCTTCTAAAGTGCTTATTTTCAATGGTAGTTTTTAAAGTAATATTTGTTGTTTGTTTTCTTGGCTAGAAAAACAAGCAAATATTTACTTAGCTGTCCATTTGTGACATACAGGACTCCTAACTACAAAATCCAAAATACATGTTGATTGCCCCAATCCAAAAATCTGAAATCCAAAATGCTCCAAAATCCAAAACTTTTTAAGTACCCACATGATGCCACAACTGGAAAATTTCACACTCAAGTGACATGTCAAAGTTAAAATGCAGTCAAAACTTTGTTTCATGCACAAAAGTGTTAAAAATATTGTATAAAATTACCTTCAGGCTATGTGTATAAGGTATATATGAAACAAATGAATTTTGTGTTTAAACTTGGGTCCTATCTGCAAGATATTTCATTTCATATATGCAAATATCCAAAAATTGATAAAATTCCAAATCTGAAACACTTCTGGTCCCAAGCATTTTGAATAAGGGATACTCAACCTGTGATCCTCAACCCATGATTGTACTTTTACAATTTACACTCCCTTAAGGTTTGGGTTGCATGTAAATATAAGAATACTAACTTGGAACTGATTTCCCACCCTTGACCCCATTAAACTTAACTTCCAATTGCTAAATAGTTTGGAGCTAATTAATCCATTCTAGGTAAAGCTACTAAATCAACTCAAGAATAAAAAGGGGGAGGGGGTAGGGAGATACTTCTTTCTTCATAGCTTCAGATTAAAGTTTCTCTATATATAGGAAGTTGAATTATGATTTAAATGGAGTTTTACACTGAGTTAAATCTCACTGTTTTTAAGATTGAGATTCTTGTTAGTCATTGAACTTGCACAAATTCACAAACATTTTGACCTTCCTTATCTTTTTACTGAGACCAAAGTGAGTATGTACAACGTGTTTGTGTCTTAATTTTAATGTGCTTTTTACGTAAGTAAGCTGCTTGGTAATTTGAAAATGAAAATATAGAGTGAGAAGGTTACCATAGAATGAAATACAGACACCTCACTTGATCATTCTAGGGTATAGATATTTGCCTGGAGCATTTGTTACAAGTAGGTGCTAGAAGACTGAGTTAAGAATAAGTTTAGCTTTCACAGAGGAGATACGGCTCTCTGCTGATCTAAACTATCTAAGAGGAGAAAATATACATTAAAACTGAGTCTAAAACCAACTTACTGATTCTACCACCAAAAATCAGTTATGGCATCCTTCCTCATCTTTGAACTCTTTCAATAAAATAGACATCTCAGTAGTTGATGGCATGGCAATTGTTCGTGATATGTAAAGTATATTAATGTTCCTAATTTTGTTTAAAAAGGATCCAAGATATGCGCAGAAAAGAGACTTGGGATTAAGAGTAATGTTTGATTTTTTTCTTTTCTGAAGTTTCTAGATTTGCTACAATAGGCTTGCATTAATTTAATAATCTGAAAAATACCTATTATTTTTTAACCTGTCTCTTCATTTCATGCAAAAATATACTTGGAGTTGGTAACTGTGGTAGGTAAAATAACATCCCCGTGTAAAGATGTTCACATCTGAATCCCTAGAACCTGTAGATATATCATCTTACATGTCAAAAAGTAACCTAAAGATGTGAATGAATATAGGATCTTAAAATGGGAAGGTTATCCTGGATTATCCAGGTAGATCCACGGTAATCACAAGGTCCTTAAAAGATGAAGACAGAAGCCAGAGAGTCACAGTCAGAGAAAGGAGACAGGAGGATGGAAACAGAGGTCAGAGACATGCCAGGCCATATGCCCACAAGGCAAAGAAACAGATTTTCCCCTACAGCCTCCAGAAGGAACGCAGCCCTACTGAAATCTAGACTTTAGCCCAGCCAAACTGATTTAGGATTTCTGACTTCTCAAATATAAGATAATAAATTTGAGTTGACTTAAGCCACTAACTTTGTGGTCATTTGTTGCAATAGCAAAAGGAAACTTAAAATATAATAGATGTGAACTTAAATATGTCAGTTGCTTACTAACCACCCCCAATCAATAAATTATTGTCAAGATTTTTTGGTGTTTTCATAAAATTATAGCCTAAAATATCCTTTTTCTTGTCCAATGAGGAAATAAATCAAAATGAATCTAATCACAGATTCATAGCAGCTTGTATTTGTGACAGCATCCTCAGAAGTCAGCTCCCGCCACTTCCTGTCCTGTGCTTCAGTCCAAGTTCCTCCCCCCCACCCCCTTGGTGTTATCTCATTATTTCTAGGAATTCTAAACTACTGATATTTCCTTTAGATGAGTCTTGTGTTTGGTCTCCACTGCATAATATTTAACAGACTTTTTTCTTGCTTTTACCATTTTAACGATTTTAAAGTTTCGGATTCAGTGACATTAAGAACATTTATGATCTTGCACAACCATCACCACAATCCATTTTTGTAACTTCTTCATCATCCCAAATAGAAACTTTGTATCCATTAAGCACTAACTCCCCATTTGCGCTTAGCCCAGCCCCTGGTAACCTCTGTCCTGCATTATGTGTCTATGCATTTGCTGGCTGTAGTAACTCAGAAATGGAATCATATAATATTTGTCCTTTTTGTGTCTGGCTTATTTCACTTAGCATAATGTTTTCAAGGTCCATTCATAGCATAGCAGGTGTTAGAATTTCATTCCTTTTAAGGCTGAATGTACATACCACATTGGGGGTTGTTTCTGCCTTTTGGCTATTGTGTATAATGCTGCTATGAACATTGATGTACAATTATCTGTTTGAATTCCTGCTTTTAATTCTTAGTATATAGGAGTGGAATTGCTGGGTCCCCTGGTAATTCTGTTTAATTTTTTGAGGAACTGCCATACAGTTTTTCCATGGTTGGCTGCACCATTTTACATTCCCACCAGCAATACACAAAGATTCTAATTTCTCCACATCTTCACCAGCACTTGTTTTTTTGTGTATTTTTATTATTATTATTTTTTACAACAACCACCCTAATGGTTGTGAAGTGGTATCTCATTGTGGTTTTGATTTGCATTTCTCTAATGACTTGACAGACTTTTAAGGACATCCAATATAAGTTTTTGGGATACAGCCAGTCCCTGGTAGAGAGAAGGTGGAAGCTCTAGGATCTGAAACCTCCTAGGAGGAGGGGGCAGGTGGTAGAAATAATTGACCTCAGGCTAGTGACATAGTCAGGGATAGAAGAAGTAAAAATGAGAGAAGACTGACCGTCAGCAGACCACGGACTCATCTCAGTTATTGTAAACAAGCAGCCTTTCCTCTGTCTCTTTTGGTTTCCTTTTTGAAATTTTGCTCAGTAGAGGCCAAGAATACAGGTTCTCAAGGAAAGGCCCTGGTGTCCCTCCCTACTGTGGTCCTCAGTTTCCTTTTGACTGCTAAATGCCTGGAGCTTGTATCAGGGAGTCTCAGCAGGAGACATGGAACACTTGTGAGTTGTCAGGAATTTAATAGAGAGATAATTTGTAACCACCCCAGTCCTGAAGGGGGTCAGGGGATGGGATGGCTACCAGAGCCAGAGAAAGAGAGCTGTGCAGAGGAACACCTGACCTCCAGTGAGGGAAGCAGCCCTTGCAGTGCACCCCAGGGGGACAGAGCTAGGGAACAAAGACCCCAGCAGCACTCCCTTACCTCCCCTCTTCTGCCAGGCTCCCTTTGGAAAGAAGTCAGATGCCAAGGGAGCCTGTTGATTCATTGTACATAAGCCAGCCTCCCAGCCACCAAGCAAGGTAAAGATGGACCTGAAGGGACAAACAGAAGACATCCACCACAAAGCCATAGGTGTGTCTCCATGTCCATTTCCACATTCCCCATGAGATAAATATGAGGTAATAAAGCTCATTATTACCTACAAAATCAGGCACAAACACTTCAGCCTGGCATTCCCAGCCCTTGCAATACAGCCCCAAACTCCTTGCCAGAGACTTATCCTTCTTAAACTTTGTGTATACGTTTTGCTCCCAGTGAGATTATAAAACTTTTTTTTTTAACTGAATGTATCTCACCCTTTCCCAGTGATCTGTGCTTTGGCCATAATATACCCTTTACCCCATATGCCTCGGGACTCCCAATCCTTGCCTTTTTACTATTCAACCTCAGTGGCTCCAGTGCTATCTCTTCCATGAAACTCAGAGTGATCTCTTTAGTTGACTGTGAAATCTCTCTTTATTTGGCTTAAGTACCTTACTTACATTTCTTTTACGACCTGAACGTTGGTCTATAGTATTACTTTATTCATAAGGAAAAGTAAGACTAATATACCACAGATATTAGCCCTTAGATTAAGAACTCCTTACGGTGAATATACTTTCATATTCTCCTTTTATATCACTGGCGTTATTTTTGATAGTGCTGGTTGATTTGAATTGAACCAAGATTGTCTTTGATTACCAAGCAAAGGGTTTATGAGGAATTCATCAAAAGTCGCAATAACTCAAGGTGGGAAAAATGTGAGAAGCCCCATGGTGAAAAACAATTTTGCTATCAATAGAATCTGTCATGAAAACTAATCTGCTATTGTACTTTTTGTGAGTTATTAAGATAAGTTTAAAAAATAAGGAATATGAATTAGTTTGGTATTGAAAATCTTATCACGTCTCTATTTTTAGGTTTTCCCATAAACCTGATTGTGAAATCTAGTTGACCATAATTAATCATTGCCATTCATAGCATGTCTACATTGCTGTGTTCTGAAACCTTTTATGTTGGAGGCATTTATGTTCCTTCAAAAAAATTTATGATATATTTGGGGAGAAAATATAGATACACAGAAGTTAAATGGCAGTAACTGATTTAAATAATAATTTGAGATAATAGTGGAATAGATATTAAGGAAGCAGTGAAATGATTAATTAGCAAATCGATCATTTTGGCATTAATTGTTAATAGGGGTAAGAAGTTGGGTTGGTCAAACCAGACTTTATGGAGGTACTTGAATATGAACTAGCACGAAAAGGGGGAATAGAATGAAATATAGTTTGCAGAATCTTTAAATGTCAGATGACTGGCTCTGTGTAAAAGGTTGAAATAAAAGGTAAAGATAGATCCATTTTGTCATCTAAATATGTTGCATGGTGCTGATTTTTATTGGATAACTGATGTTAAATTTTCATAGATAAGTATTCTTACCCATTTAAAACTCATTAGCTGTCTTTAAGCACCATGGGTATTTTTACACTGAAACTCTGATATGGAAATGGTATGTATAATTGCATGTATATTTGTGGAGTAGAATAGATCTTTGAGAGGTGCTTAAGAAATAGTTGCAATTCTTACTCATCTGTATTTTGTAGTTCAATAAATGTCTTGATGTGCCATATTGATAGTATCTTTCTCAAAAGAAAGCAATAAGGGGTCTGTTTATTTGGCTCTAATTCTAACCAAGAAGGAACAGCTTAGTGATGTGGAATGGACAGTAACTCTGGGAAAAAAAGTGGATTTGTTATCTTAAAAATTATAGCAGTCAAGGTAAAAAAAATAAAATAAAATACTAGGCATTATCAGGCATGGACATGAACATTTCAAAAGCAGCTCTTTAAAATACCCCAGTTAAAATAGATATGATCTCATTGCCTCCTGGAAGATGACTCCAGCGGATTGGGAAGCTCTTAAAAATGAAATTATGCTAATACAATTACAAATGATGAGACCAAAAAAGGAACTGGTTGGAGCTAAAGATCTGGATGTGGCTGCACTGGGAGTTTTGCAAAAAATAATGTTGTCAAATGCCAGGTAGGAGATGTGAGAGAAAGGGCTTACAGCCAAGGAGGACAAAAGGAGAAATGACTTGTAAATGGTTTCAGAGAGAATAAGGTTCAGAACAAGTTGTGACTTCCAGAAAATGAGAAGGGCTTTTAAAAGTTATGGTTAGAGGGAGTAGGGTGAGTAAGACAGTGTAGACCTCTACTGACGGAGGATAAATGTCCCCAAATGACCAGGTAAGAACTGGGTTTGAACTTTAGATTCGCCACCTGCCAGCCATAGCCGAGAGGCTTAACCTCTTTAAGCTTCAGTTTCCTCATTTGTAAAAGGGACATCATCATACTACCTACTTTGTGGGGTTGTGGTGGAAGGAATTATATAAGAAAATGCACTTATTGGGTAGGTTATAAGTTATCAGGCCTGTGACTGGCAGAGAAGAACACGTTCAATAATTGTTAGCTACCATCGCAGGTGTTGTTTTTGCTGTTGGCGAGAAAACACAACTTAACTCCCACTTGAATTTCTCTGTCAAAGAAACTAATGTTCACATTAGAATTCATAGCACACGTGCCTGGAAATGAAGTTATTTCACTTCTTTGGATGACAGAATAAGAATTCAGAGCCACCCTGCAGTACCCCCAACCCAAGAGGTTGAAATTCGGTAGGCACAAAGTAAAGCTGTCCTCTCAAACATATATGTATACAGAATTTCACACATTCGGGTTGGGCAGTTTACGCTGTAAGAACACTACATGTCAGAAAGTAGAGGAAGTTAGTGGATAATGTGCTCGGTATCAGTAAACAGCACAGGGGAGATGCTGAGAGATGAATTCAGCCTAATTACGCAGCACATAAGGCACTACATCCATGACAAGTGAGACCATTGGTATGGAATATCCTTCAATGAGAAGACTGTCTGGGATATTGCAGTCAGTTCCCTTGGGACTGACTGTAAGATTAATTAATGGAAAGACATTAACAAAATAAAGTACAGAAGAAGAAGAACAAAGTAATGACAAGAAGAATATAAACGTCCTGTATTCAATATTTCCCATCTACATGAAAGGAAAATATTTTTTTTTTTTTTTTTTTTTTTTGAGACAGAGTCTCACTCTGTTGCCCCGGCTAGAGTGCCGTGGCGTCAGCCTCGCTCACAGCAATCTCAAACTCCTGGGCTCAGGCAATCCTTCTGCCTCAGCCTCCCAAGTAGCTGGGAGAAAGGAAAATATTTTAAGGAGTCATCACAGCTGCTTTCTAACTGGACCTTTCCTGTTCAGCCTTAGACACAGAGAACTGGCCCTGGTGTTTGGAAGTGGCTTAGACCAGACTTCAATTCAGAATAGGAATTTGAACTATGTGAAAATTGAATGACCTTCCTCTGTTTCATTGAGACCCCTGGCACAAAAAGAGCTCTGATGAGCACTGAGAGCTATTTGTGATTTGAGAACACACTCAAGTATCAGATGAGAGCTTTTCCTTAACCTGTGAACTCTCTTCCAACCTGGAAATCCTTTGATTCTGCACGAGCAGTGGTCAGAGAGGACATGTGGAATATACTTGCTTGAGGCTGACTCCGGTATGAGGATTTAAACCCTTCTGAAGGAAAACACCCTTGAAAGCACCAGCATTCGCTTGGAAGAAACTTGCATTGTCCTCTCCTCCTCAACCTCTATCAAAATTAGTCCTTAAAGTTTTAGATCCAGCACTCTTTCTCCTTTAGGATATTATATTTTGCTCTGAGTAGCTAGAGTGGAGGATTCAGGTGAAAATGAATGTTCTAAGAAAGGATTTTGATTAAAGATAAAGAAATGAGGCCAAGGTAATTGTATCCATACTCAGAGCAGATCTTTTTATAGGGAGTGGAAGGTTTCAGTGCATAGCGGTGAAAAGTGATGAAAAAATAAAATGTGAAAGACTAAGATGCTGAATTTTAAGTCAGGCAATATTAATAGATTCAGTGCAAGTCATTCCATTGTGGGCATCAGGTTCTCACACACCCTTGCCCACCTTAGATCTGGGCTAAGGATTGCCGCCCACTGTCTTGGCAGTTCCTTGTAATGTTTTCTTCTTGACATCATCCAGAAGATCAATGTAGAGTCATTAGGCAAGTCTCCTAAGGAAACACCTGCGTTTTGGCTTTAGCATTAATATTTTGTGAATGCATCTAATTCATTCTCATTCTGCACTCTTGTGGTATTAGAAAAGATTTTGCTTTCCTTTCCTGCTTCTTGTTCCTTTATTTCTCTATCCTTCTCCTCATTTTCCTCCATTTCTTCATCTCTCTTGCCTACTTTCTCAGCCTTTTCTCCCCTCCTCAATCTTCCTCTGCAATCTCCTCCCTCCCTTTCATCTTTTCCCTACACCTCTTTCATCCCCTTTCCTCCCTCCCTCCTCTCTCCCAGTCCTGTGTATGTAGGACCAAGGAACTCTGTATCAGAGTCGAACATTGTAACTAAAATGAGGGAAAATTCAAGTTATTCCAGAACGGAGCATAATTTATATAAGAACATATGGAAGGATTGAGATGCTTAATAACTCTACAGGCAGATGAGCTCTTAAAAGGAAGAATGTCCTCCAGGAATCCTCCTGAGTTACATATCCATCACATCATACCACTTTAGTCTTCTGGTTACACGATCCCACAGATAAAACTAATAGATACTTTACAAATTAACTATCCTCTTAAAAATTGACAACAAAATGAGTTATTCACACACACCGCTTATAGCTCAGTTCCCTTACCATCCATCTGAACATGAGGGAGAAGAGGAGGAGAAAAGGAAAACCCATGATCTAATTTTTATGGACTTCTTTCCAGCTAGCTTCACTTCTCATGTAGTCTAGGACAAGTGGTTCCATCACAGTCAAGAAGATAAGATTGTATCCAGGAGTATACAAGAGGTGCTATATCGCCATTGTTTCTTAAAGCCGAA
>VBSM01003215.1:20050877-20150437 GCA_008086735.1 Cheirogaleus medius | reverse complement strand
AAAAAAAAAAAAAAATAAGCATTGTACATATTTGGACTAGGATGACCAAACTA
This sequence comes from Cheirogaleus medius, assembly GCA_008086735.1. NCBI lineage: Eukaryota > Metazoa > Chordata > Mammalia > Primates > Cheirogaleidae > Cheirogaleus > Cheirogaleus medius. The sequence goes on along the minus strand of VBSM01003215.1, from coordinate 20,150,384 downwards.
AGTTAACTCATATCCACAAGTGTGGATGTTTTGATTATAACTCCTATTCGTGTTCCCCAGAAAATGAGAAATAGATAATTCAGAATTTTGCAGATTGAACAAAGGAATCTCCATCATACTGGATGATCAGTGCCTAACTGTAGACCAGCCAGACTTCCACTTGGGTTTTCAAACTCCTGTTGGTAGCTCATTACTATTTTGTCTTGGTCTTTTAAACTTCTTCTGGATTGTCCTTTAATATCAGTCCAACCATCAGTCTCAACTCAACCCCTCGTCCCCGTATGATGGATCAAGTATACACAATGCCTATTGTAATACAGAGGACTCCACATAACATGTCAAGTAATGGGTCTGGTAATGCTGGGCAGAAAGAACCGCTTCCTCCAACTCTGCTCTTGCTCCTGATTTTTTATAGTACTCCCCTGGGTCTCTCCTACTGCCCCAGGATCAGTTTTGCCAGCAAACAGCAGGCAGGTCTACTGTAAACTCTATAAGCCATATATTGGACTGAACATCAGAAAAATGAACAGTTGTCAATCACTCATTAGATTTGGATATGCAGATAACATCCGTGATCATTGTCTCACTTAATCTGCGCAACAACTGTGTGAGGTAGTCACAGAGGCAGAGTACTGGTAAATTATTGCCATAATAATGCTATTTAACAAAGTACCACAAAAATCTCATTAGTATGAAACGTAAGCATGTATTTCTTGTTTATGCATCTTCAGGTCTGCTGGGTCTGTCTGATTCAAGCTTCAGGTCAAGATCAGATGTGTTCTGTGGCCCAGGCAGAATGGGCAACAGCTACCTAGAGCATGTCCTCTTGGCTGAGGTCAGAGTCTTCCAGAGAGCCAAGTAAAAGCCACATAAAAGTCTTAGGTTCAAAATTGGCCACTTCCACTCCTATGCCATTGGCTAAGGTGCATGACCACCTGTGACTTCTACCCCCATTTTTTCCCCTACCCAGATTGGCCTTGTATGAGGAAATTAACGTAAAATAATTCAAAGTTAACTAAAGTGATATATTGAAAAGTGATAACTTACAAAATTTGTCCCGTCCCCCCATGACAAACACCTTTTAGATCCATTTTGCTTTACAAAACTCAAATTTATGAGCAGTTTGGGGGAATCGCTGCTGGCATTTTGTAAAGGACATTGTGTCAGTGGGTCTTCCTGAAGGAAGCCCCAGGTAAGAAATTTCTTTAAACCCTAAGTGCTAGGAAAATCCTTGCTTTCTCCAAACAATGGATGTGCTTTTCCCCTTCCATAACTGTGTGGTCCATTTCCGTTTGAGTGTCAAGACCTTCAGAGCCAAATTTTTACTTGTAATAAAATTAGAGGGACTTTATAACCTGCTGAATTACTCTTTGAACCCCACCATTCCTATTTTGTCTTTCATCTGATTTGATCTGTTGTTGTAGTTGTTGTATATAATATAATGTTAGATACAATGTTTTCATTTTTATGTAAAACATAAGTCTTTTGTGGAATGAGGCAAGAAAGAAGGAAGAACAAAACAAATAATTAAACAAAGCTGTGCATTATCAGGAGCACCTGATTAAGAAGAGGGCCATCAGCTCCACTGTTTCTCTTTAGTTTTATCAATTATAATTGATAGAAGGATATTCTGTTTATAATCAAAATTAAATCTTTGGAGATTAAGTTTTCTGAAAGAGGTTAAGGGCAGGATCAAAGGGGATGGGACACATGATCTCTAATGCATCCCTCTCACCATCCCTGTCTCTAAGCCTCTCCTTCCTCCCCCACCCCCAAGGATGAACCCACAAAAGGACATGAGCTTCCCCTTCTGCTATTCATGTCACTCTGCTGCTCATGGTGGGTCTGGCTTAAAGGGCATCAGTCGCCAGGATTTTAAAAGAAAAGACAACAGATATAAACAGGAGCAGATAGATGAACCAGGCAGTACAGGGCAACATCTTATTACATCCTCAATTTTAAAAGTTAAAGTGGAAAATATTTCCAGTTGCAGACACAGTGGAAGAAGTTGTACTGGTTTGAAAGAGACTGTGCAGCAGAAAGGAGGGAGGGACTGTAAGTTGGTCTGTGGGCTGTTAAGGAGAAGGGTCTTTCTTGACATTCTTGTTACCTTCTGTGGTTAATATCGATGAGATGAGAACAAAGCAGAAGAGTGAATCCCGCAAATCTCAGAGGTACTGAATGAGCTAAGAGTAGGATGCCTTTTCTGGGAAACCAAGTTATAAAAAGCTGAGCCTCTTGTTGACTATTAAATAAAAAGCTATCAAAAGAACATCTGTAGGAGATTCTCTGAAATGGGGTCGTTGTCCTCTGAATGGATGATTGGAAATTGACAGGTTCATTTTCATCTCAACACTGTAATTTTGCTCTTATGAAAAGGGGTTGCTTTTCATTTCTAATATTTGCCATGTTTCTTTAGTGCCTTCTCATGGCTCAAAATAACTCTCGATAGAAAGAGCAGAGGATACCAAGTTTCCCTGTTTCAAACCTGCAGCATTTACCTCTGAATTTCACCTGACTTGTGCCGTTTTCATTTCCTTGAAATCGAGGTAGGAATCTTGTATGCTTGGTCTTCAGATAAGTGGTGGCTAATTCTGCAAACCTGACCTCCAGTTCTGGAGAAGCCTGAGCGCCCCTTCAGCGTAATTCTGCAGACACAGAGATGGCATCCGGTCTTATTTGATACTGCTGTAGCTGGGAAAATGAGTTTTTTTATCTTTAACAGAAGCCAGGAAAAAGATATCTCAGTATACCTTTTACCTTCCGTCTCACCTGTGATGAGGAAATGCCAGCACATTTATACTAACTATGGTAGACAGCATGCTGCTGGGAACATAATGTGGACTGGTGCATGTGTTCACCTGAGTGACAGTCTTCCCTGAAATACAAAGGCAGCTGTAGCTCTGGCTTTTACAGAAAAGCAGACGAAATCAAGTCAAGAAATTAGTTATGAAAGCCAAGGACATTTTATTCAGTGAGAATGGCCTATTTTCCTGATGTCTTTGCGTTGATATCAGATTAGCGTAATCAGAGTTTGAGTCTCTCTGCATTTGGACAGATGTTACGGTACACAGATTTCCTAGTGATTTGGTAAAGTAGCGTTCTAAACACATCACTGAAATATAAGCTGTGATGCTGTGGGTTAATCCAGTGACTGCGACAGGAGTTATTTGGAAGATACAGCATCATTCCTCAACTGAACTGGCTTTTTATTTAGTAACTGGATTTATGTTTTCCCAATAGTCAGGAATGAAGGTGGTCAATATACTTAACTATTCCTATTGGCTGCCCCCCCATTTTATTTTGGTGTAGAGCTAGCTAATACCAAAAGTGTCTAAGGTGCAATTCAAGAATAAGAAGATATGGAGTCGAATGCTCTCAGAGGAAAACTCTGCTTCCTAACAAAATCTAATCTAGCAGGCAGGAGCTGTCAACATGATAAATATTCTAGTCTTTAATATTAGTTTACATACCAGGGCAGAAGAAAAGGGGAAATTATTCATATGCTCAAAATTTGTTAAAATTATGTTGTTTGACTTGGAGTGACAGAGGACCGAGGAAATTCAAAGTTAAGATGGAAACCTTGGGCTCAGCCTGGCTCTGGGCTCTCCAGGGGCCTTCTGATGTGTCAGTGCCACCAAAGTAATTACACCACCATGCATGAGCTCTCTCAGGTTCACCATTTGTGGGAATGAGTTCTTTCAATTAATCTCCATGCCTTAGCTAACTTCAAGTTTCATCTGGTACCAGGTGCATGCAGAAGCAAGGGCAGAATTTCAAATAGCACTGGATCTCAAATTGTAAGTTGGAATTTGCCTAGATGGTAGTGTTTGTAGGGCAGAGAGCACAGCAGCCTTGAATTTGTACTACTTCGTTCATTTACCAGCTATTTACTGAACACCTACTATGTGCCAGGCACCATTCTAGGCTCTTGATAGATAGCTGAAAACCAGACAGATGAGGTACCAGCACTGGTGGAGATTACATTTTAATGAAAGTTTCACTGGGCAGGTTCCTCAGGAAGCAGTCTCTGATATGAACATGTGTATGCAAGAAGTTGATTGGAAAGGATCCTTGGGCTTAACTCCTGTAGAGGAAAGAAAGGAAGAAAGATTGGACTGTGATGCCAGCAACCAATGTTAAACAGAAAATACACACAAACACACACACACACACACACACACACACTCACATATAAATACACATACACACATGCACACATATATATGTAAAATATTTTTCAATGCAGTATTTGAAATAAAAAACACACAGTGAAAATCAAAGGTCAGGCTTGCTATTTTAGATGGGGTAGCTGGGAAGACCCCACTGAAGGAAAAGGGGACATTTGACCCAACCCAAGTGGAGTAGGGAAGTGCGAGCCACATGAAGACCAGGAAGTAGATTATTCAGCCAAAGGGAACAGCTGCAGGAAGACCATGAAGTGGTACTGACTTGACACATTTGAGAAACAGGAAGATAGTCACTGTGAACAGAGGGAAGTGAACAGAGGGTGAATTCGAGTGACAAAAGAGTGACTGAGGCTCTGATGGTCCAGAGCCGCACAGACCATGGAAAAAAGTTTGGTTTCAATGCTGATATTATAGCCACTGGAGAGCTTTCAATAGAAAAGTAGAAGGACATGGTTTAAGGTGCCTTTTAAACATGCAGAGATGTCAAGTAGGTAAAGATACATAAGTATGGAATCCATGAGAGAGAGAGGTGCTGGAGATAGAAATTTTGGAGTCCTTGGCATATAACAGATCTAGAAAAAATAATCCTGTGCTTCATTTGGAACCAGAAAAGAACCTGAATAGTCAAAGCAATATTAAGCAAAAAGAACAAATCTGGAAGCATCACATTACCAGATTTCCAACTATACTACAAGGTTATAGTAACCAAAACAGCATGAGATTGGCACAAAAATATAGACATAGACCAGTGGAACAGAACTGAGAACCCAGATATAAAACCATCTGCATACAGACAACTGATCTTTGACAAAGCAGACAATAATATATACTGGGGAAAAGAAGCCCTCTTCAATAAATGGTGCTGGGAAAACTGGATGGCCACACGCAGAAGAATGAAACAGGAACACTATCTCACCACTCACAAAATTAATTCAAGATGGATGAAAGACTTAAATGTAAGGCATGAAACCATAAGAATTCTACAAGAAAATCTAGAAAAACTCTTCTATATATTGGCCTAGGCAAATAATTTATGACTAAGACCCCAGTGGCAATTATGGCAACAACAAAAATAAATAAATGGGACTTGATTAAAAGGCTCCTACACAGTTAAGGAAATGATCAACAAACAGAGCAAATACTAATAGACAACTTACAGAATGGGAAAAAATATTCACAAGCTATACATCTGATGAGCTAATATGTAGAATATACAAATAACTTAAGCAAATCAGAAAGAAAAGAACAAACAACCCCATTAAAAAGTGGACAAAAGACATGAACAGAAGCTTTTCAAAAGAAGAAAGACAAATAGCCAGTAAACATATGAAAAAATGCTCAGTATTACTGATCTTCAGAGAAATACAAATTAAAAGCACAATGAGATATCACTGTAACCCGTTAAAATGGCTTTTATTAAAAGTCTAAATATAATAGATGCTGGTGTGGATGCAGAGTGAAAGGAATGCTTCTACACTGTTAGTGGGACTACAAATTAGTACAACCTCTATGGAAAACAGTATGGAGATTTCTCAAAGAACTAAAAGTGGAACTACCATTCGATCTAGCAATCCCACTACTGGTTATTTGCACAAAGGAAAAGAAATCATTTTACCAAAAAGACACCTGTACTCAAATGTTTATCACAGCACAAGTCACAATTGCAAAGATGTGGAATCAATTCAAGTGCCCATGAATTCATGAGTGGATTAACAAAATGTGGTATATGTGTACTATGGAGTACTACTCATCCACAAAAAAGGATGAATTGATGCCTTTTGCACCAATTTGGATGGAACAGGAGACCATTATCCTAAGTGAAGTATCACAAGAATGGAAAAACAAACACCCACATGTACTCACTACTAATTTGGAACTAACCAATGAGCACACATGTGCACAGAGGGAAGTAAGGCTTAGTGGAAATCAAGCAAGGGGGTGGGAAGAGGGAGGGATGGGCGAAAACCTACCTAACTGGTACAGTGAACACTATCCGGGTGAGGGACACACTTATAGGCCTGACTCCAGCATTTCAAAAGCAATCCATGTTACCAAAAAAAATGTGTACTCCCATAATACTTTGAATTTTTTTTAAAAAGCCATGGGCCTAGTTTAGACCATCTGGGGAGTGAGCAGAGAGAAGAGGGGAAATGATTGAGCCCTGTGTTGTCCCGATATTTAGAGATTGGCAAGCAAGGGAGACACCAGCAGTGGAAACTTAGATGGCATATCCAGAGAGAAAGGAGGGAAATCCAGAGAGTGTGGTGTCCTGAAAACCAAATGAGCAGAGTTTTTTCTTGGAGCAATGAACTGATCATTGGGTTTAGCAAGACTGAAGTCATTGATAAGAGCAATTTCAGTGGAAGAGTGGGGATAAAAACCTAAGGAATGTTGTGAGAAATGAATGTAATGTGAGATAGTGAAGACAATGAGGATAGAAAGCTATTTAAAGGAATTTTGACATAGAAGGGAGCAGAAAATGAAGGCAGGGTAACTAGAGAGAAATGGAGATCAAAAATAATATTTTTCCCATCCAGACCAGATAAACAGGAACTGTACTTACTGTAAATATGCTAGCCTCTAGTCCCCCACACACATACACACCCCGCCATAGATTTCCCATTTTTGTATTGAAGATATGGCAACCCTAATGCATCCAGGGAACCAAGAAATTTTCTCACATTTCTGCTTATCCAAGAAAAAAATTAAGACCTTGGTAATATAAAATAGCTTACTACATTATTCTCATTCCTTTGTGTTCTAAGAATTCTTTGCCTGCCAGAATATTTTGAGCTATTTGCTCTTGCTCCTGAAAGTGTAGTTTTCGACACAACGTGGATGGGGTACAAATATTGGCTAATTACATCTTGACACATCACCATATTCTATGAGGTGGCTACAGCATGCTTCATGTAGGAGAAAAAAATTAGAAAGAGGATAATCAGGTTTGCATTTCTTCTAACATAGGCTTCCCGATGCCATCTGTTACCCTCAGCAGAGGATGCTTCAGGTTGGGAGCTAATGCTTTACTATGAATAATGTGGATATGATGGCAATTTTCTCTCCAGTAATGTATGCCTGGCTTGTTGGGAGAAGAGGAACAGTCCAACATTACCCTTCATATATAAACCGAAAACAAGAAGATTAGCATATTCGATAAGCAAGGATGTTGAGAGGGATAGGAAGCAGCAGTGTGGCAAGAAATAGTCTATCAGATAGTTTTAATAAGGGTTATAAGCGTTACTGAGTAGGCCACTTCCAATCAGCACCTGAAAACTATCCTATGAATGGCCAAGCCTTGGAGGGGATAAAAAGTTTCTAAGTTTCTGGTAGAGGATTGCAAAGAAACTCTCCCTTCAGTTGAAAGGATGAATCGTATGCTTTTACACCACTAGTTAGCCGCTCTTTGTCACGTTTATCATTTCTGATTTAATATAGATCTCTACCATCATTTGGTTAATTCTGTATTCCCACTATATGACAGTCCTTAAAGATAAAGATCATGTGTTTTAATTCACCGCAGATGCCCCCAGAATCCAACCTAAATTATGGCAATGAGAAGGAACTTGATTATTTGTTAAATGAATGACTCAGTGCACAAGGAACAGTGTGTCCCTTTTCTGAGAGTCTGTGACACCTCATTATGTCTCTTTCACATTGCTCATCCCGTAAAAAAAAAAAAAAAGCCCAATCAAAAAACCGCAAATCATGACATGTGAGTGAAGGTAACCATCACTGAATCCTCCCCAACCCTTTCATAGTTCTTGACATGCAATCAATGAGTGTTACACCAATGGCAGAGCAAAAGGTTGGTTGCAACTTACATATCTTTGATTTTGTTGAGATTTGTAATGAACTGAATTTATGGCAGGCATTACACAGAACCCTCGCCCATAAATATCTTAGGTAGCTGATACCTTTAAAGGCTTGTTGTCTCCTACCAAGAGTAATCAGGGCTCTGCATAGATAGCCATTGTCATTGAAGAGAACACTGAGTGAAGAGTTAAAATTGGGTTTTATTCTCAGATTTTTATTAGCTCCTTGTATGGCCTTGGCAGGTAATTATTCTCATTGTCCCTCTGTAACGTGGGCATGGATAATGTCTGATGTCCTGGTCTCATGGGGTTCTTGTGAGGACCAAATGAAAAAAAAAAGATGAAAATAAAGTTACTGAGAAAAGTAGAAGTCACCACAGCCACCTGAGGTGACTTATTTCCTTACCTTTGTGATTCATCAGAGACATCTTTCCATTTCTGAGAAGTCTATAACCATGTTTCTCTTTTGGTGAATTCTAAAGTAGTGCCTCCAAGAGAGAACAGCAGGAAATGCTTTTTTTGTCTGATGAAGAGCAAAATCTAACCTAGCTCTCCTGGAGACCCTAAAAGATCCTTCCAGAGTAAATATTGCTTAGTCATCTCCAGAAAAGAAATTCCACATTGTTTGTCTATTTTAAATAAATTTTCTCATATTTTTGCATTTCTTGTATTATACATTTAACAAGGGCATATGAGAGAAAAATAAGAAATAAAAGAAGAAAGGAAAAATTACACATAGTTCTACCTTTGAGAATCAACAGCTATTGATATACTGTATTTCTTTCCAGTTTTTTTCAGTAAGTAGTTTTTCCCTTGCAAATGATAAAATTTTATGTCTTTTTGTATTTCTCCACTTTACTGTAAAGTCTCAGTAACATTATCTCATACTAACTTTGTAATTCAGCTTCGTAAGATTGTTGTGAGGATGAAATGAGAGAGTGAATACATTCCTAATGATTTCTATTGGGACTCAATAAATGTTAGCTGCTGCTATTATCAACAACATCATCGTCATTATTAAGATTACGATAGTTTATTTAATGTTTTCTAATGTTAGACATGTACAGTGTTTCTGAATATTGGATATTAGGAATAAGTTCTACACTGCTAACTCTTCCTTAACAAGCTTCTTCGGAATTTTTAAGGAATTGTCATTTGACTGCTGGTATATCATGATTCTTTAAATCTTCCCAAAATGCAAGGAACATATTTTAAAATTACATGTTGCTAATAATTATTTTTCTCTTTAGTGTTTCTACACTGAACCCACAAGTAATGTACATAGGTGGTATAGTTGGGATATCAAAAAGTCCATGAGAATTTAACAAGTTCTTTGTGCTCATATTCATCACTGTGTTTGCTGACACTTGTAGCTTACAGCATTTGTACTTTTTTGTTTTATTTCAGCATATTATGGGGGCACAAATGTTTAGGTTACATATATTGCCTTTGCCCTGCCCGAGTCAGAGCTTCAAGCGTGTCCATCCCCCAGACAGTGTGCACTGCACCCACGAGATGTGAATCTACCCATCCCCTCCTCCCCCTCCCACTTGCCCAACACCCAATGCATGTTACTACTATATGTGCACATAAGTGTTGATCACTTAATACCAATTTGATGGTGAGTACATGTGGTGTTTGTTTTTCTATTCTTGTGATACTTTGTAGAATGGGCTCTAGCTCTATCCAGGATAATACAAGAGGTGCTAGATCACCATTGTTTTTGTGTCTGAGCAGAACTCCGTGGTATACATATACCACAAATTATTAATCTACTCATGGATTGATGGACACTTGGGTTGTTTCCACATCTTTGCTTTTAGTGGACCTTTGCTGCCTTGTCATCATTACTAAACAGAAACAACACTAAATAGAAGCTGACTCTAGGCTGGGCCCTCGTTATAGAGCTATATCTAGATGGTTTCTGCCTCCTGGGTCCTGCAGGACTACAGTGGGCCCACAGGAGAGGATTTGGGGGCCCAGACTAAAGCAGAAAGGATATTCATAGAGGGCACATACCAGTGGTTAAGAACATGGGCGCTGGGTTCAAATCTCATTGTTATTTTTTAGCTGTGTGGCCTTGGGTAAGCCACTTAACCTTTCTAAGCTTCATTTGTTGATGTCTGTGATGGGGATAATAACAGTACTTCTCTCGTGGGATTGTGAGGATTTGTAGCTATATGTTAAGTGGTCTGTGCAATTCCTGGGAAGGAGGTGTGCTCAACAAGTATTAGGCCCTGTTGTTGTTATCACCAGTATTATTTCTTCTCCTTCCTCTTCCTCTTCCACCACCTCCTTCTCTAAGTGACCGGAAGTAACACTTTTTCTTTCATGCATGATCCAGCCAGGTGTAGCATATTCAATGTATCACGGCATAATACAGGATTTGCGTGAGCTGCTCAGGGGAGACATCTGATCTGAGAGATTTGATCCAGATCGGCTGAAAAAGAGAATAGTATGAAATGCTGAAAGAAAACCCACTAATAGCATCTCATTATTTTCTGGATGAGGAGCAGAAATTGTGTTTTGTGTTTCTTTTTTGTATGTCAGAGAGAACCATACTTCTCTCAACCATAAAGTCAATTTGAAACTTGATTTTAACTGGAGTCACAAGAAAAATCATATAAAAAGTCACTCTGCATCCCATTAAGTACAGACTTTTTAAATACTTATTAAGTATGTTCAAAGTCAATTAAGATTCAAATAGATGGATCAATCCTGATCATAGTCAGAAGAAAGAAATCACATTTTGCTAAAAACACAGTTTAGGCTTGATTTCATGAGAATGATTTGCCTTATGTGAAAGTCAATATTACCTCCTGTATGCCTCTAGAATCCATCCACTTCTCTATGTATGTCCAACTCTATCCTAATCCAGCCCATCCTCCCTTTCCAAGATAATTTAATATATGTTCTAATTGGTATGCACATCCCCCTCAGCTTCCACTTCATCCTCCATTTCTCTCTATCCAAAGGTTTTGAAATTAGAATCTCCTCACTGCCAACATTAGCACTATTTAAACCCTTTCAGAAGTTTTCTAAAGTGTTGTGGATAAAGATAAAATTCCTTACCATAAGCATATTATAAATTCTTATTGAACCTCTTACCATCCTTTGTAGCAACGTTGACAGTGGAATTTTACCTTTATTTGTATCATTATTTAAATTTCACCTGCCTTCTCCACTATGTTATAAGCTCCATTAGGGCAGAGACTACACAATGTTACCCAACACACTACTTAGCAAATAGCAACTGCTAAAAAGAAAATGTATTGAATAAATCAAAGTTATTTTAGGGGCACCTTTCACCCTCACTTGTCATTGGTTCTGGGCAAGGGCAGTGGAAGGAAATACTTGTAATCAGGGAATTGGGTTCCCAATTTTTGAGCTCTTGATTTCTCATCTATTATGAAAATCCATGGTCGTAAACTTGGTATTTTCTGTGACTTTTTCTTCTAGTGTGGAAGAGTGGAAAGGGTATGGACTACATACTCAGACAGACCTTGGTTGAAATCTCAACTCTGCCATTTAATAATTCTGTGACCTTGGAGGAACTTCTCAACCTCTCTCAGTCCATTTAGGGTGCTATAACAAAGTGCTATGGACCAGGTTGCTTATAAACAACAAAAATTCATTTCCCACAGTTCTGGAGGCTGGAAGTCCAAGATCAAGGTGCCAGCATGGTCAGGTTCTGGTGAGAACCCTCTTTTGGGTCAAAGACTACAATCTTCTCACTGAGTCTTCACATGGCAGAAAGAGGGCAAGAGAGCTCTCTGGGGTCCCTTTATAAGGGCACTAACCCCCTTCATAAGGGCTCTACACTCATGACATAATTATCTTCCAAAGGCTCCACCTCCTAATTCCATCACATTGGGAGTTAGGATTTCAACATATGGATTGTCATCTGTACCAAGTAGGGTGGCTAGGATGATTAAATAAAATAAATACTAATAAAGCACTTCACCAAATTCCTGCCAAATAACAAGCACCCATTAAAGGCTAGATATTATTTTTGTCATTAATATTACCATAATTATCATCATTATTCTAGCATTTTCTATAATTATCATTCTGTCTAGAATTGTGTGATCTAATTGTAAGGGACTTATAACTACTAAAAGCCTAAGCTCTTACTAGATAACAGCCACAAATCTCTCTGTTATGTTTCTTTACAATATCTAATTCTTACAGATGAATTTTTTTAAGGTTTTTAAAAATAATAAAGGTGACAGCACCATAAACTATTTCAATAGATTCAAGGATGCAGGAAATGTCTATTGGGGTTGGAATTCTGAATTTTGGGGTGGTTCGTACCTAGATTTGAAAATACTCATCACATCAGTTTCCTCCCTTCTGTGGCATAAGCAAAAAAAGGCTATTCTTAGAAACTAGAAGGTGACAGAAACAGCAGTGGGGGTTGGGAGGGATAGTATTTCCTTATTTGGAAATAATAATTGCTCACAGTTTATTCAACATTATTATTGAATTAGTATTGGAAAGGCAATTTCGTGCTTCACGAAGTGGCAAATTTGATTCATATGCTAGGAAGGCGAAAGAACAAATGTGACATTGACGTTAATAATTATGTCCCACCCTAAAACAAGGCAAGGTAAACATTTCACACAACTTTGGCATGAAGTACCCTTTTCCTTACCACCTTCCTTTTGAGTAAGGACAGGACATCATAAGATAACAGAAGTCCTTCTCTTGGAATCTACTGGCCTATCTGTTTCTATGTAATAAGTTACTGCATTTTGTTTGTTTTACTCAGGAACAGATTTGTCCCATGCTAACATGAAACAAATGAATTACCCATATTACATATGAATAAGCTAGAAACATTCTCTGTATCCCCAAGTTGTCATCATAGTCTTTTTCTAGTTCCAGTCCTGGCCTTGATTTGAAAAGAGCTTCAATCCTTGAGGAAGGGGTTTGTGGGAGCACAGGCTTGCTTCGTCTCAAATTGCCCCCTGGCCATTCATTCCTTCATTATTCACTTTGTACAAGTGGGTACCGATTTTTTTTAAATGATGCTGCTGCTATGGTTGTTTCTGTCTGAAGTACTTAACTCTGACTCACTACTGTTTTCTCAAAGAAGAAGGACTTTGTTCTTCCTCGGGACAAATCTAATAAATGATCATGTGGTCAGTTTAAGAAGCAGCCTTGCAAATTAACTGTGGTATTTTATTTATCGTGGGCAAGATTGTTGAGGTCACTTGTATCAGTGCTTCATATGAAGCTCCAGGAGAAATTTCTGTTAGAGTACCTAGAAAAATGGTACTTCTGGAGAATATGGCAACTGTTTCGCAAGGTGATTATGTTTTCTGTAACCATTATACTGGTGGTTTTCCTTCTTGGTTTGACCACTGGGATGCTTATTACTGGACTTAAGACTCACCTAGCTCCCTAGCAAATGCTCTAGGTTTATGTGAACTCACCACCTACCCTCAGGGGCTGCTTTCTATCCTAACCTTAACTTGCTTCCAGTTTGATTCATTCATTTATTAATAGTTTTGTTATTTAAATTATAAAAATAATGTTACGTGTTCAGGTTTAAATACAGTAGTATAAAGTTAAGTCCTAAGGATCACTATCTGGAGAAAGTCATTATTGACAATTCACTGTGTATCCTTTTAGATTTTTCTCTAAACATATAGTCTATATAACATACGTACATATATGCATACATGCATATGTATATTTATGGGTGTGTGTGTGCATGTGCTTTTCTTTACTCAGCAATATATGGACATTCTCCCATGGCAGTACATGAAGATTTGCTACATTATTTTTAAGAGTTGCTTAGTATTCTATGGTATAGCAGGGCTATACTTTGTCTAGCCATTCTGTTGTCGGAATTGAAGTTATCTTCAGATTTTCTCTCTTCAAATAATCATACATTGAGTATCATTGCAATATACTTCATAGAAGTAGTCTTGCTATTTCAAAGGATCTATATTTCAGCATTCTTGGTAAGTACTGCTAGATTACCCTCCGTAAGTCTGAGCCAATTCAAACATGAGCCAAGAAGGTATAAGAATGCTTGCTTCTCCACACCCTAACCAAACTGGTTATTAGCAGGCTTTAAAAATGTTTTCCCATCTAATGGACAAAAATTGTATCTTGTTTCAATTTGCATTTCTCTCATCACCAGCGTGAGCAACTGTTGCCATGTTTATTAGCCATTTCTATTTCTTCCTGGATCAGCTGCCAGTTTATATAATTTGCCAATTTTTCTATTGGATAAATTTTTCATTTCTTCTCAATTTGTAGGTTCTCTTTGTATGTTATTGGTGCTAAATCTTTATTAAATAGACTGTGAATGTTTTTCTCCTTCATCTTTTAACCAGTGACTTTTTCTACATAAAAAGTTTAATTTTTTATTACCAAGCGTGGCATTCTTTAGGACTTCTGTTTCTCAGGTTCGTATTCTGTTCTTATTTTCTCTCATTTCTAAGGAGTCTGGAAGGTCAGTTTTGATTTTCTCTTAGCCCAAAATGTTGTGTACATAAGTCCTTTAAGAATGTTCAAGGATTTTGATTTTCCTTTTGCTTTTTCTGTTATGCTTTTGCTTTTAATATCCAACTTCATTGCACTGCATGTAGTCGGAGGGTGTGACTTGTAGGATTTGAGCTTTTGTACATTTACTGAGATTATCTTTATGGCCTAATATATGACGAGTTTTGTGCATATTTTATAGGTATATAAAAGGAATGTATATTCACAGCATGTCTGGAAGAAAATTCAGCTGTTCCCTTCCTTATTCCTTTCTTTCTTCCCTCCCTTCTTTCATCTCTTTCTCCTTCCTTCCTTATCCTCTCCCTTCTTCTCCCTCTCATTCTTTCTAGATTGTTAATTATGTTACTCAAATGTTATATCCTCACTTTGGTGTCTACAATATTTAAAAATCTCACAGTGTATTTTAAATAAAATTCTTCTATTATCCTTTTGTAATGGATTGTCCTGGGTATTAAGATTTACCACTATCATAACATACTAGAACGTACATTTTTTTAATCAATGTGAATTATGCTCTGTTCCGTATATGATATTTTTTGTCTTAAATTCTACTTTGTCTATAACTCCTAAGTGGTTGTTGTACTGGCACTGGCCTGATAAATCTTGGTCTATTCTTTTATTTTCACCTTCTTCGTGTGATTTTGTCTTAGGTATTTCTCCTTAAATAAATACAATGATGTCGTTTTGTTTGTTTGTTTTCTTCTCTCCAAACTGAGAGCCCTTAAAAACATTCAAGTGATGGTCATTCATGATCATGTCTTTTATGTTTGTTCTTATTTCACATTTTCATGCTTTATCATATTTTCTTATTTAATTTTTATTTACACATTACCTTGTAGTAGTTTAGAAGTTTCTATTTTTGTTCTGCTAGTGGACATCCTCAAACTCTTCACAATCAGAAATTGCTTTCCTGTTCCCATAGAAAGGAAGCGGTATCTGTAACCACCACACTGAAAGAAAATAAGAGTTGTATCACTAGGTATTTTATAACTTCCCTTTATTTCTTCCTTACTACCTCCTCTGTACTATTAAAAATTATCTTGAATTTTGGTTACAGATTGTTAATTTTTTACTTGGTGCCTCTTCTGTTTTATGAATTCTACTTAACAATTCCATTAAATTTCACTGCCATATTTTCAACAATTACTTAGTATTAGCCGTAAGTTTTATTGATATCATTTCTCATTTTATTGGTATGCTATGTATTCCTATTTCTCTGCTTTATCTTGCTGAAGTACAACCTGAAATTTCATCCTTTTTTTTTTTTTTTGGTATTTTGTTTTCAGAATGTGGGTGACAAACTTTCTCCATTTTCGTATGTCTAAGAATCTTATTTTCCCCTGCCCCATACTTTAACAGTCAGACTTGGGAACCCTCAAAACATACTTCCTTAGCTCTTTATAGGCTTTGGTCCATTTTTTTCCTATTTTCTGTATTGTAGATGAGAAGTTTGATGATAGCAGTGAAGGTCATGGGTTTCAGAAACTTGAGTTTTAATTCCATTTCTACCATAATTGTGGTTGGTATAGGGTGCTGGAGTGGTGAAGATTAAATACTTAGCACAAATAAATCGCTGGACTCAGCAATGACAAAAATAATTCCTTTATACCGACCTTTTTTCTTTCTGGAAGCTTGTAGGATTTTTCTTTATCCTTGGGGATTCCAATTTTTTCTATAATTTTTCCATGAAGAACTCACTTGGCTTTTTCCTCTCTGAAACCGAAGTCCCTTTTCGGCTCAGAGACGTTCCTTCTGTGATTTATGTGATTGCATAGCACCCTCTGTGGACATCTTTCCTTTCTGAATTCTCACTACACAGCTGTTGGGTCTGTTGAATCTGTTCTCCATGTGTATTAGTTTCCTATTGCTGCTGTAACAAATTACCACAAACTTCGTGGCTGAAAACAACAGCACATAATTATTTCACAGTTCTGAAGGTCAGAATCTGAAATGGATTTCACTGGGCTAGAATCAAGGTGTCAACAGGGTGGTATTCCTCTGGAGACTCCAAGGGAGAGGCCATTTCTGTACCTTCTTCAGATTTCAGAGGCTGCCTGCATTCCTGGGCCCATGAACTTGACTTTTATCTTAAAGCTAGCAGCATAACATCTTTAGGTCTCTCTCTGACTCTGATACTTCTGCCTCCTTTTACTTTTAAGGACCATTTTGATTACATTGAGCCCAGCAGGATAATCCAGGATAATCTCCCCTCTCAAGATCTTTAACTTAGTCACATCTGCAAAGTCCCTTTTGCTGCGTGAGGAAACATACTCACAGTTTTCAGAGATTAGGATGTGGGCATTGTTGGAAGAGCCATCATTCTGGTTACCACACCAGTCCCTTTACTTCCTTCATAGAGTTTGTCTCTTTGGCTTTTTGCTCTGTTTTCTGAGAGAGTTCTTTGTCTTAATTTTCCAGATCTCAGAAGTCTGTGTATATTTTATTTCCACAATAATATTTTTGATTTTCAAAAATTCAAATTCAATTTTTTTTAACTGGGAAGGAACTCACAATTACCTCTGAAGATACTAGTTTTACTTTAAATTTTTTCCTGTTTTCTGCGTTAACTCTTTCTCCTAGGGAATTCGTCAATTTATTCATCTTATGAATCACTTTCAGACTATTAATATTTCATTAAATAGTTGTGATTAGGTTACTTGTCCACACTTACAAGTCAGGATCTAAGTGAATAGAATTGGTACCTGAAGTTTATAGAATAATTTTTACTACATGCAGAAATCATTGTTTTTCCAACAATGAGTATAGATTCTGATGATGAAAGGCTTTCAAAAGATGGAAGTCTAGTGACTGGGAAGTCTTTTCTTTAGAAGGTGTGAGAATTTACCCTGTTGTGGACGATCATGTTAACCAAATTTACCTGGGAGCACAGCACTGCATCTTTTCTGACCTTAGCACCCCATCCGGGAACCCCTCATAGGTGATTCACCAGTCTATCTGGGGAGCCATCTTTCAGCCTTACTGAGGGAACAAATGCTGAGTGAATAGCTCTTTCAGGGCTCTATATTCAGTTACCCCTCACCCTTTCCTGGCACACTGATCTTAGAATCCCTACAGAATGTTGCTGGGAAAACGTATTTTCTTGGCCCCTTTTTTCCTCCATCTTGTGTTATGGGTTATTTAACTTTTTAAGATTCTTAGTCAATATGTTACCATCTGTCTCACACCTTTCAGAAATTCCTCAATACTCTGATCTGCCAAATACAAGCTGCCTATACTTTTCCAGTGATGTTATGGTTTTGTCCTTATTTGTATAGACCTTGTGTCATTTAGTGAGATGTGAGGTAGGAGACATGCATAGTCAACTACCTTGAACTCCAAATTGTTTATTCTATCTGTTGTTCTATAGCTATATACGTGTTTCTGTAAACTGTAACAAATATTTTTGAAAATGTGTAAATAAATAAAAATTGTATAGACAATATATAGGTAGATAAAAAATTTTGGTATTGACATCATGAATATAGGATTTATCATTTTATCTAAGTAACCCTATATTATTTATTTGATCATTCACTTAGCAAACATATCTAGCCTAGGGCATTAGAGTTACTTTATTAAGAAAAGGAAAAGATAGGTGTTTTATTCTTTATAGTGTCTATTGTTTGTAGGATTCAATTTTGCAGTTTAGGTTCATTCTGAGCATTTAACATACATTGTAGATTAACAGTTTATCTCATTCAGTAATCGGCTAGAGAATTCTGAAGGTCAGAGAATCCATTTCCATGGACCTTGGCTTCCCTGATTTCTCAATTCTTTACCAGAAACCAGTTTCTCTTTGCTAGTTTGATTTCTTTCCTCATGAACACTGAATTTAAGTCAGAGCCACAGAATCCCTCTTCCAGAGTCTAAGCACTAATTTTGTAGTCATCACTCAGAATTCTCCAGTAGAAACGCTCCCCTCCCCCATGCCTGCCACATGTGCTCTCTTTCTGCATCTGGACAGTGAGTTTTTTTTACTATAATCCCAGCTTTAGGCTTATAGCCTGGATTTTCCCAACATCTGTACAAATAGTTTTTCTACCCGTGTAGCACCAAAATGGTTTTATGTTACTCTCAATCCTTTGTGGTGACTTTGTTTTCATCTTTTCATGAGGATATCACATATTTGTTTATGTATTTTGATTATAGTCTTTTGCTCTACAAGTTAACCTACAGCTTGGTGTTGTATAACTCTTACAATAATAATAACAATAATATTGATTATGACAATAATAATCATTTATTGAGTGTAAACTAGGTATGAAGTGTTTTTATTTACTATCTCAATTTTAAATGTTTTTATCTGAAAGTAATGGAAAATGAAACCAGAGTGTCTTAAACAAGTAATTTTTTTGTTACATAATGAGAGATCTGAGAGTTGGCAACCGCTAGTGCTGGTCCAGTTGTTCAGATATTATGAAGCCTCTGGTATTCACATGGCCTTTTCCTCATTGTGCTAAGATGACAGCGTCAACTCCCACCATCATGCCCACCAGCAGGAAGAAAAAAGTAGAAAAGGAAGGAACTTGTATCAGAGAAGTAAAAGCTTTCCTGAAACTATAGCTGACCCCACCTGTGTCTGATTGGCCATAATAGTAATACAGTCACCCTGGCTGGAATCGGCTAAGGAAAAGAAATTTGAGAATGGAGTTTGGGCCAACCAACCTTTATTGGCCATATGTTTACCCTGCCACATTATCTTACCTTATACATCTCTGCCATTGTTATTCCCCTAGAGATATTGAAGGTCAGAGAATTTGTGTGACTAACCCAAAATCACACCGTTGGCAAGAAAAATGTCTAGGATTCGAACGTACCTCTGTCTTTGACCTCTCATTCTTTACATTTATTACACTCCCTCCCAGGATTGTTTACAACACATCAGCAGACATAATTAAAGCAGGATTAAAGAAATAAATGAATTATTAGCTTCCTAGCTCTGATGTTTATGCACATGACTCTATATAAGAAAGTTCTATTAACAGTTCTATAAACTCAGCTTTGAGAGATGGGTGGAAGAGCTTGGGAGCCACTAGCTGGGTTAAAATCCCAATTCCACCACCTAATCATATGTGACTATGAATCTGTCACTTGATCTCTCTTCATCTTAGAGCTCTCATCTTTCTCTTTGCAACCATTCACTCTAGCTCCATTATGCATTGCAGCCAAATTAATTGTCCAGAAACACAGCTTTATTTCTGTCATTCCCCTGATCAAAAACCAGGGGAATGGTTCTACAGCAGTCACAGAACCACCGTATGGTGGTCATAATGGTTCCGTAGTGGAAACTGTGGACTGCCTACTCAAAAGGGACTCATCATTCCCGTTTCCCTTAGCTTTCTTTACCACAGAGTCAGAAAATGTGAAATACTCAATTTCTCAGCCTCCCATGTGGCTAAGGATGGAATGATATGTTCTTAGCCAGTGAGATGTAAGTGAAAGTCTTGGTAAGGGATTGCCCAGCTTGTCCCATTACCCTTAAGCTGCCTTCTTCCCTATAGCACAGAGGTGGGGCTAGAAGTGGAGCAGGAACATAAGGACAAAAGCCACATGTGGAGACTGACAGGGAGGAGCAAATGGAAAGAGCCTGGGTCTCCCGTGGCATCTGGAGCCACCATGCCAGCCCCGGACTACCTGCCCCCTGACTTCTTGTTGCATGGAATAAACCATTTCCTTTCTCACTTGGACCACTGTCAGCTATGTTTTCCCATCATTAGCAGCTACACATGTTCTTATTTAATATTAATAACACTTTCCTATCAAATAAAATGTAAATATTTAGTTCAATATTGAAGATGCTCTAGCATCTGGCCTCAACCTTCTTTCTAGGCTTTTCTTCCACTTCCTCCATACACAGCACTATGCTTCATCTAAACCAAATTGCTTACTGTTGCCGCCTCTAGTTCAAGGCCAGGCTGATGTACAACCTCCCCCTATGACAAGTCCTCCTCATTTTGCCTGACTGCTGCCATTTCTCATTCCTTAGAACTTTGGTCTTTTATAATATTTAGTACTTTCTCTCTTGAATTATAGTTATTTAGGTATCTGGCTCATCTCTCCTTTTGTGAGTTTCTAAAGGCTTTATTATTCACCAACAACAACTACACACACACACACACCTGACCTCAACCCCTACACTGTACCTGCCCAGGTGGGTCCTCAGCACCCCTGTGGTAATGAATGGTTGGGGGTATATGTGATTGGTTTGGGTCCTTCCCTTTTGTGTTAACTGTCAAAGGTAATCATTGTTATCTCTTATTTGCCCCTTCTGTTGTTTGCATCTTTGTCAATCAAAATAGTTTTCTTAGACATCTTTTCTGAACTTACTGTTGACCTACTTATGAAAACCTGGAGAGGACGAGAAATAGCCTTGTTTGCAGCGCTTGGTTTGTAGGACTCTTTCCGAGCCGTCTGCTGTGCACTGAGCAGAAGCAAGTTTTTAATTCTCTCCTTGACAGGCGGGCAGATTGGTCTGTTCTCCTGGCGTAACTGTCAACCGGCTCCAAATTCAGCCATCTCTGAATAAACAGAGGGAAAGCAGTTTTGAATACAGGGACCACATATGAATCTGGTCCTCTCTACAAAGTCTAGCACAGTGTCTTCCGTATGCCAGTGACCCAATAAATATTTTTGATTGCTTTGAAACAGTGGTTCAAGTCCAAATTTTCAAACAGGCTTGCTTTGCTTTGAAATACTGCTCACTCATTTCTTATTTATGTGTATTATTCACACCCTGACTACTTCTCAAAGAGATTCATGGTAACTAAACACTACAGGTACACTATAAGCACTAAGTCATTCAAGTGATGTTAAAAAGACAAAAACCAAACGACAAGAATGGCCCAGTGGTAGGAAGACCTAGGGGTAGGGTCTTAAAGTTCAGCTCCTTTATTCTTCCCAACAAAACTGTGGGTTTGGTATTATTTTACAAATGAGAAAACTGAAGATGAGAAAAATTGGGCAAATGGGAACAGGTCTCACCCTCGTGAATTTCAGAGCCCAGGACTCAAACCCACTACCTGCTGACGCCATGGTCTGCGATCTTCACTATGCTTCACACCGTGACAGAAGTAGAATTCTACTCAGCCTCTCTAGTCCATCCTCATGAGTGAACCAAAACACAGATCAAAGAGATTATTAAGTAAAATATGTTACAACAACCATAAATTAACCAAAATGTCCTATTCTGTGAAGTTCCCTGTGAAACCCTAACCCACTGGCACATTAATGGGATGTTAGGAGAAGCACCCCTAAAAATCATCCAGTTCGCTCCCTCCTTTTTTCCAGATGAAGAAACTAGGCCAATTGAGTTTCCCAAGATAATCAATGTAAATGGTTCATCTATGCCAGCCTACTTCCCCAGGACTACTGAAAAGCTGGGAGACTCCAACCTTCTTTCTGTCTAGGAATTGGGATCAGAGACTCTCAATGCATGATGTCTCCAGTGAGTCATCATCTGGCAAAAGAGTTTGCACAGACCCTTTAGCAAGGAATGTTTGGTCATGTGTTCTATGACCTTTGATGTGAACCTTGTCACTCATGCAGATGACTTCCATTTGAAATTTGTAGTTAAATGGTAAGTGCCTCCACTGTTGATCTTATAAAGGTAGAAATACTCCTATGAGCAGAGAAGTTTAATTAGAAGATAAGTAAGTACAGCAACTAGTCTCCAAAGATGGTCCCCCAATAAACCATGCTTCCTAGTAGTCACCCCCTTGTGTACCCAACTACTTATATGTTTGATTCTTGACCCTGTGTGGTCAACAGAATGCAATAGAAGTGACGCTGCATGACTTCCAAGCCTTGTAGTCTCCTCCTGGGTCTCCTAAAATGTTCACTGTTGGGGCTGTCCCTTCCAGAATCCAGCCACCATGCCCAAGAAGCCAAAGTCCCCTGGAGAGGCCAGGTGTGGTATTCTGGTTGACAGTGCAGACTAAGCTCCCAGCCTTCAGATAACTGTATCCCCATGACAGACTCTTGGTGACCGCCACTCAGCTGATTGCAGTCAATCCACAGAGCCACAAGTGGGAATAATCACTATTTTAAGCCACTGAGTTTTGAGGAAATTTGTTATATAGCCATAGACAATGAACAGCAGGACATACTAAAAGATTATTTTTCTCTCCAATTTCCACAAAAGTCAGTGGCAAAACATGTATACCAAGATCTAGAAGATGGTCAAATTGAAATTTATTTAAACTCCTCTTCCACCTCTCCAAAGATTGTACTGTTGCCAGCTAAGTTATTTCTTTCATTCCTAAGCGAGATGCAAGTGATAGAAGGATTTTGAAAGAGGAACTCAATTTAAAAATATCTATTGAGACAGGTGTTTTGCCATTTGAAGGAAGAAAAACAATTTAGGATGCTTTAAGAGATTTCCAATGTTTATTTTTGTATTATCTCACTCTGAGCTACAGAAAGGAGTCCTTATTCTACTATTTAGTTATTTGGAGCAATCTATGATGACATGATATACCTTTTAAATATCTTAATTTCCATGTTCAGTGAAACATTTTATTACAGGTAGCTTATTATATCTGCCAAAATGGACCAAGCTAATTTGATTTTTTTCCTTTTTGTATCTTTCTCTTTTCTTTCTGTCCCCTTCTTTTGTATTTCCTTTTTCCCTCCCCCTTTCTTGCCTCTCTCCCTCCCTTCCTCTCTCTTTCCCTCCTTCCTTCTCTCCTTCCTGCCTTCCTTCCTTCCTTCCTTCCTTCCACCTTCTTATTATTTTTTATTCAATCAATGTCAACTTCTGATTATCCATATTGGAGACAAAGGAAAGGAATCTGGAAGGTGTCATTTCAGGGACCTCCCAAATATCAAGTGCCATGCAAGGTGATCTCATACACTTTATTTCATTTAAACTTCACAGCACGCAAGCCAAGTGGTGATATTGGCCCATTGTGCTGATGAGAAAACTGAGGCTGAAATAAATTAAATACCTTACCCAGATTCACTGAGCCAGAAGTAACTGGTAGAACAAGAACCCCAAACTGATTCATTCTTATTTCAAAGCTCTTGCCATTCCCATTATACAAGCCTGTATCTGAAATCTACATTTAGTTCAGTGTTGCTATAGAAGTGTAAACAATGGCTGTGCAGAGTTTCTACTCATCTTGGAATCCCTGCCTGCCTTTGGGTTTGATTACTAACAAGCTCTCAAGAACTGCTCTCTCCTCTTCTGTGTGTCAGGCCTTGGGTAAGCTTGCCTCAGCCTGCAGGTTTCTTTCTGGTTACCTGCCTTCTAAGGATAGTTCTATGAGGGGTGCGGGAGGAAACTATTTAGAAAGACCCCAACTTGAAGGCAAATAAATCTATCCAAAGACTTTCTTTATTTCCATTCTTCTTTTTTCTCCAGCTTTTTCAAGGATAGGGCTATATTAGGCTTCTCTACAGAAACAGAACCAATAGGATATATACATAGCCTGTGCGTGTGTGTGTGTGTGTGTGTGTATAGAGAGAGAGATTGAGATTTATTATGGGAATTGTAATTATGGAGGTCAAGATTCTCATGGTCTGTAGTCTGCAAGCTAGAGAACCTGGGATGCTGGCGCTGTAATTCAATTTGGGTCCAGAGGCTGGAGAATGGGGGAGTGGCCTCAGGGAGCTGATGGTGTGAGTTCAGGTCCTAGTCCAAAGGCCAGGGAGCCAGGAGCACCAAAGTCCGAGGGCAGGAGAAGGCGGGTATTCCAGCTCAGAGAGAGAGAGAGTGAATTCCCCCTCCCTTTGCTTCAGAGTTTGTCCTATTTGGCCCTTCAACAGATTGGATAATGCTGGCTATTGGTGAGGATGATCTTCTTGGTCTCCCTGGTTCAAATGGTAATCACTTCCAGAAACACCTTCCCAGACACACCCAGAAATAATGTTTCATCAGCTATCTGGGCATCCCTTAGGCCCAGTCAAGTTAACACATAAAATTAACCAGCACGATGGTTGACCAAGATAAATCATATAGATGGATTTAAGAGCAGGTTCCTATAATGTAGAAATCCTTAACTGTTAATATGTGTCATATTTTCTTTGGAACTTATGGACAATGCAGATCCTAGGGCCCTACTGCAAAGACCTAGTCCAAGGTGATCTTAGATGGGACCCAGGAATTAGATTTTTAGAAAGCACTCACATTCTAACAGGGGGCTCTAAGACTTTGTGGAACACTGCTTGAAGATGAGATAAGATCAGTTGCACTTTTCAGTTACGTTAGGGGAGGGAATCTTACTCCAGGAAGTTTTTATAGTTGGCAGCTGCAGTTTTCATAACCACTCAGTCTCGTCTATGTCTAAGACCACACTGCTAAATTCACCCACATGCTCTAAATGCCTCTAAAAACGGCTGTGGAATGAACCTTTAGAGGCCATGCAGCTGGCTGTGGGGGGACCCTCCCCTCCGCTTCCTGGGCTGGGATTAGCTGTTAGGCAGCTCGGAGAGACAAAGTCTCTTTTTTGTCCTGTCTATTTCGAGCGTTCCTGTGCTAATCTCTGGACTCTCTGGCCATGACTGAGGACTTTCCCGGAAGACACTTGTTTATAATAACTTCAAAAAAAACCTTAAAACCCTCATCTTTCCCACCCTACCCATTGGCTAACTTTGTAGCATATATGTTC
Source organism: Cheirogaleus medius (assembly GCA_008086735.1). Taxonomy (NCBI): domain Eukaryota; kingdom Metazoa; phylum Chordata; class Mammalia; order Primates; family Cheirogaleidae; genus Cheirogaleus; species Cheirogaleus medius. Next base: position 20,125,253 of record VBSM01003215.1, on the reverse strand, counting down.
TGGGAGTCCAGGGGACAAAGTTTTATTTGCTGTTACTTCAAAGCTTAAGAGGGCAAATCCACCTTCTTATATTCTGTCACCAGGTAGTGAGCACGCGGCTGTCACAGCACAGGCACTGGATGGATGCTGGAGGTCAAGTGAAGGCGAGATAAGGAAGGCTGGGCCCCTCTCTGCAGGATCTCCCAATTTAATGGGGAAGGTCAGGGTTGTCATGAGAACAAACCAACACATCCAATGGGATGGAAAACACTTCCATTTTTAAGATATAAAATCTATAACTCTTTTCCTTTGTGGTTTCTGGATTTTGTCCTTGCTTGGTAAAGCTGTGTTTAGTATAAGATTATTTTTTTAAATTATCCTGTAAATATGATCACCATGGGGTTTATTTTTTATATTTATGTCTATAATCATCTAAAAATTATTTGAGTCTACTGTATGATAAAAATATCTATTGAACTTTTTTCCAGTTACTCAATTTATTGAATAAATCACCTAAGCCACCACTAATTTGAAATGCAACGAAGTTCCTACATGTACATGTAAAAACCTGTCCTATATTTTCTTTTAATTTCTCTCTTCATCTATTCCTGCACCACGAACATTATTCTTTTATTCTTCATGCTTCTACATAGGTCTTTTATCTACTTACCTATTTCTTGTTAATGAAACCTGTTGGATATGCCCATAAGCAGGGTTTCCTATAAGAAGGAGGGTAGGCAAAGAGTCAATATTACGTTGGAAACATGGGAGTAGCTCAGTAAGGAAGACTTCTGTTCTAAAATATAGTGTATTAATAAAAATGAAGTAAAATAAGGCCAACAAGTCAGGAGATGATTGTTACTGAAAGACAGTTTGTTACTCATAGTTCCCAGAGCAAGGGGCATGGTGCCATACTGCACAGGGCCCCCTGGGGAAGTGCAGGTTTGGTCAGGAGGCAGAGTAGAAGGGGAGGGAACTGTGAGCAAGAACCTTTGTTGTGGTTTCTGCAGAAAGGGGCAAAGCAGGATAAACAGGCTTAGGATTGGCTAGTTCAAATCATTTCAGCAGTCTCTGGAGCATCGAGGCTGTCCTTAGTTATCTGGTACCTTGCTCTGGAGTGATGAGGGCAGGTGGACAGTGGCCTGAAGTGTGAGAGCCCCATAAACGAGGTGATTGAGGTATGGACTCTGGGTTGGCTAGTTTATGTAGGAAAGGCATGCTTGGAGGCAAGTTGTTGATTACATCTGGGAATCCAGTCCGCTAACCCTGGGAGGGGCAGTCTCTCCTGGCTCAGCCAGGCCCTAAGATATCAACACATCAGAATACAGAAAATAGAAGACATGGTCACTACACCTTCACTCAGGAGTGCCACTGGTCAGTGAATGTCACTCCGGGACATGTTTTACTGCTTTTTTTTTTTTTTTTACTCCCCTCTCTGATATGCATTAGCAGAGTTTAATGGGAAAGTTTTTGCATTCCATTCCTGCTCCTCATACTTGTCGTTTCTCCAGGGTTCTGTTGAGAGCAATGGCTCTCCTCTCTGCAGTGAGCCTTTCTTCAGTAGGCTTTGGAGTGCTCTGTTCCCTGGTCTTCACTTGTGGGCAAACCTATCACATTTGCCCTTTATCATTCAGAAAGTCCTCAATGTTTCTGTTTGTTCCTGCTTTCTGTCGCTTCAATTGATTTAGTTCTTTATTATATACCTTTTTGCTCATTTAAATAATATTGGGAAGTTAAATAAGTGTACTCAGGTCCACCCTCTTGAACAGGGGGGTCCCATCATGGATTTAATGAAGTAGAATGGGGGGTTAGAATCTCTGGGTTAGAAAGATAACCTCGGCAGTAGTAAGGCAGATGAGTAGAGGAAGGAGAGAATGAAGATAGAACATTTTCAAGTCTCATGCAACGGTTCATAATATTTGACTCCCCAGTAACTTCAATTCTAGTAGTTTATCCTAAAGAAATAATCAGAGTGACACATAAAAATGTATATTAAAAAAATCCACCATAACACAATGTTCAGTGGAAAGTAATTGGAAACTACCTAAAATGTCTGACAGTAGAGAAATAGCCACATAAATATGATAACTAATAAAATACTTTGCAATTATTTAAGTTCCATTTTGAATAAATCGAATCAGGCAAAAATTTCTATGTTATCTTGGAAAATAAAAAGGAAGATTATAGAGCTATATATTGTATATTTTCTTTTAAAAACATGAAGAAAATAATCTAAAATATTCACAGTGGGTATTTTGGGAGGTTGGAATTATGAAATTTTATTGTTATATTTGCATTTGTTTTTCATCTTTTATATAATAAGTATTATCTTTGCAGTGACAAAAAATATTTTTAAAACAAAGAAAAGCTGAACTGATGAGACCCTGGGCAGAGCACTCTGTCTGTTGGTGAATGAACAGTTATAAATTTGGAGAACATTTATTTGGCCCATATGCATTAAAATCCTGGCAAAAGTAGAGTATTCCCTAACTCATGCAATAATCTAGTTGAGTAATAAAAAAAAAACGCTTGGATTCTGGAAAATGATGGATCCAAGACTTTTCTAGGTGGAGCCCAACTCGCATATTTGCAGGTTCAGACCCTGGTGCCCACAGAGCCAGGTTCTCTGCCGGTTCGAGCAGAGCCGGGGATAAATTTCAATCTTGGACAATAATATGAAAAATAATTCTCTGGCAGATTGTAAGTTGGACAAGTGATTGGCATAGGCTGTTGGTCTTCCTCAATAGCCGGGATGATTTCAAGAGTTTTTCTGAGTTTCCTCAGAATTCGCAGGGTTACACTTTGCACCCTTCTGTAACTAATGCAGGGGCTTCTGAACTTGTCTACTCATCTTACGTGGGGGACTTTTAAAAATGTGTGAAGTTCTTAACTAATGGACGAGGTGAGCGTTGTAGGGTTGAAAAGGCACACCCCAAATCATGGTTTGGGTGTGGCAAAGTCATAACATGTATCCAAAATGTTTGTACCCCCATAATATCCTGAAATAAATAAATAGATTGATCGATCAATAGATAGATAGATAGGTGAAGTCCTAAGCCTCACTGGGGATCTACTGTTTCAAAATCTCAGTGGGGGTTACATCTTAGGATCAGAATTTTCAAACTTCTGCAGATAGTTCTGACACACCAGCAACTCTGAGAATCATTGTTTTTAGACCTCTTTACCTCTCTTTGTGTTCTTAGGAAAGGGACGAGGACACCCGAAATGTGAAAAGGTTGCTGACCAATGAAGGGCCTTCACAACATACAGTGACCTATAGAAGACAGGTTTTTTAAAATGATTTAATGTTAATTGTCATGCAAAAGAGTGTATTTGCACCTACAGGGTGATACTGCCTCCTGGAAGCCTGGATGCTATATCAGCACACCTGAGGGCCAGGTGGCCAGTAAATGTGTACTTCAGTCATCTCTTTGAGACCAATCTATTCTCAGAGTGCATTAAAGAAGCACTCTGAGAGCACTCTGTTAATGCATTATAGAAAGTAAAAGCTGTGAGTTTATTAAAGAGAGAACCACCATGGGGTGGGATGTTCTGGGGAGAATAAATAGTTATAGTGGTAGCAACCATTCACTGAGAACTTATTTTAAGCCAAGAACTGTGCTAAATGCATTACCCACATATATCTCGGAAATGCTCACAATGAACCTATCACATAGGAATTTGGTTTAGTCAAGATAGGCTAGATATGATGAGGTAGCAAACAATCCCAAAAGATCATGGCTTATAACAAAAAAGGTTTATTTCTCACTCATTCCTTGTGTCTGTTTGAGGTTTGGCAGGAGACTCTCCCATGTCACTTCCACTCAGTGACATTGGCTGATGAAGTCCCCGCCATCTGGATGGTAGCTGGTTGCCAGAGCTGGGGGGAGGGAAGAAGGAGCAGGTGTGCAGTGGCTCTTACACATGTCCACTGGGAAGTGACCCACCTCGTCTTCACTCTGGCCAAGGCAATTCACAGTCACATGCAACTTAAAGGGGGCAGGAAATGAAACTTTCTCAAGTGAGGAGAGTCACAGAACTAGAAATATTAGTGAGCTGCACTAATATCTGCCATAGTATTGTTATCCCTGATTTTAAAATTAAGGAACTATTTAATATCTAATTATTAAAACTTGCTAATACCAAGTGTGACATGCAGAGCAATTGGAACTCTCGAGCATTGCTGGTAGGAATGCAAAATATTAATAGTATGGACACCCTGAGAAACAGCTTGGAAGTTTCTTTCAAAGCTAAACATATGCTTACTACATAAAGCAGAATCCTACCTCTGGGTTTTTACCTTAGAGCATTGATTCTCCACTGAAGGCAATTTTGCCCCCCAGGGGACATTTGGCAACATGAGGAGACATTTTTGGTTGTCACAACTGGGTCAGAGGCTGCTACTGATATCTAATGGGTAGATCCAAGGATGTTGCTGACCACTCTGCAATGCACAGGACAGCTCCTCACAACAAAGAATTGTCCCACTGAAAATCCAAGGTCAAGAAATTCTGCACTAAAGAAATGAAAACTTATGTTCAGAAAAAAAAAATCCATACATGAATGTTAATAGCTGCATTATCCATAATCACTGAAAACTGAAAGCAACTCTAATGTCTTTCCATAATTAAATAGGTAAACAAACCCTGGTACCCCACACAATGGAATACTACTCAGCAGGAGAAAAGGAAAGAACTATTGATAAATGCAACAACATAGACGAATCTCGAAGGCATTATGCTAAGTCAAGGAAACTAGTCTCAAAAAGTTACGTACTATATGATTCCATGTGTACAACATTCTGGAAAATACAATGGGAACGGAAAACAGCTCAATAGTTTCCAGGGGTAAAAAGTAGCAGACGGTGATGCAGAGGAATTTGAGTCAAAAGGTGCCGCACGGGGGAAAAGTTGGGGGCGATGGAACTGCTGTGTATCCTGATTTGGGCGATGGCAACATGAATCCGCATGTGGGTTAAAACTCATTGAACTATACATCCCCACTCTAAAAAAGTGAATTTTGGTATAAAGTTTTTTTTCAAGTTGAAAAAATTAAAAATAAGTAAAAACAGAAAGGAACAGGGGCTGAGAGACTTGTCTGCGGCAGAGAGCTTGAGGTGCAGAGTGAAGAGTAGAACCCAGACCCGAATGCCTGCAGAGTCAGCCCTCTTCCCCCCATAAAGCTGCCCCACACGGGGAAGGACAGTGAGCTGGGAGCAGGGTATAAATGACTTTTGAGTTCAAAACTATTTGTTGTTCAATCATGTTGACTCTTGAAAGTGTTTACTTAGGCGACTTGGCACTATGTAACAGTACTGTGGCTCTCCATCCGTCTGTGAACGCAGATCCAGACCAAGATTAAAACCACCCTCTCTGCTCTGACTACCCCTTCTTCCACCCTATCCAGGACGCCCAAGGGTAATCATGGGGACATGCTCCCGAGGGGAGAGACCCAGTTCAAGATGCACTGTCTTGGATAAAGCAGAGGTTCTATAGGAGCAATAGAAGCAGACACTGAATTTGGTGTTGTAGTTGTTTCAACTCATATCTACATTTCATTTTTCCAGACCTTCGTTTTGTAATAATCTTGCAGTGTTTAACTCTAATAGTGAATCGTTGCCTGGGGTGCCAGAAACAAAGCCAGGAAGAGCTGAGTATCAGTGTTTTCAGCACATTTTACATTTGGAACAATGTTACTATAATACACCATGTTAATAATGAGGTCACCTAGTGCTCTCTTTTATGGCTTTCTTGGTGCCTGTGGTCAGAGGCTATTCTAATCAGCTCTGCCCACCTCCTGACATTTTAATCACTGAAACAATTACTACTGCTTAGGAAACAACTTGAAAAGGGCTTGAATAAAAGAGCAGAGAAAGGAGTGCTGAGTTTTTGGGTTTTGTTTTTGTTCTTTTAATAATTACTCCAAGAGTAAATTCTCAGATGGCAAATTTTTGAAAAATGAAATTAATAAGATAATAGTGGGGGCTGGATACTACCTCCAGTAAGAATGGGCATATATGGACAGAAACCTGATTCCTGGATCTCAGGGAAAATTTCTCCAAGCAATGCCCTCTCCTATCAGATTTCCAAAAGGAATGATCTTACCTCCCAAGTTCAGCAACTACTGTGTAGACTTGTCCATGAAGTCCATAGTATTGTAATATTATTTAGCATCCTTTGAGTACATACATGTATAAAAAAGGACTTAGAAAAAACATCTGGATTTCCCAGGGAGCAAATATACAGTTCCCCTACATGCTACACAGAAAGGTCACAAGACAAATCATGCTGATTACAAGCCATGGTGAACTAGGTCTTTTTCTTCCATATAGAAAGGAGAGGTGATGAGTATGGGAAGAAAAGAAAACTCACTTTTATTAAGAAACTGTTACATGGCAGGCACAATAATAGATGTTTTAGGTGCATTATCTTATGTGCCTATGTGATCCTTCCAAACTCTGTTATCAATCAGGGTCTAGTTGCAAAACATAAATACCTCTTTGATCATTTTAGGCAGTGAACTGGGTATTTACATCATCATTGAGAGGGCTGAAGAGAAACTCTAAGATGAATGCCTAGAAGTGACTCCCAGAACAAAATTGTGGAAGCCAGTGTCAAAAGACCCACCCTAGCCGGCACAATTATCTCTCAACACCCCCACAGCTAGTCATGGACACTGAAATTCTGCTGCAGAAAACCCCAACATCTCCACACCATGCTTGCTAGTAAAGAATATAAAAATTCGCCTCAACCTTGCATTTGCATTACAAACAAGTGCATCTTATTGGTGGAACCTAATTAGCTTATGATTGCTAGCTGCAAGGGAGCATGGGAAATGTAGTTTTTTTACTTCCCACATTCTGCAATAGTGAGATCAGAAAGAGGAAAAATAGATGCCGAGTACCAACTACCTAATGCATTGCACCCTGTGACAGATTTCATGTTTTTCTAGTTCTTCATAGGAAGAAACTGAGACCCAGGGAATTTAGAGAACTTTAACAAAGATGATACAAGCCAGAAAGTGGCAGAACCAGCATTTGAACCTAGGTTGTCTGTCTTCAAAGTCGTTATTTATTGGGTACTTACTCTATATATTTCTAAGTGCCTTCAAATATTATTTAATCATTATTGTAATTCTATTACGTAAGTACTATGATCCCCACTTTTCAGGTGAGAAAAACAAACTACAGAGACTTAAATAACTTGCTTAAAATCACACAGTCATTAAGGATTAAAGCCAGCATGTGCAGAAACTGAACTCCAATGAGCTCCTTTCCCTGCAGCACACTGAAGTCTTGACAGTGGGTGTTTGATCAGTACCATTGTTGATATACATCTCCCAATACTTCCTGGGACACCAACCTCCCCTGTTTATGGTGTAAGATGATAATCCTCTGAAAGCCACTTATGTGCTCTTGGCTAACTAGTGTGGAATGTTCGAGGACTCTTATAAGCTAAATACTTAGTGTGGTACTGGTAAAAATTGAATAGCAAGATCCCTAAAAATAAGAGCCCTGATATGTAGCTTTTGCTAGTTCCTACTATAGCCAATTTCAAGCAACCAATATGATATCAACCAGCTTGCAGATTTTGCAAATATTTCTTATTTGTTTAGGATCCAGGATAGCCTTACATGAAAACTTAAATCTTTTTCACATTTGGAGTTGTGACGTGTGCTGAGATGTCTGAACACTGGAGATCTTCTGACAGAAAGAGACAGCAGGGAGAGAGAAAGGGTTCTCGGGACGGGGGTGGAAAGGAATCATATGTCCTAAGTGTGGCAGGATGGGCTCAATAATGTCTGAGGAAACAATGGTTTGGGGTGCTATTCTTGAACTTGCCTGGTCTCAGGCCCCATGAGCACTAGGAAGGAAAGAAAATTAAATTTTTAGGAGTTCAAGACACTTGGCTAGGGGAGTCCCCCCATCCCCCCCACACACAGAGGCAGGTGAGTGATAAATATGAAGAAACTCTATGGCTAAGGTTGCAAGTCACTCTGTGGAGTAGCCCCTATCCCTTTTACTATCACAAGGAGGGAAAGATATTTCCATTCTAGCCAAAGACCAATGTAAGCACTAGCATCTCAGTGGTACTCCATGGAGAGGACCAAAGGTGACTGCTCCCTTTCTTTTCTCTAGGTCTTTAATACGCTGATTTTGACCTGGGAATACTTTTTCCCATTTCTCTACTGATGAAAATCCTATTCCCCTGTCAAAGTTAAAAAGCCATCATGTATGGGACACTTTCCCAAAATCTTTACAGTTTGAATTATTCATTCTTCCCTTTGTTATATTACCTTTAAGGTAGACGTTTCATTCTTATGGATGTTATTATGAATTGCATACATGTGATTCTCTTGCAGTAGAAGATAAGCTCTTTGAGCGTGGGGGTGGTGTGTCTGTGACTCTGCTCCCCTGGTACATAGCAAAAGGCCTGTCACAGCCAATGTTCAGTAAGTAACACTGGCATTGTCGACACAGTGTGCAGAGAAGCAACGGGTATTAGAGTGCATTTTACAAAAACAAGAAAAAGTGAGAGAGAGGGTTAAAGGGGAAGGAAAGAAGAAAGGAAGAAGGGAAGGATGGAGGGAAGAAGGGGGGAGTAGGGAAGGAAGAAGGAAAGAAATCTCTACCTCCTAACACAGTCTTTATTTGGCTTTAAGGTTGGGGGCACATTTTTCTCCATGATCTGAGATTGAAAACATAAGAAGAAAACAAAGGATCCCTTTAGAACATCTTAGAGCTACCTGCCCAAGTCATGTCATGAGAGTAATCCCACCTATATTTCCTATTTATGATTCATTCTTTCTGGGGATACATATGTTTCCCAAAAGAAGTGTTCACCACAGAGATTTTCCCTGGCAAAGCCACTGATCAGAGGCCAAAGCCTCATTTCGGTCTGTGTGCCAATGCTTCCTTGATAGCAAATGCTTCCGTGATGCAAACACCTTAATCACTTTGTTTTTCTCCAAGCATGTCAATAAGTGCTCATATATAATAAATGTGTGCTAACAGCATATATAATATATATGGATGTGTGTGGTGTTTTGTATTCCATGCCTGAAAGAACAGCTGATTTATTTCATAGCTTTTATGGACTGTTTTATTATTCTCAACAACATCACATCCATTCTCTTTGCATGCATATTTTATATCACCTTGATGGACTTATTTGATTTGACCCAGTGTTTTGATGACAGCACAGCCATAGGAGGTGCACATTAACTTACACAAATCATTTGCTCAAATCACTGCAGAGTGTGATCCTGCCCCCAGGTGATTTGTGGGCTGCCAGTTCTTTCATGATGGGCAAAATAGCGTAACATGGCCCGTAAAGCCATGGTTCGAGAGAAGCTATTGGTGATTCTTGGATCGGCGGGGCAATCTCCTAGGAGGAGCTGCTAACTGATAAGTGTAGTCAGTCATTGCCAGAATATTATCATTGGCTTGGATTCTATGGGATTGTTTTCTTCTGGCTTTCAACTTCCTTTTGGGGAGAGGGTAAGATAGTACTTCGTGATTATAAGTCAGATTCTTAAATTCTCAAAGATCATGCAGCAGTAGATTGGTATTAATGAATACTAATGAAAGAATAATTTGAGCAGGAAAGCCTAAGGCTTCGCTGTGATGACTCTTGACCTCTACCTCCCTCTCAGTCTTAGAGAACACAGACCTAAACTCTAAAGTTTACATCCTCCTCTTTTTGGTGCTCTAGCTTTTACATGGCTCAGGGGAATTATCTTGTACCCTATGGCAAAGATCACTTATTTGTAAGTGATCCTTCTCACTATGTTGGCACCCTAGGTGATCCTATCTGGCTTAGGTGGGCCTTCATTTAAAAACATCATTGGTGTAGTGATAATCTATGGGAATTTTCCTGATGTCCAGAGGAACTTGTCCTAGGAAGGTCAGTGTTCCCACCAGATTGTAGGATTTGGCACACTCTTTCATTTAGCACATGCAGTGTTTTAGCATGTTTTCTTGGCAGTCTAGTATTTGCCAGGCACTTAATAAGACTTGGCCCTGCCCTTATGACCTCTCCAACACCAGAGCATGTGAGAATCACCAGTGTAGCTGGGAAAAATACACATTCCTAGATATGGGGATTTCTAGATATGGAGCTCAGGTGAGCACTAAAACTCTCAAAAAGCCCTGCTTTAAGAAGCTCATGATCTTGCCAAGGATGTTAACATGAATTCTACTAAACATCTCTATAAAATGCTATGAGAGCAAAAAAGAATGCAGTGACAAACTCCATTTGGGGTAATTGAGGCCAGTCTTAATGAAGATTTAACATCCAAGCTCTTTCTCATCCAGTGATATATATTTTTTTCCACTCTGATAGACACACTGCTTTTCTCTCCTTGCCTTACCTTGTCAACATAGCTCTGTCCAGGGTCCTGAAACCTGCCTTCTATGTGACCATCATATGAAATATTAATAATTTCAAGGATCTGAAAGGGAGTCTTCTATTTAAGTTTCCTGGTGAGTTTTGACTTGTATCATGGTGATTCCTTATATTAACCATGCATGAGGGCCACATGAGTAAGTTTACCAGGAAACTGAGGACCGAAGAGGCCTAGTAATAGCCTGGATCCCAAAGTGAGCTCACAGCAGGACCAAGACCAGATCCTAGGCTTTCTGACCTTTGAGCAGCTGCTTTTTCCATGACAATAGGTTTGCTCTGATCTCCTCTTCTTGACTTCAAATATTCTCCCTGCACATCTGAAATGGCTTATAATTAGGTATGTGGCCATTGAAGAGGTACGCAAAAAAATTCAATAATCAAAGCTGAAATTTTTATAATTTAATTTCAATAGGGATGAACTTTGTAACCTTAAGATTATTTTCTTCTTTTGTATCTAGCCTTAATTAGCAGACAATAGTCCTTTTTTATTAGCATTTCTTTAACTTTCTTTCCTTGTATTTTTTTAAAACTATTATAAACATCCAAATCATTCTATGTCACTATATTTTGAATTTCTTTAAAGATTCATAAATCTTTTTAAAAATAATATGTTTCTATTAATAGTGATTAACAAAACTTAGACATTATCTTGATTTTCAATTTTTTATACATGTGCATGTATGTAACTTTTTATAACACCTTTTGCAAAAAACCTTGGGCTTCATGGCTAACTTGGAGTTCCTTCCTATCAGATTTATTTGAGAATGATCTTGAGTGCTCAACATCACCCCTCTTGGGCAAGAATTGGGGAGGAAGAGTGACTGTGTAAACACTGAGTGACGTTCAACAGAGTTGCTCATGAATGTTCTTTGTAAGGGATGGTCATAAGGCCAAGCAGGAGATGTCAAAATACCAGGTGGTTAGTCTGAGCAGTGCTGGACTAGAGGGGAAAAAGGAGGAATCAAGTCTTTCAGTTGCAGAAGCAGCTAACTCAAGGCCACAACTCTGTGGAATTTATTAACAGGGAGGCCAGAAGATCAAGAGACACATCAACAAAAGTCAGGCAGAGATTCGGCAGGGCTCATAGTGTAAAATTAGGTCAGTTCGGAGATAAATCTTGTGATCTTAACCACTGAGTGCCTTTTACTGGGAATTTGACACCTCTACACTGAGTAGGGCAGGAGACAGCATGCTGAGAGCAGTAAGCAAGCACCTTCTGAATACTAGGTCAGTTTTTCCCAGAGGCAGTCCCACAATCATGCATTTATAACTCATAGCAGTAAAAATAATTTGAGCATTATGAGAAAGAGTAGAAGAGATTCTGGTGCTTTGTGTAAAAACCTTTAAATTCCCATTTCATTAAAAATTCTTCTCTGCAGCTGGTAGCAGAGATTACCATGGTTCACCATCTGTGCGGATTAATGTTTACTAAGAGAGAGAGGGTGCAAGAGCAGCAGATAAGATGAATGGTTTCCATACAGAAGAGAGAGCCAAAGTGGAATATCTTTCCATGACTCTGTGTGTGATGGGTGGGGTGGGGGAATATCTTATACCTGTTTTATTTGAATCTTGTGATAGAATTGTTTGAAGAAAACTCAGGCTTATTTATTTTTAAAGACTGAATAACATAGAGGCCATCGGTCACCATCAAGCTGTTTAGATTTACATTTTATGCAAAATTTGTTTTGAAAGGAGAGAAGGTTTTGAGAGGTTTTTAAAATCTCTTAGAAATAATTAGGTACTTTAGGCACTCCCCTTTTACATTTCCCATTCTGGGAATATTTTCTCTGATACTTTAGCTCAAGTTCACAAGGCAGAACCCTAGATTCTCTCCTGGGGGACCACAGATTGCCAATTGCCTGTAGGTCTGAATCTAATCCGTTACAGAAGTGCATCTCATCCATAGACTGATTTAGCTTTCAACAGATCACTGATTAGTTGCCTTTTGGTAACTGGAGTTGCTGGAGAACTAATAAAACAATATAGGTAGATTTTTGTTTTGATTTTTTTTAGCACTTAACTGTATGACAAGCACAGTCTTTGCTCTACCTGTATTGTCTCTTTAATTCTCACAACCACCTAGAGAAGGTAAACACTGTTAGCATTCCCCTTTCATTATAGAGGAGATTGAGACTTAGAAAATTTAAAGAACTTGCTGCATTTCAAAAAACTAATACGTGTTAAAATTGATACTTGAATTCAGGTCTGTCTCCCTCTAAAGCCTATGCTCTTAACCATTACGCTCCTACAGTCTCATTCAATAGTTAGGTTATTTCCAATTCTATTTGGGCACTTTTAGGCCCCATCTTAATATTGAGAATCTCATTTCCTTGAAAATCATGCTTTTTCCTCTCAATATGTCACGAGTCATCATTACCAGGAGCAGAGAGCATCTTACTTACTGCAATTACACTTACTAATCAATTCTGCATCACTGCCCAGTGTTATAAATGTCTAGTTACCTATATTCTATTGACATGTGGCCTCATTTCTTACTGAAATGGGCAGTAGTCTCAATTTAGAGGCTCTTTTTCTAATAGCACAGGGAAGCCAAGGAAATATGTCAATCTCATTGCCAACCAGACAGAAATAAAGCATTGTAGTCATTCCTCATCCTGGGAATCCAACAGCTCAGTGCAATCCAGGTACTTCTAAGTTTTAACTTCTCAATCAAGGAGACTATTTCTGAGGAACTGTGCTTCCTACCTTTATTTTCAAATTTCCCCTTCCATTTTTCTATTAATAATTATCTAACTTGCATTAAAAATATTTTCATTATTTCCTTGTGGGGTTTAAAAGCCATTACATAGAGCTACATTTCTACTAAGCTTTAAAAAGTGAAACATCATAAACTATGTAACTGATTATGTTAGCAGACATCTGGGATTGATTCCATTGCAGGCCATGCCTTTAGGGTGGTATGATGGGGGCTGAGGGAATCCTGTAGCCTCTAAAGGAGAGATCAGGAATCACAAAGTCCAGGGAGTATCTTGAGTTGATGGTGATGTCCAGCATAAAGAAGGGGCAAGGGCTCTTAAGCAGATGTCTTAGCATAAGCTACTTGCTTAAGCTCTAGGTCCAGAGAAATCTATTGTCATAGCTGAGGAGTTGCTAGAAACGTGGTCAAGTGTTAAAAAAAAAAGACTGATAAGATCCAGATGAGAAGAACACAGTAAATAACTGGAGTAAAATCTAGCTGCCAGGAGGAATAGCCTCAAAATGGTGGGGGCAGGGTGGTCTACACAGGATGGTTACATGGGGAGGCTATTATGTGAACTCCTCCACCTTCAAGCAAGACATACTATTTTCGGAGCTCTCTTCCTGCTGGAGGGATAGAATGGTTCCTAATCTAGTTCCTTGCGAGGAACTAGACCTTGCGAGGACTATTGGCTTAGACCTTGGGGGGTCTTTAACCAGAAGGAATCAGGTTAGGATTCAGGACAGTTGAAATGGACTTAGTGGAGCAGTCAAGAACTAAGAGGACATGACAGAAACTTTCACAACATTGCCTTTTGTTTATTTGGTGATAGCTTTTTCCTTTTGTCCTTTAATTTCTCTTAGAAGTAAGTCATCAGGGGCATAGTCACCATGGAGATGAGAGAAGCCAATAGCTCAATCACTGCGTCATTTTGGGATCCACCCTGTCTAGCCTTCGGTGAATGGTTCAAAGGGATGCATGGTCCCAGCCTCATAGCCTTATAGACCAACATGGTTTCCTCTGTGCAGATTTGTTCATCACAGGCTATCAGTGCTTCCAGTGGAGCAAATGCATCTTGCCCAATTTTTGTGTTCTCCAGGACTTGGTGTAGAGACTGCCTAACATCATAGATGGGAACAGCATGGACCATGGAGTCCCCCAGGCATGGGTTTAAAGCTCCACTCTAGCACTGATGAGCCGTGGAACTATAGGCAAGCTATTTTCACTCTCCTCCATTTCCTCATTTCTGAAATGAGGATAATGAATCCTTACAGAGATAATGAATATCTTGCAGAGATAACAGTAAGAGTTAAATGAGACAACACATACACAATGCATACTAAGTTGTCTGGCTTCGAATGCACATTGCGTCCCTCCTCTGGGGAACATGTCCAGCCCACTCTGGATGGGTCATCTCACTATAAACACATTTTTAAAAATTTTTTTCATTAGCAGAGAGTAGTGTTAGACAGTTGAGGGGAAAAGTCTCCTGTATTTATTCATTCATTCAGCCATTTTTATTGAACACCTACTATGTTCCAGACACAGATTTAGGAAGTGGGGATACAGCCACAAATAAAAGTGGACAAAAAGCCTTGGCTTCATGGTGCTTACATTCTAGTGGAAGGAGACAGACAAATAGGCAAACTGTACAGCACGTCAGATGTTGATGAGTGCCATGGAGAAGAACAAAGCAGAGAACTAAGACAAGGAGTGCCAAGGTGAGGTGGAATAATTGTGATCTTACATACACCAGTTACACCTGAGAAGGCGACAAAGAGACTCTGGAGCATTTCTATTAGTTAGAAGGAATCTCAAAGGGAAAGCCCATTCTGTCCCCATCCCCATTGTTCCTGAGACACTAGATTCCTCAGGAAGACATCCTGCCTTCTTAGTACCGGCATCCTCAGCCCCCAGCACAGCACCTCAAGCACTCAATAATTGTTTGTTGAACCAAATTGCACTCCTCAAACCTGTCTCTGGAGCCAGTGTGCCCTTTGACACCTGAAATATCCGTTTGCGTTAACATGCCACCGTCTGACAGGCAGTGAGTTCTGAGCCTGCAGGTTGCTTATTGATTTGACTAATAATAAGTAATGGAGCGACAACTCGAGTGACATTAATATAATGTGGAAATGAACACCAGGATTGAAGTGCTCTCATGCGTCAAGGCACCTCTGCTACTGAGAGAGAAATTTGATTTTCTTGTGCAGTGTTTTCTGTTTTACTTCCTCAGCTCTCAGAACTGTAAAATCCCATTGAAAAGGTGTGAAAGGCAAAGGCAGAGTTTTAAATAGGAACTCAAAGTCTGTTTTACAGTAGTTAGGAATGGTGACAGTGGGAAGAACGCAATGAAAATAGGAGAAAGTAGAAAAGGAAATAGAACCAGGGATGTGAGAACTTCAAATGCCAGAAATAAATCTCTCCAAGAAAATAAAGACAATTGGCCAACTCTCTCTTTCCATGAGGTTGAGACAGTGGCTTTATCTTGACTTCTATTATTTATTCTGTTAATTTTCCAGCAAATATTTACTGACCACTTACCATATTTGGGGTCCTCTACTAAGCACTCAGGGTGCATGACCTCTGCCCCTATGTAATAAAAAATGTGGTTGGCTTTTGTCCTGGGTTCCCAGGAGGTAACTACTAACTCTTTGGAATTTCCCAAGTGATAAGAGTGTTTTTGTTATTCATGGTGGACCCCTTGAAACATACCCCTGATGGTTTTTGCTAATGAGATGGCTCATGGTGGGCCCCCCAGGTAGTTTATGCTAATAAGATGACTCTGGATAACAGCTGGTGACACCAGAAAGACCAACTGTGTGATTAGAGGGTTGGATATTTTCAAGCCACCTAATATCCCTTGGGGAGGGGAAAAGGACTGGAGATTGAGTTCAACCACGTGGTCAATGATTCATCCAATCATGTGGCCATAATGATGCCTCAGTAAAAACTCTGGGTACCAAAGCTCAGGTGAGCTTTTCTGGTTGGCAGTACCCTGTGTATTGTTACATAGTGTTGTGCCAAGAGGATAATACACCCCTGAGGATGATGGAAGATTCACATTTGGAATCCCAGACTTCACCCTATGCATCTCTTCCTTTGCTTGGTTCTGATTTGTATTCTAATCATAAGTATAGCACTTTCCTAAGTTCTGAGAGTCGTTCTAGTGAATTATCAAACATGAGAGAGTCCCTGGGAACCCTTGAACCTGTATCCAGCTGATCAGAGGGTAGCCCAGAAGATGCCCAAACTTCTGGCTAGTATCTGAAGTAAGGGCAGTCCTGCGGAGAACTATGCCCTCAACTGTGAAGCTTGGCTTAACTCCAGTACTTCTTCAAGTAGCTCAGAGTCTAACTAGAGAGATGAAAGAAAAAGTCACATTCACAGTGCAGTGAGAAGGCTCTTGGCACACAAATGTGTCTTAGTATGTCATGGAAGAGCAGGGTTGGTGCCATTGGGGATATTCAGAGGTGGCCTTCTAGACGAAATGAGCTGAATTTAAGCACAAATAGTAATTAGAAAAGCAAAGCAATGACTAGGTAATGGAGACAGAGACAGCAGCATATGGAATAACTTTCAGAGCCATCCTTGTCCCATCTGAATTGATGATGATAATAACAACAACAGTAGAAGCAACTAAAATTCCTTGGACTATTTTTATGTGGAATGTGCTTAATGTTCATTGACTCATATAATTCCCAAAAAAACCTTGTCAGGAAGGTATTATTGTGGCTTCTGTTTTCCAGTGAAGTATCTGAGATTTAGAGGGGTATACACTTTGTCCAAAGTGATCCAACTAGTAGGTTACAACACCTTTGCTTCACACTTTGGTCTATGTTATGGACTAAATGTTTGTGTCCACCCAAAATTCCTATGTTGAAGCCTTAATGCCCAATATAATGGTATTTAGAGATGGGGACTTTGGTACGTAATTAGAGTTAAGTGAGTTTGTGTTTGTGTTCTCTCTCTCTCCTCTGCCCTCTCTCTCTCTCCCTCTCCCCCCCACCCGCCAACACACACACAAACACACACACACAAGAAAGGCCATGTGAGTTCAAGAAGAGAGCCCTCACCAGAACTCAACCATGATGATACCATGATCTTGGACTTCCAGCCTCTATAACTGTGAGGAAATAAATTTCTGTTATTTAAACTACCCCATCTATGGTATTTTGCTATAGCAGCCAAAGCCGACTAAGATAGTTTCTGAACCCAGAACTGTTATACGTGATTATTACACTGCATTTCCTTTGGAAAGAGCACCTTAGCCTCTGACAAATATGGCCAGTGTAGGCATCCTGTCCTCTCTAGGGTATAACGGCACACCTGGAAGTAGGGCTTCTGAGGCTGAGACCAAAGAAAGTGTATGCCTGTTAAGGCAACAGTCTCCAACCTTCTTGGCACCAGGGACAAGTTTCATGGAAGACAGCTTTTCCATGGACCAGGTCAGGGTGGGATGGTTTCGGGATGATTCAAGTGCATTACATGTACTGTGCAGTCAAATCTCTCTGCTAATGATAATCCGTATTTGCGGCCACTCCCCAGTGCTAGCATCACCACCTTAGCTCCACCTTGGATCACTGAGCGTTAGATTCCCATGAGGAGCACACAACCTAGAGCCCTCGCATCTGCGCAGTTTACAGTAGGGTTCGTGCTCCTATGAGAATCCAATACCACCGCTGATCTGACAGGAGGCGGAGCTTATGCGGTGATGTGAGTGAGGGGGAGCAGCTGTAAATACAGATGAAGCTTCCCTTGTTCGCCCACTGCTTACCTCCTGCTGTGCAGCCTGGGTCCTACTGGGCCATGAATCGGTACTGCTCCATGTCCCAGGGGTTGGGGACCATTGTGTTAAGGGTTGTTTCTGTCTAAAATCTCTCTTATCTGAATGAATAAAGCTGTAAATATCTATTGTACCACTCTCACTCACTGAACGGGTTGCCAAAGAATCCTAAGAATCTCAGAGCAAGAAGGGATCCCCCATCTAATTCTAGCTTCAAGCAATCCTTTAACTTAAGCTTGACTAATGCCAGTTGTAAGGAATTAACTACCTTTCTAGGTAGGAGATGCCTCTGTCATACAGATCAGATCATTAGAAAATTTTTTCATGGAGTTGAAATTTACCTCTCTGTATTTTCCATTCATTGATTCTGGCTCTGTCTGTGAGATAATTAAGGCAGAAATTAATAGCAATAGCAAGAGGGTAGCTATTGTATATAGCAGACCGTACGGGAAGTCTTGCAGTTCTGTTTCAAATCATTTCTAGCCTTGCAGAGTCCATTATAGCTCATTTTAAGAAAGTCATGGGTTTGGAGTTCTTTTCAGATGTAGCCTTTGGTAATTCATCTTTCACTACAAGCCTTTGAAGTGTCTAGTCATATACATAAGTAATCTTTTATTCAACTCTTATTTTCTGTGTATGCATTCATTGTTCACATTAGACTTCTTTTATGTAAATCAAGTCCCCCGATATGAGAGAAACAAAGTAAAGCCAGATTAATTGGCTAATTTTCAAAGACTCATTCTACATTGATTGCAGCTTTTTTCCCCATGAATTTTTTATTATGATCTCTCTTTGCTATGCCAAGTCGCTTTTGAAACAACAGTATGTAAAGTTGGTATATAGAAAGTTGACCCAAATCATCTCATTTAAAGAAAGAAAAGCCACAAATCTGCAATCGTGACCTATTTCTCAGTTTTCCAACTCAGCGGGTTTAAAATATACAAGGGGGAAAAGAGGGAGTTTTTCACAGGTGTAAGCTTTTCCTAATGCCTTTCTAATCTTATACTTTGTATATGTACATCTTTTTGTCTCTCTCTCCCACATCCTCATTTTTCTACCTTTGCAATTTTAACCCATGCATGTAGAAAACTTCTGCAATGATGCTGGCTCTGCAATGTTGGAGAAACTGCAAACTGGGTTAAATTGCTGTGACAGGGAGGAACTACTGCTGCTGCCAGAGTGGAAAGGTGAGGCCAGCAACACATTGCCAGGAACACCACTAAGGGCACAAAATCTCTTCTGGGTCCTCCAGCCTTTCAGTTTCCTCTAGCTCCCCCTACTGGCAGAAACTGACAAGGATCCAGCCAGCAATGCAGAAATGTGGTTTGCATGGTGCTGGTCCCAGCATCACAGAATAAGGTGTATGGAAAGCTGGACTTAAAGCTGAGAAACAATAGCTTCATACGTGGCATGGGAGGTATTTATGTTAAAATTTCAAAAAGTACAGTTTATGTCCTTGGTTTGTCCCGTCAGCTCAATACAGCCCACAAGTCGTAGGGAGGAGGAGTCATTCAAGCACTTAATGCAATATCGTCACCCTATTCTCAGTCTCTTTTTTTCTTTTTTCCAAATCTCTGTCCATCAAGGTGGCTGATGTTGGGGCTTCTATTCTGAATACCCCCAAAGGCATTTTAATGGGGTAGAGAAATCAATAGGTTCTTTGCTGATTTATATATATATCACTTGCATATATATAATATGATGTATTTATAGATATATTACTGGCATATATAAATACATCATTAAAATTCTATTGCCTGTTTATGTTGCATGGAAAGAAATCTAAGAGGAGCAGGAAACCTACTTGCTGCCAATCTTCCAAAGTCAGGGTCCCTGGGAACTATTTGGGTTAGTGAGCACCCACTGGTCATTTCTTTCCTTCAGTTATTCTTGCAGATCTGCAGCATGGAGTGGCAGGCCCACTTCCACCCCCATAGTCCAAATACATACCGCATATTTGGCCCATTCTCCTAACCATCATTTGCAATCAGACTTCCAGCCACTCACTTTGGCTGGTGTTTGAGAGACAGAAAACAAGAGAATGCTACAAATAAGGCCTTAGGACTGGTGAGGCTAAGAGAAATGCAGATCTGGCTGTGCTTGACACCTCTCCATAACAGGGTGATTCTAAGTAGGAAAGGCTAATTGCATGGGGTCAGTACTGGGTCCCGTAAAAGCATCTACCATTTAAAAATGAATGTTTGATGAGTGATAAGTCCAAAGTGTCTCAAGAGGCCAGAGGAGAAATGGTTTCCAGGAACAGGATTTGGAAAGAATATAAGGATGAAATGGGATATGTCTGTAAGGAAGGAAGAAAAATGAAAAGAAGTTCAATTCTAATAAATCAGGAGTAAATGCACCTTGCTCTCTCCCTGGCACACTTCCTTTTTTGTATCCCTGTCACCTGGTACAGCCCTGAGCAGCCTCTCACCTCTCACTGTAGTACCCTGTCCTCCTCCAATCTCACCACTCTGACCTTTGAATGAGAAATGCAACATTTATTCTTATGCATCTTATGCCAGTCTTCAGCCACGCTGAAACCCTCAGAATTCTTAGCATAAGCAATTGATCAGACAGTGATGGTCTCGCTTACCAAAAGTAATAATAACATTAATGTAGCTCTTTACAGTTTACAGTGCTCTTTTGTGTTACATCGTTTAGTCTTAACAAAAACCCTGTAGAATAAATAATGTTATTTCCATTTTTCAGATGAGGAAACTGAGGCTCAGCGGGTTTATAATCACAGCACCAGTATGAGATGGAGTCAGGACTTGAACTCAGCACTTTTGATGCCAATATTTACAGCCCTTCAGTGGCCTATGCGAAATGTGGCACAAGAAATCATTTGCCTCCCTGGGTGGCTGGGTCTCCTAAGGTTATTTCCAAACGGAGCCAAGAGTGTATTCTTGGCCATCCTTCTAGGCCAAATAATTCCTTAATGAGGGACGAGGAACTGGGAATAAACAAACATGGGAACGGGGGAGTTACTGAAACGCTAGTGCAGGGTGCTGACCATTGTGTTCTGGCCTTTACTCATTCACAAACAAGGCCAGGTAGGAGTATAAATCTTGCTAGAGGGGAGAACCCCTTGCTGAAGGAAGGACAAGGTAGATTTTGTCATTGTTCACCTTCAGTACTCTTAAAAAAGTGATTACAACACTTTCTTGTGTGGATATGGTCATGAAATTTCATTCTGCCACGAATTCAAGAACCCTTCCCTGATGCAGAAGAGAAAATTATATCAGTCCAACCACAATAATAATTGACTTTTATTGAGCACTTACTATGTGCTTTGTATGACTTGTTTAATTCCAATGACATCCTATATATGTAGGTACCATTATTGTTCCCATTTTGCAGATGGGAACACTGAGACTCTGAAAGGCTAAGTGACCTACTCACATAGGGATTAAGAGGCAGCTCTAGAAGTCAAGCTTAATCCCTCTGACTCCTCTCAGTCACTACTTCACATGGCCTAGATCTGAAGGCTGTCCTTGACTTCCCTTCACTAGCCACTGAAATTATTTCAATATGACATTTCCCTCAGTGGGTTTACACAAATGTGCTAGCCATAACAGTTCACAACGTTCCGGGATGGGCAAGGACCAAGACACATAGAAACCAGGTGTTTTAATAACTTCCTGTGGTAGCAGTTATGAAAATGTAATTGTTGCTGCGGGTTCAAAGAATTAAAATATGCCAAGGTAGAAGGAGCTCTTAAAGCCAGCTTTCAGAACTACGGCTTTGCCCTTGTAAACAACTTTTATATACCCCTTTCAGAGCACGTATAATGAAATGACTAACATTTTCAGCTGTAACCAGGGCTATTACACAGCGGCTAAGTGTTTTGTAGCTTGAAATCTGTTCAGGAAAACACTGAAAATCGGTGGAACGGGTAGGCTGCGGGGACTCCTTGTGTGTGCGTGGGCACGTTCCCCGTTTCCCCGTCCTCCGGGTGGGAACAGCCTGCACAACGCAGAGCGAAGGCAGAGCACGAGGTGAGTCACACCCAGGGTCTCTTATTTGCCTGTCTTGCATCCGCTTTTAATACTCGTGTCCCTTCACTCTTGATCACTAAAGTGGAACATATGGTTTTCTTTATTTTTAATCTTCTCCAAGGATAACTGCAAGTTGAGGATTCCAGGTGCTCACCTAGAATCCAGAAACTTACATACCTTACATTTCTGATGCGGGTTGCCAGAAAGATATCTGATGAGTCATTTCTTTCCCCTTCTGTTTCTCACTTTACATGATAATATAGTCGCAGGTCACAGTCATGAATATTCAGAAAAAAAAAAGCAACACACTATGCAGTCACTGAGCCCTCTCTCCTGTGAGTTTCAGAAGGTAAGCCGCCGAAGATTGAGTGACTGGGGCTCAGGAAAAACCCCTGAGTTTCTCATCCAATCTCAGCCCTGACTGTGCTGGAAATGAGTATTTTCTAAGGGGAGACACTATCACAGAATCGGAAAGGTTGTTATTATGCTTGCTCCCGCAGACTAGAAAAGAAATCATAAAATTATGAAAACAGCATATTGTACTGGTGTCAACCACTGTCTCATGTCATTCAGATCAAAAAGACAGACTCTGTTCTGTTTCCAACCTCTTCCTACGAGAATGGCTATGGGAACTGAACGTGGAAATGTTGCTCTTCCCCTAAATCTAACAGTGGTTTGTCGCATGAAGCCGTGTGTGGCCCAGCCACATCACAGCAGATCAACTGGCCAGTCTCATTACCTGAACCAGCTTACTGTGCAATGCTCCGTGCTGTGGTGCTTCGAATCCTAAGAGCAAACCCTAAAGAGCTAAGCTAATGATGGTGTTTTCATCCAAGCTCTCCCTGTTAAAATACAGGGGCATGTTCTTGGCTGACAAAATCAGTAGCACACGGTAGAAGATGTATACGGCAGGCGGGAGAAAAGCAGCCTTTTGAGTCCGATAGACTTTTCTCACTTAGCCACAATATGCAGATTACATATGTCCCTTCCCAGAACTTCAGTGTCCTCGTCTGTAAAAGAGGGATAGCAATACATATTTGAGAGGGTTGTGGTGAAAATGTCACAATTGTAAAATGCCTGGTAATGATAGGCACTCTGTAAGTGGCACTTAATATTATCATGGAGCGTAGGGTTTTGTGAGAAAAAAATGCAGTGGTTTTGATTTGTTTGGAGGGTATTTTTTAAATCCTTGATTTACCTAATTGTTGTCACTTCTCTCCTCAAAACAAATGAATTGTTCTGCACTGCGTATGGATAAAATCAGTCCCTCCCTGTCTGTCTGTCCCCTGCAACAGACACGCACAGAGACACATGTGAAGTCCACACCCCGGTCACCACTCACTCTGGACCGTTGTCCTGAACCACCACTTTGCTTATGCTGTCTGAGTCGCCTAGAGTGCCAGTTCCTTCCTTCTCTCCATGTTGAACCATCTTATCAACCTGCTCAACCCCACTTAACCTCCCTCTTCATAGAAACTTCCATAAACCCCCAAATTCAAGCTGGAGTTCCTCAGATCTCTGGGTAACCTTTCATTGTAGCTGTATCCAGGCACTTTGCACGAGCAGTTTGTCTTAAAGCTTAAAGCTTTCTGTCTGCCCCATGAGAACATGAGACCCACACACAGCGGGAATCGTGGCACATTCAGCTTTGTATTCCTCCCAGTTGTGGACCAAGTCGATTTGAACAGATGTGCAGAGTTTATGCTGCTCCCATCACTGTTCTGAATTTTCTACTTGCTTATCTGTGATTTGTACGTCTTGTCATTATTTTCATGCTCCTTGGCGGCCACTTACTTTACAACTATCTGTCCTTTTATATTAAGTGTTTCTGGATTCCTTGTGCTCTCATGTAAAGTATTCAGGGATTTGGGGAGTAGTTGTTGTTTCGCTGAAATGTCTCCCTCACCTGTTTTCATATGGGTGACCCCTTAAGTAACCAGAATTAACATTGCAAAACAAACTGCTACGAGTTTGGAATGCAGATTTTCTGCCACTGCTACAGCATGGAATGAAAGAAAAATCTAATACATTAGGATTGGATATGCTTTAGGAAGATGTTTTAATCTAGCATGTCAGTGCTTCTGCAGATAGAAAGCTCTGGCAGCAAAAGGAAGGATTGTGCAGGGGACAGGTTGGAAATGCTTAAAGCATTGGAAAGTCGGGTTTCCTACTATCCTCTTCAGCCTAACCTTTGCCCTGGGCATAGGTGTTTGCTTGCTCAGACCCAGAAAAGCCTTGCTATTTTCTCCTTCAACCCTCATTAGTGGATAAGGTAAATTGGGTCCACAGGTAAATCCACCAGCCCAGATCATGTAGGCAATTAGGGAGGAAAGCAGGTTGGGAGAAAAGTCTTCAGGCTCTAAGTCCACTGCTCTCTCCTCCCCTATACCCTGTGTTCTCTTCCTGTTCATTGATTACACGTGTAATTCAAACTTTGACATTTTTAAGGATCCATTTAAGGAATTAATCACAATTTTTGTCATTACCTCTTTTTATTTCGGGGTAGCGCAAGATTTCAACATTATTAAACTCTGCAACCCCATGAATGATAGAGACCGACAAGCACCTACCTGCCTCCATGCACTACCTACCAGCAGAAAGCTGGCCTGGATGAACACCTGTATGTAGGTGTTCCATTTCCTTACGGTCCAGGCTCTGGGCTCCTCATGAAACAGGCTCTGTTTGCTTGTTTGCATTTCTTTCCTTCTTTTCTGGGGTCAGAATGGGAGGGGATCCCAAATACTTTTGGGTTGTTTGCACATGGGTATACTACACTATATTTCGCATTTAGCATCATTGAGATTGAGATGTGTCTTGCGGTCAAAGGTATGTGATAGTTTACTTCTCAACTTTTTTTTTCAAAAGGATGGTGCATTTTATAATCTTGCCATTGTAAATTTTAAAGGTCTGTGATAGTTCAAATTTTATAAAGTGCTTTTCCATACAATCATAAGAGCTGACATACATAGCAAGACCACCATGGATCAGGTGCTGTGGGCTTGGTGAGTTACACTAATTATTTTATCCCTTCCTCATAACTGTTCAAGCTGGCATCATCCTCCACTTTATAGAAGGTAAAGTAATTTTGCCAAAGTCACACAGCAGCAGGATGCTGAGCTATGTCCATGCCCAGGGTGATTTTAATCCAAAGTTTTGCTCTCCGTCTCCCGCAGGGCCTGAATGGGTGGGAAGAGGGAGAGCATCAGAACACAGACTCTGGAGCTACCTGGGGTGACTGGTGACTCCTGGGGCCAGTCACCCAACCTCTCTGTGCCTTGTTTCCTCATCTGTAAAATGGGGATGAAAAAGCCTAAGGCGGGTGCGACAGTTCAGTTCACTGAGTTATATGTAAAGCACTTAGAACGCTGACCCACATGCGCCAAGGGTTAAGGAAGCGTAAACCGTGTGCCCAGAAGCCTCTGGGATGCCTTGTACCATAAACCCTGTTCTGCGAGAGCAGAATGGGAAGCACAGACTGGATGCCTCTACCCTCCAGAGACCCTCCACAGTTCCGGGAACCCGGCTTGAGCAGAGCTCGCTTTCTGCAGATGCTGTTGGCTTTAGGAAGTGACTTCCCCAGGAAGTGACTCTCCTCTGGTCATCCAAGTCCCCCAGGCAAAAGGGGAGCTGCCCGTGAGGACTAAGCCCTGCAAACTACACAAGCCAGTAGTAATGAACTCAAGAGATGGATTGCCAGCCGCCTGTTTTCAAACCGCATGGAAATGCATTCCACCCTTCCCTGGAAGAACATTTCCCAGCCATAACTCTGCCACTTCTGCCCAACGCCTGGTCCTAATACTCGTTCTCCTAAGTGACCAGAGGTAGTCTGATCTCACTGAAAATTAACAGTGCCCCGCAGGGGTGGAGCTGCTGGCACCCCTGCTCTGTGAACTCATTTGCCCGGCCCCAGTTTCTTACTCTGGTCCACAGGCTGCCCAGAGTAACCTCCTTAGGAGAGATGATGAAGGAAAACTCCTGTTGATCAAGGCAACTGGCTGAATATTCCCTCAGGAGGAGGTGCCTCTCACCCACGGTCACGTGCAGGGGACCAGAGGCTCAATGTCTGAAGTATGTCTGAGGGCAGGGGCACAGACTGAGTCACAAAACGTGTCTCTATAATGGTTCACCAAAGCCAGGGAAGCCTGCAGTGGACACAAAGAGCTAAGCATGAAGGACCTAGGGACCGAGAGAGGAGAGGGACACAGGTTGGAATAAATGCACCAGGAGGGGACCTGGGCTAAGTCCAGAACCCTGGGCAAGAGCCTCTGTTAGGGTTTGGGGGGAGCTGCCAGCATGGGACAGACTCTCCAAATAGCCAGAGCTCCCTGCACACAGAGCAGGGCCCCTGACCGGTGCAGGGACAGCAGCCAAGCTCCAAGTCGTGCCCCCGACCAGCCCTTGTCCAGCCATGTGCAGAGCAGCCTGAGGAGACGTGGTTCTAGGTGGCAGCATTATTAGAGTGCCGTAACATTTCATCTCCCCTCTCCCGATTAACAGTTTCTGTGCGTTTTATTATACAGTTATATATCATCATCTGGGACCTTTTAAATATTCTCTTTTATTAAACAACTACTATAGTATTTAGGTTAATGTCTTGCAGCAGACTCAGCTCTGTTGCTACCCCCTTTCAATTTTTCCAAGGACATATGCGAAAGCCCCCCTATTTCTAATAGAATCCTGTTCATTTAAATAAAATAGGCCAAGCAGACTAGAGTTTCTAAATTATAAATCTATAAAACTATTGTGCTCAAGAATTAAGAGAATGAGAACTCTCTGAATTAAGTAGCATGTTGTAGGAATAGTACATTTAAAAAGCAGTAATAAATAACTAAACTTGATTGAACATTTACTTTGGGTCAGACATTGTGCTAAGTGAATCAGATGCCAAATCTCATTTAACCGTCACAATAATTCTGAAATAAGTAGAGTTATTATTCTTACTTTACATGTGGCAGAATTGAGATTTATGAAGTTTAAATAGGTTTGCTAAAACAACACAGCTCTTTAGAGGCAAATCTAGAATTTAAATCTATTAATAGATCCTTCTGATTCCAGAGCCCCAGTATTTAACTCGGCACATGGCATTTAGATTCAGACCTGAATTTGAATTTCAGCTCTGTGACTTTGGGAAAATCACTTAACCTCTCTGAATCTATAATCTGAAGGTTCATTATCCCTACTTTAATTGCCATGACTAAATTAAATAATATATAAGCAAGTGCCTAGTACTGTAATAGTACTATAATTGACACATATTTACTACATAAAAACTTGTTACCCAAATTTCTAAGTAATTCAGAAAGTCAAGGGGAATTTTTTTTTCTTGCTGAATTTCTCTGCTATTTCTCTAAAAATTGATCACCTCCATTTACCATTACAGCATGGAGAACACAGACAAACCCAATCTCCTCCCCTCTAACTCAGGGAAGCTACGGTCTGTTTAAGTGGAGCTGACACCCACTCACCCCTACCCTGTGTTGTAGACATGGACAAATGAACATTGCAGGTGTTCACACAGTGCTATGTGACCCTGATTCTAGCTGTGACCCTGGAAGGTTTAAAGGCTGCATGAAGCTGGGTCCTGGGTGGAAAATGTTGCCTTTACATTTCCTCTGCTTCGTTGTAGGACCCAAAGAAGAGCAGCAGATTAAAAAAAAAAAACAAAAACAAACAAACAACTTTCAAATAGGCAGCTTTATTGTGTGTGAATTTCTGGCTGACAGCCGCGTAGGAAGCTTTTCTTTAATTTCTCTCGAAATAAGAGGATTTGGGATGGGACTAAGAGTGGGGAAGGAAAGTTGAGTGACATACGAAGTTTAGTAAAATCTAAACCTTTTAACTAAAACAAGTCAAGAGGTATTTGGCTTAAATTTCCCAGTGTTTGAAACGGAAGAGGGCAATTCACAATGAGACGTGGTCAGACTCAGGGTTTTATTTACCCATAGCTAGTCCAGGTTAATTCGACAAATATTTATCAAGGACCCAGTATTTGCCCAGCACCGGATGAAGGGTGATACGTGGACATAATCCTTGACTTCTAGAAGCTTCCATTTTAGTCAACCCTAAAATAGGTTGTTTTAACACAGAATTTTAAAAAATGGTAAAATTATATCATAAAATAATAATAAAATATTTCTTGAGCACTTACTACATGCCTTCTAACTGCTTTGCATGTATCCACTCATTTCATCCTCACAACCACCAGGAGGTACATGTTTCTTTTATTCCCATTTACAGGTGAGGAAATTGAGGCAAGATGGCACAGCCCGAGAGTGGCAGAGCTAAGGTTTGAACTCGGGTTTGGCTGGCTCCATTTGTGGGTCTTTCCCCTGTGCACCCCTTCCTCTCCTGCCCAGGAGCAGGGCTGCTGTGTCACCCAACTCCAGAGGGCGCCATTGACGTTGCAGGTTGCAGGCTGTGGGGGCGTGCACAATATGGCCTGTGAGTCTGTCCACCTAGAAGATAGGGAGATGGGCATGGATGCACTCATTTCAGGGAGTTAGGTGACACTGCCAAAGTCATATAGCTAATAAGTTACACTGCCAAGGCTTGGAACTAGATCTGCTGCCTCTGCATTTCTGGCTCTTTCTAGACTCCACACTGCCTCTACTTTGCTCCTCTGAGGCTACTAAGAGAGTAAAGGAAGGAGAATTTAGCACAACCTAGTCTGGAGGCATGGTCAGAGCAGGTTCTGGGACGAAGAGACAGCTTGCTCCTTAAACTCTGGGATTTCCCAAACGATCTCTGTAACCGGCCCTCGCGGAGGCTACAGCTCTCCCTGCACCCCCAATGAATCCTATCTTCTGCACAGATGAGCTGCTTCATTCCTCTCATCACTGCAAAAATTCCAGGGGAAGAATACCAAAGTGTCAGCTGAACTCACTTTGAGTTTTCCATCTTCATTCACTTTCTCAGTGAATATTCACTGAGCACTTACTACGTGAAAGGCACTGTTGTCAGAGCTGAGGATGCAGTGGTGTACAAGGCCCTTGTTTTCATGAGGCTTCTATTCCAGTGAAATAATCTGTTGCCTGTGTGTCCTTCCACATGTAACTCAACGTCTCTGAGTGTCAGTTTTCCCATCTGTGAAATGGGACGGTTGTACCTGCCCTCATAGAGTTGTGGAGAGGCTGGAGTGAGATAATAAATGCAATGTGCTTAGCAGAGACCTGGCCCATCGCAGGTGGTCAAGAACTCTTAGTCTGTTCTCCACCCATTTGAATGCAGCCAGACTTGCCTTTGCCCCTTGCATGCTTCAAGATGGTGATTGTACTTGCTTGATGCTGTGTAAGTCCGATGGCTTATTCCAAGTCCAATTGACCAGTGTGGGTTAAAGCAATGAACTGGCTCTCCGTGTTCCTCTACTTTATATACATTATGACTCTGTATATGAAACTATAAAACTGAGGACAGATTTATACATATGCTGTATTGCATATTTTCATAGAAATGTTTTGCCAGGCACCTGTAATACACTGATATATGTGAGCCGTTTTCTAAAGTTTATTTCTCATATATCTCTCTTAAGCTGCATGTGAAGTGACATTTTATGATTTAACTTTACTTTTCATGACACAGCCCCAATTTGCATCTCTGCTTTAGCATTCAGGACTGCCCTGCTCACAGCAAGTGTGTCCCTCCTCTCTTTGAAGCATTTCTTCAGGAAGCTATTTCTTTTTGTTTGTTTGTTTGATGTTTGTTTTTTGAGACAGAGTCTCACTTTGTTGCCCTGAGTAGAGTACCATGGCATTAGCCTAGCTCACAGCAACCTCAAACTCCTGCCTCAGCCCCCGAGTAGCTGGGACTACAGGCGCTCACCACCACGCCCGGTTGATTTTTCTATTTTATAGTAGAGACGGGGTCTCACTCTTGCTCAGGCTGGTCTCGAACTCTTGAGGTCAAGCAATCCTCCTGCCTCAGCCTCCCAGAGTGCTAGGATTACAGGCTTGAGCCACTGTGCCCGACCCAGGAAGCTATTTCTAAAGACCCCAGTTTGGCATCTTTCCTGGACAAGCCAATCCATCTATGACTGTCTTGTGGAAATGGACTTGAATTATTCAAATCCCATATCCAACTTGCTTATGGGGTGTTGATACAAAGAAACAGAGTGATCCCATTCTTTGTGTGGTCAGAGCCCTTGGCATGGCAGCAGCCATGAAATCTCATTGCCCCTTTCCCAAATGGTTTTCTTTGTCTGGGGTTGATTTAGACTTTCTAACCTGTACTTCCACCAAGTTCTGAAACAAAATGGAAAGAAAAGTAATGCACATCCACCGAATTACTTCTATGAGCCAGACTCTACATGAAGCACTTCGCAGATCCAAAATCTCACTAAAGACCTGTGCGTTTGGTGGTATTGACCTTATTAAGGGAAATAGTTGCCGAAAGATTAAGTAAATTGACCATGTTCACACTGCTAATGAGTGGTGAAGCCAAGTTTCAAGTTCAGATCTGCTGACCTCAAAGTCTGATTCTTCCCATTGTACCAGACCCATCCCCACCCCCAACATCCAAGGCACACAAAGGGGCTCCAGGTGGACACTGTGTAATATTGTAATCACCATCTTATTTACAGGAATTCATTCATTTGGACAGCCATTGAACAAACATTTATTTATTAAGTGTGTCTTACATGTTAGGCTGGTGATGTGCCGGGTGATGCATTTGAACATGCCACAGCAATTTTTAAGTTCCAGAAGGATTTCTCACTACTGACTCTGGTGAGGCCACTGTAAATGAGTGTTTCGTAAGGAAACACTGACTCCCAGAGAAGTGACCTTTCTGTTCCTGTTACCTCATTTGGGGGTGCCGGGCACACACACAGGAGGTGTTCCCTGAACATTTGGAATGATCCAGTGAATGGATGCACTCACAACACCCCTGAAAACATATGGCATGTACTTGTTTGTGTATGTGAGTTCTCCACAGACCAGTGCTGTGTCTTGTCATCTGTGTGTCCCCAGTGCCTGGCACAACACCTGGCATAAATTGGAGACTTGCTGAATGAGTGTATGAGTGAAAAGATAGTTAATATCGGATCAATTTAGGCACAGATAGAAATAATCATTTTAGCATCAGAAATGTAACCAGAGTCAAGAGTGGGCACAAGCCTCAGGTACAAAAGTTTAAAGGTACACAAAAAACTTAGTAATCAAGATAAATAGTACTTTAATATTTTAAATAATCAAGACAGGATCTAAGTACATCATCCAGGTGAAGAACTGGATCCTGTCTTTGTTTACAATGTTGATTTTTTTCATCTTTTTTTGCATTTATTTTGGCTTTTTAAAATATCACATGAAAATATTATCTCAATTAGTGAGATTTTGACACCCCTTAAATTTTGTGTGCAAGACGAATGTCTCATTCCCCTTAGTCTAGCCCTGGATCTGTAAAACCAACAGCAGTAACTAAAATTCTCTGAAATCAGATGATATGAAAGGTACTTTGTATGCCTAAACTCACAGAAGGTCCACAAACGCTCTCATCTGGAAAGTGTGGTTATAATCTCTGTTTTACAGATTGGGTGGCTGAGACTTGAGGAGGCAAAGCTGCCCTCCTGGGGTGTCACAAATAAATCACAGATGTGCCTGAGAGATTGAATTTATCAGACCTCCAAGGAGTGCTGCCCAGAACCTTTGGCTCTAGAGACCCCTGGGTAGTGCACTTACCCAGCATGCTGTGCATTGCCATATTCCACTGAATCCCGAGATCCTAGCTGTTATAAAAAGCAGCATGATTTTATGTACCATGTCCCTGCGGCCACCAAGATGACAACAATGTAAGGTGCTAACAATTGTAAGATATATCTCAACTTAAAAGATTTCATAATTTAACACAAAGGTGTATTTTGCAATAGGATGAAATGCATTATTATCATATCCCACGTGGCCATGACATTGAGGGGAAAAAAACCAGAGAGACTCTACTCAAGGATATTTGCAATGACAGTCATAAAAGGATTTTGGCATATTCCGCCCCCCCCAATATCCAGAAGTCCATTCACCACCCTCAGCCTGTCAAAAGCTTATGTGATTCCTGCAATGAGACAAACTTTAACAGAAAGACAGAGGATGCTTTTAAAAGAGACTACTTCATTTACCTTCTGGAGAGATTTCCCTGAGAGAGGAAAGATTGCAGTATTAGTTGTCTGATTATATTACTCTTGGATGGGTTCAGAATTTTATCTACTTACAAAATTATCTGGAGCCACAGATTAAGGGCTGACACAGTACAGCTGATGTGAGCCTCAGAATCTCTTTTCCTACCAGCCTCTATTTAAAGTAAATCTGTGCTGAGCTCCAGAGACTCCCTAGCTGGCGTCCAGAGTCCCGCGGAATGGTCACAGGTCTCTTGCATAACGCTACACTGTCCGTATTATTCCACAGTCGACGGATCGGCCTGCCCCACCAGGCAACAGTGAGCACACCTGATTAGTTTCATTTCAAAATATTACATTAAAGTTTACTTAGACCTGAAACATGCACAGTGATGTGGGGATCCAAGTCAGCCATTGGCTTCCTGACCATTTTAAGGGCATGATTGCAAAACAGCTGAATCTGCATCCCCATCATTTAGTTTTTATAAAAACATATCTACCAAGCACAGACACAAA
This sequence comes from Cheirogaleus medius, assembly GCA_008086735.1. Taxonomy (NCBI): domain Eukaryota; kingdom Metazoa; phylum Chordata; class Mammalia; order Primates; family Cheirogaleidae; genus Cheirogaleus; species Cheirogaleus medius. The sequence goes on along the minus strand of VBSM01003215.1, from coordinate 20,092,771 downwards.
TCAGCCCGTGGTGGTAGAGCAAGCTCACTCACATTAGACCTGCATGATTTGCTTAAAAGGCTTGAAATTCTGTGCCATTTTTTATCAAAATTCCAAATCAGCTGTAGTAAAGCATAAAACATCCTTTTTGCTGACATCCAAGAGTATAGAGAGATTAATAGAGGGGAATGGCCTGAAGCTAGACTGCCTAGGTTTAAACTCAGCTTTGCCTCTTACCATGCCTCAGTTTTCTTATTTGTAAAATAGGGAGTGTTGTCCTACCTCGTAGGTTGTTATGAGGATTTAATGAGCAGATATTTGTAAAGCAATTAGAACATTGCACAGCATCTGCCACGTAAGATTAGCTGGCCTTTCTGACCACACACGGTCCCAACTCAGGATTTCCAGAGTCAAACAACCATCAGAGCTTGTCCACTCTCCCGAGAGGCATGAGGTTATAGTTCTGGGCCTGCCATTTAAGCAGATTTGCTTGTCCTCCCCTGCTCTTCCTCTTCCTCCTCCTCCTTCAACATCGGATGGATGCAGTTATCACCGTGATGGTTCTTCCCACACGAGTTCCGATGATGAACAAAACCTGCAGGGCAAATAGATTCTAGAATTAAAAAGCATTTGGCAACTCATGGCATCTCCTCTGGGTTCCCATTGAACTTGGTACATACCTCCATTATTGGCTTTACCATGTGGCATGTCATGATCTATCTGTTCATGGGTTTGGATCCCCTGATGGATAATGATGGGCCCTTAACTTTTATTCTTCCTTGCACACCCGGGACCTAACATCCTGTGCCCAGTGCACAGTAGGTACTTGATCAATTTGTCTCAAATCAAACAATGATCAGTGCCTGCCTCTGTAGACCGATGGCGCGTCCATGTAGGCGCTTCTTTCCTCTCTGCTCTGTTTCCAGGGGTCCTGTCACTCCCTTGCACACCTACTGGGCATGCTGTTGGAGCAGCAGACTGCCCTCACGGAGCAATCTGAGGAGTGAGGGGGACTAGAGACCAGCTGTTCATATAGACGCACCCCTTGAATGTCCTCTAAAGCTTACCGGGTAGAATGCCAACCTTGGCGTCTGCATCCATGAGCGTTTTCCAAGGGGAGATGAGAACTTTCAGATCATTTTTGAAATATCTCAGGTAATAAAACTAATAAATCTCATTCTTGAAAGGCAATCGCCCTTTATTGAGAATCTTCACCTCTCGGAGACGACGAGCCTGTGTGACAGAGTGTTCTGTGGAAGAAAGAAGCCCACTTTTTATTCTGTCAGAAAAAGAGGCGGATAAGGAGTGGAAACAAAGTTATGGAAAGTTATCAGAGCCTTGGGAGAAGAAAGCTCTGTTCCATTATAAGTGCATTTGGAATGTAGTTGGATCTTCAGAAACTCTGGAGTTGGGGAAATCAGATCTGAGGGACCTGTATTAGTCGTCAAAGCATCATGCCAATGCTCGGTGGCTTAAAACAATATTTTCACACAGATTCTGCACATCAGGGATTTGGAAGCAGATTCCCTGGGGTTCTGGCTCAGGGTGGGTACAGTGAGGATGTCGGCAGGGTCTGTGGTCACGTGAAATCTCAACCAGGGCTGGAAGGCTCCCTTTCAAGGTGACTCGCTCACATGGCCATTGGCAGGAGGCTTCTCCATTCCCACCACTGGGCGTCTCTGTGGCTACTTAAGTATCTTCACGTTGACAGCTAACGTCCATTGGAGTGAGAAACCTGAGAGAAAGAGAGAGAGAGAGAGTGCACGCGCAAAGAGGAAGCCACGGTGTCTTCATAGCGTGGTCATTGAAATCATCTCCTGCGTTGGTGTTCTAGGGCTGCCCTAACAAAGCACCACACGCTGCGTGGCTTAAAACAATAGAAATGTATTATCTCACCCTTCTGGAGGTGAGAAGTTCAAAGTCAAGGTGTGAGCAGGGCTGTGCTCCCTCTCTGAAGGCTCTAGGGGAGGAGTCATTCCTTGCCTCTTCCCAGCTTCTTGTGGCTACCAGCAACCGTTGGCATTTCTTGGCTTGTGGATGCGTCATTCCAGCATCTGCCTCTGCCTTCTCATGACCGTCTTCACACAGTGTGTTTCCTCTTTTTATACGAGGACCAGTCATATGACCTCATCTTACCTAATTACATCTGCAAAGACTGTATTTCCAAATAAGGTCACATTCTGAGCTTCTGGGTTGACATCTATTTTTGGGGGGGAGGGGGTGTGTTATGCAACTCAGTATACCCCCCATCATTTCTTTTTTATTTTATTCATTAGCAGTAAGTCACTAAGTGCAGCCCACACTCAAAGGGAGAGGAATTAGTGCCTCTGCCTCTTGAGAAGGATCAAAAAATTTCTAGACTCATTTTAAAACTACCCCCAGGACAATGTTACAATTCCATTCCAGATGCTCTTTATACTGGGGTTTTCTAGTCCCACGTGAGATTGTGTGGCTCAGTGAAAAGAGAAGAACATTTGCAGACATTCCGTTATTTAATAATAATGTATACCTAGAAAAGGCCCTTTAAAATGAATTCTTTTAAAATGGGAACCAAAATGTCTTTAAAGATGAATGAAAAATGTTTGAGGGATTTTACAATTAAAAAATTGTAAATAAGTATATTTTACTTAAGTATATTTTACTAAAATTTGAAAAATATTTCAGTTATAAACATAACTATCCACTAATTCTTAAAGAACGAATTGTCATATTTCCTTTCCTCTTTGTATATAATTTTTTCAACAAAAATTATGTGACTTCACAGCATAACCTTCCCCTTAAGTTTGACTTTCTCAACATAGTCATAAATAGGATTATTTTGCAAAGTTTAAAGATTTTTATCAATATTCCTTAATCCCTTTAGGATTCATGGAATTCTCTTCTATAATACCTATACTGTCATTATCCTTGAAAATTTCCTCTTCTTCAAATAATGTCTAGTAATATTTCTGTCCCATCATCATTTAGCAATAATTGTGCAGGTAATTCCAGCAGTTCTTCATCACTTTTTTTATACCTTCATAGAAGCTTCCATTTTCGGGGGGAATTTGAAAATTTACTTTATAATCAATTTATAAAGCATTTTTAGAAGACTGCATTTTACAAGAGTTGATGAGAGACCAGTAATGAAGTTGACTAAGATTCTGATGTTAAGTGGGGACTGATTTTGAATGGGGATTGATTTCATAAATGGTCAATGTAGGGATGACTATTTTCATGCTATTTTCAATTTACTTCTCTTTAAAACCTTACCACTGTGGAGACTCCAATCATGAAAATCCAGGTGACAAGGACTCCCTGACTTTTTTCTCTTCTTTCTACAGCACCACCTCCATCCTGCTAAAGAAATCATTCAAATCTTTCCATCTTCTTTGAAGCAATGCCATGAAAAATACTAATATTAGACAAAGTTACTTTGAGGGAAAGAATGGTATATATAATTAGAGACTATCACTAGAATCTAATTGCATCATGAACTTCTTTACTAAAGATGAGCCAACATTATTTCAGATAACCAGGTGAAGGTCTAATACCTTGATTCCAAGAAAGTCTTCACGTGGGGGAGAAAGCAGCTAGAACCAGATGATCCCAGTTTCACCTACCCTGTAGTAGTGGTCTGAAATTAGTTCTTCAAAAGTCCCATGAAGTCTTTTTTTTTTTCTTTCAGATATATTGTCTCTTTTTTTTTTCAGCATATTACAGGGGTACAAATGTTTAGGTTACATATATTGCCTTTGCCATGCCCAAGTCAGAGCTTCAAGTGTGTCCATCTCCCAGATGGTGCACACTGCACCCATTAGGTGTGACTATATCCATCCCCTCCTCACCCTCCCACCTACCCAACAGGCAGTGAATATTATTACTATGTGTTCACTTAAGTGTTGATCAGTTAATACCAATTTGTTGGTGAGTACATGTGGTGTTTTTCCATTCTTGTGATACTTCACTTAGTAGAATGGGCTCCAGCTCTATCCAGGATAATACAAGAGGTGCTAGATCACCATTGTTTTTTGTGGCTGAGTAGCGCTCCATGGTATACCACGTTTTATTAATCCACTCATGTATTGATGGGCACTTGGGTTGTTTCCACATCTTTGCAATTGTGAATTGTGCTGCTATAAACATTCTCATGCCGATGTTTTTTTTCCCAGCATATTATGGGGTACACAAATGTTTAGGTTACATATGTTGCTCTTCCCCCCTCCTCAGAGCTTCAAGCGTGTCCATCCCCCAGACTGTGTGCATCGCACTCATTGTGTGTGTATATACCCATCTCCTCCCCTCTCCCATCTGCCTGATGCCCAGTGAATGTTATTCCTATATGTGCACTTAAGTGTTGATATGTATACCGTGGAGTACTATTCAGCTATAAGAAACAATGGTGATATACAGCACCTCTTGTATTTTTCTGGATAGAGCTGGAACCCATTCTACTAAGTGAAGTATCCCAAGAATGGAAAAATAAGCACCACATGTACTCACTATCAAATGTCTTTTTTATACGATCTCTTTTTTTCCTTTGGGTAGATACCCAGTAATGAGATTGCTGGATCAAATGGTAGTTCTACTTGTATCTCTTTGAGGTATCTCCATATTGCTTTCCACAGAGGCTGAACTAGTTTGCAGTCCCACCAGCAGTGTATGAGTGTTCCTATCTCTACACATCCACGCCAACATTTATTGTTTTGGGACTTTTTGATAAAAGCCATTCTCACTGGAGTTAAGTGATATCTCATTGTGGTTTTGATTTGCATATTTCTAATGATTAGAGATGTTCAACATTTTTTCATATGTTTGTCTTGAACCAGCGTGCAAGGCAAAAGGTAGTTTAAGAAAAATAAATAACAGGATGTCTTGTTTTACATATGCAATGGTTAATTCAAAGGCTGTGTGATTAGAGAGTTGTCAATTAAAGAAATTTTCTGAGCCCAACATTAGGGGCCCAGCCATCAGAAGCTGCCCACCTCTCTCAAGAGAATGGTACCTTCCCTCAGCAACCTACTCCAGTCCCAGTCTACCCACTTGGAGTAGGCTGGATGCTTGGAGTTCCTTGCTGTCTTCAAAAAACAGACTGCCTCGGGTGCTGCAGATGTTTATTTCTTCTGCAGCTGTTTCCATACCTTCACTTTGACTTGCTTGTGGGTGAATTTGGGCTGCTTACTTCAGCATCCCCATCAATCCCAACTTCAGCACATGCACATGGATTTTTAGCAAGGGATGTAGTCGCTGTATTTGTCATTCGAAGGTAACTCAACAAGGCTGCATATCAACATTCCCCTTGTTCCACTTCTGGAAACAACTCATTTGCAGCCCTTGCTCAGCTTATTTTTCTGCAACAAAAATGAGTTTTTGCTTGTCTTTCGTAAGTTCATTTGTAAAAACTGAAAGCCAGCTGAAGATAAGGGGTCAGGTTGTATGGTTCCGTGTACTGTTGCCTTCTCAGACTAAATGTTTCCATTTTAATTACTTATTGATTTATTGACGTGACTTTTACTAAGAGCAAAAATTGTTTAATATGTGTTAAAAATAAATGATTATACATACATTTCTCTGTGTAAGAGCATATGCAGAAGAGAGTTTCATGCCAGTGATATCTTCTATAGAGACATGTTTCCAACAAGTATACCTGGTGACTATGACTCTTTAAAATTGCACATAGTACAGTGATAGTGACTGTCAGCTCTAAAACTGCACATATCCCAATAGTGAGCAGAGTTATCTGACCTGGCAGTGCTCAATCTCAGTAGCATTTAGTGGATACACAGGAGATACATTTATAATGTATTTCTGTAGCTGCTGCTCCTGAGCAGGGAATTCTTTAGAACTCCAGATTTTCTTTATAATTGTATCGTGCTGTCCGTAACCAGAGTCCTTTGCCCCAGAGTCAGTCTATCTTCTTGAGCTTGGTTCCATTCTGATAGCATCCTTTGTGTTTGTTTGGTTTTTTTTCTCTTTTAAATATAAAAGGTATTATATGCAGAGAGTAGATATAGGAGATCCTGTTGGCTATATACTGAAAATCTGGGCTCCCCTTCTTCCTTGTTGATAGAGTACTGATTTTGTTCAGGGGGCGTCTCTCGGAAAACATGACCCTGTGCCACTCGGGGGACAAATTCCAAATAGTCTAAGACCATCACAGCCATCCCATACTGCTTATTTGTAAGTTGCTGGTTTAGATGCAGATACACAACCTTGCTCAGCCCAGTGAGATGAGAAATTGTCAACGTGCTTGTGGAAAGCGGTTTTTTTTTTTTTTTTTTTTTTGGTCTTAGAAAGAGATGCAAGAAAGAGATAGTCCCTCCTCTTCTTCTAGTCATTGTCATGCCTGAATGTGATGCCTGGAACTGCTAATGAAGCAAAACCTACAAAGGAGACAGGGTCACAGAGAAGTGGGGTCAGGGTCCTGGCATCCTCTGCCTGAAGACTTCGCTACCTATAGACAGCTTGCCCTGGGAGGCAATGAATCTCCCTAAATTTAAGCTGGTTGAGTCCAGGTTTTCTGCTCCTTGTGCCAAAGCAGCTAAGTAGCCAAAGTAATGAATCAACCCTTGCTGTGTGTTTAGCTCAGAGGGAGCTTGTGCCCCTGTTTACTTGGTGATTTTGAAGACTAGCCAAGGTTTCTTCAGAGTGCAATGAACCATTCCCTAGTGCAATTTCCCACGAAACCTTGCGCATACATCCTGCTATTAATATTTATCGTATTTACTGGAGCTTGTTTGTAGGTTTGTCTTCCCACACTCACATGGGAAGTTCCCGTGTGGAAGAGTCAGACCCACACCAGAAAAAAAAAATGCCAGGAGTTCCATTAAGTAAAATGCCTACCAGCAAAGCAGATGTGTTCTTATGCTCACTGGTTTATTGGAAAAGATGCTGCCAGAGTTAGAGATGATACCCATGTCGTGGACATGTAGGAAGGCCATGAAACCAGAAAAGGGGACTTCTAAAATCAATTCTCAGTACCTACACACAGATAAAGTCATGTGGGATGGCGACTGTGAATGACACAGGGACTGAAGACTCACTATTGGTATCAGAGGGTGAAGTCCTGACTGTCACAGGTAAAGGATGGGAAGGAACCAAGGGTGGGGGAAGGAGCCAAGTCTTTCTTAAGGGCAGGAAAGGGACTCTATGGCCTACCCAAAACTGGTCCTCTCCAGGAGACCAGGACCCTGACTGTTGAGCTGATGAAGATGAAGGCCATTACCATCAGCCCTTACTCCCATCATTTAGCTCTCCAGGATATTAATTCAACTCCATTTCCAAGCAGCCACATGGGTCTCATGAAATGGACTCAGCTCCATTTGTTTTCCATTTTTTTTAACTGATAAACTGTGCGTTTGTCCTCCCTAAGGTCTGCCTCTGCTGCTGCGTTGGTTTCAGTGGTGATCTGTTTTGTTTAAGGTACCTGGAGTAATAGCCACACTTTGTTGACTGTGGTTTTGATACTTTACTTCCATGCTCCAGACTTCCTGGCCTTCCCTCATGCACTCGGTTTCCATGTGTGCTTTCCTCTGTGCTTGTGTAATCCATGGGAATCTCAGATCCAGTATATTCAAAGCTGAAATCATCAACCTTCCCGTCCTCAAGCTAAGACCTACTCTCCAAAGTGAAAAACACAGGAAACAGACCTAATTTTTTCCTCCTTTATCACCTACCAGCTCTGTATTGTTATAGACAGAAGGAACTATTTTACATTTATATATATATATATATATATATAAATATGTATAGATAGATAGCTAGTTGGGATTGAATTCAGAGTTAAAGTACATTACAAAATCTATTGTTGGGACAGAAATACCCTAATAATGCAATCAAAAGAACTATATTCTTCCTTTTTGCCCACATTAGACATGCAATGAATGTATGTCAAATTACCCAGTTTACCCAGAAAGGCAACAAGCTTGGTGGAAACAGCATGAGATTTGTTTAATAATAAGAAAAGCATGAACGTGAAACCCTGTCTTGCCTCTAGCTAGCTGTATGGTCCCAAACTACAGAGATAGTCAACACTTAGTGGGCTCTGAATATAGCGTTGTGCTAATGGTACTTTACCTGCCTCTCCAGTGAGGTGGGTGCTGTCATTAGCCACTATTCCAGGTAAAATTCTTGTAGCTTAACTTGATTTGTCCAAAATCACACACTTAAGTTATAGACCCAAGATTCAAACTCAGTTCTGCTAAACTTCAAAACTGGTGTATTTAATCCTTATACTCTATTTACTGTATGTCCTTGATTCTAAATTGTTTTTTTTTTTTTATTTCTGTAAAAGGAGTCAGGTATTTACTTTCCAGGGTAAGTATAAAGAATTAATGGTACAATAGAAGTAAAACACCTACCACACTGTCTGACACTTCGTCTCAAAGTTAGGGACCTATTGCTCATTGACTGGCTGTGTGTTGCTCATTCCTGGAATTGATTTTCATGTGGATTCCTCTGCCAGAGCTGTATTGATATCTCCTCTGAAGTTTTCTAATTTTTTTTTATCTCAATCTTCTTTCCATTTAGGCCTTTGGTTTACTTCATTTTAGTTACCTAATTATAGGCCAACCTCTTCCAAGCTATAAGCCCCGCCAAGGTTCCTGTCAGTACTTTATGTATCTAGTCAGCAGCTAGTGCCTGGACCAGAATGGGTACTTACCTAATACCTGATGAATCAATGAATTTTTTATATCATTTACATTTTTAGTTACCTCTTCTACAAGGTAGTCCCTTTTCGACCACAACATTCTGCGTGTGGTAGGAAAACACTGTATATATTCAAAGCCTATTGCTGCTTTTGCTCAACAATGAAAGTGTAATTATAATAACTAAGGACCGAAGCCCTGATTTTGTGCACTTGTGTATCTTCTAGCAAACATTTTTGAGCACCTTCTTTGTGCTCAGTACTGTATTAGACATCAAGACTACAGATGTGAATAAAACAAAATCTGTCTCTGACTTTGGCAAGCACACAATCTTATAGGGGAAAAAATAAGAAATGAAAACAAAATAGCTTTATTATTCACTGAGGTCTATAAAGGGCACGACGGTGGGAGATGGGAAGGAGTGATCCAGTCTTTGGCGGGAGAAGAGAAGGGCAGGAACGGGGTCACGGGAGGTGCTTAAGAGTTAATCCACAGGGTCCCTTGAACAACTGTGTGTACCTTCCAGCCTTCTTCCTTGTGTCCAAGAAGAACAGAGTGTGTATGTGCACATATTTGCTGTGTAAATGGGAAGGGCACTTGCTCTGCTAATGTCTCATTGAATCTCTATGGAAGTTTTGATAACACAGGAAGTCATTCCAGACAATAATTGCCAGTGTTCAAAGAAACTAATAAACAAGGCTCTTTCCTTCTGAATAATAACTACAATCAGCTCTTCGTGGCAATTAAGCAGTCCCATCCCTTATAATCGAGTTAGCACACAAGCCAGGCCGTGCCATTTATTTCTCAGGATTTCTGAGGTTACGGCAATTCTGAGAGCCATGTTTCCATGGGGGTTTGGAGGAAAATGATTTAGAAGGCAGTGGTTCCATCAGGATCTTTCCTACAATAGAAATAAGTCAGCTAAGACATCAAGAAAATATGTACAAAAGACATAGATTAGTACCGAGATTCAGGCAAGATGGTTTGGTGAGAAATACCCTTAATTCAGAACCCAGGGCCAGGAGACCTGTTTCTATTCTGTCATTTGCTGCTTCTGTTAAACTGAAGGTAAATCAACTATCTCTCCAGGGCAAAGATTTTTAAAATCTGTTAACATATATATTTGTAAAATGAATGGATTAATGGATGACTGTAAGATGAAGATGATAATACCTGCACCACCTACTTCATAAGAGTTTTAAACAAGGTAATTAATTATACATTGGAAAGATAAAATGCTTCAAGACACTTGCCCTCCAATTTTTAAAACAGTGATGATAAATATCACTTTAAGGATTTCAGAGTCTGAGAATGTACGGATTCTTTCATCATCCAAATTTGCCCTTGACCAGGAGAGAAGAAATGTTAACTTGAAGAGCAGGTGTTATGTTGCATTTTTATTAGATAATGAGCTGGTTAGAAACTCCAAAAATCTAGCCTCCCATGGACCAGACTCAGAATTAAAATTTAGAAGGTATAAATAGTGGAAATTTTTCAATAGCTCTGACATAATAACAAATAATTATAATCCTGCATATAGGTATAATACTTGACATATATAAAACATCTCACATTTTAACATTTGATCATATACACATAAAAGGCACTATTTGATAAAATAATGGTGCTAGCTAATGCTTTCAGAGCAGAGATATATACTGGGAAGGACATCTGCTTTGGGATAAAAGAGCTCTGGGTTCAAATCCTGACTTACATCAGCCATGTGACCTTAGACAATTATTTCGCAACTCGAAGTCACAATTTCCAGTCATCAGTGGAATGGATCTAGCCTTTCTACCCAACATTATAAGGTGGTCATAAGAATTAAACGAAATTGTATATCTCTATCTGTATCTATCTACTAGATAGATGATAGTCCCTCAGAAATACTAGTACTCATCCCATCCCCACTCTACTTGGTAGACAAAGGTTCTGTTAAATACTTTTAGATCAGGTACCATGATAATACCGTGTTTCCCCAAAGATAAGACAGGGTCTTATATTTACTTTTCCTCAAGAAGACACCCTAGGGCTTATTTTCAGGGGATGTGTTATTTTTTTTAAGTACGGTACAACAATCTACATTTATTCAAATATAGTTAAGTTGTCTTCTTCTGGAACATCATCATAACTCTCCAAACCCCAAATTCCATCCTGAATTTCTTGCAACTCCATTTCCTTTAGAACCATTGGCCCCAATCTCTCATGTCGAGCAATAGAGCTCTCATGGGGCAGATGAGAAGGGCTGCTCGTCTTCTTTACCGCTCCGCTATGAAATGCATGGGTTGTGCAGATACGCTGCATAGCCACGCCCATCACTAGGTCTTATTTTTGGGTAGGGCTTCTATTGTGCAAATGCTTAGAAATCCTGCTAGGGCTTATTTTATGGGTAGGTCTTATTTGGGGGGAAACATGGTACTAACAGAAGAGGTTGATATTTTCTGGAAATTCAACTTGCAAGGAAAGCTCTGCAGAGGCTGCTAATCCTGTTCTTCTTTTGGGGCCTCTTCCTCAGAGAATTTTCCTGAAGGCTTGGGGCCTGAACAGCAGCACTGACCTGAATCTTTTCACTGACTTTCCCCCCAAGTTGTGTGTGGGGGGGAGTCTGAACTCAAACCGGTATATACATACTATCTCTACGGCACCATAAATGTTCACAGAACATTCCACTGCCCAGTCCTTCTCCTCACCCTCACACCCCACTACCCTCCTTCATTTTGCCTTTATGCTGGCCAAGTGCTTTAGTCCCTGGGTAAAACCTTCCAATGGAAGGAACTAAGCATATATGATAAGAATTAAAACCTAAGACAAGTAAGTCTCTCTCTCTCCCCCTCTCTCCCCCTCTCCCCCTCTCCCTCCTCCTTCTCCCCCCTCTCTCTCCCTCTCCCTCTCTCTCTCTCTCTCTCTCCCTCTCTCCCTCCCTCCCTCCCTCCCTCTCTCCCTCAAGTGTATTCAGCTTTGGGAAGTATTTTCTGTATCCACATCCTCCCTTTCAAACCCCACCCAACCAATTGTCTCACTTCAGAGACACCACAGAGTTTCATAACATCCAGCATATGCTATATACAGTTATTTTTTTCATGTCTATTTTTTTCCTGCACTGGGAGATCCTTGAACAAGGTGCCTGAAACACTTGGCATGAGCATTCCACAAATGTTAAGCAGCGAGTAAATGAATGAACCCGTGTCCTCTTCTCTGCTCTGAGTGTCTTACTGCCTGTTGGGGATGGGCGTGGGCAGGATGTTACAAGGGGCTCTCTGCAGGCTGGCGTGGAGAGACCTGTCTAACTAACCCCTGTGCCCTGTGCCTGCACTGCCGGGCCTCTGCCGCCAGCCTGCCTGATCATGTTTGTCTTCGTCCTGTGAGCTCTGGCTGCAGAGGAGGAGCCTGACTTCCTTATGGAAACAACTTTGCCGGCACATTGGGTCCTGCCACCTTTTTCAAAGTGCTTTTATGTAGAGCATCTCACTATATTTGCAAAGGAGTCATTCATGGAATCTTGGGGTAGAAAGATCCCAAGAGCAGTAATGACAGTTTTCCTTGACAGTGTGTATACCTAGAATGGCAGGTGAGAAATAGAGAACCAACCTTCAGCCTATAGAAAGGATGTCTTGCTTTTTGGCCAAGTCACCAAAGGCTTTCATAGTCCTATTCATGTTGGTTCTCGGGGCCCCTTCCAAGTCAATTGATGAAAAATTTGTGTTGAAACATAGGCCTGTGTTGAGAGGTGTGTTGATAGTAGCTGAGAGTGTAAATTCTTACATCCTATTTAATGGTTTTCCTTTCTCCTCCTCTTCCCCTTTCCCTCCTCCCCATCACCATCATCATCGTCAACACCGCCATCGTGCTTTGTTCATGCTCTTCCTTCTATTCCTTTTCCACATGGCTAATTCTTACCCTGTTAGCTCAAATGTCATCTCTCTGACCCTCCTTGAAGCCTCTCTGTGCTCCTGGCATTGTCTCTTACACCCTGTGGCACTTAGCGCCAGCACTGCCCACTCAGCTGGGGAAGCGGCTGACTCCCCACCTCACTCAAAGGCAGGTGTTACATGTTAGTTATTTTTCACAGAACACATAACATACTTAGAGCACTGCCAGTAAGCAGCACATGGCACTGTCTGTGGTTGACCGTTAACTCTTCCAAAGGGAGGGTCTTAGAGTTGGGGCTGATATCAGCCCAGTAATAAATACTCCCCTGAGAAGCAGGTGTCCAGCTGCAAAATGTTTATCTACAACTTTCTTCAGCAACTGGGGCACAAGATCAGATTGTTTTTGCCACTCTTCTGAGAATTCTTTCCTCCTCTTCCTATACAAAGCTAGAGTAGCAGGGGTGGGTTGGGTGCCATTCCCAGAGCACAACCTCACCATGTGTCTGGCCAACTCAGCCACTGGAAACCTCTTTTTAAGGCAGAGGAAAGAACGGAGGACTTGTCGTACTGATCCTATGCTTATAAATTTGCCCCATAAAACCTGCTTTGGCATGACACATTACCTCCAGTCCCCATTAATAACCACTTTTAATTCCCTTGACACCCATATGAAATGTTTCAGCGACCCCCGTTAGCAGTTGAAGAATCTGGAGCTCAGCTAATTTAAGCAATTTGCTCAAGGGCTCACAGCAAGTTGGAAACTTGAAGAAACAAGGATTCAAAGACAAGCTTGTCTGACACCGAAGCCCTATTGCCTGTGCCACCTGCCACCAGTTCCCACTGCCCATGGAGGTGAGAGATCATGTGCTGCTGGTGACAAAGGTCCTTCTCACAGCCTCTCGCCAGCCCAGATGCGTAGACTCTGCTGGTCTCTCTGAACCTGCAGTTCAAGAGCAAGTGAACCATCGGGGACTCGGCTTCATTGTGATCATTTGAACAGCAAGCGATTCCCCCTTCTTCTAAGTAATTGCCATCGTGCAGATGAGGCTGTTCAGGGGCGTGCACAGAGAATCCAAGGAAGGAGGCAGCTCTGCGAAGAGTCTTCATTCTCTATTTGTCCATGAAAACCCAGTAAGTGCTACATGCAGTTTCACGTTATGAATTGAAGTCTGGGTTAATCCCTAAATCATTCTCATGCATCATATGCTGCTTTTCAAAGAGAAAGAATGTGCATTGAAAAGATTTGCTCAATCTTAAACCTGACTCTGAGCATCCAAGATCAATTTGGAGGCTGATTAAGTTGTGCTCTATAGATTTCTGTAGTGAAGTTCATCAAGGCACCCATTTCTCTTCCCCTAATGATGCTGAACCCCCAGTTCTCCTCTGAAGTGCTTTAATTTTCACTTGGTCATTGCAGGAAGACAGTGACTTAATGAGCTGCAAATAGGAGAGGAAAGTTACATAAATCATCTTCGTATCCTTGTCCATGGTCTTGCCGTGGCTGTTCTTTCCTCATTACTGTGTCTCCAGTGGCTTCTCTGTACTTGGCAGTGGAAATTAAATTATAAACCACATTTTCAGCAATGTAACACACCAATAAAAACATGAAATCATCAGGATAAATAACAAAGATAAATTAATGTCAACACAGCACAATATTATTTCACCCTGTGTTATAAGAACTTTCTCCCGGCTGATTCTTGTTAGATCTTCTAGAAGATGGGTGTGGTTGTCTTCTTTTTTATAAATACACACACATACACACCTGTGCATTTCAGGACTACTGACTATCAATGCAAATTTTACAAAGCCAAAGAGACTACTATATAGCACTTTTTTTTTATCCTCTGGCAGACAGTCTTGCCTTTCAAAATGATAAGATAATGAGTTTGTGGTTTGAACACAGCTCTGTGTTTTAAGGGTGGCATTGAAAATTAAAGTGAAGTATTAATTAAAGATTAATCAAAAGTGCTAGACCTCTAGTAAGTTCAGTGCTTTTTTTTTTTTTTTTTTTTTTTTTTTTTTTTTTTTTTTTTTGCTTAATTCTGAAGGGCCCACTTTGAAAGAGTATTACAACTTGACTAGAATTTTAATCAGCTGGCTAGAAGTTGGGAGAACAAGAGAAAGATAGAAAGAAAGAGAAGTAATCCTGAGGGTAAATGCTTAAAAATGCATCAAAGGCTGTTGGAACATAAGCTCTTAATCTGTGTGATGTTGGAGGGGCAGGATGCTGACGAGAGAACAGGATGCATCGGTTTCTCCAGCCTCCAGGGCTGTGGTGGCATCGCTGAGATCCGCCAGTGCCAATGGTCAGCGGCTTTCCTTTTGGAGTAAGCTGCTCCTCCTAATGCTCAGGGCAGAACCTGGGTGCCTGAAAGACTTCAGAGTCATCTCCCAGCAGAGGCACTAAGGGAAGGACAGAGAAATCTACATCCGTGTTTGGCTCCAGAGAACCTGTCTAAATTCACACTTCTCCCTGCTGGAAGGATCTGGAGACTCTGTCCATTCCAGAACCTCCTGTGAGGCTAGTGGTGCCCCGCCGCTACCTGTCACAGAGTCTTAGATCTCAGAACTGAAAAGGTCCTCAGAGTCATCCAGCCTTACTTCCCTGCCTCCATCTAAAGCACAAGTCCACTTCTACAGGATACCAGTGCTGCTTGATTACCCCTAGTGACAGGAAGCTCACTTCTCCCCACGGCCACTCATTCCACTGTTGCCTAGCTCACACTGCACATCCTTCCTTGTGTGGTTCAAAATTTCTCCCCAGCAATACTATTCCTACTTTCGGTCTCAGGAGACTGTGTACATTTGAAATTGCTGTTTCACAAGCCAGTCCTGCTGACACTGAGAGACAGCCAGAAAAATGTTCCTGGGTTTTCTCCCGGTATATACTCAACGATCATCAGGCAGTCTGCTACTGATCTTCCTGCTCAGTTTCCAGGTGCTAAGGTCAAATGTGAAGAGCCCAGGTAGGCCTGGGTGAGTAATTCTGCCTGACACTTACCAGCTATGTTCCCTGACAACCACCGTGAGCATCTCTAAGCCTCTGATTCCTCACCTGTGAAAAGGTGTTATGTGAGATTAAATGAGATGATGCACGTTAACATTTTTTACAACACCCTTGCAAACACATGTTTGATGAACACCTCACCTTTGATAAGTGGTTTCAAGCTGCCTCTATTCAAAAATCACCAGATCGTATACGTGTATTGTCGAGTCACCCTCCCTGGGAGGACTCTCCGCGCTAGGACTCTTCCTCCTTCTATAGTAGAATAGTTACTGTTCATCACATCCCAGGAATTGTGTGTTACTGGAGCACTCAGTCTTCACCACAACCCATGAGGCAGCACTGTTGCTATCCCCAGTTTACATATGAAGAAGGAGAAGTGACAGATCCCTTGCCTAGGTCACACCAGGGCACATGGCAGAGCCAGATCCAAACCCAGGTCTTTCTGACAATGGGTCCAGCTGCAGATTCGGAAGCACCTGGAAATTGGCCTGGGGGAAATGGAAACAGGAACATGCTAGGAAAGCTCCTCTCGCAGGAGCAGTTCCCATCCCGGGTCTGGGCAAGGGGAGAGCGAGCTTGGGGTGTGGGTCTGGTGGACATCACTTGCCCACCCAGCCGCTGCCCTCCCTCCCTTAATAAAAGAACCTGAAGTTCCCGGCCCCTGATAATAAAGCATGGTTGGTCTGGGTTCACCGTGGCCGTCACTTTCTGCTTTGTCAGACACTCCCTGTGCAACCAAGAGTGGCTTGTTAACCCGGTTCTGGACAATGAACAATAAGGGGGAACATGGGGGAATGTCTAGAAAATATTTACCTTTAATTGAAAAAAGGAAGCAAAGAAAGGAAAAAGGGAAAAATGGGAGAAAGGAAAAGAAGAAGGAGCACTTTTTCTGCCCATTCATTTCTTTTCTATAATACTCAGAACAACAAATTATGAAGATCTGATACTTGCAGCCACTGACCGTTATCTTAGTCACTGACAGTGACCATTGGACAACCAACCTTAAGGAACAAAGTAAGCACACAAAACATGGGAGGATAGAGGTTGAATCCCTAATGATGCTTTGAGCCACCCCACTGACCCTGGAGTCACTTCCTCCTGCCCTCTACTTCTTGTCAGTTGACAGTGCCAGTCGGGAATCTGAGTTACAAACTATAGCATCCACTGTGGCTGGTTCAAGTAAAAAACTATCATTTTCAAAGGACATTAGAGGACTCACAGAATCTCCAGGGAGGCCAGAGAGCCAAGCTTTGAAACTACAGTGACAAGAACAATGTCCAACCATGCCATAATAACTGTTCTAGTGAAAGCTTCGTGGTCACAGCGTTGCCCCCCAGCCGCAGTGATGCACATGCCTGGATGCTAGAGGCTCTGCTCAGCTCCCTGGAGGAAGTAGAAGCCTCCTCCAGCAGAGTGAGTGTCCTGTGCCTGGCCACCCCATCTCAGTGCTCAGTCTTGAATCCAAGTCTTACATGGGTGCAAGCTTCAGACCTGTACTCTATCTGCAAGGGAATCTGGGAAGAGCAGTTTTCTAGTCTCTCTGTTTAGCAGGGAGGATTTATAGCAAAAGATAGAATGAGAATATAGGGAGGGTGTGGAGCAACCACAAGTGGCAGGTCTCCACTAGGGTGAGACAAACACGTGCCATCATTCCGCAAGCCAGTGTCAGTCCAGTGTTCTTGGCCCTCTCCTCTGTGCCAGGGGTGAAGCAAGCAGAGAGGCTGCATGCTAGCCTCTTCCCTGAAGCAGAAGTATCAGCTTTCTAGCCCTGGAACACCCAGGGCCCAACCCTGCAAGCTCAGAGTCCTGAAAAAGCCACTTAATGAGGTGAAATCCTGAAGTTACTCAAGAGTTACAACTTATTGGCATCAACCGGTCATAAACCCTTCATGAATAATAAAAATAATAGAAATTACAAAACATAGAAGCATAGAATTGTAAGGCTGAAATGGATCTCAGAAATGGTTTCTTAAAAAGCCCAATACTTTTTCTAAATCAGGTGCATCAAAGAGAGAGAGAGAGAGAGAGAGAAAGAGAAAGAAAGACAAGGCATCCCAGTTGTGCCGTGCATGAATCCCATGATTCCTACGTTCAGAGACTGTTCTGGGAACCCCACCCTTCTCCCCATGCTCAGTTAGCCAGGTGTATGTAAATACTCTCTTGACTTCTTTATGTCTACACTGACCCTGTCTGTCTTTCTGTGGGTCCACTTCTGAATGTCATCATGGAGTCCCAATCATCACATATTCTAGGAAAGAGCAAAGGCTTAGACATCACCCCAGCCTGGACTTCATTCCTGTCTGAGGGAGACCTTGAAAAAGCCACTTGCCTTTCTGAACCAGAGTTTCCTGGTTTGTAACATTGGGATGATAATTCAAAGTGCCTCATAGGCTGATAAGAGAATTAAAATGCTACCGTGCCGATGAAGGCATCTAGCGCGATGCCTGGCACATAGTAGGCACCCAAATAAATGCTAGTTTTCCTTCTTCCCTCCCCCTTTGTAGTCCTGCTTAGAGGGGATGCACTGATTGTCACTTGCATCCCTCCTTTATGACTCCTTTTCCCAAGTATTAGCACAAAGCTTTTCATTGTAGCTCCTCACTGCTGCCTTTATTCTCATAGAGAATCTTTGCACGATGTCACAGGAGGAATCTTTGAACCCCCGTGGAACACAGCCTCAGCACCTCACTGCTCTGTTTTCTGTAACAGCTTGGACAATCCATATGTAAAATGAATCTTTACAGTCACCAAAGCTATAAACTTGCTAAAAATTTCAAATGCTTTCAAAATTAAAGGAGGAAACTGCAGGGAAGCTTCAGTAGGCTGTTCAGAGGATTCCAAACACATCCATGGCGGGCAGTCTTGGAGATGTTACCCTAAAGCAGAGATTGGCAAATGTTTTTTGTAAACGACCACATATTTTAGGCTCTGCAGGATACATACGTCCTGTTACATATTCTTTTTTGTTCTTCTTTGTTTTCGTTTTACCCCTTAAAAATCTAACAGCCATTCTTAGCTTGCAGGTCCATACAAGTAGATCTTTGAAAGACTTAATTTATTTTGTGAACAAAATGCATTTAGCTCCTTTGGAAAGTTTGAGAATAAAAGATATTTAGCTTTCAGTGTTTGTTTTTCTTGAAACTCTGATTCCTCTCATAGCATCTTGAGTTAGTTTTGTATTTTGTATTTGTTTCAATGGTGGGATTTATTTGGAGGTAGGCTAAATAGGTAGTAAAGGTTCAGGATGCCTTACTTTGACTATAAGAAATCCTAGGAACTCACTCATTCAATAAAATATTTTTTGATTATCTACCCCACACCAAGCCCTATGTGAATGAAACATTAGGAGTAGAGACATTAACACATTAAGGTCCCTGACCTCCATGGAACTCATGGTCAAAAGAAGAAGATCAAGGTGTATGCAGAGAAATGAAATGCAAACTGCACAGATGCTTTTGCAAAGTCATGTCCAAAGGAACAGGAAGAATGGACAGGGGAAGAGCAGACTAGCTGGGACATGAGGAAGACTCCAGGCAAGAGAAGGCTGGGTGTGGAGGAAGTTCTGAGCTTAAAGAGGCCAGCTCTGGCCAGGCTCGGTGGCTCACTCCTGTAATCCCAGCACTTTGGAAGGCCAAGGCAGGAGAATGGCTTTAGTCCAGGAATTTGAGACCAGCATGGGCAACACAGCAAGACCCCATCTCTACAAAAAATAAACAAAAATGGCCAGAAAAGGTGGCACATGCCTGTAGTCCTAGCTATTTGGGAGGCTGAGGTGGGAGGATCACTTGATCCCAGGAGTGTGAAGTTGCAGTGAGCTATCATGATGATGCCGCCACTACACTCTAGCCCAGGCAACAGAGCTAGACCTGTCTCAAAAAAAAAACAAAACAAAAAAAAAACAAGAGGCCAAGGCTATGTGTAACACCCAGGGAAACCACTGGGTGCTGTGTCGAGCCATAGACCACACTCCTAAGTCTCCTAACTCCAAAGTCACAAGGGGCTATGTTCACTTATGCAACACCAGACACAGTAACAGATGAATAGTAGGAATGTATTTCTTGCTCACTTAAAGTCCAAACAGCAGTGAGGAGAGTATGGGTGTAGGGGGAGTTCATGTTTTCAGAGATGTAGGTTGATGATATCACTACCATTTTCAGTGCATGGCTTCCAAGTTTGCCCTGGGTGTTGACGTCCTGCCAGCATATGGGAGAAGAGAACATAAAAGGGAGAGTTCTATGGGCCAGGCTTGAAAGGTGGTACACACTGTTTCTGACCATGTTCTATTAGCCAGAACTCACATGGCCACACCTAAGTGTAAGGAAGGCTAGGAAATGCAGTCAGTAGTATGCACAGGAGGAAATAGAGCCAGGCTCTGTAAACAACTAACCAACCTCTGCCATGGAACCTGCTCAACCACCCAGTGACTGCACAGCCCAAAGGACACGTTAGCTCTATGTCTAAAGATGGGACTAGTAATGATTATCTGCCAGCAAGAGAATAGTCATCTATTTATAGCTAAACAGTGCAATCGTGAAAGAAATGCACAAGCATTGTGTATGTTGTTGGCAAGTAAAAGGTATAGGCCAGGTTTTGCCAGAAATTTTCTACCTAAACAGGGTTTCTTGAACAAAAAAGTTTTGAAGTTATGCATACTATCATATTTCACCAATTCTAAGACCAACATTTTTTTCACATTTTAACATCTTTGAAATAGTGATACATTTGTAGATAGCTTCTTACAATTATATAGCATGTGTGTGTGTGTGTGTGTCTCTCCTAGTGGTATATAATATGCATAAGAGCAAATAAAATGCTCTAAAAAGTCCTGCAGATTGAAAATAAAAAGGGGTGGTGGTGATGGAGTCTGTTTAACCTTGTGTCTCCCAAAGGTATTAAAACATGAATTTTTTTAATGTCGCTTTCTAATATCCATTAGATTGAATGTTCCATGATATTCACTTTGGCAAAACTGGTTTAAAAAAGAAACAAAAAGAAAAACAGAGCTTTGAGTTCAGAGCCAGGTAGATTAGCTGTCTGCTGGGTTGGGGTTTGCTAGGGAGGCTTCAGGAAGCAGGTAAGATGTTGAAGAGATGACTCAGTGACAGTGCCAGCAGGAAACGAGAACATGAATTAGAACTTGCAGAGGGTTTGGTAGAGGGACTCTCTGCAAAGGTGTGTGCGGGGTGTAGAGAAACCACAGGGAGAGTATACTGGCCAGCACTGGCGGTCACTGCCCTTCGACCTGGAGGGACACGTGAAGGAGAGGGCCAGGTAGAGAGGGCTGCCTCGAGGGCAGCAGTGACCTCAGTTGAGAGACACAGCCATCCCAGTGAGACCCTGGTGGAGAGAACACAGTTGAATAAATGTCCTGGCTTCTAGCTCCTTCCTTGCTCCAGCCTCCCACCAGGGCCCTCCCTGCTCAAACCCAACCAGAGGCCAGAGAGTGAGGGAGAGAACCAAGGCTGACCGCAAAGGTCGGCCTCCCGGAGCAGACACAGGTGGGGAAAGGTGGGGGCGGAATCGAGGGGTAACACTGACTCTCTGCGTGCTCAGGGCCCTGATGGGCGTGTGAAATGGACTGAGCACGATTAAACCCACCCAGGCAAGATCTGGTCACCTCTTGACCGCCCCCTGCTTCACAGCTTATGCGGCTCTTTCATATCATCTTTCATTTGCTGTCACAACAGCCGGGAGGCACGCAGAGCAAGAGTAATTACCCACATTTTGCACATGAAGCTGCCTTCCCATGTCAGAGCTGGAAAAGTCACATTGGAACTTGAAGGCAGAATTTCCTGGAACCAAGTGGGTGCAATTTCTACCATGTCAGTGACACACCTTGCTGACGGTGTCCCAGAAGGGTCATCTCCATGAAAGGATGTCATCATTAGTCACTTGCTCCCTCACTTTTCAGGAGATAGTACCCTTCACTTCTGTGTGTATGTTAGCACCTTATACCATTCCATCTACTGTATAGAGAGGTCATGGGAAATCTACAGAAACTTCAGGCCTCCTAGGTGCTGAAAGGTCACTTCTACTGGGTGGAGCCCATTCCTCTGATCCCTCTTCAGCAAGTACTCACTACTGTGCTGTCACGCACAGTGCAGAGATGAAATCCACACAATTAAGAGAGATCATAAGAATGTAGAGTAAAAGAAAAATAAAGTACTTTGAGAAATGGAGAAATGAAGCACTATAGGGCATTCTAGGAATGATAGAGTTATTTCATCTTGGAGTATCAAGGAAGGCAAGGCAGAAGAGGCTGCTTTTATCTGAGCTTTAGGAAAGGCCAAGGCTAGGACAAGCGAAAATGGAAGAGGGACATGGGCAGGACACTACATCTCTTTGTAATGCTTTACGCAATTGAGAACAAAACAAATACTTGCAAAAATAAAATATGGGAAGTCCAGTATATACATGTTATATAAGAGGTTTGGTAGCCTGGTTAAAAGTTGGGATTCTGGATTCAGTTCATCTGGGTTAAGTCCTGGGTCTGATGTGTGGTCTTGGGCAAGTTGCTTAACCTCTCTGTGCCTCTGCTTCTTTACCTGTAATAGCTAATGCAGACAAAATAGACAATGTTTGCACATGCCTCCTAGAGTTGTTATGAGGATTACATGAGTTAATATATGTGAGTACAGGGTCTGGCACAGAGAACATTCTGGGTTAATAATTATAATAATATTATAAGGATGGTCCCAGAAGAACTTTACAAAAAGAAGAAAGCATCAAAAGCTGATTAAACCTCATCTTTTGACACAAACTTGGACAATATATCTTCATTTTTTCTGCATTCCTTAATCCTGTTTATTTTCCCCCACATGTGGACACACAGTCAAGAGGCGAGTGCAGCCAGCCTCTGATTGAACTGACGAAGCATTGCTTTTGGCATGCCTAATGGTTTCAATTTTTGTTTCAATTAGATTAGATTAGAAGACTTAGGCTCCCTCTTGCTAGATTCAGCTCCTTCATTTTTCTGTTTTCTACTCATGTTCACAAAATAATAAATGCAACAAAGCGGTCCAAAAGTTGAACACCAGGAAGCGTAGACAGTGGTGAAGACAAACTGAACCACTAGCTGGCCGGCAATGCAAATGGCCAGCGGTTAGGGAGGCGAGGAGGTTGGGATTTGTGGAGTCAGGACTGAGCAACAGTGCATGAGAGCTGTTACATGGGGGGATATGATTAGCCCACCGTGGTTTAGGGATACAGATAAAACACACAGAAGTGCAAATGTTTCAAGAGGTCAGTATTCCAAAGTCCAGGAGCATTTATGCAAAGGACTGGCGGGAAGAAATGCCTAAAGAATAAGAGATTCTTGCATATGTTTGTTAGCCATTAATCTGTCATCTTTTGAAAAGTTTCTGTTCATGTCCTTTGCCCACTTTTTGATAGGGTTGTTTGATTTTTTTTCTTGCTGATTTTCCTGAGTTCTGTATGGATTCTAGTTATCAGCCCTTTATCAGATGTGTAGCATGCGAATATTTTCTCCATTTCTATAGGTTGTCTGTTTGCTCTCATGATATTATTGACTGACTTAACTGACCAACACTTAAGTGCACATATGGTAATAACATTCCCTGGGTGTCAGGCAGGTGGGAGGGTGGAGGAGGGGATGGGTATATTCACAGCTAATGAGTGTGGTGCACACCATCTGGGGGATGGACACACTTGAAGCTCTGACTTGGGTGGGGCAAAGGCAATATATGTACCCTAAACATTTGTACCCCAATAATATGCTTAAATTAAAAAAAAAATAAGAGATTCAGCACAGAGCTGAGTGTGACTAGAGCATGGGGCAGGGGGCAGGGAAATATCAACATTTTAAATAAAGACGGGATTGGTGCTGGCCTGAACCATACTGGGGCCTGAGGCAAAAGGAAAAATCAATAATACTGATCTTTATTTAAAATTTTGAAGTTTGGTTCATCCTGAGATATTGGCATTAAAATTGATGATTTTTTAAAAAATGTATCAAAATACTGTTTATTTAGATTGTTGAATTTTTGGTACCGCCTTACATTTTGCATGGAGATGAACGCCTCTCTTCCCTCACCCCATACCTGGCCCTGCTAGCGTGTAGGGAGCCTACAGGGATGTATTTAAAAAGATGTCTTCGCGGTCACCCAGTATAAGCTCAAATCCTGGTCAGGTCTACTTTCAGCCACATCCTGGATATGTTCCTATGGACAATTTACTTCCCCTCTAACACTTGGTTTCTTTCTCCGTAAAAGAGTAATAAAGCCTAACTCATTTCTTCATTCATCTACCAACAAATGTTTGTTGTACACTTATTATGTGCTTGAGGCATAGGGGATATAAAAGTTAAAAAAAAAAAAAGCAAAAATTCTCTACTCTTATGACATTTTCATTTTAGTTTAAAAGAACAATGACCAGTAAAAGTAACATATGATAGTTAATACAGCATAGTTACAGTAAATGCTTAGAAGGAAAATAAACCAGGGTGCAGCGAGAGAGTGACGGCAACAGAGAGGGAAAAGAAGTGGGACTAGCTTAGAGAAAAGGTATGGAGAAGCAACGAGATAATTATCTCTAAAGTGTGCAGCACAGTGGCTGAAGCATCATAACGTCTTAATAAGCGGGGAAAGGTAAGTTTGGAAAGGCAGATTGGAACTTACGGGCATGGCTATGCTGCCACCTATGAAGCTTAAACTCTGGAATTTGGGGCAAATCCACCACTAAGTGCACAGACACAGTGTTGAAGTCTTAATAGCCGCCTTCTCCCCTGGTTCAGCTCCGGGAGCATGGAGGTCGCTGGCCCCGAGGCCCAGAAAATGGAATAATCTGCAAAGTTCCACCCTATTCCCCCTCCACGGTCAGCACACTTGGGCTTCCATCTATTCCTCATAGAACAGGGGAGAAAGATCACATATGCAGAAGCGAGTAAAAAGGATGAGCAGAACTGGAAAGCAGCCCCTCGGTAATTGGTGTCCCAAAGTGAACCTGATTCATTTCCAGGGCAGCATCCAACTCTGGGCAGAAAACATCAGTGAAGTCACTGCCTTTGGCCAGAGCCAGAGGGGCTGACCCACGCTCTGGACCACAGCAGGCCCTGGTGCACGTCCACCCGCAACTGCCTGTGGGTCGACTGATCCGGCCCGGCCCAGCCCGGTCCGCGTGGACCTTTGCCAAGGCTCCGATGTGACCGTCTGGGCATTTCACCAGCTCGTTTCATGGTGTTTGGATGCCAGCAAAGCAGCATATAAAGAAAGAAAGAAAGAAAAGCTTCCTCTTCTTCATCTGGACTTTTAATGCCTGTTAAAAACCAAGGAAAGCAAAGGAAAACAAAACTTAAGAAAATAAAATGCTGCCCAGGTCAGAAAGAGCAGGGCTTGGAAAAAGGTTTAAAAATCTCTCAAGATTTATAAAACCTTGGAGCTAAACAGTATTAAGGATTATTAAGGAGCTAAAGAGTATGAGGGGACAATGGCTGAGTGCGGCTTGGTGTCCTCCTTAGACCATTGTAGGAGGATTCTGGCCACCAGTCCATCTAGAACCACTTCAAGTTTTCCAAATGAATCACCGCCTTTCATCCCTTTAGATCTTTGCAGATAATATTTGGACCCTCCATCAAATGCACTCTTCCCTCCTTTCTGCCTGCACTTTTCAATTCTTCAAAACTCAGAGCAGGTCACACCTATTTCCAAGAAGGACTCATGATCAAGTCCTATTAGATTGCCCTTCTGTGGGTCGCTAGTGCACCACCTTTTGCATTCATTCTACTTGTATTTCTTGAGCACCTACCATGTGCCAGGCACTCTTTTAGATACTAGGAATACATCAGTGAACCAACAAACCAACCTTCATTCTATGGAGCAGAGGACAGTAAACACCTAAACAACTCATATACGTCCAGTGGCATTAAGTCCTTTGAAGAAAAGTTAAGAAAGTGGTGATAATGGG
This sequence comes from Cheirogaleus medius, assembly GCA_008086735.1. Taxonomy (NCBI): domain Eukaryota; kingdom Metazoa; phylum Chordata; class Mammalia; order Primates; family Cheirogaleidae; genus Cheirogaleus; species Cheirogaleus medius. Next base: position 20,067,365 of record VBSM01003215.1, on the reverse strand, counting down.
AGAATATGAGTAGCAATAATAAGAGAGCATGGTCAAGGATGGAGTTTTTAATGTGAGATATATGCACAGAGGCTTAAAGAAAGTACGTGAGCAATTGTGTGAGTATCTGCAGGAGGTATATTGCAGGCCAGGACTGGTGTCACGCAGCTGTACGAACTCTACAGTGGGCATGTGAGTGGTCAGGGCCAAGCTGGGAGGCCAGTATGGAGGCTGAGCTAGGAAGCGAGTGACCACGGCTGAGAGCAGAGAGGAGCTAGGGCCAGACTGTCTGGGACCTTGTGAGAACTTCAGATTTACTCTGAGTGAAATGAGAAGCCACTAGGGGTTCCGAGCAGAGGAGTGGCATGTTCTGACTTATACTTTTATGGGTTCTTCCCAACCTCTAGGTGCAGACCAGACTGGATGGGATGAAGGTAAAAGCAAGAAAACCAGTTAGGAAGCTATTCAAGTATTTCTGGGGAGAGATGGTAATGGTTTGGACTAAGGCAGTAGCTAGGGGGAGAGACGGATGAGCAGCGATCAGATTCATGATGTATTTGAGGGTAAAACTGACATCATTTGCTGATAGGCTGTGAGATGTAAGAGAAATTGAGGGGTCAAGGATGATTCCAAGGTTTAGCACATTTTCATTAGACACTGGCTCTCCCTCTATCCACCTGTTCATGGCCCGTGACCTCCTGAATGGTGGTTGGGGATTCGCCTGTTTCTATTTCCTTTTTAACTATGGGCTTCATGAGTGACAGGAGCTCTGTCTTATTTGATTTCATCTATCTAGCATTTAGCACCTGAATATATCGAGATGCTAGATGCACTTAGCATCTAGTATTTGGCTTGCATTAAGTGCACAATAAGTATTTGAAGGAGAAGGGAGGGAGGGAAGGACGAAAAAAGGAAGGAAAGGAAGAAGAGAGGAAGGGAGGGGGGATTTTAGAAGGAATTACACAACCACAGACTTTCTACTTAGAGTTTGACCTGGGAAAACCATCCTCAAGATTTCTGCTGGATTTGCTATCCAAAATGAATCACTTCTCAATTATTCTGCCAAAAGAAACATTTCTGTTTCCAGTTTGTGGTCAGGAAGAATAATAATTGATGTATACTTTGTATACAATGTATTACCTAATTTAACCCTCACACTAACTCTGTGAGGTGGTCTGGGTGACTAGGTACTACTATCCCCATTTTACAGATGAGAAAATTGAGGCTCAAGAATCTTGAGCCAATTGCCAAAGGTCACAGCTAATAGGCGATAGAACTGGGACTCAAATTTAAGTCTTCTGACTCTGAACTCCATGCTTTTTTCTCCTACTAAGGTGGCTTAGTGTTAAGTAGACTTTGAGTATAGGGGGAAATTTTCAAATGTTTCAGAACTAAAGGAAATGAGTTTAAATTCCTGTGTCAGAGATTTCACCTAGATTTGAGAAAGAACTTTCCAAATAAATAGGACCGTCTGATTTTCAGGATGAATGTAATAGGTTCAAACTATATAAGCTCAGCTTTGTGCAAGGAACTTGGGGCTGGAGGAGAGGGGGTCCCTAGGTGTCTAAAACAAGATCATTGCCCTTAAGATTATAACTCATGGAGTCATCCAACGAATGTTAACCAAATGCCCAGCGCGTGCCAATGGGGAGGTCCATTGTACATACACGAGATAAAGACACATTGAAGTGGGGAGTTACGTAGGTGCAAACAGAGACCATTCTAAGAACTCACAGTTGAAGGCAGTAAGATGTGCAGGTTTCAGGTTCAAGTACTGAAGTCAGACTTTCTGGGTTCAAATTCTGGTTCTGCCACTTGTAAGCTGTGGCACTTGGGACAAGTCACTTAACCTCTCTGTGCCTCATCTACACAAGTAGAACAAAGGCAGTAACCACCTCAGAAGGTCTTTCTAATTATTAAATGAGAAGATGCACTTAAGAAGTCAGCACAGAGTAAATCCTCAAACAAGGAAGGGCAGGGGACAAAGAGACAGAGATGGAGATAAACAAGAGGGACAGAGAAACCGAGAACAAGAGGAGCTGAGAGAGACAGAGACAGAGCGTATGCTTTCTGGTAAGGAGCAGGATTTGAACAGAGCTCTGGGGATGGATCCAGAGGGAAGCAGAAGAGAGAGAAGAGAAGTCTCCTGGATGGGCCACCCAATCCCAAAGAAAAGAAACCACAGAAGGGCACCAGAAGCCCCTCCAGGTCCCAGGCTCCAGTCTGGCTGGGGAGAAGACCACACCTGCGCTACTTCCTCCTAGAAAAACAGTGAACCACGGGCTTTGGGGCCTTAGGAAACTGCTGGAAAGTTCCTTTATTTTTAGGTTGCAAATCAGCTAAGTGACTTCGGAAGGTGACTACATTTCAGTTCCGTTAGCTCATCAGCAGTTTCTTAATGAGTCTAATTAGCCCTAAACAGCTCCCACCACTGCAGGGCTCCGCTGAGAGCTTGGTCGTGCGGAAGGCAGTGAGCCTGTGACCTCCGTCCATGGCCAAGAAGCCTGGCTCCTGGGCCTCAACCTCATCAGCACGTAATGCTTAGAGACACTTCATAGTTAGGAAGGGTTGGTGGTGGCAGCAGATCTCCAGAGCCACCAAGTACAGAGGACCAGCTCTGTGGCCAGGAGGGAGGCTATCCTGCATGGGGACTAAATCAAGTGGCACGTGCCAACTCTTGGCTGGAAAGATGCATCCACAGGAAATGTAACTCAGGAAGCTTAAGGTGTTTATGAGCGATTCCCTCAGTACCCCACACTCGCTAATGCCAGGACACAGAATAAATATATATTTAAACTCACATTTAGTGGTACCAAGCAAGAGCCCTAGACTAGGAGTGATTTTCTGGAATGCTATTTTTCTCAATTATAAAACTGGGCAGATAACCATGACTACTCGTGCCTTATTTCTTTAGCATTCTTTTTACAGACCTCAGAATGACATGTCACAGCCTCTTTCCTGCCCCACGAGTGGATTGTCCTAGGTGGTCTTTGGGATAGGATCCTTGCCTTGAGTGGCTAGAGCAATAACCATAATAACACCTGACATTTATCACCAGGGACTTTATTCCGTGCTTTATCTACATCATCTTAGTTAAGCTCTCAACACCCTGTGAGTAGTGAGCATTGTTCAATCCCTGGTTTGCAAGTGAGGACGCTAGGACTCTGCAGGGGTAAGAAATGAGCCGAAGGTCTCACAGTTTATCCGTGGCAGAGGCACCATTGGAATCCAGGCCTTTCTGGAGCCAACGCTGGTGGGTTTAATGTTGCACACAAAGGAAAGGGACACATTGCTTGTGACTTCCGTGTTCAGAAAACCATCATCGCAAAATCGAGTGCCCTAAGTAGGAACCAATCCCTCCTTCAGGGGACAATGAAGAGTTCTCGTCTCAGCTCGCACTTCCCAGGTGACCCACAGCAAATCACTCTGCCTCCCTGAACCCTGTTTCTTCAACTGCTAAAAGAAGAGTTGGTTCAGAAAGATTTCTTAAACTTCCTTCCAGCTCTCGCATCATGTCATTCTATGATGTGCTGAAATAATGGAAGCAAATAAAATATATTTAACTAAAAGAAAAAGAGCCAGATGCTAATTTTGGCAGCTGTCAGTTTTGTAAGTCTTTCAGAGAAAAATGATTTTTATTTTAGTGCTGAGACCTAAAAAAAAAACTTAGTCTAATTTGCTTCCTCCTTTAAATGAGCTTTCAATTCATGAGGTAGGGTGAGGATTACAGTTCTGTTTTGACAGTTGAATGAACTGAAGCTCAGAGAGGTTGACTTACCTAAAATCCCATAGAAATTCAATAGCAGAGGACTAACAAGAGCTGCCTGTGTATCACTTGCAGGACCATTCTGGACTAAGTTACAACAGAAGCCTTGTCACAGTTGTTCTTGGTAGACACATACATGGCATAAAGTCTCTTGGATGAGGATACTAGTGGCAGTGAAAATGGTGGTGGAAGCAGTGCTGGGCCGTGTAGACCGTGCTGGGCATGGAATCAAGTTGGTTAAAATCCCAGCTCTGCCACTTACGAAGTCCACCATCTTGGGCAAATCCTATGACTACATTTGTCTTTATACATAGTTCTCTTCCCACATTCCCTTAACTGCTCTCTCACTCAGTTTCCTTATCTGTAAACTGGATGTGGGATAAATATTTTAGGTCTGTGATCTCCGTCTCAAGTACTCACCCCTGCTATGAAAGCAGCCACAGATACTGTGTAAACCAGTGGGTGTGGCTGTGTTCAAATGAAACTTCATTTCAAAAACAGGTGGGTTACCATAGTTTACTGACCTCTAGTTTAGGGAAAAGCAGCCCTACTTGGTAATTCCATAGCAACCCCCTCATCTGCGGTGCATTTCTATACATTCCTCCCACCCATCTTATAAACAGATAAGATTCTTTCCAAGAACAAGTTTGGAAGCCAAGGCTCAGAACAGTTAAAGAGCTTGGAAAGATTAATCAGTGTATCAGGATAGACTGATGGCTGTAACAAACATCTCCCGTATCTCAGTGGTTCAACACAAGAAAAGTTTCTTCTCTGCTCATACTGTAGCCCAATGTGGAATGAGGGAGGACTCAGAGTTAGGGAGGACTCTGACCCATGCAGTCATTCAGGGACCAAGTTCCTTCCATCAAGAGTAGTGACTCAATCTTTTTATGCCATGAAACCCCCTTGACAGTCAATGTGGCTTATGGTCCCTTCTCTGAATTACGTTTGTAAAGGAATAAAATGAAATACATAGGATCACAAAGGAAACCAAATTTGAAATCATCATCAAAATATTAAAATATAAAGAACACATTTGTAATACAATAATATGTGTGCTGCTTTATTAGTGCATCTTAAAACAAGATCTTGCAATCACTCTGGTAGCTACCGTAATTACCAAGTAGTGATGAGCAAAAATAGTCTTTTGAGATAGTGATATAACAACTATAGGTGATGTGAAAATATCTCTGATTCGTCTTAGAAAAGAATTCACAGGTACCACGAAGACTACAGTACTTGGTGCTTGCATTCATAATTGAAAAAATGCTAACTTTCAATTAGAGGTTAGTGACAATAAAGAGGTCATGTTTTCCCCCCTCTCAAGTTCCAGCAGCCACAGACCTCTTGAGGATACAAGGATCCTAAGACCTTAAACAAAACCCCTGATCCATTATCTAGGCCAGGCCTCAACGCTCCCCAGGGGATTCTCTGCCAGCAGCAGGTGGTGAGAAGATCACAGATGGAAGGTCTCCAGGGTGGCTTAGGGGCTCAACCCAGAATAGGGTCACACGGCTTTACCTGCAGCCCAACCCCAGATCCTAAGTCACAGGACTCTACCAATCCATAGTAAGGGGCAGGGAGGGGCCCGTTGCGTGAACTTTATCTGCACACCAGGGAGGAGAGGAGAACTACGTGACGATGAGCCCCAGAAGTCTTTCTCACACTGGTGGAGGCAGGATTTGAACCCTGACTTTCAGACAACTGATCAGTGCTTTCTTCACCAACCTAAGCTGTCTCAATAATTCGACACACAACCCAAACCATCTCATTTCCATTAGTTCAGGACTCCACATCAGCACTTTTGATGCTTGGGAGGATATTCTTTGTCGTGGGGTGTTTTTCTTTGTACTATAAGACGTTCAGCAGCATCCCTGGCCTCTACTCACTAGATGCCAGTAGCCCCCACCAGTTACAACAGCCAGAAGCGTCTCCAGACACTGCCAGATGTCCCCAGGCAGGAGCCAGCGCTGGGATTGCCCCTCATTGAAAATCACTGTTTTAGTCTCTGGAATTCAGAGCAACTCAGAAAGAAGAGCCAACAAGACCCCAGAAGTTATGTTTATAATACATGATCCTTTTAAAATGGAAAGACTAGGATGTTTCAATATATCTTTCCCTAAACTCCTACTCCTGTACCTTTGGCTGGATGTTTAAAAGAGTCATGGGAGAAGTGTGGGCCGGCCACGCAATGATGTAAAACTCACTCGGTATAAGCAACTCAGCATGTCATTAGCAACAAGTGGAAGTCAGTGGGACTGGAGAGGTTTGCCAGCCCCGCTGTGCCAAAACAGCCAGGAAACTGAACAATAAAGGTAGTTCAACCTACTATGAACAGAGGACTATAAGATATTTCTGTTATAACTGCAAGTCAACTGCATATTGACTCAGAAGACCTGGTTCTTCCAGCCACATGACCTTGATTAAATCGCTTAGTCCAGATAATAGTAAAGGTCAGTTCCATCAAACATGAGAGCCAGAGAAACCTAGTTTCACAAAACATTAAAAAGTGTTCAGAGAGAGGTTTCTCTTTGACGGTTATATGTTTTAGCAAACATACTTTAAACAAAAGTAAGCAGGGTTCCTTACTGCAGGACTTATCAGAGCCTTTAAGAGGTACCATGTACTTTTTTCTAAGTAAGGGAAATAGCATGCAGCATTTCCCACTCTTCCCTTTCTTCATAGAGTATCTCCAGGGACTAATGTGCTCCCCAAATGCGCTTTATATAAAATGCTGCTAGAGTCTCTCTAGGCCTCAGTTTCTTCACACTCACACTGGGGCAGTAACATCCGCCTTGCAGACCTTCCAGAGCTATTGGGAGAAAAAATTAGACACTTGAGAAAGTGCTTTGTAAACTCTAAAGAGTTATAAAAGTTTAAGAGGTCATTATTAATGCATACTTATTAATAATTTACCACTAATAAAATTTTCCCTGACTTACTTAGATGTTGAGTTGATGAATGCGATAATTGAAGTAACCGAGGTCCCAAGAGGTTAAGGTCTTGCCCAAGGTCGCACAGCTAGAAATGGAGTCACAGCACAGATTAATTAAGATGACAAATACGGGAGCACACTGAGCTCCGAGCGAGCGCTCCCTGCATTGTCAGCTGCTCTTGTCGTCGGGATGGTTCTGATTTCCGCTGCAGTGGGAAGCGAGGCGGTAGGAAGTCAAACGGTGACACAAGCCACCCAAGAGTTCAGAAACAATGAGGAGAGAATGCTGGACTGAGGATCAGGGCTGGGCCTGAGCACTTCTGCAAGCAACTTGACTTTTGTACCTTTGTTCTCCTATTTGCAAAATGGGGATTTCACGTCACGCCTGTTTTCTAGAGTTGTTGGACGAATCGGTATATCCCGTGGGGTATCAGAATGATAGTGTGGGAGTGGAGACCATTCGGAGGAGAAAGCATTCTCTGTCATTGTGCAATTGCACTCAGTTTTATGGAGAATCCAGTAAGCCTGCAACTCCCTGATGGGCAAGTCCCTTTGCAGAGGGCAAGAGAAGGAGGTGGAATGATCCCAGATCTCCAGGTGAAACATGCAAATGACTGTGCAAAATAACACTGACCTGACAGTGACTCAAAGGGTAGAGAGTTACTAGAGTTCTGAGTAGGGCCTAGTAACCTGGAAGGAGGTGGAGCATGCACTGACCACCTCTCATTTCACATGTAAGTATAGGCGTGGCCCCTCACATGTCTCTGACCCTCGCCACAGTAGTCTGGGTGAGTGTCTGGGTATGGGCCAGGCCGGAGCCTGATGGAAGCCAGTGGATTTATGCCAAGACTGCAGCACTAACATCTCCCATTTAAGAATGCCCACTGTGAGCGTGCAGTAATGAAGCTCCACGTTCTGATATAATGGCACAATTATGTCTCTGCACTGATGCAGTGCTTTATGGTTTTGAAGTATTTTACAGCCATTAATGACCTGGACTGTGAATGTGCCAGACACCGTCACTGGAGGAGGCAGCTTCCTTCAGAGCTTGGTGCTCTGGTTCCTCTCCCAGTGGTGTCATTTTTAATCTGTGACTCTCTTCTATTATCTGATTTAGTTTAAGTGAAATATTAATACTGATTGAATATTTTAAAATAAATAAATAAACTATGCATGTTTGTTTCTAAACGGACCCCAAAGTGAATTTAAGGTGCACCTATTGTGATTGTTCTCTTAGTTGAGAATGGGGAGATGGCTAAGCAGGGTCCCCTCATCCCAATGGCTCTCACTGGCACTCTGAGAACACAGGACTGCCCTGAGCTATCTTTCCTCGTACTCAAGCCATAGACAAGTGGTCAGCCTGGGAGCAGGTGGGACTCGGGACAGCATCAGGAAGGGATATCCATGCCCGAAGACAGGCCTCCTTAGGCAAAGGAAACCAGAGGCTTCTGACTTTTAATACCAGAGGACAGGTGAAAAGTTCAGATGAGTAATTCTCTTCTCTGTCAACTCTTTTACCACCTGAATAATTCTTGAATCCAGCCATATCTCTACACTTGGTTTCAATGCCTTGTGCAAGACCTCAACACATATGGATTAATGTAACCAATGCTGTGCTGGTAAATGTTTACCAATCAACTGGAGGAAGAGGAACAGAGGAAGCCTTGATTTGTAGTGTCTGCCCATTTCGACGGTGTAAATATTCCCACTAGCAAATTTTGAGCTAGCAACATGACCACATTGAACCTGGAGTTGGGAAGAAATACACAATAGTGTACCACTTTATACTATTTCCAATTGTACAGATAAAACAGGTGCTAATAATCTTTAAAGCAGAAATAATAGTAGAAGTAGTAAAAGAATTAGAAAGTAATGAGTTTTGAGAACATATTATCATTGTTTTTAAGATCATTCAATTTATTTAGTTCTATATTTATATAATTTAATTTTTAGTAGTGGTATGTCAAACAACCAGATTGCAAAATTCCTGAAAATTTAACAGTCAGATCTCATGAGCTGGTACAAGTAGGCTCCAGTGTATTGGTGATTCCAACAGCCTTTTAGCAGGGACATTGCCTTCCAGACAGAGACAGGAACATATCTGCAGTTGAACAAGTGGAGTGTATTGTTCCTCCCAATGAGGGAGACTGCGTACCGTGAGGTCCTATGAGGCATCTCAGCAAGAGTTGCTAGCAAGGACTTCTAGGATTGAGACGTGTTAGACTTTGGAGGACAGTTCAAGGAAGCAGGGCTTTGCTCTGGACTGCAAGTTGTCAGGAAACAGGGCTAGTTCTAAGATTGTGTGTCCTAATAAATCTTTCTACACAGCTGGAGGAATGAAGCAGGCAGGGCTAAAACAACAATTGGTGAAGAAACAACAGCCACTCCTAGCCAAGAAAGAGAAACATTTGGTCGTTTTGGGGGTTCGGACAATTTTCATGCTTTTTGTTTGTGTTCAGAGATGATTATGAAATAATCTTGTTTTGACTTGACCCATCTGAATTGCAGCGACTTTGTCTGGTGTGATTGGAGAAAGTGTTTATGTTGGTCAGGAGAGCCCCAAGTCCCAGCTGGTTGTCCCAGCCCAGCTCCTGGGGATCGGGGACCACTTTTCTCTTTCTCAATAGGGGTCCTCACCCCCCAGTCTCACGTCACCCAAATGTGTCTTTCTGTACCGCCAAACTTCTGAAATACAGATCTAATCATGTCATATCTCCACTTAAAATTCTCCGGTTGATGTCTTTTGTCCTTCAAATAAAGTGGAAGATTCCAGGCCCGCTGGAGTCTGGTCCCTGCCTCATCTTGAGGCATGTCCTTCCTGCCTGACACTTTTCAGAGACTGCTGTCCACCACCACGTCTCTGCGTGTGCTGCTCCCGTGCCCTGGAAGGCCCTTGCCCCTTCCTTCCACCTCCCGCTCCTACTCTGGCTCTGGAGAAACTTACTCATCCTTTGAGGCCCACCTCAACTGCCACCTCCTATAGGAAGCCTTCCCTGACATCCACCCCTTTTTCTTGTCCAGGCTGGGAACCCTTCCTGATGCTCCCATAAAATCAATTAATTAATTCAACAGATATCCAGCAAATGCTTTCTTTTCTAGTCTCTGTTCTAGGGCTTTAAGAATTCAACTAGTAATAAAACAGACATACTCCCCACTCTCTTGGATTTTGTATACTCATGAAAGGAAATAAGCAATAAATGTTTGTTCAAAAGCTACAAAACAAGAAACAAAACCAATATTGATAAATACTCTGTATAGATTTAAGATTGGGGTCTACGGACAATGACCAGTTGACTACTTCAGACCAGACCTCTCTGCAGAGGTGACAATTTGAGACGAAATCTGAATGACAGGATAACCTCTTCTGTCCCATGTTATGGCCGCATTGTCTGATCCCGGACCCATTTCCCTCATAAGATTCAGGGAGGCTGGATGGTATCTTAGCCATGTCTTCATTCCTAGCACTTATCTAGATACAGATGTTTAATAAATATTTGAGGAATCGATGGCTAGCTCTTTATCGTTCCTTATTGCAGCCCTGCCACTCTACTTGCAATAATTCACTGGACTAGATTGTGATGGCCTGAAAGAAATTAACTATCCTCCTCAGCCCAGAGTCCCTCCCTTCTGCTGCACCCCAGCACTGTGATCACAGGATCATTCTCGCCTCTCTGCCTTTCTGAGCTGCTGGAATATCTTCCCCGTCATCTCCATATATCCAAATCTTATCCACTATAAGGACTACTGAGGTCCTCCCTTGTCCACGAAGGCTTTGCCAGCTACGGAAGAGTTGGTCAGTCCTGTGGCGTCCACATCCTGTATCCCATGGTGGTCTTTGTTACAGGAAGTTGCAGAGAAGCAACTGGGTGTGGTGCAAAGAGCATGTTACTAAAGCCTAAAAGAGCTTAACGTAAATCCTGACTCCAGCCCTGTCTTTCTGTGGGACATTGAATAAGTCATTAAACCTTTCTGTTTTTCACATCTGTTTGGTAGGCAAACTTCCTTGAGATAAAGGACTATAACTTTTATGATTTTTTAGGTATAATTTACATACAGCTATATGGACTGTATCTTCTTTATTTTTGTAACCACAGCATTGAACACAGTGACTGGAACACAATAGATGTTTAGAAATGTCTGTGGAATGAACAAATGGGAATGATCATGTCCACCTTCATCTGGAAATATTTATGAGAAAACTGATTTCAAATATCTAATAAGTAATGGGTCAAAACAAAATGTTAGCTTTTATTTTTACATTAGCCTCTGTTTTTTCCCTATCTCTTTTGTCTCTTTTATTTGTACCATTATATTTTTATTTTATCCCACATACTACTAGGAGAAGTTCTAGAAACCAAGTTAGGGTTTAATGCTTTAAAAATATAATGTTACTAGCAATAGAAGAGACTCGATAACTTTGAAAAATGCAAGACATTTAGAAAGAATGCCTTAAAAATACTGAAAATGAATTTTGTTTTGTCTTCAAAGATGTCTTTTTTGAAATTATAAATATAGTGCACACTTATTAAAGAACATTTGGAAAATATAGAAAAGTAGAAAGAACAGCATACCCCTAGTTCTCCTACCTAAACATAATCACTGTTGACATTGGAGTATATTTTATTTTTATATGTGCGTAATTTTGCTTAGTTGAGACATACTGTATGTGCAATTCTGTTTACTTTTTCCACTTAACATATCATAAGCACTTTCCAAGCTATTGTTTGATTTTAATGGCTGCATTATATTCCATCTAGCAGATGCACCGTAGTTCACTTAGGCATTCCCTATCGTTGACATTTATTTGCTTCCTATTAGTTTCTATTATAAGTAATGCTGCAGTAAGCATTTGTATGGATAAAGATTCTTCCCCCGAAACAAAACTGAAAGTTCGAGAAACAGAGATGCAGATGTAAATCTGAAATTGCCTCTAGAGCTCTCAGCTGGTAAAGAAAGCTATACAACGGGCTAAAAAAAAATAGAAAATCCCTTAGATCCAAACTCCATTGGTATGGGTTGAAGAGTCAGAGAAAAAGGATTTCAGAAGTTAATTAGGAAATAACAAGCAAGTTGAGTAAATTGCCTAATCTAAACCCATTAGATAAACGTTTATTGCAATACAAAATCTTGATGCCTGTAATTAACACATTTATGAACTCTCTAAGAAACTTAAAACCTTCCTTTTATTGACTGAAAACCAGCAGCTTTTTCAAGTGGAGCTTGTGGCTGGGCTGACATGTCCCCTGGGCTGGGGGGTGGGTCAGCAAATTCCCTGAGCCCAATATTCTTAAACCTGGTCTTACCTCTTACCTATTGTAAGAGGGACAGAATATGACAGATGGAAACTTTTTTTTTCATTCACTAAATGTATTGCGATATAACTTGCATTCAGAAATATGCACAGATCTTAAGAGAATTGGGGAATTTTTAATACATGTTGATACCTCCATGTCACCTCCACACAGATCCAGACACAGAACATTCCCAGCGCCCTAGAAGGCTCTCTCAGCCAGTAGCTGCTGTCACTAGTGAGACCTCAATCACTATTTTGCCAGTTCTTGAACTTCACATAAGCAACATCATTCAGTATGGCTCTTTTTTTGGTCTGACTTTTTTTGCTCATCATTCTATCTGTTAAGATTTCTCATGGCCAGGCGCGGTGGCTCACGCCTGTAATCCTAGCACTCTGGGAGGCCGAGGCAGAAGGATCGTTTGAGCTCAGGAGTCCGAGACCAGCCTGAACAAGAGTGAGACCCCGTCTCTACTAAAAATTGAAAAATTAGCTGAGCGTGGTGGTGCTGCCTGTAGTCCCAGCTACTCAGGAGGCTGAGGCAGGAGGATGGGTTGAGCCCAGGAGTTTGAGGTTGCTGTGAGCTCTGATCACACCCCTGCACTCTAGCCTGGGCAACAGAATGAGACCCTGTCTCCAAAAAAAAAAAAAAAAAAAAAATCCTTTGTTTTGTGAAGCAGTGGCTTGTTCTTTTTCATTGCCGTGTAATATTCCGTGTTGTGACTATACCACAATATATGTACCTATTCTACCGCTGATGGGCATTTTTGTTATTTCCATTTGTGGGCTATTATGAATAAAGATGGTATGAACAGTTTTTATATGGCTTTTGGTAGTTAACAGATGTAAGCTTTTAAGTGTTCAACAAATTAGTCGTGAGAACAGTGACCCAAGAGCTAGAGGACCTGAGTTTTTTTTTAGCTCTGCTGTTTTCTAGTTGTGTGACTTTAGACAAATCATTTCATGTCTCTGGTTCTAAATTTCCTTAACAATAAAATGAATGAGGATTTTTTTACCCTGAGAGAGTGCATGGTTCTCTGACTAAATACCTGTGTAACCTGAAAGAAAGTCATTTCATTTCTGTGGGCCTCAGTTACCTATAAAATGAAGCAACTGAAGCAAATGTTTCCCAAAGTCTCTTCCAGCTGCAAATTCTAGTATGTTTCCAAAAAGTTCAACATGTATACATCCTAGAGACAGCTGTTGCTTTCTACAGAGAAAAGTCCAAGTGTCCCAGATGTGACAGTTCTTTCCAAGAGGCATTATCCAGCAAAAGAAGTCACAGGTTGAAACTTCAGCTGATACCTTAGACATGGACCTTAATGTGCCTTGGTTTCCTCATCTGTAAAATGAGAATAATGAGATTTGACTTGCCCCCATCAAGCCTGTTGTACAATCTCTTTCTCCTTAGATTCCTCCAACAAGACCACAGTCCTTCTCAAGGAGAGTTTTACTGTCTCTCCTTGAACCTGGTACCCACCAGCAACACCCAGCACCGTGCCTGGTAGGTGATAGGTGCTCAGCAACTATTTCCTCAGTGAACAAAAACTATACATGGTTATACAAATATTAGCTTTCTTTATTATCACACGTTATATCCCAGGTGCTAATGGAATCCAATCCCAAGGTAGATTCATGTATGCAACACAAAATTATGCATTGCCTCTCTTGTGCATTAAGTTATACTACTTGCTGAGAGGATTCGAAACATGAGGCATGGTCTCAGTCCTTGAGGAGGTGCATCATTCAATTCAACAAACATTTATTTCCTGAACACCTGTTACAGCACCAGGCATAGTGCCAGGCGCTAGGCATAGAAGGATGAATAACATATAATTCTTTTGGCTTTCTCATTTTTATCTGTTTGTTGTATTTTCCATTAACTAACTTGTTCAAGTGAGACTTTGTTCTCCTCATGCAATCCACCAAAAGAGTTGGTAGCCTACAGGGAAGACAGACACATAAATAGATTATTAGCAGTCGCGTATAATGGGTTGTTTTAATGGAAGTGTGAATGATGCTGTATGGGAGCAAAAGCAGGGACACTGAGAAAGCCTCCCCAAGCAGGTCACATTTAATCAGGCCTTAAAGAATGAGTAGAATTCAGCCACATAGAAGTAGCCTCCAAAGTGATCTTCCTGCTTCTCTTTTGTGCACTTCTCTAATCTACTCTCTGCAAAGCTGCTGGGAATCTTTTTTAAATGAGAATCAAAGCATGTCATGCTGCTACATAAAACCCTCAATGATTTCTCATTGCTCCCAGAAGAAAACCCAAGCTCCTCATCATGCCACAGAGCCTGAAGGTTCTGGATCCTACCTGCTGCTCAACTTTCACTCTTGCTCATCATGCACAGTGGCCTCCTTTCTGCTCCTGGGCTATGCCGAGCTCTTTCCCTCCTCCAGGCTCTTGCCTTTGCTGTTTCCTCTGCCGGGAGGGCTCTTCTCCACACGCTGTGTGTGGCTGGTTTATTCTCATCCTTCACATCTAACTTAACCACTCCCTTCCTCATTTACTCAGTCTTAGAGGTTCTCAATCTGGGCTGTACCATAAAACTCCCTGGGGAATGAAAGATCTAGAAAAGGCAAATCTACAGAAAGCAGATCAGTGGTTGCCCAGGGCTGGGGAGGAATGGGGAGTTACTATAAATGGGCAGGAGAAATCTTTCTGGTTGATAGAAATATTATAAAACTGAACTGTGGGGATGGTTGTGCAACTCTGTAATTTAGTAAAAATCATTGAATCATACGCTTACAGTGGGTGAATTTTATGGTATGTGACTTATACTTCAATAAAGCTGTTTTTAAAAATTTCCTGGGGAGCTTTTACAAAATACTGAAACTTGCAAATCACTCCTAGAAATTCTGATTTAATTGATCTGAGGATGGGGCCCAGGCACCCATAAGTTTTAAAGTTCTCCAGGCGATATTCTAATGTACAGCCACAACTAAGAACCAAGGTTTTATCTTCTCAGCCTGTTTATGGCCTTCATAGAACTGTAATTATCTTATTTACTCCACTGTTACTCCACTCCATTGTCCTTCTTAGGAATTATAATAAAACCTCCCTTTAGGGAAGACTTTTACTAGGTTGCCTTTGAATCTCCAGGATCTAGCTGCTTTTACTATGTGTTTATTAAGTAAACAAATAGAAAAGTGGGGGATGGAGGGCATAGCCCCCACTAAGACCCGGAAACATGGAAGAATGTGGCTTGTTGACATAGCATGTTTGCCAAAGTGCTGCCCAGAGTGGTAAACATAGCTGAAACTGAGATGTTTCTATGAACATCATTCAGGCAGTGCTGACAGTGACCACTGAGACCACAGGTCCCGCAAGGTGGTCACACAACCCTGCAAAGCCATGTGGAAAGACCCCAGACACGGGAAACACAGGTGTTCAGTAAAGGAGCCCAGCAACATGGAATGGAGAGTTCAGGAAAGGTACTGTGTCTTCCTTCGCTACATCTCCACCCTCACGGTGGGAAAATTACTATTGAGGAACTTAAGACCTATGGCAAAAAAGAGAGTTAAAGAAAGTGCTATAAATCTATGCATGCTCTTATGTATGTTTTTGCATTCATGAAGATAAAACAACAAAGACGAGTTACTAAATAATAAGCTATAGATAGCATTGCATTCATATTTAATTAGTAAAAATGGACTAGAAAGTTTTCAGGCTCTCCCTTCCCCATTTTTAATGAGATGTGTGGACCTTTATTTCTCGTGGAAAAGCAAATACATTTTTTTCTCTTTGTTGCTCCATCCAAAGTGCAACAGTAAAGATGGGAGCTAAAGCCAAGTCTTGGTGAAGACCGGGAGAGCAAATAGAAACAGAGGCTTATTTCAATAAGGGAAAAAAGCAAAATGTCCAACCTGCTGACCATGAATGGAATACAGGGGTGGGTGTCAAAGGGGAGGACCCAGTAGGCAGCAATAAGAGTCTAGGGTTGGGAAAATCTCAGAGGGAAAGCACAGGGTAAACAAGATGATGTGGGACTGGCCCAGAGCTCAGCGGGACATCAGCTGCCTTTCTTTTCTGCATGTGTGATTCTCACTGGACACGTCTCACCCCAGTGCCCTGCCTTAAAGAGGTTGTCCGTGTTAGTTCATGCTACTGCAGACCACTTGGGCTGAAAATTCGGGAGCATGAATGCAAGAAGGGTAGCTAACAACAAATTGATCTTTTGAACAGAGTTCACGAATACAACTCAGTTATGTTTTGGAGGATGTCTGCAACAACTGTAATAGAAATTGTAACTTTTAGTATGGTTGATTGTTGAGAATCATCTGTGCTGAGTTATATAGCAGAACCATCGGTCAGTTTCAGCAACTTCTACCTTGTTTCCCCGAAAATAAGATCTCCCCATAAAATAAGCCCTAGCAGGATTTCTAAGCATTTGCACAATATAAGCCCTACCCCGAAAATAAGTCCTAGTGATGGGCGTGGCTACGCAGCGTATCTGTACAACCCATGCATTTCGTCGTGGGGCGGTAAAGAAGAGGAGCAGCCCTTCTCGTCTG